>JBAMHW010000003.1:14674596-14703929 GCA_037177495.1 Rhadinocentrus ornatus
TCGCCTGGAGGAAGGGGTCTGATTGTTGAAAGACCCAAAACCCCCTGTGATCCCAGGTTACATCACTAATGATGTGTTCAGGGGCACCATAAGGTGTATCTAAGAGATTGTTGATGAAATTGTGGCCCTCCAGAAAAGGTTTAGGAACCACTGAGCTACAGGAACATTAATCTAACGTTCAATGCCCCCATATCCAAATCGTTCATGACAGAAGTGCTAAATATGCTTTTATATACCACAAGTGCAAAGATAAAGCTGTGCTAACACTGATCCTAGTTTTTAATATAAACAAACAAAAATAAATTAAAATCCTTGTGAAAAAAAGCTTGTCAACATTTTGTATTGATTTGTTCATTAACCCTATTTTTTTGCCAATTTATTTTGTGTATGTGTGTGCATGTGTTTGTGTTAAGGGTCCATTTAAACTTTGCTGCAAGTTTAAATATACCCCCCCAAAATAATAAAAATTTAAAAAACATAAATACAGCTGTGACAAAATGAACTGCTTAAAGTCTACACAATAATATCAGATTTATTGACAACAGGTTCTTTAGGGCTGTGAAGAATCTGTAGACGTTTTAATGGGTTGTGTTCTATTAGAATTTGTACTTTATTATGAAACTGACTATTTCAATATCCATAGTCTTAATAATGGGCTGTAATCTTTCCATGTTAGTACATTTAGTACTATTTTTAGCTTGGCAAAGAGCTCCAGTTGGCTTTTTATTTTGCTCTGTGAACTGGTGCCTGTCAAATCATATGTCAAAGACACACACACAAAGACACACAAATCATAGGCCCACACACACTAACAGAGCACCTATTTTTATGGTGCAGCAGATGTGGCCATTGGCTGGGATGGTTAATCCACAGTACCACGTATGATACAAGCAGGATTTAGCCATAGCCATGATACAAACATCTGTCAAGATCCCCTTTCAGACTCACAAGCCCAGAGAGGACAGAAGCGGAATATTTTTGGTCTTGCCATTTTGATAAAGAGGAGGGAAAATCAGTTAATAGATTCAGACCTGAGGTAAGAGTAAGAAATTAATTAATTTAAGATGTTCCATGGCGTAGAAAGTAAGAGCTTGGTTCACTGCAGCTTATGTAACATGTTTTCATACAGCCTGGATTTAAAGTTGCTCTGTGCACATGGTGATCTAACTAATTTACAAATTATCTTTATTTCGAATGAGTTAAAAAATAACAAAGTTTATACTTATACAAATGGGTCGCTGTTATAACTCCTGTAAAACAACTTATTTTCATAAATTAACCTAAGCAGATATAAAAGTTACACTATATTTCTACAAACTTTAGATATTGCCTGACACTGAAATAATAGCTAGCTTTGCTTTAAAGAAAAAAGAAGTTAGATGCTATTTGGAATAATGGCTAGTTTACTTGTGTGGAAGCTCATATCTGATCAGCTAGTATTTATTTTTCCCTATCATGGCTGCAGCTGATTACATCATAACATTACACTGAGAGTAATGTTTAATGTTATGATAACTATTTCTGAAGCTATGTGAACAGTCATTTGAGATTTGTGGTCTAAACCTCCATATGATCGCTCCATTATGTGATGTTGATCATGGTAATTTAAAATCTCGTAAAACGGTCTGTGAGCTCTCCAAACTGCCAGCTGATATTTGAAATGCCTTTCATCCTTTGCAATGACGGTTTCACATGGATTGATGGTTGCCTGCAGAGTGCATTGACTATGAAAATGCTGTGCACGTATTGTCACAGACAAGTTGCCTCATGAATGGCATAAAAATGAGAGGAAATGAGAATTGTGTTGTACATTAGTATTTTAGAGAGTGCTTAAATAAAATTTTAATGACCTTCAAAAGAAACTATGCCATTACAGAATTTTTTTAGAAAGATCAAGAAAATGTATGCTACAAAGTGAAAGGGATTTAACTATTCCATTACCACAGCATTAGTAAATTGACTTTCCAGATGTGCAAAGTCCTAGTAATATCACTTAGATAATAAAAACAAGCCAAGCTAAAAGTTTCATTCAATATGGGTTGCTGATACTGTATACATTCACTCATTTTCTGTACTGCTTTTTCCTTATGGGTAGGGGTAAGCTGGAGCCTATCCCAGCATTTTAGCAGGTGAAAGGAACCCTAGATGGTTCACCAATCCATTGCAGGGCCAACACAGAAAAAGACAAACAACCATTCAAGCGCACTCACTCCTAGGGAGAATTAAGAGTGACCAATTAGCCTAGCATGCTTTGGACAGTGGGAGGAAGCCAGAGTACCCGGAGAGAACCCACACATGCACGGAGAGAACATGCAAACTCCCTGCAGCCGAGGCTCAATTCAACGACCTTGCTGTGAGGCTGCTAACCACCACATCACCTGCAGCCCTGATACCGTATATAGACTTGTGAAATGTAGTTCATGTTCAACCACTTATTAGTACATAAAATATCAGACTTTACTAGAGTAAAAAATTGCCACACAGTGAAATTCTACTAGGAGTCCTGCACTGAAAGTAGCTTTGTTTACATGGACATGGACGTGGTTCAAGCATGCACAGAAACAACAAACACCACTGAAGAATACATTGTTATTTTTTCCTTCTGATCTGATCATGAAGAGGTTTAAACCACCCCTCTCCATCAGATTTAAAATTCTTTCGGATCAAGGCTGATCAAAGGGCCCAGAAATGGTGAGGTTTGGTTTGGTTATATGGGATCCATTAATAATGGAAACACACAAAACAGTGTACCCAATCACACCAGCCCGGCATGAACCACAGTGGAAACAGGACTAAAAGTCTATGTAAACACAGCTACTGTTGCTCAAGTAAATTATGATACCTTTGTTTATTAATGCTGTTTTAATAATAATTTGATTTAAGATTAATCTGCAGATGCTGTTCTTTTACGAGTTATTTTTGGCTTATAAAATTATTCTTAATATATATAAAAAATTCTTAATGATCTATGCAATTCCCTAGTCGTTTTGTTTTAGCAGCTGATGGAGAGTCATTTGAGCAGTAGCTGACGTATAAAAACTATCAGGGCTTTATCATTTTTATCAAAAAAATCACATTTATGTTATTTTTTATAAGTATAAATTTTTTAAATTATTTTTAAGTATAAATCTTAAAGTGGCAGTGTATTCTAAAAATATGTTGAGCTTTAAAAATTATATTAAATTATGTTATGAAAGCCAAATGTACTGAGGTTAAAATTAAGATTTTTTTAAATCTTTAATATATTTCTTTTTCTAATTGTAATTTTGTGGGTTAAAATGGATCAAAATACCACCTGCTGGTTTAGATCAGTTTTTAGCCAGGTTTAGTTTTTCATGCTCAAATCTGATGCAGAAGCAACGTTTTGGACTGTCCTATATCATGAAAAGAAGAAACTAGAAATTTGTGCTCTACTTAAATCAGCATCCTCAAATGAAACCAATCAAAAGTGTGTCCAAATCTTTGACCGGTACTGTATTTTGTGCACATAGTAATGAGTGGTTGTGTAGACTTTGTTAGTTTGCCTATCATTTTGTCCAAAATTTTAAAAGCTCTCAAATAAGTTTTCATAAAGTTTTGTTGGCAGTTCAAAAGGGAAAATATTAGCTCTACAATTAGTATTTTAACAAAGAGTAGACGTTTAACTGGTTTGTCATAGCTGGAGGCGTTTGATGTCCCAAGACTTTATCTCTATGTAAAAAGTACATCAACAATAATCTTCAGTTGAGGACACTAAAAGGCCAATGCACACCGAGACCGTTGCGAATAAACAACACGATATTTTGCGAATAATTCTGAGGAGAAATATCAAAGTTTTTGTCTATGCACACCAAGTTCGATACGAAATTGGAAATAAATTATGAAGATTCTAAAACATATTCGCAAAATGGGGAATAAAAAAAAAACATGGATTCCACATCAGGTAACAACGATATTGTGCTGATGCTGCCAAAAACTAAAAAACTAAAAAAATGAGTGCACCGGGTACATCCTATCCTTGAGAAGCGAGGGGAGCTTGGGGAGTTTAATTGTTTAGTCCAGGAGCTGAAGCTGTACTACGACCGCTTCAGGACCGACGTTTGGATCTTCATAATTCAGCTCGTTGGCAATTGTTGCCACACATTGTCTTTGTGATCATTGTCGCGGTTCTTGTCTCGCTTGTCGAATAAACACGGGTGTTGTGAGACAAATGTAAAAAGATGCTCGGCCACGGTGATACAAAATTTGAAAGAAGCAGCAGCGAGAACTGACACTTGCATAGCTCGTGGCACTGGCTCTGGTGACGTTATCAATACGCCGTCTGATTGGTCAATTGTGTATCTGTCGGATGCGAATATTAAAAAAATCATCCTCAGTTCGAAAAAATAAATCTCGCAAAATCGCTAAATGGAAATTTGTCACTGATGTGAATGTTCCCATTGAATTCTCATTGATTCGATAAAAAGTATTGCCGTGCGAATTAGTCGGACGAAATGTTCGGAGTAGGTGTGTAAAGGCCTTAACTCTGCAACAAACTCTCAACAAGTGATGCTGTCATAGAAGCTTGCAAAATGGAGCAAGACCTCCTTGCATGGTGAAGTCTTTTTGCCATGTTTCACCGTCTTATTTCTTGTGTGTTGGGTTTTGGTCTGTTCCTTGGTTTGTGTTATATTTTGATCTGGGTTTGTAGTTTGGTGTTTTCAGGTTTTATGTCTAGTGATCATGGTTTAGGGTTTTGGTTTTGATCTTGGTTTCTAGTACTGGTTTTTGTGTTCAGCTTTCTGTTAGGATCATTCTTTGTGTCGTGTTAGTTTTTGTCTTGAGTTTTGGTTTATAGTTCTGGGTTTTGTAATGTTTAGTTAATTTTTCCCTTATGTGCTGTGTTTTCTGTCCCTGGCTCATTAGCTCACCTGGTCTGATTTTTGTTAACGTATGTTATCGCCTGTGTATGGTTTAGCCGTGTTTAGTCGTGTGTGGTCCCTGTCCTTGGTTTTGTCAAAATAAACCCTTTTATTTTCACCGACCTGCCTCCTACCTCCCCTGCCTGCATTTGGGTCCCCACCACCGGACCGTTACACTTTTTGAAAGATAATTTGATTTAAATGGCAAGTAAATGCTCATTGTTTAATTCAGTTGTCTGATGCACAGCCCTTTGGTTACTTTGAGTATGGTTGTCTGGGGAACTATTTTGCTTGCATTTGATGTATGTCAAACACAACCAAGTTGGCAGTATTTAAATTATGGTAGCTGTCACATTACCTTCTGGTGTGAGATGATGGGTGTGCATCCACTGAACTCCCCAATCAACAGATTTCAAATCAGCTCAAATAAACTACACCAACAGATCATCTTGTTTTAACCAGGGAGAAATTGGCAATCACAGTGGTGTATCCAATAATCCCAACTTTCTCCATTAAAGGTTTTGTAAAGTTACCATCTAAAAAATTAAGAAATCTTGGTAGTGATTCTTAACTTTCTATCATCTCTCTTCCACTAAATCAATCCACTGAAAGTTTCCTGACTGTAGTTAACTAAGTGAGCAGCACTCAAAACTGCAATGTCAGTTTTTCACTAAATTAATACAGTGTAACTCCAGAAAGTCTGTGCATGTACAGCCCCATAATAACTACTATATGGGATTTTTAACTTGACCCTTTAATCTATTGACAATAAATCTGAATCTCTGAGCTGGTGTGTTGCCAAATCTGCAATGGTTTTGCATTTCAGATTCACTCCACAAAACTAATCAAGTTTTTCTTGTTCTCATTATTCATCTGCAATTTAAGAATGCAGCCCAAGTTCCAGTAATTCTTCCATCACAGAGACTAATTTCTGGGAATCTGGATTAATGCAAAACAGTCAGATAGGATGTTGCTAGTCAAAGGCTAATGCACAGCAGAAAGCGTCTGTGTTTGTTAAATAAATAATAAAAAAAGACTCTTTCCCCCATTTGATCTTTCACCATTCCTGCAAGCTCAGATTCTCTACCAGAATTTTGAGAGCTTGCGGGTTCTGTCTCCTAGCTATTCCTAGAATTGTGCTTCTGTGTTCTCAGATCCAGTGCGTCTCCAGGTATTTGTTAAAGACACTTTGGATAATTGGAATGGCTACATAAATCACAAAGACTTACATCCGCTTCTTATCATTAATCACAATGTCCAGTTGACAGGCCATTAGCATTTTTTGGTCTTTATCTTAAAGTCCCGTGGGATCGAGCTTTTCCACCACCTTCGGGAGTATTATCCATTTTGACCCAAGGGTCTCAGTCAAAATTTAAAAAGATATTCATGTGTTCTATGCTGTCTACTTAATAACAAAGATATGAAGAAAAAAAATCACGGTTTGCTACCTAGTCCTTTAAATTCTGCCATATTACCAAAAGAAAAAAGATCCATCAATACATTCTCTGCCGCTGATCCGGAGTCGTGTCGCGGGGGCAGCCTCCTAAACAGGGGAACTCAGATCTTCCTCTCCCTGGCCAGATTCACCAGCTAATCTGGGGGGATCCCGAGGCGTTCCCACACCAGCCGAGAGATGTAGTCCGTCCAGCGTGTCCTGGGTCTTCCCCAAGGCCTCTTTTCTGATGGGACGTGCCCGGAACACCTCACCAGGGAGGCGTCCAGTAGGCATCCTGACCAGATGCCGAGCCACCTCATCTGGCTTCTCTCGATGCAGAGGAGCAGTGACTCTGGTCTGAGCCCCTCCTGGATCATCGAACTTTACACCCTAATCCTAAGGGTGACCCCGGCCTAGCCCGCCGATACCCATCAGCTGCCTCTGGAGTCCCACAGGCCAAAAAGGCCCGATAGGACTCCTTCTTCAGCTTGGCGGCATTCCTCACTGCCGCAAGTTCGACAATACAACTACAAAGTCAATCGACGAACTGCGGCCTAGAGTGTCCTGGTGCCACATGCACATGTGGACACTCTTATGCCTGAACAAGGTGTTCGTTATGGACAATCCATGACAAGCACAGAAGTCCAACAATAAAACACAACTAGGATTTAGGTGGGGGGGGCATTCCTCCCAATCACGCCCCTCCAGGTCTCGTTCTCATCGCCCACGTGGACATTGAAGTCCCCCAGCAGATCGAGGGAGTCCCCATAAGGAGTGCTCTCCAACACCCCCTCCAAGGACTCTAAAAAGGGTGGGTATTCTGAACAGCTGTTGGGTGCATAAGCACAAATAACAGTCAGGACCCATCCCCGCACCTGAAGGCGGAGGGAGGCTACCCTTTCGTCCACTGGGGCAAGTCCCAACGTACAGGTGCCAAGTCGGGGGGTAATGAGCAAAAAAAAAAAAAAGGCTTCAAAAGAAAAGAAAAAGAAAGCCTTGCAATCAGACAGTTCTTAATTGTAATCTGATATCACTAGCTATAAACAAAAGTAGTCATTATAGGTTCTAAAATAAGACTGGGCTGAGTAATCAGCTTGTTCTAGCTGCTGTTTAACCAGCATGAATCAGAAAAGGCTCTGGCCTTCACACATTTAAAAGCAGCTTTTTGAGCACCATAAGAACAGAAACATGTTTCACAGTCACAAAGGAAACATGTGCTTGGAATTGTTAATGAGTGACATCAAATATCAAATATGACACTGGCAAAATCTTGCAGCCTGGTTAGCATATACACTTACTATGTAAGCAGCAACTAATTTATTATTATTACCCCTGGCATACTGATTAATGACTCAGATGCTAGTTCATATTTTAGCTTGTTTCTGAGGATCTGATGGAATTTTAATTGGTTTACAAACCAGACCAAGATGTGGGGTAAGCTGCAATCATTTTTTCCTGTTCTTTTTGAGTAGGATTATAGGTAAACATGCATAATCCAGTGCAGTATGACAAGCTGAGTCACATCGAAAACCATTTTTATCAGCTACAAAAGCATAGCTGATCTTGTGAGTCAGTCTGAATAAAGTAATGTCTTCAGACTCTAATTTGAATTATATTTCTTGGACGCTAGTTTAAACTTTAACATATATTTTGCCAAACTCTAACTGTTTTGCAGGGTTGCAAATGTCCTTCTTTATTTGTTGTGGGAGCTTAATTTTTGTCTATTTAGGGAGATACCTTCAGTTATAATGTTAGCAACAAAAAATTGATACCCACAGCTGAATAATATCTTAAGAACACATATATTCGCCACGGAGAAATAAGGTCAATTATTGCAGTATAAATTTATCTGAAAGCATTTTCCTCAAGACTAATGTAATTGTGGAACAAGTACAGTGTTTCCTGTCTATTAAAAATCTCTTTGAAATTCTCTCTCTCTTGGAGAGTTAATTCGTATCACAATACTAGCCGCGGAATTTTTATCTCCTATGGTCCTGAATTGTCTCCCAACCATTCTCCACCAAGCTAATCTCGGCCATCTGCTATTATGTCGTCTAAGCTAACAAAGGAGGAAAGACCATACAGTCACACCATTAAGAAATCAAATGGTATTCTTAGTATTAGTATTCTTCTTAGTATTCTTGAAGAAACACACTTGCACAACAGGGATGTTAAGCTTAAACCCCTGTGGGTAGGAGATTGGTTTCGGTAAATCATTGACTCAAAAGTTAAGAGGCTGGCAATTTTTGGTAAATAAAATGGTTCACTTTACTTCCTCTAAGACCACAGCTGAAAGGACTGGCAGATATTTGTTATTACAGGCCTGCTATGTTAATTGAAAATGTTTGGCTCTGAATTTTCCCATTCTAATCCCTCGGCTAGATACTCATATTTTATTTCTGGCAGATGATTTGAACTGTGTAATGAACCAACCTTTGGACCGCTCTAACCCTTGCACTTTTGTCCAATCTTTCATATCTAAATCAATTTTGGATTTTATGTCCCAAAATGGGTTTGGGGTGCCTTGTAGGTTTTACAATGCCAAGGTTTGCAGGTTTTTTTTTTTTTTTTTTTTTTTTAACCTGTCCTGTCCAGCATCATAGCAAGCAGAATATTAGTCTGGTGATAGAGTTTTTAAATAATGACCAAATCAAAAAGACATATTACAAACGTATCACAACCAGATACAAACTCACAGAGAAAAAAAAGAAAATGATCTCTTAGCGTATAAACCCACTGGACAACTCAGTGACTGTGTCGGCATGCAGCGTATGAGGAATAGGAGTGATCAGCGATGATGAGTGATGAGTAAGATCATGCAAAGGCGACCACGTCTCTACGAAGACTAGAGGCAGACTAGGGCAGCCCAGAGACAGCCCCCCTCCCCAACAAAGGTAGAGGGTCCACACCATGCCAAGGAGAACTGGGCCCCCCCAAACAACGCCCGGCATGGGCCAGCACCTACCCAGCCGCACACCCCGGGAACCAGGGTGCCGTTGACCCCCCCTCCCCACCCTTCACCTACTCCAACCTCCACCCCGTATAACCCCTCACTCACACCCTCTCCCGCATTGCAGCCATAAGCACTCATTATCACACAGTCACATCACACATGATCCTCCCAGGTGTCATTTTTGAGTTTGAAGCTCTAATGGCAAAATTATCCCTATCTCCCTATAGTAAAGAATTCTCAAAAAATTCCTGAATCCAGGCAGTGATCCAGATCACCCTAAATATCTTGTTCATTTTTCCATTTCTGAGATTTCCTGAAAATTTCATCAAAATCCATATCTTTGAATTTTTTTTTCTAAGATACAGACAGACAAACCAACACAGCCAAATACACGACCACCACCTTGGTGGAGGTAAAAACCCATAAAGGCAAGATATATTGTCAATGAATTAACATTATTTATAATGACAGACAAATTGCTACTAACTACAGAACATAAGAGGCTTAATTATTTTATTTTTATTTTTTATCGTTATCTCAAAATACTGAGTTACTTTTCTTGTTATCTCGAAATAACAAGGTTCGTTTTCTTGTGAAAATGGGTTAATTTATTTGTTATAAAAAAAACAACAGATTTTTTTTTCAAGAAATAGAGATGAATATGGCTGGCTCAAAAGTAATTTTTACTGTGTTACATCTGATTAATAGGTCAAAATAGACTCCTTGACAGCTGGGGAGAGAAGTCCAGGTGTATAAATGTGTAATTCTGTGAATGATTGATGGTAAAATGTAATTTTCAGGCACATTACAATTTCCGCCTTTGTTAGATTTAATAAAAGTAAAATTGGATGTATTGATCAACCTGCGTCTCATTCAGGTATGAAAGACAGTCAGGTTTAAAATTAATTAACACTGAATTCTTTGCTGCAGTCAGAGCTTGGATGCATGTGATGATCATTGTTCTGCAGAAAGACAATAGAGGACTTTTTATTTATTTATTTGTTTTGTATCCATTGCATTACGAAAGCAAGTAGTAGGATGTTGATTTTCTGTTATTCAAACAAAACAAGTCCAATTAGTTAATGTTTTACCCAATTTTAAACATTGACACTGGACTTTAATGATAGCCGTCCATATTTATGCCCCACCTTTACCTCACTTGTGTTTAAGTAAAAAAATTTGCACTTTTTGCAGCCGGTTTCATCCACAGGCCCAATCAAAAGTAACCTGTTCTTAATTAAACTAAATATGATTATTTTTTGCCTTAGACATGTTTCAGGACTTTTCATAATCCTGCAATTCTGGATAATATTGGCAAAAAGTATTGGTTCCTGGTAACTTCACATATTTGTTTTCTTACTTGTTGTAATCACTTTCAGTCACACCATGAATATTAAAAAAATAAACAAGAAATTTTTTAAAATATATAAATAAATAAACCTAAAAGGGTTATTTAACTTTATAAAAGGTAGGGCTTGAGAATGTTGGTTTTGAATGATGACGTCAGAATACCTACTTGTCTAATAAATGAAGGAGTATTCTCTAGTCTGAGTATTGGGATGAGGTAGATGTGTCTACCTCTCACTGTCTCATCATTAGAAGCCTTTCATCTTGGATGTTATGTCAACTCTGCAGAAAAGAAAATTATTTTGATTGATTTTTACTTGCTCCTATTGTGGTTTTTGCCTTTGAACAAAGACAGAAAATCCTTCAATCTCAGCCGCTATCTGAAGTCATAAATAGTGCATTACCTTAATAACAGTGTATTTTAAATTCCTCGACAAGCAAGTTTTACTGGCATTTTTTAAATATTAATATAAGTCTCAATCCTTGCTGGGTTTTTTTTTCATCAAGACTATTATTAATCAAGTTTTTGTCTTGACTCTTCTTCATTTTAAGATATAAATAAATTGTAAGATATAAATAAATTTGCATTGCATTTTAATATTTCATGCTACTGTACACTGAAACATTTTTAGTTAAGATTATTCAACTGGGCTGTACTTAAAATTAAAACATCTTTCTCATATTAAGTTAACTCATTCAAATGAAATGAGTGGATTAGCTACATTCTGAGTAGTCTTCTCTACTTTGAAATAAAGTTTAAAAACTTGTTATCCATTAAGTTCAAGTTGGAGGGAGTCACTCTTTTTCTTTGCAGTGTTTGCTCTTTAATGTAAACAATACCAGCTACACTGAAGTGTTTTCATTTCAGATTCAGAGGATATAAAAGACAGTGGAAGCACATATATACTGTATATATTTTTTATTCTGCTGCTTTGATAATTCAAAAAGCCAAAGCTTAAATAAAAAGGCAGCAAAGAAATATGATTGATCAAAACAACCTTAAGCTGCTTTATACAACTCCTTCCACAGCAAACAAAGCAAACACATATAAACTACATTTCAGGCATTCACTGTGCTTATCACAGAGGCAGCTTTGAATCCATCAAAGTGTTTCATAAATTATTTGGTGCACTACAGATTGTTTTTTTCCAAGATGCCTGTTTTTGGGCCCGAACTTATGCTTAATACTCTTTTATTTACATAACCATGATTAATGGCTTATAGTTAAGAGGGTGCTTATTCTATTACACATTTATAAGCATACATTGTCTTGGATTTGATTGAAAGTACTGGATCTTAGATATACAATAATAAAAAAGGTCACTTATTACATTTCCAGATTTCCATATTGTTTCACAAATGTGTTTATCCAACATGCTATTGTACAGAAGGGTAATAAATCCTGCAATCAGACAATTCTTCATAAAACAGCAGGTGCTAGCCAAAGTGCTGTAAAAATTTTTATTTAACTGAATTATATTTTATTTAATTTTAATTCTCCTTTTTTTCCAACCTATTATGTTTTGTGATTTTTTCCAAAATATTCCATTATCACCTTGTTTTTAATTAACTGAAGGAGATAGCAGACGTTTGTTGAATTTTATTCAGCTCTAACTTTCAATACCCGCTGGGGGCTGTATTGACTTTCTGTTATTTAAAAAGCTTTCTTAATAAAGAAATGCAATTGTAATTGTAATAGATTGTTTTGTTGCATTCCTTCCCCATGCAGCAAAAGAAACTGATGTGTTAAAATAGTGTATAATCACTTTTAACTTTTTTATTTAAAAAAAATATGCCTTGAGTGACAATTGATGAGTGACTGAGTATTCACATGTTCTTGTTATGCAGAAGGAATACAAATCAACCACAAACTTCAAACTCTTGCTTGCGAGCCTTAGCTTTTTTGTTGTTGCTGTTGTTTTAATCTTTCAAAAACCTGTTCACTACCATGTCATAGTTTCTGGGTTTTGTTGTATTGTCAAATTCTCAATGCAAAGCACCCCAGCTTATCCACCATAGCCATTTTAAAAGTCTAAATGAAAGTGATCCACCATTACTTCTTAGAACACAACACTTTGTTTTTTTCTTCTGAGATATCTAAAGGAAAGTATAAATCTGTTTGCCAGGGTGAGTTGAGCTTCCTTACAGCTTACTACCAACTCTGACATACTGAGGACGGGACATAAGATAATTTAAAATCAAGGCCGAAGTTTAATTATAGAGTTTAAAATGATTTAATTTATTGGCTAAAATATGTGGCTGAATGGTATTAACAGCGCTGGAAAAATCATAAAACAGAATTGCCATTGAGACTGGACTACTCAGATGACCCAGAACAAGTATTTCCAAGCATTCAAATTGGGAGATTTTAGTTGTTGTTGAACATCTTCCACACTCAAGACAAGACATAAGACAAGCTGTTGAGTCCCCAACTGTCTCTGAGGATCAATAAAGTATCTATCTGTATGCATGCCTGCCTGCTTCTGTATGTCTGTCTGGACAAACTCTTACCTTAGCTGGTATCCAGCAGCAGCTTCCACTTTTAAATGTGTTTAAAATTTCATTCTCTCAAAGATTTCAGCTTTATGTGTAGAGAGATGTAATATTTCCCACGAATCTAATATTTTTGCATGACTGAGGTCATAGATACAGCCAGGCCTCTACCTTCCTGTTACTTCAATGCTGAATCTTATTGTTGGGTTTATTTATAGAAGAGTCCACCTCAGCAAAAATATGAATCCCAGCACAATAACAGAGCTCTCCCACAGCTCATCTTTAAACATCATGTTCTGTTCTCACTGACTGATGTCCTGTTCAAAGGCACTGAGTAAAGACTAGCAGCTTTTTGATGTGTTTCTGTCCTTCCCTGTGGGTTCTCCTGCAGTAAAAGGTGGTCTCACTGTTAAATGTTTGCCCAACACAGCAGGTCATGGTTTCTTTTTCCCCACATTGTGCAATACTGTGTTTCTGTTTTATTCTTACTGTTGTCTTGGTAGTCATATAAGAGCATCTCTCCTGCCAGGTTTGGATCATCTACAATTACACAGGAGGCAACTGTACAATCTTAATACCACTTAAATATGGGATAAAGTATTAATGATTAAAATTAAGCTTTTTGACGTGTTAATTCTCATTCATGTGAAGTTAGAAGTCTGTTTACTGGTGCTGAGAAAAGTTAGCTCTGTACCTGCTTACCTTAAGAATTTTGTACTGAAGCAATAACTGCCTGCTTTTGCTTTTCATGTAACAGCTGGTGCCGTAAAACCATGGGCAAGGCTGGAAGTAAAGTCCTCCGGGAAACGTCAATGGATGGAGTTCAATCGCAGGTAAGAGCAGTCACCTAACATAATATGAAACTGTTTGCATACATTCAAATGCATCTCTTAAAGATGGAGGTTCCAAAAGTAAGCACAATCTTTGTTCAAGAGCTGTACTTGTACTTTAAAAAGGACAAATAAAATTTGGACTGGTTTAACTTTTTTCTTTCATTCAAATAATCAAAGCAAGTTTTAAAATCAACATTTCTTAACCAAATTTTTTAATGAAAAAGAAGCAGCAAGACGAAAAGTTTTATGCTATCTGCCCCTTTTTAAGTCAATTACGTAACCATGAACACAAGATTTTCAACAAAATACAAGAATGCTCATTTGAAATGTACTTCAACTATAAAATAAATAAATACACAAATAAATAATAAATTAAAAGCTATATTGAGGCAGTTATTTATAGCTTTCCTTTTTTATAAATAAATATTTTAATTATGTTTGCTTGTTTATTGTAACCAAAGGTTAGCAAAGGTAAGTAGCATGTGAAAAAAACTTTAGATTGTCAACTTATTATGACAAACCGCATTATTTATTTAACAAAAACAGTTGCAAAATACAGAAGCAGTCTGTGAAAAATATATTACACCCTTACCGTTTCCATGACAACTGGCTAAGTAACAGCCAGGTGCTGCTAATCAACTGCACTTGATTAATTTATCAGCAGGTGCACCTCGGTAAAAGCTGAAGCTGTGTCAGTTTTCTGGACTGCATTCAGGCATGTGTTAACAAAATGCCATGAGCTTAGGCAGACAAATAGTTGCTGCTCATCAATCTGGGAAGAATTATAAGACTATTTCCAAGCAATTTCGACTTGTCGTCCAGGAATTGATATCCTAGCAGGTTCACTCCAAATAGCGACAGTCAGATGAAGCCTTATAAAGCACTTTCCAGCAAGTTGGTTTAATAATGGGCTCATTTCACGAGGCTTTGTTTGCGCGCAAAGCCACCTGCTGGTCAAAGTGTATAAAGAAGGCAACTTTGATGTAATGTATGAAATACATTTTATGTCAGTAATGGCTGTCTGATATAAATGTGGCCATAGAATTTGCTTCTATCAATACATGGTATTTTTATTGTATTTATTTACAAAACAGTAAAGCAGCAAGATGCTTGATACAGTTTCTGATTATAACAAACCTCTCTCACTGCATTTGTAATTAATCCATTAAAGCACAATGTTACAACTTCATCGGTTATGCAACTCCTCGGAAATGCACTCTCCACTAACGTTGACATAATGTCATTGTCAGGTGTATGTGTGTGTTATGTTGACTTGATGCTGAGAGGGACAAATGCAGACCAGAAACACCTAAAGAAACTGAGCAAACTGCTTTAACAGGCTGTGCTTGCGCTCGGATCATCCCTTTTTTACGATGTAACGCAAAACTTATTGCAAGGGAACACAAAAGTATTGCAAGTTAATTCCTAAGAAAAAAAGTTTCCCCTTTGCTGTATAGTTTTTAAAGGTGATAAATAAATAAAAAATAAATACTTAATTAAAAACTCGGACAAACATTACTGTAATTTGTTATTGTATTTTAATGGATTGTACAACAGAAAAAACACAAATACTGATTTTGTTCAAACATCAGCATTTAAATGTTCAGAAGAGTATTCCTGAGTGTAGATTTGTAAAGATGTCAGTGAATGCCACAATCTTTGTTAAAAGTTTGTCAGTAGGACTTACACATTTTTTCATAAAAACGACTTGTGAATGAGGCCCAATGATCACAAGCACAATGGAAAATCTACAACATTCATCCTTCTATTTTCTGTTCTGCTTATTTGAATTCAGGGTCAGTGGGAAGCTGGAGCCTATCCCGTTAATAAGCAGGCCAGAGGCAGGGTACACCCTGGACACGTTGCCAGTCCATTGCAGGGCCAACATTAAGAGACAACCACTTGCGCTCACAGTTACACCTATAGAGAATTTAGTGACCAATCAACCTAACAAGCATTTCTTTGGATGGTGGGAGAAAGCTGGTGTACCTGAAGAGAACCCTCGCATTTACAAGGAGAACATAAAACCAAAAAATCCCCTGATCAAACCAAACTACCGTGCACCCTTAATTGTGTCAACAAGGCAATGGCTGGAAAGAAAAGAATTATAGTGTTATAGTCAAATTTCAGACTTCAACTAGACTGAAATGCTGTGATGGGACCTTAACACAGCTGTGCATAAACAAATGCCTGTAAGTCTTAATGCAGTGGAACAACTTGGTAAAGGAGAGTGGGCAAAAACTCTATGTATGACTCCAAAATATATCGTAAAGAAACTTACTTCAAAATATTACTGCTGAAAGGTGGTTCTACAAATAGTGATGGGAGTAACAAGTTACAAAGTACCGGATTAAAATAACTATATTACTTTTTTGGGTAACAAAGTAAAGTAATGCATTACACTTAAAATATTGGTAATGAAACTACTTTTCTAGACTATAGGAACACACTTCCCTGCATTGTTTGTGTTAATCTGTTTAAGTGGTGCATGCATGCATCCTGCCTGTGTGTGCTAGCCTGGGCACGTTGCCATAGAGATCGATTTGAGTGATGTAGCTGCTCTTGCGAAGGAAGGGGAGAGGGAAATGGAGACAGGAGGTTTCAGCCAGTGGTGATATTCTCATTACTTTAATTGCTTGTAAGGACAAAAATATTCATGAGAAATGCACGTCAACAACCATTTCAACTAGAGCCAAGTCAATAAGCAACCTATCTAAGCATTTCTCAGTGCAGCATGGAAATGCCAAACTTGTGACAAAAGATCCTACTCACCGGTCATTCGAAGGAGTCACTCAGCAGCCGACCCTACCTGAACACACAAAGCTTTTGTCAACGTGTCTTGGAACGCAGCAGGTAATATAGAAAGAAATTAACAAGAACCTAACATCCATGTCTTTAGATGCCACTTTCCTCCTAAAACCATTGTTGATATTGCTGGCTGCAACATAGAAAAACTTGTATATAAAATACTGACTAATACAGAACAATGCTAAAACTACTATCATTAGTTTTAATAACATTATTTAACTTGCTGAGGGTTCAACCCTGCATGGACCCACTCTCCCAGCAATTTCTCTCCGAAATTTTACTGTTTAATGTCCCCCCAAAAAATGAAATGGATTTTTTGCCCCTGAGAAAGAATATCAGTTCGTGAAGGATTATTGTGCAGTGTCAATACCTCTGGCTGCCACATTAACTATACTGCAAAGAGAAGATGATTGCTACTACGGTACCCTCCTGCCAACCTTGGAGATTCTCATGTCAAAGTTGCTTGCGTTGAAGGATGGCCTTTCTCAGAGGACAGCTAGCATGCCTGGTGCTATTGTACAGGTAAACACATATTGAATTAAATGAATAGGCCGTACCCCTTACATAATAGCTTGCAGTGCGGGCTATACTCCTACAACTTATTATTGGTGATTTTGATAATATTTATGTAAAAGCTGTTAATTAAACTTTATGTTTGTCTAATGTAGCCTACTATTTTTTTTCACAGTTGATTAAAAACAGATGTGCATCTGTCTTGGACAGCAAGGATGCTCTGATGGCTGCTGCCACAATGCCCTAATTCAAGGTCCGCTGGCTGAAAGATGAGAAGAGAAGAGATGCTGTTAAAACCACGTTGATTTCTGAGTGTCTTGGAGTGTCTCAAGAGTTTGTGACTTGGTAGTTACTGCCTCTGGCAGCTATATCTCCAGGAGGCAGAGGAGAGCGAGCTAAGGGGAAAATAATGCTTTTGGGATGATGTGAAGTTTCTGTTTATTAAATAATTTGCATTTTCTGTTTCCTTTTTATGGGCTTAAGTGTATTTCTGTTTTTTATTTTATGGGATAAAGTGGTCAGACCTTTATTTTTACATTTTTCATTAATCATTTAATTTTTTGTTTGCCATGAATCTAATGAAAAGCTGGTTTTGTTCTGAAAGCCTGTGTGATGAAACATATATGTTGCTACAGACTGATCTCATCATAGCCTCCTTTATCCTGTTGTTTGTGGATTTTATAGTGAGGCATATTTCTTTGTGCAGACAGGGATATTATTCTTTCTTATGGTTTTACATGCAATTTTGTATAAGTAGCATGTGGATAGGCTAAGTGATGATACAGTAATGATGTTTGTCCATGTATATACACAGTAAATTAAGAAATGGTAAAGTTATAAGTAGTAAAGTTACTTTTCAAATGCATTAACTAGTAAAGTAATCTCATTTAATTTAAAGAAGTAACTAGTAACTAATTACTTTTTTTAAGTAACTACCCAACACCGCACAAACTATTGAATCACATCAACCAGATCTCATAGAAATACAGCAGTGCCGAGATCCCAAAACAGCCAACAGCCCACCTTTCTCACTACAACAGCAGTTGCTGTTTCCTCAGTCTGTTGCTGCTCTGAAGTCACTTCTTAGTGGCAGGTGCTGCCCTTCAGCAGTTTACCAATGTGGGCTGGTTGTGGACCTTTCATTTTAGTGCCACCCCCTTAATGCAAATGCAAATAACTGCTTTATCCTGACCTATCCTAATGTTATTTTTTTCCAGACATTGGCTTGCTGTTCTGTCTTGTGCCTCTGTACAGCAGCATAAGCCGTTGTACAACGGCAATTGCTGTTCTTTTGCAGGGGTTTACACTAATGTTTTGGGTGAATGAACTGGACTTACCGAAACCAGCATTGAAGATTCTCAGTTTTTTTTTCTTCACACTTTTACTATATTGTGCAGGAGAAGGGGAATGGAACTGTTTAAAGATGCATTACATAACTTTCCAACCTTAAACCTCTGTGTTCCATACTCTTTTGATGGCACAGTGACATCTAGAAAATGCATTTCTGGAGCCATCACTGCACAGCAGCATCCTGAGGCTGAGACTGCATTATACATTTTATTTTTTATCTAGGATGCCCCATGACAAGTTTCGCTTTATGTACCACGACATACACTAGTAAATGGATATAAACACACAGACCATTTTAAACCTACACCTTAGCTGATTCAGCAAAGAAACGCAAGAACAAAATCTTACTTTTGGGTCATTAATCTGAGATATCAGGCCCCAGATAAATTCTGTTTTATGATGGCTTATGTAATTTCTCTCACTGACACTTAATGCAGATGTCTATCTTTATTTGTTAAAAGATTAATTGAGGAAGGAAAACAAGACAGCTGCAGGGCTTTTTTTAAATAAGTGTTGCGCATTTGAAGAGTTGTAGCTAGAAAAAAATGCCCAGCTTGTTTTTCAGTGGCATGACCTGTTGCAAGAGAACAGCATTTACCGTTGTACAGCGGCATGCAAATTAATCTGTGCAAAGCTATGCATTTTTTGTTTGCATATGTTTGAGGGGGTGGCACTAGAGTGAAACTTCCACAATCAGTCCACAGTGGCAAACCACTGAGAGGCAGTGCCTGCCAGTGGTAATGTGGTTTTGGCTGTTGGAAACGGCAACTGCCACTGCAGGATCTTTGGCATCTCTCTAGAAATATGTAAAATAACCATGAGGTCTCAACACTTATTTACGTGTTAACAGCAAGTAATTGTTCAAACTCATGTGCCGGGGCAAAAGAAATCAGGGCAATGTGAAGTCAGTGGTGGAGATTTGTTGTGGCGTTTGCATGACTTTCCTGATCAATTTTGTAATACAAAATTATGATACAGTGCAATAAGTAAAACGTTATTCCAGAGAGAGGGTGTACTTTATTTTACAAGAGTATACTCAAAATTGTTTTGTTTCCCTTTTATCATTTTTCACTCACTCATTGAATTAATAGGAATTTTACCATACATAAATTAAACCATAAATGAAATGTTATTATAATGTCGGAAGATTTATCAAGACTTTAAAAGTTTGATACTTTAAAAAAAAAATTAAAGTTATACAGTTTTAAGTTGTCAGTACTAACAATTTTTGCAGATTTTTATGCTGAATACCAATCTCAAAGTGCTGGGAAGTGTTTGATCTTTGGTGATTGGCATGAAGAACTCATTGTTGTTTTATGATTTCATGGACGAGCATGCAGAGGCATTTGTAAGTCCAATGACGTGTACAAATATAGTCATTTTCCAATAAAGGGTTGATGATGCACTACATAACTTTCCAAATTTAAAACTCTTGAGTCATTTGATGGTACAGGGATATTTTTTATATACATTTTTGGACCTGTCACTGTCCAGCAGTGTCCTAAAGGCAGATTTATGCTGCGGGCAGTAGCGGACGCTGGTGAGTTTGCTTTCACACGCAAGCGTAGGGGGTGCGCATCGTTTTGGTGTCATATTGTTTGGTAGAGATTTTCTGTTTTAATACAACAATGGCGTCCAGTATGGTTTAGTGTCTTTATTAGTTTGTGGAAGAAGACAAAGAAATAATTTGATCAGCCTCTCATCGACTTGATCCACTGTTGTTTTTTTTTTAAACAGTGGTTACCACACAAATTCAGCGAGAAGATCCAGGTATCCAGCAACATCTGATCCAAAACGGACTAGTCACAAGGGAGTACCTCCTCGTAACCGTCTGCGTAGCAGGGGTGCACATCAGGCCTGGAAGAGGTGCACATAGAGCCTCTGATAAGCTATGGCGGTGACGCAGACACAGGTGCCACGCAAGCATAAATCCACCTTAAGGCTGAGAAACTGCACTTCACAACTTTTTTTCTAAGATGCAGCGTGACGTTGCAACTAAGTTTTGCTTAATGTACATCATCACATACAAGCAATAATTCATCCAATATCTATACCGCTTTGTGAATTAAGGGTTGTGGGAAGTTGGAGCCTAACCCAGCATTTAGCAGGTGTGAGGCAGGGTACACCCTGGACAGGTCACCAGTCCATCGCAGGGCACATGCAAGCAAGTGGATATAAACACACCAGCCGTTCTGACTGTGAAGAGTGGCTGATTCAGAAGGTAAATGCAAGAGGAAATTATTTGAGGAAGAGTAGAAAAAGAGACAGAGTAGAGTCAACAGAGCTTACAAGTGAGATGTAGGTGGCGCTCAGCATTGTGGGAAAAGGTGGCACAAACTGATTCCTTTTTTCTGTACTACAACTTCTTAATGTGAGCTCCACGTTACTTCTTCATGTAACTTTTTAATATAGTGGGAAGCTGCTGTATTGTAAACTGTCATGGCCCATTCTCACGACCGCAAAGGTATATATATATATAAACAGAGGAATAAGTTATTCTTTTCCTATAAAAAAGAAAAACAATACTAGCCATGTTTCTGATGTTACCAAGAGGTGATGTGGATTGGATTGTGGATGTAAGACAAGCAAACATCTCCTTCAACAAGAATTTCCCAGCACACAGGGTGCTGTACTCATGGCATTTTCAAAAAGTTAAGTTATAAAGTACCCCAAAGTAATATTTCACTACAGAGATGTGTTATTGTAGCTTGCCACAGTGGATCACAACACAACGACATATTCTTTGTGTAAAGGGCTGAAAGCAATGTTATGAAGAGATTCCAATTTCACGTAGTTTACATGAAATAGTGCACTTTCATTTAATATAGAAATAACACGATGGTCTGATCAGCCATAGGAGGCAAACAAACATTAAGGGTTAGCTGAGAAAAAAAGAGTTAAAGATAAATGGATCTCAAAGGGGAAGCATTTATTTTTCTTTCTCTAACTCACACATGAAATTAAAAATAAATGCAACTATAGGTAACCCCTCTTAGTCCTGTCACTTACACATAAAGGTAGGTATGGGAGGGGACACATTTTTTGACAATTCTGTATTTTTCCCCAATATAGCTAAAATCCATTTCCTAATCTCAATTAATAAGGGATTCAATAGCCAGTTTTCTATTGCATTACACCCTTTCATTACATTATTATCATTTACATTAGCAGTAAACTGTAGCGACTCAGACAGATTAGTTAGAATTTATCTTTAGAATAAACAGTGGAGGAACTGACTAAACATATTTTTTTCTTTAGTTTAATTATTATCTTTGCAAGACAAACATCCTATGGTGACACTCACACTAACGGAGCAGAACAGCAGAGTTTCAGCTCAGGTGAGGTAAAGAACTGGCTCTCCCAGCGAGCTCAAGTTACTGTAGCTGAGACCTAGGAGGGAGGGAATGAGTGAGTCATTCAAACTGCAAGTCAGCGCCAGGCTACATCAAGTGAGTATCTGAGTGATTTGCTCATGCTACGAGGTGAATTGAACAATTCGTTTATGAATCGCACAACACTAGTCTTTATTATCGCTGTGGGTTATAATAAATATCTAAAAGGACAATGATGAAAAGAAAAAAAACAGAAAATAGAAAAACCGTGTTCAGCAGGGCAATGGCAACAGGGACAAAAGGATACATGTGTCTTGGGTCAGCATAAAAGTGGCTAAAGAGGTTCAAATCAGTATGTTCTTTTTCAACAATGTTACAAATCAAAACATGGCCTATTACTTACATTTATAAAAATGTATGCAGTGTGCTGGTGAGCCATTGATAAAGTGTTTTAAATCTTTAAACGGGAGTCCTCCTTTAAGCGTGTGTAGGAACCAAGCGGCAACTTATGAGATGTTTTGTTTGTGTCCTTACCTTTGGTACATTTACCAAGGTACTAAAATGTAAACTGAACGTGTCCCTGCTCTACAGATCTTATGTTTGTGAATACCTGATAATAGTTCACTGAAATTTGGCCAATGATTAAGAATAAGTTGCTGTACATCCACTGTTGTCTGGTTTAATTTTATCCATGTCTATAGTTACTGGCTCTTCCTGGCACAAACATTATATTTGTGCATCATTACATCTGTCATCTAATGAATCAGTCTAATGGATACACCAAGGAACCTTCATTTACAAATGTCCCATCTGCAAAGTATTTTGTGCAAAATTGCATATTTAAGTGAAAATCTGTTAAATGTCTGTTATGATTAATGCTCTGGTGGTTAAAAATGTATGCATGTGTTCTGGTAAAATGGACCAGCTGCTGTGTTCTA
Source organism: Rhadinocentrus ornatus (assembly GCA_037177495.1). Taxonomy (NCBI): domain Eukaryota; kingdom Metazoa; phylum Chordata; class Actinopteri; order Atheriniformes; family Melanotaeniidae; genus Rhadinocentrus; species Rhadinocentrus ornatus. Next base: position 14,697,479 of record JBAMHW010000003.1, read on the forward strand.
CCATCACAGATTACACAACCAGGATCATCCACAGCTTACATTTACACTTAATTTTTTAACATCATGACATCGTACCTATAATCATGAAAAACACATTAGTGTGCTCTGGACAAACTACTTCAGCCATTAGTATTCAAAGATTAAACAGACTCAGGGAATAATAGCCACTGGTTGAACCCTGGGAGATTTAGAAATTGCTTTTAAACCAAGAGATTCATAAAACCTTGATGTGAAATAAACTGCCCAATAAAAGCTAGTAGATCTTTTTTAAATTAAATACAAAACTCAGTGAGTGATTCTGTAGTGGTTGCCGTGGGATCTAAATATAAATTTGAAAATCACTTTTACATTAAAAGAATTTCTCTAAAAGGTTTGTGTGTGTGTGGGGGGGGGGGGGGGTGTATGTGTGTGCGTGTGTGCGTGTGTGTGTGTGTGTGTGCATTCTTTATGGACTCAGTTGTCACTTCACTTGCATTTCACAGTTAAAGACAGCAGATGGATTGGTCTAAATAATCCATCCATTCTAATGCTCAGGAGAAATGCAGCTGGAAATCTAGATGACCAGACTATTTGACTCTTTGAATAAATGCACTTTGTATTGGCACAAACCATACCAGATTTCAAATTAGCCTAGAGGCTTCACTGTTTGCAAAATCTATTATTTTATATGAAAGTAAAGTTTAAAGGTCCCATATTGTAAATTTTTTCAACATTTTAATATGGGTGTCCAACAACATTGTTTTCAAACTGTTTTACCCCAAATTCAGCCTTGGTCCTCAGTTTCAGCCATTCCAAATCGGCTCTAAAGAACTCTACTAAGAACGGGCTGTTTCTGTGTCTGAACCTTTAAATGTTAATGAGTGGTGCCTGTCCACGCCCCTCTCTGGGGAAAGACCTAGCTTTTGCTGGTGCCTGTTAAGTGATCTTAAAGGGCAGGCTCAGTTAGTCGGTCAATGGCAGTATCCTCCACCAGGGGCAGTGGTTATTTTCCTGTGTGATGTCACAAAGGGAAAGATTTCAGACTCACCCATTTCAGCACACATTCGCTAAAAAGTAGAGGAAGCAAGTGAGAGAGGAGACAGAATTTTCTCATTCTTGGGTCTCATACACGGGCTATGAGAACACATATGACTGTTAGAAAACCTTTAGAAAGTGAGTTTTGCGTAATATGGGACCTTTACTGTGGTCAGGCACTCTGAGTCAAACTATTTACCTCGTAAAATTTTGATGTTTATGATGCAGCAAAATGACTTGAAGACACACTTTCCGACCAGAAACTCTGTTGAGAAACCCCACTTCACAACTTTTACTAACAGAACATTGCGTGATGTCGCATGCATGGAATGAAGCTGGATAGCTTAGTTGTAAGGGCATCTGTCTCCCGTGCGGGAAACTGGAGTTTAAATCCCACAGGGGACGAATATCAACACCTTACATTTGGGTCCATAGGCAAGACCCTTAACGCTACTGCCCAACCATTTTAAGTTGCTTCGGTCTGCTAAATGACTGTAATGTAATGTTTGATATAAAGAAAGGACCTCACTAGAAGTGTCACTGCAGAATTGTGGCACCTCAGATTTGTAAACATATTTTTGATTAAATTTTTTTTTGGGGGGGGGGATCTAATTTGTACCCTACACAGGGCTGGTAGGTCTTTTCTTTCTTTTATATATTTACTTTTGGGGTGGGACTTTAACTTTAAAAAACAATAAAACAGGTTTAAAAAAAATTATTTGCTTTTCTTTCACTGTTTTACTATAGCTGAGCTGTTAAGTTATAAAATATTATTATAAGAACATGAATGAAGGTAGCTTGTACTGTACGCAGAGATTGTCGTGATCAATATTGGAGCAAAATACATTTTATGGAAAATATTCTTATCAAGCAGAAACATTTCAGTTCTTTTTGTCAATAATTAATTGTTCTACTCTGGTTTGTTGTTATACACAGAAATGTGGGACAGATATGAGCAATATAATATGTCACCTGCATGTGTACAGTGAGACGGTGCGTGCGTGTGTCTAGAGTGTGTGTGCTGTTTTTAGTTAATAGCATGAAGTGAATACGCCTATGACTGTCTTCTAAAACTAAAAATGAAAATTATAAAGGCTATATGCACTGCTGGGAGAAATAAGTTGTCAACACAAAGACGTGGTCCTGTCTGCTTTGAGGGTGCAACATCAACATTCAAGCTTCACTAAATCTTTCCAATAAAGTATGGCTTAATCCCATTTAGTAAATTAGGTTCTTCTCTGGCCATAGCATGCGCAGTTTCCCTATATAACAACAAATATGGTTTAGAGTCCACGTTTTCATGACAAAACGTATCACGTTATAATGATAAATGTACTTTTCCAGACATTACTAGAGCTTGTAACTTGTAACCTGTGATCCCAGGTTACATCACTGATGATGTGTCCAGGGGCACCATAAGGTGTATCTAAGAGGAGCTTGAGTTTACAATATTAGTGTCTGTGTCTATTATTTGAATCAGTCGTTCACTAAAATCCATATAAATAAAAAATGTTGCTTTTTTGTGGGAAACTTTTGTTGTGTGATTTAAATGCAATTAATCAAGATCAATTAATGACAAAGCCTGTAATTAATTAGATAATTTTTTTCAATTGAGTCTCACCCCATATTCATTGATAAATGTATGTCAGTCTTTTCCAAACAAAGCAATACTATAATAAATCTCAAACACCTGAATGAAAAAGTTTATATAATCAGCACCCTCCAACACAAATCATTAAATTTCTTCATAAACAACTAAAAAGATTAATTTTAAAACTTTTTATTTCTTATATTGACTGTTCTATTGACCTAAATTCTGCTATCAGTCTGTCAACATATTAACCTTAATCCTATTAGTGTTAGATAACACGTCTGTGCTGTCTCTCGAGTTGTTAGAGTGAAGAAACTAGTTTGTGTGTTTCCCTTGGTTATTATCTGAACTCCTCATCAGTATCCAAAACTGTGTTACCCAATTTGACCCAAATTAATTGACAAAGTGATGGCCTATTTCACACCATGCTCTGGCAAACAGACCCACCGTGACACCCACCTCTGACTTGTGCTGGCCTGAGTGACCTCCCATCTTAGTCAGCTTATGTGACTTTGCTATTGGGCTCCACGAGGTAAAGCTTGACTAGAGTGAATTGATTCACGGGGATTAGGGATTAAGATTTCCCCTGCCGCTTTGGTGGAGTAAATCTGAGGATTATGATGTCAACAGCCTTTGGCTGCTAGAGAGGAAATTGAATTGCGACGTCCAGGAGCACCCATGGCCCAGGATTACAGCATAGTCAGTAAGAAATCGAAGATGAGAGTCCATGTCTGTGCCTTTCTCCAGCTCAGGAAAACTTCCATGAGAAACCGTTTACTGCCTTTGGAGGAATTACGTAAATAGCAGAACTGACTCTGAATGAATGGTTATGTTGATTGAGGGATAAGAAGATTTCTGTGTCTGGTAATCCTGCTCTGGTCTGGCCTGAGAAGCATCAGGTGGTGAGTACTGTTAAGTGCAATAGGGATCACTTTGATACTGAACATAATGACAAGGATATCCTACTAGTTTTACAACTGAACTCACAATGGAAGATCACATCTCGTCCAAGGCTGATACAAGAGTTATTTCAGAAAAAGACTGTTTACAGGATATATTTAAGTTTTGACATTCAGAACTAATTTACTGTGTTATTGCATGTTTGTGTGTTTGTTTGTCATAAGCCAACTCCAGCTGTGGCTACTCCTCCCGCTCCAGCTGCTGTAACGTTCGAAGGACTCTCTAAAACCAACAAGATGAAGGTAAAATGGACCCAGCTGGGTTTGGTGTTCTTCCTTGTTTTGTCACTGGTGATGACAGGCTGCTTCTTCTGGCAGTATCAGCTGCCAAAACTCCTGCCAGGTAAGATTGAAGGTATCAGGTGATGAACTATGTTGTGTAAGATTTTTTCCTGTTAAATCCTTTGGTATTCAAGAGTTTTTCAAAGTTTTTTCCACTGTCTCAAAAGTGACAAATAACCCAGATTTCAAGACTTCACCAAGTGTCAAAATTAAACAGTAAGCCAAAAAAAGAAAAAAAGAAAAAAATTGACATGTGACTGTGAGATGTGTTTGTAAATCCATCTTGTGACTTCTAATGCTGATGCAATTTAATCATCATACTGTGCAAAGGTATGCCATTTCTTTGTGTTTTTTCATTTGTGTAGAGTTTGACTTGAGGCAGCTCGGGCCAAAATACCACTTAAGGAGGTTTAGCCTCATTTAAATCTGTTTTCAATTAATTAGTTGTTTATAACAAGCAACAGTTGATTGCAAGTCATTTGTTAATTACAGCTAAAACCATCAATCGTTTTAACTGAGCTTCTACATCAATGCGCTAAACATCAGCTCCCAATGCAATGTGATTGATGAGAAATAATCTAGTTATTTTCAGAATTAGTTAAGATACACATCATATTTCTAATATAAATCAACATGACATTATATGATAGTAACATAGCTTCTGATCTTGGTGGAGTTGTGTGTGCAGTTGGCAGCATCAAAACAAGTTCAAGTGCTTGGAGGGAAGTATCAGCTAAGTCTTGACTTGATCAGTATAATTTCTCAGAAAATACACATTGTGTTTGAAGATTAAAGACAACACTCCAGACTGATGTCTAAAATAAATATACCATGAACCATAAATTGATTTCTAATTAGGATAGCGTGAGAATATCCCATCCCTACAGCTGTGCCAGTGGTACTTTCAATCAAAAGTCGGATTTAAACATGCTGACATGTAATCACAATCCTTTACCAGCCTCTAAGGCTTCACTTCTCCACAGATCACACAAACAAAACACTTCAGTTTGAAACATTGTTTGTAACAGGAATCTATAAGTAATTAATGATAAGCAAAGCAGATCTCTGACATATGTATTCTGATATCTTTTTAACAGTCAAATAATATTTCATTATATTTAAAGGTCTCATGGTCTTATAATGGCAAATGCTACAATATTAGTTACCACTATCAATCCAGAGTTTCCACTAGGATCAGGCTACAAGCATTTCTAGCAGTAAGTTTAGTGTTAAACATCCTATCTGGTTGTGTCCTCTAAAATTAACTGTGCATGAACATCCAAGACAGCCAGTTAAACCTCCATATCCCCATTTTTTGTGCTGTAGATAAATATGGCATTCTATAGAACATCAAGTGGGTGTTACAAAAGCTTCTGTCCCTGTGTTTCTTCTTCCTTTTATTTTACTTCTTTTCTTTCCAAATTTCTTATCTCTCACCCAGATGAAGAGATGGGTCGAAATGCCAAATCAGAGATGATGTGTCCCCGCTTCCCCGAGCCTCTCCCTCTGGAGCATCCTATTCCCAGTCTCAAAGAAGCACTGGAAAAGGTGAGATATGTTCATTGAACACAAAACTATCTGCAGACATTTTTCCATCATTCCCACTCGAGAACAAGTAAATTTACAGGATGGCTGGTAATCCATGACACCAAATGTTATTTCATTTGACAGAAGGAGATTAAAGACAGAGTAGATGGAGAGGGTGGGGGGAAATAAACAGTCCATCCCAGCAAAAGCTTGTTTTTCTGCACCAAAGAAGAAGCATTTTAGCATCTGAATCTGAGGCAACAGAGCAGACTATTTTCACATCAATAGTGAGGGTATAACTGTGTATAAAAAAGGAATAGATCATATCAGCAGATTGAGCATCAGTTTTGTTGGTTAATTTGTACATTTTTATTTTGCATCCTTTCAAAAGACCTTCTCTAATCTCTGCAGACCAAACAATCGAACTGAAAAGACTGACCAGTGAATTACAGTGAAGGCTTGTCTTGTGCTAATCTCTTACTTGTGAATATTTTGAAAATACATTCATGCACTTATGGGTACAACGCAGGAGAGGGTGTGAGTGAGGGGTTGTATGGGGTGCAGATTGGAGTAGGTGGAGTGTGTGTGTGTGTGTGTGTGTGTGTGTGTGTGGGGGGGGGGGTCCCAATGAACCCCTGGTTCCCGGGGTTTGCGGCTGGAACATCGGGGTGGGTGCTGGCCTGCACCGGGTGGTTGTTTGGGGGGGCCTGGTTCTCCTTGGAATGGTGCGGGGGATTTTGGATTTTGGGGGGCTGTCCCTGGGCTCCTGGGGCCCTGGACCCTTCACTGGGGCTAAGTTTGTCTTCGGGGTGGGGTAGCTTGGGTTTGTGCTCCGGGGGTTGCTGCTGATGGCAGCGACAGCCCAGAAACCTGACTGATCCAGAGGAGATCTGTGTGGAGGAGTGGGCCAAAATCCCTCCTGCAGTGTTTACAAACCTGGTGAAAAACTACAGGAAACTTTTGACCTCTGTAATTGCAAACAAAGGCTACCGTACAAGGTGTAGGTGTTCAAATACTTATTTGCAGCTGTTTCATACAAATAAATTGTTAAAAAATCATACATTGTGATTTCAGGATT
>JBAMHW010000003.1:14714192-14733849 GCA_037177495.1 Rhadinocentrus ornatus
ACTGTTTTGGTGATGGCTTAATCTCGTTGTACCAGTGTATAATGACAATAAAGGCATTCTATTCTATTCTATTCTAAACAGAGTTTGACTTCTTTTGTGCCAAAATGAAAACAAATCACATCTTCCTCTTATCTGTCTTTCAGAATTGCCAGCCTATCCAAGATTTTCCCAACGCTGATGCTGTACAGACTGTGGGAGGATGGGAAGATCAGCTCCTTAGATGACCCCTTGGAAAAATATGTGGAGAATTTCACCATAAAAAACCCTTTGGGGAAGACACGAGACTCTGAACTGAAATATGTGACAGATGGCCTGATATTTCTTGACAGCGGGGAGGTTCAGATTCGTTCCTCTTCAGTCACCCTGCGGAGAATGGCTAGCCAACTTTCAGGTACACAGATCTAGCAGGGAAAAAATGAACTACTTAAAACTGCAGACAGACTGTATTTTACTAAGAGAGCAAAATGCTCTAGTATAAGACAAAAATCTGAGCTTTAATTTATCTATGTGTTTATTTGTTGCACTTTTCAGGTTGTAACGCTTTAGTTTGTGTAAAATTAAAGAATAAGGAAAAAATATCTGAAGCAGGGAGAATAATAGATCTTCAAACATTCTTCTCATAACTGAGTTTGTGATTAAGATTTCAGGACTGAACATTATTATTGTGTTCAGAAAACTGAATTTGTCACTAACCAGTGAAATGCTGTTACCAGAGATTGTTATAAACACTGCTCTGAAATTACAAGTGAAAGAAGAAGCACAGAGAAAAAGGGAGTGATGATTGATTCATACAAATTGACTGTTTTGTTGTTTTTTTGTCACTTACATTCATTTAATTTATTACTGTGGGTTGATCCAGGTCTGCCCAGGAGGCTCCGGGCCACAAATCTCCTATGGAAAGGAAAAACACAATCTGCAATTAATCTGCTGCAAGATGATGTTCTAGTTGCAGATCCAGGCACCAAGTAAGACTCGTTTATGTGCAAATGATGGCTAAATCATTTAAATATAATTTTTACGTTACTGGCATTTTAGCACAGCAGTGTGCCATCATTCTCATGTTTATTAAATATATTATATGATCATGAGTCACAAAGCACCAGAATCAATTAATTTTAAATATCCCACTAGAGGTCACTTTGCTTTTACCTTCAGAGGTTAAATGTCAGCTATAATTGATACTAATCATGCTGATCATTCTATAATGTGACATATTACATTTGCTGTAAAATGTGACCTTCAGCTGCTGTATGTGATGGAAATCTAACACACATGTTCTGACAGCTCAGTTCACTTGATAAGCTTCTCGTCCTGATATTTGGATATTTGATGCGATCCAACATGCAAAGTGCAGTGGCTTCTTTTTTTTTTTTAAATTTTCAAAGCATCCATGGTCTCCTTACTTTTTTTTCTTTCAGGTGTCACTACAGTAACCTCGCCTTCTCTCTGCTCGCTCATGTGATGGCAGAGCGAGTGGTTGGAACCGATTACCAGCGTTGGGTCATGGAAAACATTTTGGACCGGCTGGGGATGGAAGACACAGGCTTTGACCTGACCCCTGGGTTACAGAGTCAGATGGCCGTGGGGATGTACTCCAATGGTAAACCAGCTCCGCTCTATGACCTTGGCTGGTACCGGCCTTCCGGTCAGATGTTCTCCACGTCTGCAGACTTGGCTAAGCTCGCCATGATGCTTTTGGGTGCTTATCACCGCAAACTGCTGGAGCCAGACTCCTTGAAGATCATGCTGACTCCACTCTTCAGATGCGACAAGGATTACTTTGCAAACCGTACAGGGACCCCGTGGGAGGCGAATGAACTAATGGGCTACGAGATGGTGCGAAAAGACGGCGATCTGGATGGCTACTCCGCCACGTTCTCCCTGATTCCCAGACTTAAGCTCGGCCTGGTGTTGCTAATGGCAGGCAGCAGGTCTCAGAAACAGGATGTTGTTACAAAGGCATATAGCTACATTGTTCCAGCCATAGAGAAAGCCTTCAGAGAAGCCAGGAAGGTCCTCGATGCTCCTCCAAATCCAGATCCTTATATTGGCTTTTTCACCTACAGCAACATCACCTTCTATGAGATCAAGGTGGGGCCAGATGGAGTTCTGATCATGCAGCAGTTTGGCCCTCAGATTGAAGAGCTGATCCCAGAGAAGTACAGGACAATAAAGCTTAACTACTTGGTTGAACGAGTGTTCAGAGTTGTGTTTGAAAAAGAATACCCTTGTGTTTTACGGGTTGGCACAGCCTCAGTGTCCCTGGAAGCCCAAGATGGCCAATTATTTAACTTCTACTTATTTAATAAGCAGGGTTTGTCCCCTGGCTTTGATGCACCAGGACTTAACACATACAATGTAGTAAGAATAGCACGCAGACCTACTTTCTCCAGCTGAGCTGCAGCTTAGTCTTCTGTGAGAGACTGAAAGCAAAAAGGAAGCTGTGAACACTGAAATGCTGGGATTACTAATTTTGTACTAGACTGAAGAGCATTTGTTGATTGAGAACAGAAAGAAAAATGTACAGAAAACAAATTAGTTTCTCTGCTCAGTGACATACATGAATGTTCTCCTGACACTACTCCTTCACACCTCTGAACTGAACATTCACATTATGGTGATCCAGTGCTTTTTACTCTTCCTGCCTTCATTTAAACCACTGTCATTGTCCTGATCTCTGTTGTTGACTTTTTCTTCAGACAAAAGAGCTGTGAGTCATGTACATTAAAATGTATATACATTTTATTCTCAGTTCTCAATCTATGATAGAAAGTGCACAAAACATAATGCTTATATATTTTCAGATTTCATGGGACAAATGAAAAAATATTTTCACATGACTTTGCTTGTGGTAGACAAAAAGATATATCTAAAGAGTCTTGCCACAGTTTTATAGCTCCTAATTTAATGACAGCAACCTTGCGCTCAGATGTGACAAAGAGCATTGATTCGGGATCCATAACAAGTGGCTAGTTCTTACTACAAAATGACTACAAAACTACACAACTGCTCAAGTCAAATGTCATGTTCAGGTAAGCAAAGGCAATCTTTATAATGATGAGGCTGATGATTCCCCTTTTGAATTAGGAATCCAGTCTGAAGATGTAATGGAAATGAAATGGGTATTGAAAATGTTTAGCCTCTAGTGAAATATCACAGTCAGTAATTTAAAGGTTGTGCTCACAGCTGGTGGGAATAAGAAAAAATTATTTTGAATTATATATTTTGAGATATCCAATGCAGGCTTTGGAAAAGAAGTCACATTTCCTAATTTGACAGTTTCAGCAGCACGGCAGTAATGTTAGTTTCACTGAGCTATATATGTAAAAATGTCATGGTGAGTAAAACATCACAATCTGCCATATTTAACAGAAATTAAACTTACTGTGACATGTCAACACTTCGTAGTCAGGAATGGTTTGTTTGTTTTTTTCCCTTAATTGGGATGTTAATTTTGATCAGTCCATGATAACAGATTTAGAAATATTTAAGCTGAATATAATATATATATATATATATATATATATAATATCCAAGCTAAAAAATGCCATTTGCTTCAGTTGCTGTCCCGGACTGTGCTAGCTGTGACATGGCCTGACAAACTTCAATAGGAATGTCACCAAGTTTTTTTTATAATTGTGCAAATTTACCTTTTGCACATCTGTGTTGTTTTAAGAGATAACTCTGATGATATGATGATATGGGTCCAAGTTTTGCATTTTGAAGTGGAGACTTCACTTACTTTTGGGCTCGCAGGACCTCAGTCTGTCCTTCAACTTCACCTGGATCATCAATCTTATACTTTTTGGCAAAGAGCTGTGATCTCCTTGGAATTTTGAGTATTTTCCATCCATCTTTCTGGGTTGTCATCTCTGTTTTGACATCTTTGTTTTAGAGTTTGACTGCCAAACATAGTCTACTGGGTTGAGTACTGCATTTTGCCCCTATGTTGTACACGTCCTCCTGTGATGGCTTTGCACAGAAACCTGTCTGTAATAAAAGCCTCAAAACCTAAATGAAAAGGCATTAACTTCAATAGCTATGCACAGATAAGTCAACATTTATTTGTGTACCTATTTAAAGTGGTCATTGCACAGTAGCCATAATTAGTTTTCATTATTGCAGTCACAGTACTACTGGGTTGAGTACTGCATTTTGCCCCTATGTTGTACACGTCCTCCTGTGATGGCTTTGCACAGAAACCTGTCTGTAATAAAAGCCTCAAAACCTAAATGAAAAGGCATTAACTTCAATAGCTATGCACAGATAAGTCAACATTTATTTGTGTACCTATTTAAAGTGAGTCATTGCACAGTAGCCATAATTAGTTTTCATTATTGCAGTCACAGTAAACGACAGCTTACCAGACATCCAGATCACGCAGATGATTGCTGGCCATGCAACAACAGACAAAACAGTGCTTACAAGAAAAACACAGTACAGCATTACATTCTTTGTTTACACTGAAACACAGAGAAATACGTGATTTAATTTTGCTGCTCAACAACACATTTCAAACAAGAGCAAAAAAAAATCAAGTATACCACGTCAGTCAGATTATATTTCATTGTTCCATTTTCCCACTGGATTGACCCCCTAAGGTATACAGCACTTACAAAATAAGACAGCAGGTGGAAAATGTAGGCACTGTGATTGATAGCGACAAAGTAAAACACAAAAGCATTTAATAATAGCATTGAAGAAAGCAATTCAACATCATGGAGAATACAAATTCACCGTCTTTTAAAGAATGACATGAGAGCCGGAGCTGAGAGACTGTTAGCACGATGTTAGCATAATAGTTAATAGCTGTAAGTAGCTGCACAAATTTAAAAAAAAATTTTGAAACTTTACCTTTCACCTAAAATTAGTATGTTTTTATTGATCATGTTTTTTTTTGTTTTTTTTAGGGGGTTGTTGGGGTGAGCTTGTATGACATAATATTTTGGAGAATCTGATCCATGCTAATAGACATTTGCAATTGAGGGCCACATAAGAGCACATTTTTTTTGTATAAAGCTATTTAAATTAAAATTATTATTATTGATTCTGCTTTACTTTTGCATCAGAAAGATAACATTTCTTCTCCTTTAGTCAAACAAAATATGTCCATATTGCTTTGCCTCATCAAATACAGTGGTTGCCCAACATAACCTACCACTGATCCACTCAGTTCATCAGACTGCTTGTTGCTGGGCATTACTTTACTTTGGCAAGATTTAAAAGTTTTGTAAGTAATTTTAGGCTTTTCAGTTATTTATTGAAGGACCAGACCTGCAGAATTGTGAATTAAAGCTGATTAGCAGCAGGATACATTTGCAGCATTGTTGCATTGTTGCTGAGCAATACAAACTTCATTCAGTTGAAAAAATAGCAACAAAGTTAACAACTGTCAGATGTCAAAGTGGTGTTATGTAAAAATCATATAGGCATTCACTCAAACCACACTGAAAGTTTCAAAGTTTGTTTCTGTACATGGCAAATATGTGCTCCTCTGTTTAACCACTCTGAGCAACCCCTATTATAATGTAAAAAAATCATTTCAGTTGTACAATAAAGCTAAGACTGAATGTTTATAATTTAAGCAAATGAGATACAATGTGTTAACAAAAAAGCTGAACACATCAAGGTAATAATCAGTGCTGCTTCTTCATTTCACTTTTTGATGAACCCCGAGCCATCAGTACCAGATTATTTGGCAGATCTTTGTATGGCTCTTAATAAACTGTATCATACATTACTTTGTACTGCTCACCTTTTTCCATTTTTGTCTCCCCTTTCTGTCATTTGTCAAATTCAAGTGAACTATTAGAAGAAATGAAATGCAACATATTCAAATGATATTTTGATTAGCATTGAAACACATGAAAATAAGAATCAATGTATTTTTAAAAAAACTTATAAAGACTTATGTTTTACCAGTCCTTCTATAGCAAATTATAGAGGGTTCAACTGACCCTCTATAATGTCACACAGGTATTTGTCGAAGCGATTTGCACAAGGCAAATCCTGCAGTGGCTACAGAGCAAGCTTCTACGTTTTTTACAGCCACTGTGGTTTTTCAATATATGGAAAACTGAAGGGTAAGGTGCAAAGTATGCATTTTGTTGCAGTGTATGCCACTACTTTTCACTAAATCCTATCATCTTGACATCATAGCGCCATCATATTACAGTTCTACATTAGAATAAGCTCTTAGGTCATGGCTCAAAGAAGATCTGAAGATAACAATTAACAAGACATGTTATTATGTACCAAGTCACTTTTTTAAGTTTTAAATTAAAGTTCAAAAAGTTTTAAACTGTTGTGTTGAGATATCTCTATTTAAAAGTCAATCAGCTAATACAACCTATCAGCTATTTATTATCATTAATTTCCCTAATGCATGCATTCACATCTTCTTGTCGATGCTCGTATGCATCTAAAAGAGAGATGGGAGTGATAGTTTGAATAAGGCATATCTTGTTGTCTTACCTCCCACAGTGCTGAATGCATTGCACGTAACTGAAGTAAACGTGGACAAAAACCATAGTTAGAGGTGGAACATTTGTGCAACACATGCCAACATGTAGATAAAGAGGCTACTGGTATGTTTTGTTTAATTTTTCACTTCAAATCAGCTTCTGATGGTGTCAGGCTAATTGCTTCTACTAGTAGCAGCAGAAGATTGATAGTCAATAAAATGTCAGTCTGTTTGTATTAAAGCACATACACATTTCCCCAAATGTCAGTCTATCATATCAAAGTGACTGATTTAGCTGCTTGTTTACGTATTTAAAATATATTTCAGAACACAGAGGTCTTGCAAGTTGTCTCTTTGCACTTGTAAGTGAGGACTGCAGTGTCCATACTCAGTGTTACATTAGGTGACAGCAAAGGGATGGAAGAACTGGACTCCTTACCCTCTGTCAGAGTTCTGGACCTTGACATGGAGGGATCCAGCAGAATATTAGGTGGGGAGTCTCTGAAAGAATTGTTGTCTTCCAAGTGAGAGCACACAAGTTCCCGGAAACACTCCCTGAACCGTGTGGAGAGTAGGCTGTAGATGATAGGGTTGACTGCAGAGCTGAGGTAGAAGAAGATGCCCGATAGTAGGTGGACATACTGATAAACGTTGTGCATCAAGTCAGTCCACTGACTGACTGAACTCCACAGGAGCCGCTCGATGTGGAAGGGCGCCCAGCAGACTCCAAACACTGCCACCACAATTGCTGAAGATACAGGTCAGAGAGAGAGCATGCTTACGGACATCCTCATAGCATACACCACATTGTTAAAAATTAAACTGTTTGTTCTGAAACCCTGTGGCTTGTGGTCCTTTTTATTGAAATTTTCAGAAACTAGCTCTTGTTGAGCAAATATAGGACTATAGTAGCCACAATCAACCATCTACATTAAAGCGAACTTGTATTCTCCCTTAGAAATTATTTAAAATGCTGGTTATAGATCAAACATGGAAGGGCTTTTGAGAACTTCTACTTGATGAAAGCCTGTGTTGTCCTGTTGCACTTCTGTTATCACCTGTAAATAAAAAATAAAAATAAACCAGCTGTAAATGTTTCTCTACATGGAGTGTTTTTAAAATCCTCTGCCAGTACTAGATAATGGTCTACTGGTGTTTTTGCTGAAAGAAGCACTGCTGAGGCTTGCTGAATTTGAGCTTTTTATCACAATTGACATGACATTGAAGGAACTTCTTTGGTTGGTTTGCTGGAGTTCTTTTATATTTTATTTTCCACCATATGAAATATAAAATTTATGGTTTGTTTGGTAAAAATCACATTTTATATTCCATATTGCCGTTTTTCACCTTTAAAGCTATAAGATATGTATTTGTGTGTGTGTAAAAAACTTTGAGGTGTTCAGTATAATGCAAGAGAAAGTTAATTTTGAATAATGTTTGTCTGCACTGTTTGAGTTTAAATAAGTGCTGTAAAAAACAACAACACTATGGCCACAATATCCACAATGCAATATCCCAAATAATTTTGAAAGAAAACTAAGGTCATATAAATTTTACAATCCCAGTACCCCAGACCTCATAAAAATGTGAAAAGCTTGGAATATGCTAATTAGACCAGCTTCTGTTTCCACCACTTACACAAGAACAGCAGCTCACCATGAACTCTGCCCAAACGCTTGACACTTTGGCTCAAAAATACTGTGATATTTTTATTCATAAATGCAAAGAACATGCATATTTAATACATTAAACCCTAGAATAGCCATACCGTCCATTCTGCACATTTTTCTTAATAATTTTCTTTTTTTCCCCTTAAAATGAATTTCCCAGTCTTAAGGTGCCCTACTGCCACCTATAGCATCTTCTCTATATTTATTAGCCAAGTTTCTTTCTAATATTTTTCAAAGGAGTTTCTCATCTCTAATTGAATTACACATTAAAGCTCTGTTCTTCTCCAATATTTCCAATTTCCCACTTCAGTGTCTTTTGACTTTTGGTGGAAAAGCAATACAATACCCTGCTCCTGTAATGGTCACAACTCATGTTATCCTGAAGGATGTTTATTTATCAAATAAATAATATTATTGGTGTCTTGAAATTTTCTACTCATATTTTCATTTTAGAAAGGAAAAAAAAAAAAAAACACAAAAAACCCACAAATTGGCCAGAGGGAGATAAAATCTGTTTAATCAAATCAATTCAGTCTTTGTATTTGTGTGTATGCATGTGTGTTTATGTGGCTTTATTTCAGATTAAGTAAAGAAAAAATAATAGTTGATTGTTTTTGTTGTTTTTTTTATCCAATTTTAAGGGGGTAAAAATGATAAAAAATTCTGTTTCTGTACAATGCAAGGTATTGTAACCAGAAAAAGGAACAGTGACCTTTTTTCTGGAAAGGTTTACCTTCTAATCTGTGTTTAACCTTGTTAATATGTCAGTTTTCTTTTTTAACCTAAACAATGATCATTTCTTGTTTCTAACCAAATTGTGAAAACAAAACTTTGCGGCAACATTTGTGAAACAACTCCTTTTTTCCTCCCTTTTCGATCTCATACACTTTCATTAAGCTGTACCTCTAAGTTATTAAAACTCTTCACTGATATGTTGTTTTTGCTGGTTTTAAATGATCATAATGTCAACATAAAAAAATCACTTTCCTTAAAAACTGTGATACTGCGCTCCATTGTGCAGTCCACAGGCATAGGACGGTTTTGTGTAAATTACTGTATTCCCTATAAGGGTATGGTTGTTATATTTCACCCCGGACACGTGAAACTCATGTGAAATAAGTGGGCCATGTGAAATACATATTCAACACATTGCAAACCTGTGGTTTTAAAATATTTAACATGTAAATTTTGACCATGCAAAATCCCATGGGTGCTATATGTTATCTCATAGGTTTCACATGTGCTCATATGAGTTTCATGTGGCAATTTAAATGGATTTCATTTGGGGTTATGTGGGTTTCACGTGGGAATTTACATGGGATTGACGTGATTATATAGGTTTCAGCTGGGAAATTACAGGGGTGTCATGTGATCATTACATGGGAATTTACATGGGTTTCACATGCAGTTTAATGTATTTTACATGGGGAAATAACATGGGTTTTACATTGTTACCATAAAAATGCTCCAAAAACACAATTTTTTATCTACAAAATTTGTATTTTATGTATTTTACATATATTTTACATAAGCAATACCACATAGCATGGCATTTCAAACTCTTAAGTTGCCAAGAAAGGATGGCCTTTAGGCTATATCTTTTCTCTCCTTATTTTGGTAAAGATTTATCGCTATCCTCTAATTTAAAGGACAGAGGCATGAAATAAAAATGCTCAAGAAGGAAATTTGTAGCATTAGGTCTTATTTCTCCTGTAGATATATGTTTTTTCCTCAAAAATCAATTTTCCGGTAAAAGAAAACACTTATAACACAATATATTAACCTTCCAAAAGTAAAAAAGAAGTTATCCTGGAGAGCTTTTGTTATTTTATTTGTCTATTTTGTCTTTCTATCTGTTCTGATTGACAGTTTTTGTTGTCTGGAAACATAATCAATAAAGCAACAGGTTGGGCTAATACCCAACCTAAGCTTTACCAACAGACTCTTATTCACTTATGAGAAGAGCTCAGACAAAAGCACGGATCCAGAAATCAGCTGAGAAAATCTCCGTGAAGCTTTTTACTTATGTTAGTGACAGAAATCCATCACCGGCAGTAAGAATTTTGAACAGGAAATAGGCTTTCAGAGTGACTCATGGAATTCTGTACGTGTTGCAATTTTATCTTATAGAGAAAGGAATTTTAAAAGACTAAAATGGTCATCTGGAATAAAAGGCTCAATGCAAAGTTGGAAAGATTTAAGATAGCGATTAATGAATTACAGTTAAGCTTCACACTAAGGTTGATAGACTGTACATCAAAAGGTATAAATCTATATAAAGCCCATGGGAATACAAATGATTCATTCAGAGAATATTGATTGTCCATTGCCATTATGTACTCACAAAGCATCTTGATGACCTGTCTTCTGCGTCTGTTCTCCACGTTGATCTTCTTTCTGGTGCTGCTACAGCAATTCTTTCCCAAGTTCCCTCTGGCATGTTGCCTTTCTCTGCTCAAATGAATGCCCATCACTAAGTACAGTATGGTAATAATCATCATTGGAACAAAATAGAAGAACACAGTTGTGATTTGCATGACTAAGTTATAGATCCATATGGGCTTGAGCACGGCACATATTGCTGACTCCTCTATTCTTTCTGGCAAAAAGAAGATGCCATGCAGTAAGGTGTTGGGGATTGCACAAATCATCGACACCACCCACACAATGGTGATGACACGTTTGGCATGCTGGTTGGTCGACAGGTATCGTGTTTTGAGAGGATGTACAACAGCAATGTACCTCTCCACGCTCAGCGCTGTGACGTTGAGGATGGAGGCAAAGCAGACTGTTTCAAAAAGGAAAGTCTTGAAGTAGCAACCGCCCTCACCAAAGGGAAATGGGTAGTTTTGCCAGAGGTCATAAATCTCTAAGGGCATTCCAAACATAAGCACGAGGAGATCAGACACAGCTAGGCTCACTAGATAAAAGTTGGTGGGGTTTCTCATCTTCTTGTGCTTTGCTATAACTGCACATGTAAGCAGATTTCCGGTCAAACCAGTGAAAAAGATGAGGAGGTAAACTATGGTCACTGGACAAAAGAAGGGAGATCGTTTTGGACCCAGGATTTCAAATAGGTTGACATCAGAGATTTGGTCCATAGTGTAATTCCCTGCGGGATTTGTTGGCAGGCTAGTGTTGTAGAGTGGTGCAGATGAAGAAGATGCCTGCAACGCGAGCTCCATGGTACTAAGGAGAGCTGTTGGGATGATGTGAGACATCAACACATCCTGTACTAGTGTTTGGGTTTGGTGTCTGGGCCTGTGATGAGAAGAAAAATGGCAATGAAGAATAAAGAAGTTATGTTTTTGTGTTTTGTTTTATGTCTCAGTCTCTTTATTTGTCAAGCATGCTTAAACTGAAAGATTGTTCAGCATCATCTGCTCTGCTGTTGAGTCATGAGCTCATTATTTCCTTGCTTAAGGAATAATAAATAAAGAATAATTTGTTATTCTAAACTGATTATCTAATTTTCTTAATAAAGGAAACCCAAAATGTAAAGCTTATTTTTTGTCATCATAATGATCTAAAACAATGAGAAATCATATTTTTTTTAAGGACAAAAGAAACAACAATCAAAAAAGAGCAAAGAATTTTTGATGCATGAACATATTGACCAATATCAGGAACATCATTAGCAATTATCCAAACACACTATAAATATGCTGTCTGCAGATTTTTATTTATATTAAAACTATTGCCAGATTATCTTTTCTTTATAAAAAAAACAAAAAAAACAACTAGAAGCAATAATTGTTTTTCTTCTTCTGTTTTTTATATAAACTTGATGTTGCCCAAATTATGTTATTCTGGGAAAAACATCCTAATGCCAAAAATAGTTGTTTTTTTTTTTAAAAAAAAGATTCATCGCATATGATGAAGAAATAGCACTAAACAGATTTAACTGGCACTGGAATTGCAGACCCCAGGGTATACCTTTTACTACCACAATAATGTGATTCAGAGCATTCTCATCATCTGGTGGCTATAGAGAATAATTGCCATTACCGATGCTTCACTGATATATGCTAATGACTTCCTCTGAAAGGTTAATTATGCTTCTACATCAAACACATCATGTAAGCCCAGACATGTTTTGCAAAAATGAACTAGATATCTTTAATAATCCCTACAGAAAATTCTAAATAATCTCCTCTGATAATTTTATAAAAAACTATCTCCTGTAACAATTACATTTATGGCACTTAAATCCCAGCTTTAATTTTAATTCATGTACTTCAGTTGGTTGTTTCAATATTTTGTTTTTGCTTTGTTGCTTTTTGTTGTTTTGTGCTTCAATGCTTTGATGCATCACATAAAATAAATAATTAAAAAAAACAATAACAATTAGTAAACAGACTTCAAAAAGAGAAAATGGCACATTTTAAAACTGATCAAATATTGGCAGTGTTCAACTTTAGCTAAAAATAGAAAATATTAAAGATAAATCCTCACCTTGATGTTGATGGGCTGCAAGTCACCTCTTACACTGTACACTTTCCGCAGTCATGCTTGTAAACGGGGTAAAAGCAGAGCAAATGAGATAAAAGAAAGATTATCAGGTAAATTTAAAAGTTAGATGGCACACTTTAGGTTGATAACGAGAAGAGGAGAGAGACGAGGGTCCACAGAGGAGGATTGTAACTGCGCTGCAGCTGCATCCACCTTCAGAGAGATTATCTGCGATGGAAAGAGGGAGAGCGAGAGGGATGTAGAGAGGAGGAGGAGAGAATGAAAAATGAGAAATCATGGGATCACACATTTGCGTAATTTGATTTAAAATTAAGAGACCATACAGAGACTTCTATCTACAAAAAGAAAGGTTAGAAATAAGTTAAAACAAAAAATGTAGTTGTTTTGCTTTATTGAATGAAATGACAATGCCCAAAAAATGTTGCACATGTTAATAACTGTACACAAAATGTATATATATATTTATGTATATAAAATTTTTATAAACATTCACGTAAAATTATCGACAGTTACTGGCAGGGGTGTAGAACTATCGACAGACGATTTCAGTTAATTCATAAAATAATTAACTAATTAATTGCTTGGGGCTCCACCTGACAAGTCAAGAGTCAAATAATCCTGAACAATGCCTCAGTCTTAAGAACTGGCTGAAGCGCTGGCAGAGCGAGCAATGAAAGGTTCAGGTCAAGCACTAGCTTTCAATTAAAGTCAATACAATTTTAGATGCATATTTATATAGCACATTAAAAACAGCCTCAGTTGTCCAAAGTGCTTCACAATAACGTCTGCAGTCAAGAGAAACAAATAAAACACAAATAAGATTAATAAATAAAAAATTATTTTTAAACAGCTGATGCAGAAACATGAAAATAAGTACAGACAACTATTCCTTAAGTCATATCAGGATTTATTCAACAGATGTTATCAACAAGTTAATGAAATCAACTTCAACAATCCCCTATACTTCAGTGAGTGAGTGAGAACTAAATTGGATTCATGTCCAATGTTTTTCGGAGACCTCAGTCTGAACGATCATGTTGCATTTTATCCAGCTTTTAATTAACTGAAGTGAGACACATCACAATTCTGCACCAGTGGAGGCAGGATGAAGCAAGATCATTCGAACAAAACCATATTAAATGAAAATTCTGTTGACTACCAATGCAAGAGAACTTCCAAATTGCTAGACAAACTCTAACACATGTAGCATCCACATTTACCTCTGTAAAGATCACAAGTTGTAAGATACATCACGTCTTCATCTGCACATGCAAGTCACTTAGGACAGTAAACTAATAATAATAAAAAACTAATGACAATAAAATAATAGTAGTAAAAACATTCACCACAGATAGCTGGGATTAACAGATTAACTGCTCTGGTAGTTTATCATGACCAGACTGATTTTATCCCTCTGGCATAAGTGTGCCAGCCATTGCCTCAAGTGCTAAACAAACTCACTTTGAGAATATAAGTTGCACAGTTTAATAGTGTTGATAACTTAGGCCACAGGTGGAACATAAAGAAAACATTTAATATATGTTGTGTAGGTTTGTGATTTAATATCTTATCTGTTTGGTTTGGTTAAAACAAACTTAGTTCAGCTCGCCCCATCAATTTGGTTTCCTTGAGCTGATGTGAGATTTGTCAGCCAACATCCACAGCAGACAGGCCCCCGACATTTCAGAGCAGAGACCACTGCCAGGTACAATGGCAGCTTCAGTTTCCTCAAATAGTTTCTTCCTATCACAAAAAGAGGGATATTTCATGTTCATAAAATTGCATCAAGGCTTTTTTTTGAGCATAACATGCGGCTGCCCTCATGAGTCATGGGTGAGTGTTGTGTTCATCCTACTTTTTTACTGCCTCCATGAATGTGAACATTTTTACTTAATTAGCAAATTAGCAATTAAATTAAGTAGAAAAATGGCCTACCAGTCACAGAGGTAAAATTAACGGTTGTCGTTTTGGGAATTGCTGCTCACATTCATAATTTTGTCGAATCATTTTCTACAGCAAGAACTTCTATTAGCATGTATTAAAATCAGTGCTACCGCTCTCACCACACACGTCACGCACTGCGCATAGGGCACCAACATCCCCTGGGGGTCACTAAAATTATCCGGCTCATGTTTAATGATAATTATAATCACGGCATATGTAAAGTTACAAATGTTATACCCTTCTGAATGATAAAGTGTGATCCAGGGTTGTTGACGATTTAATAACAGGGAGACACAGACTGCTGTGAGTCGTCTTGTAACCCTAGGGTTGCTGGTTAGTTGCTCCTGATGGGTCGTGGTGAGCGTCTTGCATGGCATCTCCCGCCATCAGTGTGTGAATGTGATGTATATGTAAAGCGCTTTGGATAAAAGTGCTTTATAAATACGGACCATTTACAATGCCACAAACAAATAAGCTCTATTTTGCGGTGCGTTGCATCTTTTCCTCTGAAGTCAGAATTCTGAGTAATTTTTGCCAGAAATGATGACGTGACTAAGTTTTTTGCATCAATATGTGTGGTTTATTATTCTTTATCACCAAAATTGGCTGCTGTTCTCATAGTTCACTTTACAATGGGTTAGTGCTTTTCTAGTTTTATAAGGCATTTGTAGATGTTCGCAAATTGCCTGTTTTGGAGGCGTCTATTTTTTCTGAGTTGGTGCAGCTGAAACGTCGTCTACTCTCGACTGCTCGGAATTCTGAAACAACTGGAATGCACCATTAGCCACTAACGACTGTAACCCACTCTGACCCTTTTCCACACATGGAAAACATGAAGAGAACCGCAACCTCTTGACACTCTGTAAATGTCACTACAACAGTAACTGAATATTTTTATCTCAGCTGAACTGATTTTGTGAGCAAGTAACAATGTAAACATGATAGTTACATGTGATATGTCACAGTCTGTTACAATAACATCTGAATAAGATATTGTGAATGTTTGTGCCGCAAATAACTGTAGGGCTGTGTTTACTACTTGAATTACAAAAATTGTTTAATGTATCCTACACTAAAAGAATTAAGATAATAAACATTAAAAGATGGAAGAATGTAGATCTAGTTTGACAAACTGTGGTCTTTTGTTCCATTTAACTAAGTTTGGAGCGAATTTTGTTTCTAAATTTTACCCAACAGCTTATTTATTGCTCTCACTCCAAATGTGAGCAATCAAGGCTAAACACTGAGAAAGAAAAGAAGAGTGGTCACTGGGAAGAAAAAACAAGAGCTGTTTTGGACCCAGTATTTAAAAAAAGTTGAACTACTATTGGTGTAAGCATGTATAACCTGAAGACATTGTAGAACAGCAGATGTTGTGAAGATTGCTATATGAAAAGCAAGAGTTGTCAACATACCTGTGTTGTTTTTTGGGATTTTTCCGATTTTGGGCTAAAGTAAAAATAGGAAGATTAAATGAACAAAGGTATCAGATTATTTAGTTCAGCTTGAGGCAACTTCTCTGAGACATGCTATTGTAGAACCCTTAGAATAATAAGAAAAGTGTATAGCTTTCTGGAGAGTAGCTGTACTTTTTATTTTCTCAATTTATCACCCACAAATATACCAAAAGAAAAGAAAAGGACAATGACAATTGTTACATAGAATAAATATTCAACCTAATTTAATTTAAGTCTTTGAAGAACCAACAGATGTTTTAGAATGTCTACATTTTCCTATAAGTAATACTTATTAGCCTGCAGCAATAGAAATGATAAATTCTAAGCAATAAATAAATGAATGAGGATTCTCTACAAGATTCTGGATGTCCTACAGATGTCTTAAGGGACATTTAAAATAAATTAAGATTTAAGGTCTAAATATAAGACACACAGAATGTTTTATGTCAGCTGTCCAAAAGAATATTACTTCAAAATATTAAAGAATTCTTAAGTGGCACACAGCTGTGAAAAGCATGTCAGACAGTAGCTCCTCCACCCTGAAAGTCCCAGAACTGGGATGAGACCACATCTGTATAAAAAACTGTAACTGCACTCGTTTTAAAAAGCTGACATATGGGCATATGCACAAAAGAGGCCACCTTATGTTATTTACTCTTACTTGAGATTGTCAAAGTGGAAGTAAAAATAACCTCACATTGGCTCGGTGCTATGGGTTAGAAAACTGATGGACTTTTATCAATACAACCAAGAGTTAAGCACGTCGAAGGGTCCATTCATTCCAGGATGGTCTGGGGGACTCAGTTTAACTTGTTATTTTTTCCCTCCAATATGCTTCTCTATTGTCCTGTCTGTCAGACTTTGTGTATGTGGGTGTTTCTGTGTGGGTGTGTGTAAGTGTGCTGTTGGTGTGATAATCCCCCTTCTCACCTGAGACTTTGCACCATCATCGGCCTGCAGTATATCTACCCTGGTCATCCATCCACTCATTCCTAGATTCCTTCTAATGCAAGCTTACGACCCCAGCCATGGACAACCCTGACTTGAACACTAAGCTTTGTTTTGTTTTTTGTTTCCTTCCTTTTATTTAACTAAAATTCACTCCCCTGCCTCTCTTACAACCAAGGCAATTTCTCTGTCAAACCTGCAAGCTGCCACATTTTTGTCCGTATGCCTGTAATCTTTATGCTAACCAGAGACATGCATGATTGAGTTTTTGGAACTTTATGCACAACAATATTGTTCTAATCACATTTGTGTTCTACCTTTGAGCTATTATTGCCAGTTCTTTCTAAATGCAAATTTATTAAAGTATGGCAAGCATGTCCCTAATCTAGTTGAATAAATCAGTCTAACATCATTAAGGCTGGTATATGGAATGCAATATAAATAATAGATTCTTAACAAACCCCTCTGTCTGGTAAAGTTGTGTGTGTGGAGATCTACACCTTATGTGATGGTGACAAATCATTATGGAATTCACAGTTGTTAAACTTTTGTTTCTTTTTTTCCTGGAATAGATAACAAGATTAACTAAATGCTGCAGACAGATTTTTTTTCCCATAAGAGCTAGAGACCTCACTGATGGAGCTGTAGCTTGTGTAGATTAACTTGGTGAAGCAGGATAGTTAATCTACTAAATAATCACTAATTCTTAATATGATAAAGCTATCGAGCATGTTTTATTAACGAGACTATTTCCTTTTTCTGCTTGTTTAATTATTCAAATTTAATAAACACAATACTATTAACATAATAAGATATTGTGTTTCTTTTAAAAGTTGATTATGTTATCCATCCCTATAGATATAAAGTACATAGATAAAAACATTTGGATCAGCCTTTCAAAAGTTTTGGATCAGATAACTTTAGATAATTTCATTCTACAACAAATTAAAAGCTTTTTGTGATGCTTGGCAAAGCCAGAAATGATCAGTGTTCCGATAAACAGAAATCAGGCAGAAATGTGTGCCAGAGGCAGAAGAGTTTTGAAAGAAAGGATATTTTCAGTCTATTGTTGTGGGAGTGATTTCGAACAATCCAGCTCATCTTTCTTTCATTTCCCTTTGTAAATATGACAGAATCACTTTTGTTATAGCTGACCTGTACGTAGCTGAATGTGACATCAGATACACCTCCACAACCCATGGCCTTCTAGTTCATCCTCTTTTGATAAAGGTTTATTGAGATCGAGCACTCGGCTGATACAGTATTGGGTTGGTTGTCCTCTCATTCTGACAGCAAAGGTCACACAAGCATTAATCAATTCAGAAGCATTTGCTCATACATAATTCATTAGACTGCTTTGTCAGTTTCTAACAATGTTGTCCAGCATCTGTCAGGACCCGGTTCCTTATTTTTTGTATAAGATTGTTTGATTTTGAAATGCTTGTCAATCCCATATCCTGTTTACATTTGTTTCTATGTCATGCCCTCCTTGGCTAATTGTCTTTACCTGCATCCCACTGTCTTCCTTCCCTTCCAGCTATTTTAGCTGTGTTCCCTTTGCCTTCAGTGCTAGATCGTCTGGTCCATTTGTCTGTGTTCCAGTGATATTTAATTTCCTCTGCCTCAAGTTTTTCGTTAGAATTTTGTTTGAACTCAAACACCATTTTTTTTAACCAATCCAGCATCTGGCTCTGGACTACTCAAGTCAACTCTGGGTGTTTTGGGATGATGATATCATAATCTACTCTATTAATAATTTGGTTTTCATTTTGAATGGTAAATTGTCTGTATTTATATAACGCTTTTACTCAAAGAGCTTTACAATATGCATCACATTCACCCATTCACACACACATTCACACACTAGTTAAAGCTGCCATGCAAGGCTAATCACAACCCATCAGGAGCAATTTGGGTCTCGACATGAGCTCGACAGGCCGAGGATCAAACTGGCAACCCTCAGGCTAGACGACAAACACTCTACCCACTGAGCCACACCGCCTGCATGTGTATGCATAATAAATTGTTAATATTTTGTAATAATAATTTGCTGTGGACCGCCATGGCAAAATAAAAACTCCCATGCCTTCATAATGACTCCCCCCCAGTTTTTACAAGTGTGAATTATATTGTATGAATGGATCCATGTAAACATAAAGTCTATATTACGTTCCATAATTATTGTGAAATTGTGCTCAGCTAATGTGGTACTGCTCTGCAAATAGCTTAATTTAAAAAAACAATCACTGGATTCTCTACTTCCTGTCTGTCTCTGGTGCTGCTCGCTCAAGAGTGGCGGCAGAGATGACAGAGGGAAGTAAAGGGAGAAAGAAAAGGCTGAGAGAAAGGTACCAGAGCAAGAATAAGTTTAACAAATATTTTGCTCAAGCATGTGAAAATGAGTCTAATGTTAATGTCAGTGTTGAATGAATGAATGCTTTAAAAAAAAAATAATAATAAAAAATTAAATTGGTTAAAACAAGAATAAAAAAAAATTACGTTATTGCAGTGTTAGCTACAGAAGCATTTAATGTTAATGAAACAAATTCTGGCCTCCATATATTGTTCCAGATGAATTTACACTTGTGTTTAAAAAAAATCTAAAGAATTGTAGTTTTCTGTAATTGTAATGGGTTGACATAGGTATAAAATAGGTATAAAAACAGTAACAAGGTTTACAATAAATAGTAGAACATAACAAT
>JBAMHW010000003.1:14737775-14750850 GCA_037177495.1 Rhadinocentrus ornatus
TCCCCCAGCCGAGGCTCGAACCAGCAACCTTCTTGCTGTGAGGCTGCGGTGCTAACCACCACACCACCGTGCAGCCCATTAAACTAAGCATTAAGCCAAATAACAACAAACTTGATCCATGTTCCTGCTCTGGCGTGTGGTTGTGGTGGGCGTGCCTGTTCCCCCGGCAACCCAGACCATCAATTTTTACCCAACAATACAACAAAGAACCAAAAGGTTTAATATGTGGTTGAGTTGTAGAGTTCTTCTCTCTAAAGCTGAAGATATATCCAGACCAGTAAATGTGTCCATGTCTCTTGAAATTCCCCCTGCAATTTACACAAAACTAGATCAAACTTTAACTTTATCTGGAGGAATAGATGTTACTATATAAATAAACAAATTTTATGTAACCCTAATGGTAAAGGAGGGTGGAGGTGTTAAGCTGTGAAATGCTAAACAACACTTTCAAATGACAATGGTTAGTCGGTGTTATTGATTGTCCCAGTGCTTTTTGATTGGTTGTTTTTACAAGCTTAAATGTCTGCTTCATGTAGAAGAACACAGGCATAGGGCGACATAAAGGATAATTACTTTCCACCACCTTGCCATTCCACGTCCGAGTCATGTTTTTGGCATGTGTTTTCAAAAGGTTTGGCATGGTTACTATTGTGCTTAAAAATGCACTTAATAAGTGTGGATGGATTTCTTTTTCTTAAACCAAGGTGGTGTGGTCTCAAGTTTTTTTTCTAGACAAGGGGGAAGGATATTTGGTTATATAAAAACCCAGCTATTGTGTACATGGCCTAACTCAATAATTATTACTGGTGGGTGAGGTATGTAAGTTCATTACATTTAGATAGATAGATAGATAGATAGATAGATAGATAGATAGATAGATAGATAGATAGATAGATAGATAGATAGATAGATATTTTATTAATTAATCTCCAAGAGAATTCACAGTTCCAGCAGCTTGAAAGGTGGAAACATAAAGGCCTACACGTTACAGTAAAAATGCAAAAGGAAACTATAATAAAAAAGTTGGTAAAAATACAATATAACATACCAATATAAAATTAACTAATATTAAATGTATCTGGCAGTTCTATTTTGTACACACTTGAGCCCATTTAGTCATTTTTCTCTAAAAAATAAATAGGCCTGTGCTGAACATATGGCTTTACACTATTGATTCTTTGCATACGCCAACTCTCAAATGAACACAATTTTGATACTCCTTATTAACGTAAAGAACCAAGTTTAGCATAAGAATGTACAAAGAGGAGATCATATGAGAGCACCAAGTGCACACTAATTCTAAGCCAAACTATTCAAGACTTGCTTTTTACTGTTGCTTAAAAGCTGTCAATTGTTTTTATCATTGTCCTGCTTCCTACACCAAATGGCAGTAGCTATATTCTAATCTCACTAGGAAACTGAGTTTTGTATTTTCTGTAACTCAGCTCAAACTGGTAATGCCTCAAAGGTGTTTATGAATATTAATAGCATCAATACCTATTTAGTATAACCGTAAAATTTATCATTTTAATTCAATTTAATCTTAATGCCAAAAAACAAACAAAATATCATCTGTAGTTTCTGATAAAGTATAATGCAGGCTTTCTAATAGACATCATTATATTGCATTGAAACAAAACAATCTGTCTTTCCCTGGGTTAGCAATTATTTTTAGCAAACAAATAACCTTTTTTTTCTTTGTGCTTCTAAAGATAATAAAAACTAATCATTTTATTTATCCCTTTTTATTCCACAGCCCATGTTTCAGTGGTCTCGCAGACAACTCCCCCGGCTTTATACAACATCAGCTGCAGTTACAAAAACAAAATTGTTGACCCCAACACCTGGAATTTGCCAACAGAGGGCACAGTAAGTTCAGGTTGTGACACTGATTTTACACACACCTCCACAGAAAGCATTGTTTGTGTATTTGCAAGACACGACTGCTGTATGTTATCCATAATCAAATTAGATGTTATTACAATACAGAATTTACCAGAAGCCATTTGTCTAACAATCTGCTAGGTTTCTTGCTAGAAACTCTACTGTTTCCAGCTGCAGGATGCAAAAGTACTTACATAAAATAAATATTGTTAAAATTAAAAGAAGAAATAGGAAAAAATATATATAATTCCCTTTAGATGTCAAATCAGATCTACCTAGCTTGCCAGGTGGCCTGAAAAATAAGCTGCTAATGTTGCTATTTGTCTGAAGTTTGTATACATTGTGACTAATGTGGTTGCTTTATCAACTTTACATATTATTGTCATGGTATGTGTATGTGCTTAATGGTGTTATTAAACCTGCATAGTCAAGGCTACAGTTCTAAATGTTTTATGACTACCTCTGAACAGAATACTAAATATAAAGCCCTGAATCTATTCATGTGACCTTCAATAAAATCTTCAAAAAGTGTGTGTAACTAAATCCTAAGTACATGTTCGAGTACAGTAATGTTGCCAGACATTAATGTGGAACCAGTTGCTGACCAGTGGTTGACAAAAAAACTTATTTGGGCTTTAATTTGGATAAGTGAAATGACTGGGGTGTGTTTTATTAAGTCATGCAATAACCAATTTAACCCTTTGAACCTTGTGTTTATTATTTAA
This sequence comes from Rhadinocentrus ornatus, assembly GCA_037177495.1. Classification (NCBI taxonomy): domain Eukaryota; kingdom Metazoa; phylum Chordata; class Actinopteri; order Atheriniformes; family Melanotaeniidae; genus Rhadinocentrus; species Rhadinocentrus ornatus. The sequence goes on from JBAMHW010000003.1 coordinate 14,740,385, forward strand.
TTGGTCTATGCTTGAAAATGTCTTCCCATAATGAAATCAGTAATTTCAATCACCGGGACTGTCTGAATACTTTTGGAGTCATAGTAAAAAGAACACTTGTAAGTAGGGGTGCACCAATACCACATTTTTTCAAAATGAGTACACGTTTGAGTACTTGCTAATATCATAATTAACCATATGATAAATGGTTAATTGTGTCATATATCAAAGGAGTCATCATGTGGCCGTCCTCTACGTGTAAGGCTTGAAACTGTCAGAATCTTCATAGATAAGGAGGAGTTTGTTTATTAGTAGATTTGATTCACTGCTATGACAAGGCACCTATATGCCTGTCACAATGAACCATTGTGACCTCATTGTGTATTTTTTGATGAGTACAAAGACAGGTGGATTGTTAAACATGTTTTAATCTCTTAAGATGAAGGGTTAATAATTACACAGTTTAAGTTAATTAGTTTATTGGTTTATGGTGTGATCATGTGTTTGTGTGTAGTGGCGGAGAACCAGAAATCTTCCAGGTAATCCTCACCTGCAGAGGAAAGAGATTTATTTGGTTTAGCTAGACATTTATTGAACACTGCACTGATGGTTTTAAGCAATAAGATACTAAAAAGTAGTTTAATAGTTGTACTTACGTCTTGCTGTTTCTGTCTTCCAAGAGTGTTGCGTGGACAAAAGATGTCCCCAGGGGTTCATGCGCCTTTTATTGGTTCCGGGGGGAGAGAACTCAAGGTGGAAAATAGGTTAAGGGGGAGTTTATGGGGATAAATATTTTATAGTTTGGGTAATCATTGGTTGGATTATTGAGCATGATTTTTGAGTAGTTTGGGATTTATGTAAATAAATGATCAGTGTTGGGAAACTTTTAATGTAAATATTTTCTACTATTTCTTTGTATATACTGTAGCTGTCTTTGTAGACCCATGGAAATGGTACGATCCAATTGAGCCTGTCTACTATATAAGCAGTCAATCGTAGCCGTCGTTGGTCTTTGGGTGTAGGGTATCATGGTGCAAATTGTCAGGAATAAAGAAACGTAACGTCACATCCAGTTGTTTGCTTCCCATGTGCTTTTCTACTAAATGGTTGCCTCTGAGACTGTGTGCAGAAGCTGACAATGCCCAAAATCAGTTTCTTTTCCCAAGATAATGGGCTTAATAAACAATTAGCGCATTTGTTCCAGAAATTAATCTCTGCATTAATATGGTAATTTTGACAGCCCTGTTTTGTTTTATTTTATTGTTTTGTTTTGTGTTTTTTTTTCACATAGGTATAGAGTTCTGTAGTATCAGAACAGTTTTATGAATAGTACAATTAAAAGCACATTGTATTGGGTCGATACTGGTATCAGTGCGTCGCTACTTGTAAGATTGATTAAGATGCGTAAATTTTACTGTGTTTTACTGGTGAGGAATAAATGAAGATGGCACATATACAACTAAAAAAAACAGGCTGCAAAATGACTGTACAATAGAATATAATGATTTCAATGAATAGAATAGATTAGAATGATTTAAACATCTAGCAAATCATAATACAATATTTGAACATTATCTCTGCAAAGGACAGCACTGAAAGTGAAGAAAAACAAAATTGGAGAGGTTTTACAGACAGCCCATGCAAGTTCTCCTAAATGATCATCTGGGGGACCTCAGGTTTTTAGTCTGATCAAAGGTGCACTTTTGCACTAATATAGCACTGTTTTGTTTGTAATGCAGATGAGGCCTTTGGGGAATAGAAAAGGCAGTCACAAAGGTAAATCAACAACAATGCCAGCCAAACCAGTGTGTGCTTTGCAGGATTTAGTACAACACTGGGCAAAGAGAGCTCTAGTCTCATCTTACTTAGATAATAAACTAACCTACTCACTTATCAACTCAATTTCCTCTTCCGCTTGTGTGTCTCATTAAAATCTCATTATATTTTAATTTTGGGCATTAACATCTGAGTTTTCAGCCATTTACACAGAGCTCTAAATGGCACTATCATTGAATTTTATTAATAGGTAATTGTCATATTTGCAGGAACTCATTTGTCATTTTCAGTTCAATTTATATAATTTTGGTGAATAATGTTTTACCATCTTTCAACGAAAAAAAATGATTAATCATCTGCTTCAAGCTACTATCCGAACAGAGATGCTCATGTTTGCTTGTTTGTTTGTTTGTTTTTTGTGTGTGTGTGTGTGTGTTTTTTTTTAGATTTACAGCTAAATCCATTACATTAAAAGTAAACCTATTTAATACCAAATTTATGCCAGACATAAAAGTATTAAAATCAGGTGTCATTGGAGCCCTTTGAACTAATCAATATGTTTTAAAAAATAAATACATTGAAAAAGTGTGTTTTATGCATGGTCACAATTGTGACCGGAGGATAATGTGTGCTACTCTCAAGTAGAGGTGCTTTTTGTAAAGATCACAATATGTCAACATTGTTTTGTTGTAATGCACTTTTGGTATCATTCCAGGTGCAGTAAAGCGCTATATAAATACAGACCATTTACCATTTCTTTATTTTAATATAACTTGCAACACCATTACATTCAGGCAACATTTGAAATTGTACTTTTGTACAATATAAATTGCAATGTTATAATATTTTAGTGCAACATTCACTTGATAATGTGAATTAGGCTCATGTGATCCTTTCACATTAAACATAACATGTTTAGGTGCTATGTCCTCTGTAGAGTACACATTCACAAGTACAAGTTTTAACATATGCCATGGCATATTAGAGAAATGTATAAAGAACCTGGCTCCTTGAACAAAGTGCTTGATTTCTTTGTGTATGACTATATTTAACAATAAACAGTCATACTCTCATTACAGTAATAGAAAACATGAAGGTAACATTAATGGTAGAGTCCTGCATAAAAATAAATAACAAAAACAATGAACGATAAACCTTTATCTTTCATTCCCACTTTCATACAGCAATGACTGAATGAAGCTAGTCTGCTGTACTGCACCTTTTTACCATTCGATGACCTGAGGATTCTTTACTTGTCGGTCCTTTCAAGCATTTTCTACTTGCTGTGATGTTTCTTGAAGCAATGGGTGTGCAGTGATGCATTGCATTTCTCGCAGGCATAGGTGAATATATATATTATATAATAATAGAATAATAGAATAGAATAGAATAGTGACTAAAAGAGAGTTGAAAAATCACTCAGAAACATTTTTAGAGCTTTGTAAACAAAAAATATTTTATGGTCACTATTGTGACCGGTGGGTTGAAGTGGGTAAATGGATGCTTTTAGAATATTTAAGGTGAGAGAAAACAAAAAAAAAAATTATCGCTCAAATAATTGAGATCATAAAGTTATGTAATTATCATGCATCCCCCACATTCATCACTGACTCTCAACAGTCACAGTTAACTAATTAAGCAGCCTTCAAGTCACAAATCTGACAAAACAAACAGAAGAATCTGAACCTGTGCAGAACAGGATGAGAATTTGAGTCTATATTTCATGGAAGGAATACATTCAAACATTACTAATCCATGCATATTTACTGACAGAAATACTGGAGCGAATAATTGGCACAAAGTAAGTTTTGGTTCACTAAGCAGAAGGAATTAAGAAGAAATTAAGCAGAGCACCTAGTCGGGGAAAGCTCTACATTATTATCATTAAAGAAAGAGCTTTGGTGCTGTTGGAGCAGACAAATCATGATGCAAGAATATCACTGCCTAACATACAAGTTCAGGTTGGTTATTTAGGAAGCTCATTAGTTGTTTTTTTGTAGTCTGGCTTGGTCCCCAGCCACAACACTTAATAAACAATAATTTCCAAGATATTTTATACAGCCATTTTATTAATTATAAATTAGGCTAATTGCAAGGGACACTTGCAGCTCTTAAGGCACTTCCATGTGAGACAGCACACACACTATGTTCACTGTGATAATAATGCAATTTATGGGTTAAGCATAAAAAGAAAGGCATGTGACTTTAGTTTGTCTTTGGTAGTTCATGAGTCTTCAAGATGATATATCGGTACATTTTCCAGTAAATATAATCTGAATTAGATTTCTGTGCCCAACCAAACCCCTGATGATTTCATAATGAAATTAAAAACTCTTTTTGCGGTTTTGTGGAAGGCATTTTCAGCTTTTTGCTTGTCTGCTACTGTAATGCAATCTCTTTGACACACATTTTTTAAAACAAATATAGAGATAATGCAAATTTTACCCACATAAATGCTGGAAATGTGTCACTGAGTGATTTTAGTTTTCACCAGTGCATACGGCCAACAATATTTCTATGAAAAAAGTTCAAGTTAAAAGATGTACCAAAATTAATTGATGTACAACAGTTGAACCGGAAAACAACACACACAGAACAATACTCGCTCTTTGACTCCCACCACTTACTGGAATACAAACTATTAATATCTTTACACCATTATACAAAAAATGTCCCCACAAACAGTGAGGGGAAAAGAAAAGGAACACAAGCATGTCAAGAAAGCACTCCAAACTTGTGGATGTCAAAGCTGGGCTTTTGTCAAGTCAGTGAAGAAATCTGCAAAAAGCTTTGCACCAAACAATGAAGAAAAGAAGAGCAGGTGAAAGAACACTGACATTTGATGTGTGGCAGGAAGATTTGAAAGACTTAGAAGGATCTTTCCTAAACAGATCATTACTGTGCAACACAATGAGGCAGAAACTGGTCCAGCCAAAAGATAAAAACCCAAACACGAGATGAGGCAGCCCAGTGCAGAGAGGAGTGCACAAACCTCCACATACGTTGGCCCATATGATCATATTTAATCACTATTAGAGCTGACCCTCTAAAAGAGTGCATGAACCACCACAATGCTAGAAGTTCTACAATGTCATGTCAATCACAGCCCTCGAGCGCATACCTCACTCAGCCATCAATATTAAATGGGAAACATTAAAAAGAGGAGGTGGCCTCAAGTTTAATCTGTCCAACACCTACAGCCTTTTACCCCAGGCAATTTTGAAACCATTCACATAGTCTTCAGACCAAAACACATCACATGCTAGTCAAGGAGGTAAGCAAGGTGGCAATAATGCTAACGACCCACAGGGTGGATAGGTGGGTCAACAACTTTGGTCTTAAAATAAAGTCACAACATTTATTTACAGCTGCAAAATCTTTTTGATTTTATATTGACCCCCTAAACAACACTCAAATGACTTCAACGAACCTTGAATGTGAATGACCGAAAAACAACTTAGAAGCCTAGATCTCCTCACTGGTCTGTCTGGAACTGAAGAAACCTTTTGCATGAGAAGAGAAATGTTTTCAAGAGTCCAGTTGTTTCAAATCAAACTCTCTGTGGCCAGATAATAAAATTCACGTTAAATTATTTTATTCTGTGCAATAAATGTTTTTAAACATATAAACAAATGAAGAATGTAAAAAAAGAAAAGTTGAAGCCTGGATTGTTTCAACATGAAATAAGCAGTGATGTATACTTGTTAAACAGACAGAATCCAGTAAAGTGCATCAATTGACAGAGTTAACTGAGATCAAGTTTAAACACATTTAACAAGATGTATTCATTCAAGACTGACAGGCTCTTCGTCATATCTCTTTCAGCACTTCCCTTTATATTTATCATATATTTGGCCCCTATCATGACATAACAGTTTGAACAGGTGTCCCTGAAAGTGACCTGAAAGACAGCAGAGACATAAATCACAAAGTGCTTTGCTTATTGCTTTGAGGTGATGATTTACAGAAAAACCATCAGGACTGTCTGCTCGAAAATAAAATAGGGTATTTGCATATCTTTGCAAGGAAAAAAGCATGTTTTTTTCCTTCGACAAAACGCTGCAAATGCCTGTATCAGAGCACACTTAATGCAGAGATATGCAGCCTTCAGTCACCAACGAGCCTAATGTTATTACACTGACATCAACTCAGAGGGTGACACTGCTTTTGTTGAAAGTCCAGAAAACTCACATTATTCTTTTGCTTTTTTAGTGTGTGTGTGTGTGTGTACAGTAACTATGGTAACAGCAAATACAGCAAACTTAATTAAGCAATTGTTTGTAGACAGGACTGTTTATGGGTTAGCACAACAACCCAAAAACCTATAGCCGCTTCAATTAATTGATTAGTCGTGCCCATTCCTGATATATATACATACATTTTACAGATGCTGGCAGATCACAGACTAAAATAGTATTTTTTTTCTTTAAATATAGGTATTAAATAACTTTATTGAATTTATATATTTATGTTAGGGGTTTATATATCAACAGGTCAGATTTAGCTGGGAGAATACCACGGTAATGGTTTGTTTGGTGATTTTCATAACGACTCTTTAATTGAAACATCAATATGAAAACATAACTAAAGATAAGTATCTAAAGATAAATCTGGCCTGACAAAGATATGAGGAATCATTATATTCAGTTCATGCAGTCCACAACTGCAGATTATACCTCTGTCTTGCAAAGAAGAATCTATATGTAAGCAGAGTCCAGAAACACTGCCATCTTTTCTGGGCCACAGCACATTTAAAATGGCTGAGGCAAAGTGGGAAACTGTTTTGTGGTTAGATTAATCAAAATTTTAGACTCTCCAGCCATGTCCTGCAGACTATAGGGGATGCGAACCATCCACCTTGTTACCAGCCTGTATCTCTGATGGGATATGGGGTTGCATTAGTGCCTACAGCCAGGGGTGAAAGTAGTTTTAAATTCTTGCCGGTACTATTGCCAAAACCTTTATTTCTCTCTCACTTGCATTTAAAATTTTTCCGGGGCTCTGGCAGCTGCTTCTTTTGCCTGACATGGTGCCTCCTCACCCGGACTCCCAGCTAGCTCATAATCTTCATCACTGGGTGTTTTCTGATTATCTGTTGTAACCCATCTTCAGTGTCCCTGTCTTTTCCTTTGAACTCTCTTCATTATTACTTTGACAAAAAAAAGATTGAGCTGTAGTGTTTCTCTCTATTTTTATTTAAAATGTCTGCAGATAATAACTGATTGATATTTAAATTATGTTGAAAGTGTTTCAGTCAACTACAAGAACATGTGGAACTTTGTTGGTGTAATTTATAATTATTTTTTAAACAAAACTTTATTTAAACCACAAATTAGTACGTCAAATACAGATACAACAAATGAACAAGATTGAGGACAATAATTAGGACAAAACAAACAAGCTCATATTTCAGAATATGGTTTAATTAAATTCAGAAACAAACAAGGATATAAGAGGATACAATTGAAAGTGACAATAAATGGATAATGCACATATTATGAAGAGGAGTTAATCAGTGCTATTAAAAATATTTTCGTAAAAATTATGATGCCTGATGTTTGTCTTATCATTTCTAATGAGTTTAAGAGATTTGAAAAGTAATAAGGGAAACAGCGGTTGTTGTTTTAGTATCTTTGCTTATGAATGACGTATTTTGCATGTAAAATGAAAAAGTTAACCACACGTTCAAGAGTTTTATTATTGGGGTTGTGGAAAACGTCTCAGTGCAATAAAGGAAACGCACCAATTCCCAATCGCTGTGTTTCGCAATCGCTGCATGCGCAGTGAAATCGCCGGTCGTTGAGCACTTCTGTTCTGTGCCGTTGAAATTGAAAAAAATAGATAAAACACGAAACACACTCTTCTACTGATTTTAATCGGAGCATTCAGCAACGAACGTAAAGACATTTACGCTTCGAAGGCTGGGCTTTCTCCGAGGGGGTGGGGGTGCGCAAGAGCCTTGAGCACTGACAGTTCAGAAACTATTCAGAATGAAGGAATTTTTAAACACACGAAGAAGTATTCAAAACTGCATGCTGCTAATGGATCTATTGTCTGACCCAGAGTGCAGTCGTGACTGGTTCTGGCCTTTATAGCAAACACTCTCCCATCTTCCCGGTACTGCGTACCGCCAGTGAATCTTTTAGTGGTACGCAGTACCGGACCGTAGCGGCTCACTTTCACCCCTGCCTACAGCACTATGGCATGGGCAGCTTTTACAACTGTGAAGGCACCATCAGTGTTGTAGGCTACATAGAGGTTTCGGAGCAGGGTGTCAAAATTTAGTCCTCGAAGGCCACTATCTCGCAGGTTTTAGATATTTCCTTACTTTAAAACACGTGACTGAAACGAATGGGGTTTTGTGCAGAACTTGACAACGAGCTTATAGAGCAATTTAATTTGAATCCGGTGTCTTGAGTCCATGGAATGGTAAAATATCTCAGTTTTAACATCTGAAATATTTTTTTTTATATATTCTACTGGGAATAAAATTGGTCTACAGGTTTATGATATTTGTAAGTCAGGGTCAACATGCTTAGGCAGAACTTGACAACTAGCTGTTGAGGAGAGTCATTTAATTTTAATCAAGTGTGTTGGTTCAGGGTGACATCTAAACCCTAAAGGATTGCAGCCCTCGAGGCCCAGAGCATTTTGCTAACGCACAATAATGAGACCGAAACGTAATGGGAAGGGTAGGACACCAATTGGAATGATGTCCAGGCAGCAGGCGAAACAAACAATGCAGATTTACTGGCCAGGATTTGATCACTTCCACATAAATTCGACACTCCTCATAAATCTACAATGGTTTAGTCTGCAGGAACTAGTCAAGCCCTTGGAGTCAATTTATGGCCACGTTGTGAAGGCACCACTGTTGGCCCTATAATCTAATAAACTAAAGTGTGAGACGTATCATTAACAATGATACTCTCCATAACAGAATCTATTTTTTTTTATCCAGTGACCTTCAAAGCAATGTTAATAAAGAAGATGGATAGTGAGAAAAATTCAAAGATGAGCAGTGGTTTTACAGTCATAAAAGCAGTTTCTACAGCTTTTATTTCTCTTTTATATTCCACTGTGACACTTCAAAATTTATCGAATTCCATGACATATTTTTTTTGCAGTTGTGGTGTTGTAAATCTTCAAGTGAAACAATGTACAATACAAAGAATTCTCATAAAAATATTTTGACATGGTTGAAAGTTCAATTCAGCTATAAATAGAAGCAACTATCACATATTTGTTTGCATCAAAAATATAAGGTAATAAACAATAGTACAAAAAAATACAGGCTTTGCTCACAGATGGAGTCCATTCTCATCCACCTGTTTGTATTCATCTCACATTTTGAGCTGTGTTTCTATTAAAAAGCAAAAAGATAGGTTTGTTGGTTTTCATGTGTTTTGGCATTTTAGTTAGTTTATTATCTTGATTGGCCAAGCAGTGATGCAACATGTTTGCCAGGGAGGATTTGTCCACGTTACAGCTTTAGATCTATCAGTAAGAGTAGGATTTAATAACTCAAAGGTACAGATAAGAAAAATTGCATGGAGAAAAAAAATCCTGACACCTAGAAAGATCTTCTTTTCTTTTTTTTTTGTGTCTGATATAAAGATTGAGATTAAGATTGAAATTAAATATTGGAGCTACTGTTTCAAATATTGTAAAACTCTCTGATAAGAGTGCTTCCTGTTAATGTGACTTTACCCAAAGAATAGTTTTTTGGGTTTTTTTTTTTATTTAAGGGTATATATCTATTTCACATTAACTTTCTTCATATCTTCAACAAATTTACTTTAACCTAAGCAAAATATCATACAACAATGCACTGCTTATTGTTTTAAAATGCAACTAAAATATACTATAAAAATATTCAGAATTTAATTGAATAATGTGTGAGTGTATTTTTGCATGATAGTATATAAGATAAGTATGACTACATTTTAAATGAATGTATAAATTATGATAATGTATTGGAATTAATATTGTATTTGTGGGAAATGTAAGATGATCAAAATGTTATTATAATATTTAATTAGTAATCTGTTATAAATGTAAATTGTATACTTTTTCAATTGTAAACTGACCCCAGGGAGAATTGCTGATGCAGCTTGCTGATGATGCTAATGGGGATCTCAATAAACATAAACATAAGCAGCAAGTTAGTTGAACTTAGCAATAAAACAAGGTAACACATAACAGTTTCTATAACTGTCCTACAGTTACATTCAGCTACAACATAATACAAAGTTTACATATGAAGGAGTGATAATAAATGGCTTTCTGAAGGTCACAATGCAGTACTTAAGTACTGGGTGGCTATAAAATCACAAGCAAAAATTAAACTAATAAAGTTTACAGTCCTGTTATCAGTTCAGAAAATAAGAACTCAATCAGTCAGATCAAATTAATATGGGCTGTTCAAAACAGTCATAAACCCCTGGAAAGCTGAGCTTGTTTTTATTTCAAAGGAAGCACTAGACTAGATATAGAGCTCTGACTCACAGATAAATGTCATCTGAGGTTTACATAGAGAGAAAACCATCAGGCTGGAAAACCATTTAAATTATTGCTGCCTCTGCCTGTGTGTGATTGTGTGTGTGTGTGTGTGTGTGGGGGGGGGGGGGGGGGTTGCAAAGGTTTTCCTCCAAAGGAAAAACCAAGCAAAAAAAAACAATTCTGAATGCATGTTCATCGTTTTCGATCGG
>JBAMHW010000003.1:14750950-14761143 GCA_037177495.1 Rhadinocentrus ornatus
TCTATAACATTGGATGTTGTTGCTATATGGAGGAGTTGTACAGTTTGATGGCCACAGGTAGGAATGATTTCTGGTGTCGTTCAGTGGAGCATTTAGGTGGTCTGAGTCTCTCACTGACTGTACTCTTGTGACTGATCAGCAGGTTTTGAAGCGGGTGGGAGGTATTGTTCAGTACTTTCTTTATTATTATGGCTGGGGGTTTTTTCTCTCCTGGCCACTGTATGGCACTGCCAGTTTTGTCACAACCACTTTGATTAGTGGGCAGCGCAGCAGACCCTTTTTGTCACGCCGTCACCTGGTCCAGCCAGGCACCACAGCCACCACACCCTGAATCCCTCTCCTGTCACAGTTGTTCCTGCTAATTACTGCCCAGATCCCAAACCAGTCACACATGTTTCCCATTCACCTGTCCCTCCATATTTACCCCAGCTCCACACTCACTCACTGTCAGACCTTAATGTTAAACTATGCACCCTCCTGGACTCTCTCACTCCCAGCTCCACAGTCCCAGCCTGAGTAAGAGTAGTCATTTTGAGTTTGTTCTAATAAACTATTTCTGTTAACCTTTATCCTGTCTCCAAGGAGTTCCATGCATTGCACTTTTAGGAGCGGATGTGTTTACCCAGCCGGTCTCGTTCTTCAATCTCTTGTGGTGGTATGGTTGGTGTGGCTGAGTTATTGGCTTAATGTGCTTTCTGGCAAGGGCCAGCCGTCTCGCAGCGCGATTGGCTGCTGAGGTGTAGGAAATTGGCCGCCTTGCTGGATGCTGTGCACGTGGCTGGATGTCTGCTCCGGTCACGGCACGATTGAGGCGGTATTTGAAGCATTCGCCTGCACGCTTTCCAAGGCTGTGTGCATGCCAACAAAGTGAGACGGCAAGTCTTGTGCTGCTCTCCGCCATCACTCCTTGGAGAATTGCTGCTGTTTTGCCTCTACGTAGTTTTGTTTCATCCGTTCTGCTGTCTTTCGGGCCAGTTTGACTCTGGCGTGGGCCTGCCCGAACCTCAACACTGCTTGACAGATGAAGCATGGACTAATTGGCCAAGCAGGCCTGTGTTGTTTAAATTATTTTTTTTGTTTGTGGTGTTCATTTTGTTGCATGATTATTTTGGCTTTTCATTTTTTGTGCACGTTCTTTAATTTTGTTTGCTTATTTTGTTCCTGAATGTGTAGCACTGTGGCCATTGTGTTTTAAGTTGACAGGTAAAGGAGGATTGTCAGGTCTATCACCGTAGGCAGAAATGCTTTAAAGAGGTATGACTCATACCCAGTGACTTATTGCTTCGTTTTAAGGCCGGTTCATGTTTGATTTCAACATTTAAAATCCTAAAGGTTGAAAATAATTGAGTCAATGAATACTAAAGATATTCTATTTACATTGAAGCTGATAATTTACATCCCGCCACCATAAAAAGTGTCTTATCTGTCTAAATAATAGCCATTTTTGTTTCAATCATGAGGGATATGTTGTTTGTGTAATGTATGTGTCCCAAATACAGTGTTTTTATTTTTACTTTATTATATTTTAAACATTCTGTGGACTCTAACGTCCTTTATTGTTCAGCAAGAAGATGAGAAAATAGACCAGAATTGAACTTCTTTGCCAGGTGAACTAAACACCGCGCCCACAGCAAAAACAAAAGTTATTTTTGTGGTCTTTTTGTGTGTGTTTTGTGTTTTTTTGTCTGTTTTGGGGTTTTTTGGTCCTTAAGTAACATTTCTTTGACGGTTTATAACCATGCTGCTGTGTTTTTTTTCTATCATTGTTACCTGGCTGGCCAAATGTTATTGGTGGCCAGCCAGTCTTGGCCCGCCAGCCGCCAGTTGCTGACCACTGTTCTAGGGACAGCTCAGACTTTTAAGATTAACACAGGTCAGAAAAATGTCAGGCCGAGTCATAATCAACCTTCTGTAACTTTGTGCCCAACACTTCACATCAGACCATGAAAATGCAGGCTTTAATTATTCAGCAAATTTAAATTATTAACAATCATCTTATCATACTTTTCTCTGTGCTTCATGTCATGTCTGCTTGCCCACACATTTCCGGCAAAAAGATTTCTAACTTCCTTGACACATCTGACACGAGGATTATTGATCAGCAGTGTAATCTCAGCCTCATGTCACACTCCCATCTGTCTATGTTAGCTGTATAAGTAAATGTAACAGCTGACGACTAATAGAGGCTTTAAGGGAAGATTCTGGAATTACCATAGCTTTCATTAGTAATCAGTCCTTATTCCCACTCATCCGGTGCAGCGTCACAGGGTGTTGGAGCCTATCACATCAAACAATGAGTGGAGTCATAATACATGCTGCCATTCTGACACAGATCTGACAAGAGCAACTTCACACAACATGCAACTGACTGGGCAGAAACTAAAGTTTTAGTAGTTTTGTCTTATTAATTGGGAATTCCAGTGAGGCTGGGGAAGGATGGAGGGTTGTAGGTTTCTTCCACTCTCTGATTTGCATGCAATCATTAGTTAATATTATCTCTACATGATCGTAAGAAAAAGCTACTCAAATTAGTATTTTCTACAAATACCATGTGTTTACAAATATTTAAGCAAAATCTAAATTAAAAACTTTAAAAACTTTTTCCACTCTGGGCTCTTCTATAATTAGCCTACACACCAGATGGTTTATCAGACAGAACCATCTGGGGAGACACTAGAAATTGTGGTGAAACTTATTGGCTGCACCCAATAACACCTGTAGTCCATTGTTGTTTTCATTAAATTTTTTTCTAATGCATTTTGTATCCATTAAGTTTCTAGTGCAAACAGCACCGAGTTGTTGTTATGGATAATTACGTTGTTAAGGTGGGTTTGTTCATGAAAGGTTGCGTCAATATGTGGTTTATTAATCATTATCATTCAAACTGGCTGGCGTTCTCATGGTTCACATTTTTACAATGGGTTAATGATTTTCTAGTTTTATACAGCATAATTGTAGATGCTCACAAATTGTTTTTTTTGGAGGCATCTGTTTTTTCCGAGTCGATGAAGCATGAGCACCAACTATCTGGTAATGACGTCACTACTCTCGGGCGCTCTGAATTACGAGACAACTGGAATGCACCATAAAACGTTTTATGTACCTGACATTAAACGGAAAATAATGCAGAGCTGCCAGAGGTTTTTCCCTTTTTTTTACGTGTTTCATGTTGGTTGTCTTCACACATACAGCGGTAGTAGTCTCTCACCTGCTCTCTCACAGTCTCACAGTCCTGCCTGTAATGGCTTCTTTCTCCATCTCCGTCTTCCTCTCTGCAGGTGATTTTTTTTGTCTTTTGTTGTTGTTTTTTTTTCTTCCACTTTTCATTGGATTCCTCTGTGTCTGTCTATCTGTTTTAAGATCTCATGATTCTCTTCTCATTTACCTGTCTTTTCTTTAACACACACCTGTTGACTTTCTCCTACCTGTCTCTTGACTTGCTGTTTAATGATCTCTTCTCTATGTAGCTATTGCAGCTTTTACTAGTTGCTCGTTTACTGACTCAAATCCTCACATATGGTGGATGAAAGATCTCTTATCTCCTGCTTAACTGTTCATAGTTTTTCATTTCATTAAGTGGTGAATCAAGTAATCCAAGTCTCTTATGTATGTGGGATTACTTTAGGCTTGTATTTTATATAGAAAATGTCAAATACATACTAGCTTACAACATTCACTTATCGACTAACATAAGAAAATTAAATGAATTGTATGAACATGCACGTGATAAATACATTATAAAAATATGTATGAAGATTTATGAGGTTCAAATCTTTATTATTTATATTTTTATTAATTATTTGAGGGGGAACGAGTAGAAAAAACATTATAAAATGGTAAAGTAACGAAACGCTGGTTGTAAGTTATTATTGATTTGGAGAAGGGCCGCGCTCTCTGAGTGCTTCTAGTTTACTGCATAAAATGAAACTATGTTAAGAAGCCAGCATTATGACTCTTCAGAATTGCATTCATAGCATCACATCAGCGGCACATAAATTTAAAAAAAGTTTTCAGAAGCATAAAGCCCATTGGATACATAAGGAAAATAAAAAATTAACACCACTTACAAATTGTACTTCTGGTAACTCTGGTCCTTTTCTGACACGGGGGTCAAAGAATTTGCCTGTATGTCTGTTGGCAAGCGGTGCTTCTGATCATAAGTTTCTTTTCTTTTAATGTGGCCCCACGTGGGCATGGGCATTGGCCCCTGGGCCCATTTGATAATCCAGTGTTGGATGCACATCACTATTCTTCTGGTAAAATCTGCATGGATTGTTATATGGATACTTGTCACACACCTCCTAATCCACACCCTGTTAAAGTGGCAGCTTTCCCAGCAGAACAGCAGTGGACTTGCAAAAACTGAATTTGAAGGCTTTAAAAACCACAACAGAGTGTTAACTCAGCCTACAAACTCAATAGATCTGACCAGTCCGATGGGATCTTATGGAATTTAAAGGAAGCAAGACTGTCCCACAATACATAGAGTCCAAAGGCTCCATCGCCAATGTCCCAGTTTCAAGCACTCCAGGCCATCCTCAAACTCTTTTTCATCAATGCCCTGACTCATCAGAGCTCCTTTGGAGGCATAGGCAGGTGATCCTAATGTTATGACTGATTGGTGTGTATCCTTCATGCTCTGCATGCAAAATTGTGTTTAATGAACTCATTAAAAGCTTCCTAGATGACAACAGCATCTCAGTAGCTTACACTGCGAGTGTGTGTGCAGGTTTGGTGGTCCGCCAACGTGAAATCAGTCATTTTTATAACCATATCTTCTGATATGCAGTAATTGGACTGCTATTTTATTACAGGAAGGTCACAGGTCTTTAGAAAGGGCAAAGTTTAAACCTGCAGGGAAATGCATCGATAGGTATTTTGTGATCTAAACACATTTCTAACTCAGTTTATCCTACTACATTAATTACCTGAAAGCTTTCACAGCTGCAGTTCTACACACCCAGTGTCCAACTGGCATATAATCCTTAAAATAAAACTCAGTTTTTATTTTTAGTGATATTTTCATTTAAAATCTGACTAGGCACAGGCGCTCAATAAATCAGATTAACTTTATCTTTACACAAGTGTCAGGAACAGCAACCAATTCATTTAGGATTCAGTAAATTGTGTATTTTGCACCACAAACTGATGCTCTGCAGTCATTCAAAGCTGGGAATAATAGCATTTGCATTTAGATTAGATTGCTTGTTTTTGTCTTTTTATGTGCAACTTGTTCAGAAGAAAGGGAAAATAATAAATTTAATAACTTGCATTTTTCTGTGATTAGCAATAGTTGCTTCAGCTATTATAATTACCTCCACCAAGGCGAAGGTCATGTATTCAGCGGTGTTAGTCTGTCTGTCTGTCTGTCAATCACATAACTGAAAAAGCTATGGACAGATTTTGATCAAATTTTCAGAAAAACGCAAAAATGGAATAAGGAACAAGTGATCACATTTTGATGTACATGAGAAAATAGGTATAATTTTGCCATTTAAGCTTCAAACAGAAATGCATAATCACTGCAAAAATATATAATGACTTGGCAGAGGTCTGTGCTCTCTGAATGCTTCTAGTTTATTTTATTTCTGGCAGACATTAAATCATTTTGACCAAAGCTTTGTTATAGATTTGAACAGGCATAGTGTGTAACAATGGGCTGGTGTGGGGTTACTCTTTAACCAACCTGAGGTAAAATCAGCTCCACACACAGCAGACCAGTGAGCCACACACCCATAAAAATAATCAGACAGATGATGATGATGTCAAGGTGGGATTTATGAATTCCTCTTTACAACCTTGTAAAGGCCCTTCACTACTTATTAACCGTGAGAAAAACTTTGCTCCCATTAGTGGCAGCTTTGGTCACATGATCACTGGGATTCTGGATGGAGGTGTTTAAAAGGAGGCTTTTTGAGGATGGTAAAGCAAACACACTGAGCGAAGCATCTGCTGAGCACAACCATAACAAGAAGGAAAGAAGCTGCAAGACAATCTGTTGTCAACCACTACCATGAAGACCACACTTGCCACTTTCGCTGTCCTGGTCCTTGTTCTTGGCTTGACCTCTGAGGCTGTGCAAGTTGAAGTAAGTGCATCTCTTTAAAATTCAAGCATGACTGATGTATTCATGATGGGATCTGTGGCCTGGTTAATTACATTTACTGCTTATTACAACTAGGCATGTCATTTATCTGCAAACCATGTGGCTTACACCCAATAAATCAAACAAAGCACTGCTGTGTATTTTGCCTGTACTAAACCACATTTAATCTAGGCAAACTTTAGATTTTGACACCAAAATCTGCTTTTTTTTCCTCAGGAAAATGGACTGTCTTTTTCCCTTGAAGCCGTCAAGAGGCTTCAGGAGTTGACAGAGGCCAGAACCATGACAGGACAGCAAAGCCCTCGACTCAAGGCGAGCACCATGTCCCTCTGTGCCGAGCCCATGCTCCCACAGGAGTTCCTGCCCCTCTGTAAGCAGAGAGGAGCATCTGCATCTCTTGTCAGATTAGGTGAGATGATTATAAATTCACTAGCCTATATGAATTTTAACAGAACATGTCATGAATATCAAATTATAGGAAATCTGGCAGTGTAGCTGCGCTCATGTCTCTTTTCTTGTTTTTATTTCAGCTGCTGTTCCTGCAGACGTCTGTGAGATCTGTGCATTCGCTGCCTGCACTGGTTGCTAAACATACCATGCAAGACAAACACATCTTTCCTCGCTTAATCCTAATTATTTCCTTTTTTTTAATCCCCTTTAAAACATTTTCAGGGAATTTCCAAGAATTTTCTTTTACCAGCAATTATAAGACAAAGAGTTTATCCCTGAAGTTCTGGCATTTTTAACCAACTGGTTATCTAAAAATGGCCCACTAAAGACAAGTCCGGCTGAGGAATGTTTTGCAAACTGTTACCTTTTTTTTTTTTTTTTTGCAGACAGTTCATTTCTGCAAGTTTTTATTTTTGGATTTTATGTGGTTTGTTACATTTATCTGACCTTGCTTTATATATTTAATGAGATGTGTTCTTTTTAAAAAATAAATTCCTTTGTTTTTATCATTATTGTTTTGAATAAAAAGCCTTCATTGATACAACATGTGTACACTGTATTCTTTCAAATAAATTAAATTTATAAGTGTTTATATATTTTACTCCTTGCACCTTGTTAATTGTAGCTAAACCCTAATCCCTTGAGCCAATAAGGGAAGATAGCACAAAGCAGAAATAAACACGTTTCCGATTTGCCCAAAAAAGAAGAAATAAAGGAAAGCAGAACTAAATTAAAAAGGTTTTAGGACGAACAGTTCAGGTGAGGTTTCTAAATGGCTTTTATTTTGGCAATTTAGGCATAGTTCTGCCATGTCTTCACAACATTCACTGTTTTGGGGGAATACAAGTTTTAAAAGATTAAAATTCACCATTTATCTTTGAATAGTGGGGGTTGGGAAACTTTAAAAAGCTGAAATTAATGGGACTTTCCACAGATGCCTGTCGACAAATTTAGCAGACATTTAAATAAAGTCCTGTTAATGTACCTCTATATTTAGTTATTCTGGTCTCAAACAACCTCATTTAGCTCCGGAACTACTAGATGCAGGACTTTCTTCATATTTATTTACTAATTTTGCCATTGTTTGTCAGTGCATAAGGAATATACAGCAGGTAGATGTTAAAACTATGAATAGTGTTCACAGCCAGTTGCAGGACAGTCCAAAAAGTATAATTCTTCGCACATGCAAAGTGCTGAACATGCAAAGTGATGCTATTGCATCAAACAGTTTTAAAACATTTGTACATTCATTAAGGAGTTTAAAAACATTCAGTAAAATCTGTGCAAAAATTACTTTAAGTAAATTTAAGATATTTTAGCTGAGCATGTTTTGGCTTGTGCATTAGCCTTTTCACACTGTTTCTAACTGACATAGCATTACTAACAAACCTTACAAAGTCCTCTCAACAGGCATCAAGCCCCATTCAGACTGAAATACGCATTATGTCAATGTTCAGAACTGTGAATAATTCATCTTATGTAGCTCATCAGATTAAAACAAACTGTCAGTGCAGGAACCAGTTATTCTCAGCTAACCAACAGACCCTGACACCTGCAGTACAACCACAGCTTTGCTGACCAAGGGCACATAATTTAAGTAAGAATTAGATGCAAAGAGGTCAACTACCTGTTCTGGTTGCTCTATAGAGAAAATTATTACCTGTTTTTTGTTTTTCTTCACATTAACCTGAAAATACTAAATGGTAAGAAAAAGGCACTTCATATGTTGTAATTATTGCCAATCATGACCAAGTGGGCAGCAATGTCTAAGAGTGAGCTCACAAGAAAAACTTTGCTCTCTGCATGCACCTGCCAACAATCCAAAAGCATTAATACAAAGTTATTGCATCGGCATAGTATTTGCCAAACGGTAGCTATTTGCTTTTTGGTTATTTTAGATGTCTGTGGGTGTGTCTGTAATCATGTCTCCATTGTAAGCGACTCATATCTTAGATACTAGCAGTTAAAATATTCCTTAAAATCAAGCATTTCTGAATTGATTTGTCGTTGCATGTTTATTCATTTTTAGCTCAGTCATTGTGCCAGTTTTTTTCTGAACTCCAAAAACATGCATACTGGATTAGTTCTTGTATGCTGGCTGAAGGTTTGCACATGAGCATACATGATTATCTGCCTCTGCTTTAGCTCTGTGATAGACCTGCTCAGGTCTTAGCCCATCAATTGTTCTGTGATAGGTGGGACAGATTTCATCCCCCTGTAACGCTGAACAGAATGAAGCATGTATTAAAAATGGATGGATGGATGGATGAGTGTGTGTATGTTGTTGCCACCCTGCATGAAACTTCTAAAGTTACCTTGATTGCCATTTAAATAATCCAAAACCTGGGTAAAAAATTAATACATCTTCCTTCAGAAATAATTGCTTGTGCACAAATCAAATGTCACTGAAATGATCTCATCTATTTCAGTCTGAGGATTCAGGACAGCTTTCCATGGCCATTTGTGACAATTTCAAGCGTTTCTGTAACACCTGTAAGTATTGCAAGTCTGTTGGCTGTGCTTATACCTGGATCAAATCCCATTCAATGGTGGCTATAAAAAGTAAGGAGACCAGCATTGATGCTTGTTTTAAGGAGAGAATGTGGAGAGATTTTCTGGCAGACTGAATTGTTATAATATGGAATAATCTGTGAAGAGGTTCGGTGAAGGTGAACCAAACTGAGATCTGAATAGAACTTAGTAAGCTTCGCATCATACATTAAGTCCCTTTGAGCTTTCTCAAGAGGATGCAGAAACTATAAACTGTCCTTTAAGACGCACTGCAGAACGTCTGCAGATTTATACTTTATACAACTTTTCCAGAAGAAGAAGTTGTATAGTCTCTGAATTCTGCTGGGTGTTGTGAAGGACCTCACTGAGACAGAGTGGAGTTTAAACAGGGTTTATTATGAACAGAGTTCTCTAGAGGAGTCGCTTACGGATTACCAGATCCTGGAATCTCAATACCACAGTATGTTGATCAGACAGGTTAGTTGGGACCGGGAAGGGAAGAGGGATAGTCCAACGAGGTCCGACGAGGAATGAATGAAACAATGGAGCATATAAAGCCCAGTGGATCAGATTGTCAACAGGTGTGTTTAATCAGTACTCTGGAGAGTGACAGCGTCGATGAGTGGCAGGAGTGGGTGTGTCTGTGGCAGGGTCTGGTGCGGGCGTAACACTGGGCAGCGGTGGCTCCTCTACTTGTTGTTCTTCTTTGTTCTTTTTGTTTCTTGTTTAATTTAATTTTCTGCTTTTAACATTTTAACTTTGTTGTATTCCTCATGGGGAACCCCCACCCTGGGACCATTGCCTGGACCATTTGCCCAAGTTCAGTAGTGTGGCTTTCAAATCATGTTAAATATTGGCTAATGTGTTAGTCTGTATAAATAAGCTAAAGAAGTGCTCTTCCTCGTATGAAAATCATTAGAGTACAATTTAAATCAGATTGAAGCTGGTAACAAAGTGGATTTATTACTTCTTTAACACAAGAAGAATTACACTTATAGTACGACATATATCATTTCTGCTCTTTGTATTGCAGAAACTGTATCTCAGTATCTCTACACTCCTCAAAAGCAAATCCTTTCCATCCAACCTGGTGCAACATGCCTTTTTATTATTATTATTATTATTA
>JBAMHW010000003.1:14777187-14801959 GCA_037177495.1 Rhadinocentrus ornatus
TAACTGTACATTCATGTTGTTTATTACTGATTCTGTTTGTTTATTTACACCTCTTTCTGTAAAGTACTCTGAGACAACTTTGTTGTGATATAGGGCTATACAAATAAACTTGATTTGATTTGACTAATGTTGAAACGGTGCTGTAAAATCTAACATAGTTGTTCTAAAAAGGTTTTCAGAACCCTGGAGTTGACACCGTCTGGACCTGCAGCCACGATTTGGTTCAGTGTCTCCAGTTGCTTTTTCACCTGACTGCAGGAGGCCTGGGCCCACTATGTTTGTTCCATTAAAAATCCACAAGAGGGCACATTTCAATAAGCTGTTTTTTTAACCACATGCGCCTACACTGTACAACACTTGTACAACAAAAGTGGGAAAAAAACAACTTCTTGCATAAGTGCAATGTTAACTTTCATTGTTTGCAAGATTTTGGGGATGCATAGATTTAATTTTGATATGTTTTTTACTTACTTTTTCTATTATATAAAAAATATATAAAGACAGACAACTGTTACCATAAAAAAACATTTATGTTTAAAAGATTACTTTACCTAAAAGCATCACCAAAGTAGTGTACATATTGTATCATGTCAGGTTATAAATATAGAACTTTAATATATGTTACTGTAATGAGAGTTCTCCATATTATCAATGGGCTATACCAATGGTAAGAGTCACAATAGCTATGATCAGGCTTGATTAAATTGTAATAATACAATTGTGCTGACAAAAAACACATAAAAGACTATTTTGGTTGGGATTAGATACATTTTATATTATTCTGTTGTGTTGTGAATAGAGAGAATGCTGTCAACTGTTCAAAATGACCAAACCACCTGTCTCTTTTTTTCTACTTTTCTCCAAATACTTCCCTTAAAATATAAATGAAAATGTAGATATTGCATAATTCAGATAAACAGAAGTGGAAAAGGATGGAGAAGTAGTTGCAGTCTGAGTGGGCACATTTGTTTGGGTTTTTGCTGCATGAATGTAAATTTCCTGAGGAAAGCAACAGATGTAAAGCACTTACTGATTTATATCTTTAAAACCCTTCAAACATCTGATGATGATTTCTCTACCACATGTAATATGATGAGACAGATCTTAGTAACTATGGTTATAATTTTCATGATTTTACTGAAGATGCTTTTACAGTTTCTTAAGTCAGTTATACTTTAATATAGTGATACTTTTTCCTATCTCAAAGAGCCATAAGAGAGTTATTTTTGCTGGCATCCATTTTGAAAGACTTTGAAACTCTTTTATTTCTGAAATTTTATTTTCATTACTTTATTTATATGGACTAGTAAAACAGGCCATTTTTAAGTTTTACATCTTATCCTGTTCAGGGTCAAGCTGCTGGAGCTTATCCCAGTTTACACCAGCAGAGAGAACCATGTTTATAGTCTTTTCAGGGCCAACAATCACATAGATAGAAAAAACAGTCACATTCTGTAGTTAGATTTATAGCCCCCGATTGTATGTCCTCGGAATAGTACATCAACAAAGATTCACAAAGATTCTTGTTTTGAGTCATAACGGAAACCAAATGAGAATATACAAGTTTTGACTTTGATGTCTTTTGACATTTCATAGCTTTGAACCCTGTCGACATCTTTCACCCATTGAAGCTATGAGTTATGTTTTTGTCGTGTGGTTTTCTCAGACTTGTGTCACAAACTGAACGGTCATACTTAGTATCAGAAATATGCAAATCCACCTTAATAGTTGGCCTGTTGCTCGTGGTCATGTCAGATGAGTCAACTTTGAAGTTATGAAAGATTGTACATTGTCTCCTGTTTCTCCTCTTCGAGATAAGGTTTGTAGACTTGACATGGCTAGAAGTGCAATAATTGCATTTTTCTTAAAGCTCCCATATTATACGTTTTTTCAACAATTTTATATGGATGTCAGAATTCCAACAACATAGCTTCAAAGTGTATTACCCCAAATTCAGTCTTGGTCCTTAATTTCAGCCATTCCAAAAATGGCTCTACTGAAAATGGGCTGTTTTTGTGCCTGAACCTTTAAATGTTCATGAGTGGTGCCTTTCCTCGCCCCTCAATGGGAAAGATCTGGTTTTTGCTGGCGCCGACTCTGTGATTTTAGAGGGTAAGCTCAACTAGCCGAGGGGGACGGGTCCGTGACAGTATCCGCTGCCGGGGATGTTTTTTTCCCATTGTGATGTCCCAAGGGGAAAGTCGTTTGAGCACACATTCGCTAAAAGGTGTAGCAAGCAGGTGAGAGAGAAGACAGAATTTTCTAATTCTTGAGCCTCATACACAGACTATGAGGACACATATGACTGTCAGAAAACTTTCAGAAAGGGAATTTTGCATAATATGGGACCTTTAATGTAATATTATTCTAATGTGTAGTCCTTGTCAAGACAATTCAAAATAAATAAATCATAAATTAAGCACGTTACTACTGGTTCTGCCTCCTTCAGCTGCTTTCAGGCAGACGCTGATTAACATAAGCAACTGTTGGTTTTATAATCGTGAAAGTGTAGGACAAACATTATTGCAAGTTAAAGCTGATCAACCTGTGGCTTCATTCGATCCTTTCAGCTTTGTGTTTGAGTACACCACCAAATCCTTAAAAACTGTAAAAGCTGAATATTAGTTTCAGTAGAGTTTCATTTTTCTAATTTTTCTAAAATTTCAAATGTTTCACGAACATACTTAGTCTAAGTCTTGAAATAGCTAAGATGTGATAAGATAACGGTGCATTTGCTTCCAGTCTGCTTCTTGAGGGTGGCTGAATTGTTGAATAGGCTCAAGACCTATGTTTTTACCCTGGCTTTTCACTGAATGCGTTTCTTAATTAGTTTCATGAAACTCATTTACTCTTCTTGTTTAATTTTATTTTATGCTCACTTGTTTTATTATTACTATTATTATTTTTCTGTGTTTATTATGTACTTTTTCCTTATTTTAAACACAACCTATTTATTTCACTTTCTTTATTCAGGTTTTATTGTTGTTTTTTTAATAAACTCTTTTACATATACTTTGCACTTGTTGATCTTGTTTGTTTGTTCATTTATTCATTCACAGATGAGGAGGTGTTCGAAAATTTCCGATATTTTCAAATCAGCAGCAGTGACATCACGTGAGCTCACTGTTAATAATAAATGAGTGATAGAGGAGAGACGGCTGGTGTGTTACAAGCTGCAAACTTTTATCTGAAAATAATATGATGATCACTATTTGAGATTCTCCATGGCCTTTTTTTATGTAGCTGTAATAATGACTCTGGTACTAGTTGCTGTCAGAACTTCCTTCTTTTGTTAATGTTGCAGTGGTTTGTTGTACGGTTACATCAGCCCAAACGGAAAAACTACCGGTTATTCCAACACTGGACACACAGGGGGACCTATATGGAAATTCCTAGTATCAAATAAAATATCAGTTCATTTCAATGTGCTGTGTTAACGGTGGATATTTCAGTATTAAGGCTGCTCAGCTAAACTATGCTAGTGTTCACATCTGTTCAATCCAGAAACATCTATAAACTGTGCCAAGGAGGAACATTTTATTAGTCCAGGTTAAAAGCTGAAATAAAGTTTTTTCTTCATCAGTTTGTCAGTGTGTTTATTTGGTTGCAAATGATGATTACAACTAAATGAGGTTGTAATGATTGCAGCGTTTTATGCTTTTTGACTTATTTACTGCATGAAATATTTGGGTCTTGCTGGACCAAACATGCCTCCACAGGTGGGGTGCGGCATGGAAAAGTTATAACGCCTCTTAAGGTTGGAGAGTCTTGTATCTGTGTAAGGTGAGTCAACTTTTTCATTTGTAATGTTAGTTGAATCACATGAGGTGGAGTTGCTGTGAACCACTTCTTGTTTTTACTGTTGCAGCAAATATTGATGTAAACATATTATATTTATGGTAAACCGGCATCTCAGTTATTTGCTAACATAATGACACAATCATGTTTCAGATTAACATAATATCATGATATGAATAATGAAGTCCTGTTGTGACTGTTGTATTGAGTCTTTTGATAAGAGTAGGAGACAGAAAAGCATTGGAATGGTGGCTTCTAGCTGTGTGTGAATGTTGATCTACATAGAATAATGAGCTTTTGTAATAACTTAGCCTGTGTGTGTGTGGGGGGGGGGGTGCGTGTGTGTGTGTGTGTGTGTGTGTGTGCCATCCATGTGTGCATTTGCATGTGAGCATACTGTATGTGTGCAGTATGATTTAGGCGGGTGAGTTACGACTCCCAGCCTAACTTTTTGTTCCAATCCGGCCTGGAGAGTAATGAAGATTAGCAGCACATCTGCACATCGTCAATGAAAAAGATTTAAATTACTTTGATTCCAGTCAACACAACTTGTCTACATTCACAGTACGTTGGGATAAAATTGGCCTTAGGTTGTCTTTGCCAGTGGCAGATGACAATTATTAGGAAGTGGATGTGATGGCAGAAACAGATTTAGGCTACTGGATTAAAATAAAATAAATAAATAAAAAGATCAATTCCATATGTTTCTTTATTTTTATTTTTTCTTTCTTTTTTTTCTTTTTCTTTGCTAATTCTGCTACGAAGTTATCATTGGAGGAAAAAATACGTTCCAACACTGTCTTACAAAATATCTTGCAAAGCAGCAAAAATCCACAAATGTAGCTATAAAAGTTAGCTACATGCTGTCATACAAGCTTCCAATACAGAGCAAGGCTTCTTCAGATGATTAATTTTTTGAGGATAGATGACACCGGCAGCTATCCTAAGTCCATGTTTCAATTGAGTGCAGTGCCCAGCCCTTATGTTACTTAAGTATTTAATTCTGCATGGCCCTATGGCAGAAAATGTTGTCTATCCACTTTTAGCAAGGAGTCAGGAAAGGCTTTATAATGCAGTCAGACTTTAAATCATGTCGTTCTGGAAGCATACTTCCATCATAAAATATTTATCCAAAAGAATATTTTGCAGCAGTATTACCACTCTGAGAAGGAGGATGTTTGTCTCCTGAATAATAATGTGGCCTCTCTGACAATAATAGTCATTCAAGGTATTTGTTTCTTTTTCAACTGCTTTGAAAATATTAGCTCACTTACAGGTTGTTTGATACTATAAAATATATGCATATTTGTTTTTCAATTTAGGCCTGCTCCTTTCCAAGACATAAATCTGTGGTTTATACAGCCGGACTGCTGGGGAAATTGTAAAGCTTAGATGGCGACAGTTTAATCTCATACAGATGGATAGGTTTATGTGAAAGTAAATGATTTCCTGTGATCAGATTAATGAAAATTAAATCTATTTTCCACCAGTTTACTGTTGTGAAATGCACAAATGTTTTGATCATAGACTTGAAAAACCTCAGAAAGACTTTATACACAAAGCAGCTGCAAAACGTAAAAGTGGACTCTCAAATTGCAATGTGACCCAGATTATCCAAATATTGCATCTAGGCAAATTGATTTACAAATAAAAACAATACATCTAAAGACAGGATTAAACAAGTCTTTAAACTTTATTATGTTTGTCTAACTACCCCCACTTTCCCAGTACAAGCAGTTTTTAGATTTTTTCCAGGAACACAAGCCCAGAGGCCAGAAGGAAATGCAAGATTACATGGAAATACATACAGATTCTCTAAAATATACAGTAAAAAAATCTTTTTTTACAATCAGTTGTTTACACCATTTCATGTGCCTGTTTAGATAACAGTGAGACAAAAATATCACAAGAGCACTACCCCAGAAAAGCTGAATAAAATGAACTGATGTAAGGCCACCTTGTATCAACCGCTAATGCTTTATTTAATTCACTAATAATAAATTAACTGACTGTGATGGACTGGGGACCTGTCCAGGGTGTACCCTGCCTCTCGCCTGCTAATTGCTGGGATAGGCTCCAGCTTCCCTGCGACCCTTAATTGGACTAAGCAGTATAGAAAGTGAATGAATGAATAAATTAACTGAAAGCCTTAAAAGTATGAAAGATAAGATATTCACACATCATATCTAAAAAGTCCCAAAAGGATGCTTTGGGATGAAGACAATAGTTTGTATGAAGTGTTAGCCACACATAATTAGATTTGGTTTGTCCTTTTTTACGTATTGTCTTACTTTCTTTTGAGTCATCACTCAGAGGAACCATGTTTTATATGTAAAATTTAGAAAAAAGCTCAATGTCTTAGTCACATTCCTCCCTCTGTATCCTCCCTTCATCTCTCACAGGGAGGTTTCTTTTTCATTAGGTGTCATGTTGTCACATGTTTGCCTTTGTTACAGATCCTGCAATTATGCAGTGATCAAAAACTGCCTGAAACAATGTGTCAGATTCTAGAAATGCAAAAAGAGTAACAATGGAGTCTTGTCAGATTATTACTTATTAACAGTACAGGCTTTAGTTCCCGACCTTGATTAAGTGTGTGAAATAAATAAAAGAAATGCAAACTGTATGAACATTGGATATCTGATTATCTGTCTTCTCTGTATATTCAGTATAATCTTAGTCCTTTCTTTTTATTCTGCCATAATCAGTAGTTAATCCCATTAATCTGGTGTTATGAGCAGACGGACAGAAAGAGGGTCTTGGCTTCAGTGTTTCATTCTGATGAACAGCTCATTTTTAAAATTCATATTTATTTGCCCATGCTCACAAAGATTAAGAAAATAGTAGATTTTAGATACGAGACAAAGTAGATGAAAAAGTTCCTGGTTCCAGAGGACTTTAATATAAACAGAGGTTTGCTTAAGTTTAAGTAGTTCACTCTACAGAAACATACGTTTGTATGTTGTACGTAAAAATATATACAGATTATGATAATTACCCTTAATGTTTCATTCGTTAATGAGTAGATCTTAACAGTCAGTTATTGGCACATATCAAACAGTTCTTTGTTTCAGTAATTGAAGTAGCCATTCATGTGCTGCCATACTGAATAAGCAACTAGGAGCAATCTGTTCAAATGAAGAGCAACTGGACCTTTTGTTTACTGTCATGTAACAAGACAAAGGCTTCAAATATTGTGTTTTAATTGGGGCAACAGTAGAAGCCTGTGGGAGAAAAGATTGGGGTTTACCAGTTAGCATAATTGGATACTAACTACACCCTGTATAACGTCTTTTCCGACCACCAGTTAAATATAGCAGTTTGGAAATATCCGCCAAGCTTAATCAGCAGCCAAAGTCAGCTCTGCAACAGCAAATAAAGATGCTAAGGCTCCAAATTTTGATCTAGCTTCAGGGAAAAACAGTTGATTAAGGAGCAGCGGTTGATTGAATTTTCCCAAAAAATCTGTTAGGGATTTCTTCGGTTCATAGAACAGATCAGTGTGCAGCTGATGAACATGATTTGAGTCTGCGAATATGTCACAGCTCAAGCAACCCTCCTGGCATTTGCATATCAGCTAAATCCAGATCCAGCGGTTCCATGTGGCAGACGTCCAAATAATGTCATTGTTAAGATTAAAAAGATGTTGACCTTCTTTTTTTGGTTGATCCTTTATAGAAACCCCCTGAGTACTGGTACTGTAAAGCTGGGAGTGACTAAAACGTCACTTCAGCTATATTAAATAAAACTACTAAGCCACAACATATTAGATGTTCTGTTTTTTATGAAAGTCAACAGGAAAGAGGTAACACAAGCGTATTGGATGTAAGGCAGGTACCGACTTGTCCACTACTGTTCTATCATGGGAAAGTATGTAATGTTCGTTCAGATAGTTTTTAAATTAGCATTGCAAAGCATAAATTCATAAAAAAATTAAAGACAGATGTGGTAAACCCCCCATTTGTGTTGCGGTTGTATGCTGCCTTTGAGTTTTGTCTTATATATTTAATCTTGCAATGCATGTATTTTAAAATGCTGGCGTGGTAATAATATCTGGTCTGTTCCAGAGAAGTCAACAACCTTTACACCTGTCATGGTAAATCTTCCCTAGCCTAAGTCACAGATTTCTCAGATTCCTGTCTATTGTGGTTAATCGTTTGCAGTCACTGCCCTTTGGCTCAAAAGGCACATTAAATGCTAACTTGGCATCCTCTCTCCCCCTGTATTTTTAAAGCCTGAGAGGGGGACAATGCTATGTTCACTGTGTAGATAAACTTATGCAAGCAGCTGTAGAGAAGAGTCAAGTCACTGGGTGGGGGAGGAGAGGGACCCCTGAAAGAACAAGGCAGAGGGGATATATAAGAGCCAAGAGACGACGTAGAGATCAGCTCTCTAAAGCTCCGCTCTAAGGATATGATAAATGGCTTAGATGTAGTAGACTAGCCGAACAATTCAATCTTTTAAAAGTCTGCTTCACTCTTAAATTAGACACTTTATAGATGATACAGTCAGTCAGTTCTTGCATTGGGTCACTGTTTATTGAGATCCTTCTGTACCCCTCATTTATGCAGTAATTTCCAGTATTTCCATTGGAACCGCACAAGTGGGAGTAGAGACAATGACTACAGACAACATATTGCAAAATGGCTCAAAAACCTGTCATAAGTAAGAAATTCATTAATTCAGTCAATATTTCATGTTGATATTGATGTTCAAAGTGTGTGTATCGCTCTACCTTTTGATCTTTTTCATTTCTACATAAATGTTTCATCTCTTTGGTGCTGCACAACTAAGCTAGCTTTTAGGGGTGATGAAGATTTTGTGTATTTTTCCAAAAACCCGATCTCTCAAGTAACTTTGCCTGTGTCCTTATGTCTTTATGCCTTGTCTCTTTTCTTTCTATTCTCTCTGTACCTTATGATAAGGCTGCTTCATGCCATGGGGAAGTCGTGTGACAATGTTGAATTACTGACAACCCATGTACTGCCTACTTTAGTAATACTTTTTTTTCTAATTACTAGCTACTGCAACGATATTTGAAAGAGGCATTAGGTCAATTTCTGATTTATTAACCACTCAAGGCACTGTAGACACTTGTTTACTTGTGTGTTGATTTTCTTTGCCCATCTGGAGGTTTTTTGTTTTTTTCATTATTAAAATTCATAATATGTAATACAAACCAACAAACTAAGCATATGGTACAGCTTTTTATAAAAACCGTGTCAAGAACATTGGAAAAGGACAAAAAAACAAACAAAAAACATTTGGATGTGTTGTCTTATTTTCTTGTTACATCACTTTTTTTTTAAGGAATTAACTTTGCAGCTGTTTTTGTTTATACTGGAAGTGGTATTTGTAAGTGCATAACACGGTTTCAAAGTTTTTGTTGCTAAAAAAAGAAAAACATTTTAAAAGAATAGGAGAAAAAAACAAACACTGTGCACCATGCTTTGGGGTCGTACTTACTTGTACTGATTTTGATGTTTACCATACCATTTCATACAATATCCTACCATACTATTCCAATTTTTTTCTAAAGCACTTTAAAAACAGCATAACTAACCAAAGTTCTGTACAATAAATATTAAAAAAGGGAAAAAAGGATTAAAACAGCACAAATGAAGTATGAAATTGCTGAACACAGTAAGTGAAATTATTGTAGCTTACAGACAACATAAATAAACAAGGTATCTCAGGCAGAGTTCAGAGCCAGCATGTCAGTAGTGATTACAAAAATAAAAGTCACTTTAGTTTACGACATCACTTTGAATGACTTCATCTTCTGGAGGAAGGTACGCTTGCAGTGCTGTTCGTTTATGTGTCTGCACTGAGCCAAAAATGCACAAGACTTCGAAGCCTATTCCAAGGAGGAGGCCACAGTTTAGATTTCGATTTTGGAGTCTTGCTTTAAATTTGCAAAACAAGGACAAGGCTGTCTCTCTCAGTGCCTCTGAAATGTTTTTATTTTTGTTTTGCCTTGAAATTGTGGATAACTGAGGATTTCTTTGTGTGTGTGTGTGTGTGTGTGTGTGTGTGTGTGTGTGTGTGACGTGCTTTAATGTGTTTGTAATGTAAACGTGTTGAGCATTTTCCACCACAATTTAACTGCAACTTTATATTTAAAGTGCAACTAAACCCATACCTTAATTTTTTCAACAGTATAGGTGGTTTTCATCACAATTAAGTAAAACTGTGTACAGCTCAAAAAACACATTTTGGGTGCACTACCCCTTTAAGTACTCTGCCCGGTCTCACTCTCAAATTGCGCTACTTCCCTCAACCTTTGCCTACATCTTTTCAAGACCTTGTTGACCATTTTATTCTGAAATCTGAATGTGCTTGCTAGTGATTAGGTGAAAAAAATATATACGGGATACCCACTGTTTGTTGTTTTTAGCCTCAGAGACATTATGTCTACCCTCGGTGGAAAGATGGAAGCTGTGAGGGTGCTGAGAAAGATGATGTTTGTGTTCATGTTTTTTTTTTTTTTTTTTTTTTTTTGTAGATTGGTAGATATAAACGCTATGCAGTTAAAACTATAAAAGATATAAGATGCAAATTAATTAGCAAATGTAATAGTGGTAATCTCGTCAGAGATTACAACTTATATAAATGAACTGGACTTTATATATATATATACAGTATATAAAGTCCAGTTCATTTATATTAGTTGTAATAGCATGCTAAATATTAAACCACAACACTTTCAGTTAAATAATTAGCAGAACAGATTAGAGAATTACTGTTGATTTTTATCAAACTAACACAACTGGACAGGATTGCAGAAGGGAGAGGGGGTGTTATTTGTCCCAAGTAAGATCTTGGCTTAGAGAACGGAACAATTTGCATCCTCTTGCCGCTTAACTGCTCCTTTTATTTAGTAGCCCTGTAGCTGCCAGCCTTGCCCTGCTTTCTTAGCTTGATCTGACAGAAAATCTGAATTTCAACACTTTCTTTATTTAAACTCAGACATGCCCACAGTTAATCAAGGTCTGGAAATTATGACACAGATTGTAGTGAGGGTCCCTTTCACAGATACAGAGAATGATTGCTATAAAGCATCATAACCCAAAGTGGCCAAATCAAACGAGGATAGACATGTGGATTGCAGAAGGGGCAAAATAGAAAGCACTGGGCTTTCAACGCATTTTGTTCAGAGTGTTTGAGATTAAATCTTGATGAACAATTTCATTTAATTTGCTTCAGGAAATATGACACTTTGATAGTACAGTTGAGTTGAATAAAGATCTATAAAACACCAAGACTTACACAGAAATCTCTGACTGTTGGCGAGCAATTTCTACATTTTGATTACAGCAGCAATGTGTAGTTACCCAGTGGAACAGAAGAAAAGTCTTAATCAACAGACCAAGTTTGAAATGTCCCCAGAGGCTCTCACACAGCTTAGGTAGAGAGAACAAAATGACTTTAAGTGCTGGAATGACTCTTTATGCCACAGGTTTAATATTCATAATGTTCATAACGTCTATATAAACTAAGAAAAGCTGCAAAACAGCAGCAAGGTGAAGAAAATCAAGTGGGTTCTTTCTTTCTTTTGTCAAACACTCAGTATGCCGCTGATACCAACAACTATTGACAGCATGAGGCTTCATTTCGTACCCACTTCATTCAAACCTCCCTTTTCATGCTTCAGCCACCACGAATTCTCTGTTTTTCCAGCAACCACATGATACAAAGGAATGAGCGGCTTCAATCCATTGACATTCCTGGCAAGCCACACGAGCAGATGAACAAGTACAACATACTTGCGTGACAGGCTAAAAAACAAAGATGTTTAGGTACGCGGGTTTGTTGCATGGATGAGTCACAAATTGCTCATTTGTGATGCTTAATGTAACGAAAGACCACATAACAATTTTCCACTTTAAGGTGAGCTTGTGCAGGTAAATAAAATAGTGTTCTTTTACCCTGGTTCTGTGTGTGTATATAAAAACTGACAAAACAACCACAACTGGTTAAAATCCTTAATGTTGCATGGAATGAACGGCAAGATTACCAGACAATACAAATTGTTTGCAAGACAGAAATGGTAATCGGACAAAATAGAACATGGCCTTTCTCATTGCTTTAAGTTAAAATGGAGTGTAGGCTACAGATTCATATGAAACACATGTATATTTTGATGTTTCGTCAATTATACATTCAGTTGCCTCTGGCTCTGGCACAAAATCTGTCCATAAGAACACGCTACTGTCATGACTGATGTTTTGGCAGCTACTGAGGTAGATTCTGTTAACTGCACATTTGAACACATTTGAAATATGAAACAACTTCAAATATTTGCAAGTTTTGTCTATTTAACGTAAATAAGTTGAATTAAACAAGATTAAACAGATCTTAAAATCTTTTTTTTAATTAAGGTTACAATCAACATATCTGATTATATGATTAAAAATTAATTTTAATACATCATGATTTTTTTTTTTACATATATATTTGGCTGAACAGGCTGAAACTGATATATACCAACAATTTAAAAGTGCACCACCCTCATTTACATAAGTTCAGATTAAAAAAAAAAAAAAAAAGGAAAACTTTGAGTAAAATAGGAAAGATGCTCTCATTGATTTGCAGGAGAAAATAATTTTGTCCCAAGTTGGTCAGTTCTTGCTTTCTAAATGAATTGACAAACAGACACTTCTAAAGATAATGTACCATTGCAACAAAACCACAAAATGAAATCCTTGTCATGTCTGTACAGTACATGGCAAAGCAGAAGAAAGAAGGAATGGACCTCAGTCCATGATTGTGCAAGGACATGATTCTGCAGCAACAGTAAATTAGACTGACTCAGGCAAGGTCAGCGACACGTGACCAAGACTTACCGAGGTCACCTGCAAAGAGATTTTAGACAGCATCACACACTGTTGCTGCACTTTATGGTTGTTCTGATACTAAAATGTGTTAAATGGAGAATGTGAGTGTTGCCCTCAGTCACCATGTTCTGTTAAAACAACATTACTTTTATTTATTTTAAAACTAATTTTTAGTGAAATGGGTAGTGCCTTTTTAAGTCCCTTGAGTATAGCTGTGATTATGATTTCTTTTGGTTAATTTCTATAATAGAAAAAAGTGTTCTTTACAGTGGTCCCACAATCCAAATACAGTAGAATAATTAAAAAATGAAGAAAAAAAAATCAAATCTTAAAATGAGAGACTGGATAAAACTAATGATAAAAGATTATTGTCTGGGGAAGGTCAGCACAGAAGTCGAGCAACTGTGAGAATGGTTGCAATGCTAGAAAAGACTGGCTGCAAACCAACTGTTCCACCAGTTAACATACAGTGGCCCCTGTTCTGACCGATGCAGGCTGCATATGCCATTACATGGGGGATGTAGTTCTGCTCATTGACTCCATGCAGCAGGTGAGCCAGAGGACCCTTAGCAAACACAGCCACATCTTCTCCTCCATGAGTCTCTAAGCTCAGAGGCACAGCTGCCTGGGCCTGGTAGTTGTTTTCCTCTGAAAGAAAAAGACAGGAAAGAAGAACATATTGTTGTCTTTGAGACCTAAGGTACTAAAGTTAGCATTAGCATTGCAGATGACTGGGTTGATTCTTCTGTCTACATCCTGATCTCTTGAAGCTAAAAAGAATTTACTCACGGTAGTTAGTATTTGAAATGTTCTCCCTTGTACTGTTGACAAGTTTGTAACCTGGTCCATTTCCATATAAAATAGAAGTGAAAGGCTTCTGATCAATATCACTCAACATTGGGGCCAGACCTATGGAGGAAGACAGAGCATGGGGTGTTGTGATTACAAAAGAATCACACTAAAGGCTAAACAACCAGCAGTCCAAGTCATTTACCACTATAGGTATAAGTCATGTGGCATCTACATCTTTGACATTACATTACCAAATATTGAATTTCCTCTGAATGTGTAGCCTCCAAAGCTGAACACGTGAGAATGATCAGCAGTAATTACGGTCAGTGTATCGTGGATGCTGGTCAAGAGATCTGCACGGCCAATGGCCCGGTCCATTTCCACAGCTTCATACAGAGCCTGCTTGGCCTTGCCCTCATGGTGTCCATGGTCAATACGTCCTCCTGGCAGAGGGAAATTTATATCCAATTAGCTTTTACGCAAGAAGCAGTTTATGTGACATTTAATTCCTTTTGTTTGTACACTGAACAAGTCCCAAAATAGTTTAAACCCTGCTTTATTTCTCACCTCAAGTAATCCATTTTATAATGAAATGGACAGGTTTTATTTTTAAAGAGATGCTGGAGTTATACGAGCCGGCTGAACAATCATAAAGCACTCATGGTAATCAGCACCAAATGACCTGTTCCTATTACATCTAATTATCACTAGATTAACACTAGATTGTCATTTAGAAATTTCTTAGTGCTTGTTTTAGAAAAATACCGATTTTTTTTGTAATAGCAGAGCATGTTTTAACTTTATTTACTGTATGCATAAGATTCCACAGCTGATGTATGCCTTTTTCTTGACGCTATCTTACATCTCTTCTGCCTCAGAGTCCTGAATGATTTTGTCTTTATAAACTGGCTCATCTCTTATGCAACTATTCAATGTGAATGTTACAGAATAGAAGAAATTGTTTGTTCTTGAGCAGATAGAAGCTGCTTTAAAGCTAACAAAAAAAATGTTTGATTTATATACAGTGGCATGAAGCTGTTAAATATGTTTTCTAACAGTCATATTTTAAAAAACTTCAGTAGTTTCTGATTTTTAATGGAGCCTTAACAGAACTTGCATCCTTGAGAATACATAATATTAGTCTGGTTGTCAGTGAACAACTGTAAGAACTCTGATTACTGGGCTGTGCTGAAGTGTGGACAGTTTTACTTGGAATAAGTGTTAAGATCTTTCTGTTTTCTTTGCATTTTGCTGGATTACTCTTTATTTGCTTTTAAAATTTCCATGCTCTGGTTTAGTTAGCATTGTAGTTAGCTCTTTGATATCATACAATGTGTTTTGTTGTTTTTCATTTTGTTTTAATATATATATATATATATATATAATAAATACTCCCAGCTTTACTTTATTCAGTGTTAAATCCTCATCATTGTCATCAGTATCATGGATCCACTACTTGGTTTTGAATTAGGGTTTTTTGGAGGGGGAGCTAGATTTAGAAGCATTTTTGTTTTTTTAGTTTTTGTTAGATAAAGTTCTGCAAACATCCTGCCCACCTGTCCTGTATTTGGGTCCTCCATCCACCAACCTTGACATTCAATTTCTCTTCTGCTGAATAAAATAGGGATTAAATGACCAAGTTTTAATGTTGTATTTATAAAGAGTAACCTTGAAATAAACTGAGTCATAGC
The DNA here is from genome assembly GCA_037177495.1 of Rhadinocentrus ornatus. Classification (NCBI taxonomy): domain Eukaryota; kingdom Metazoa; phylum Chordata; class Actinopteri; order Atheriniformes; family Melanotaeniidae; genus Rhadinocentrus; species Rhadinocentrus ornatus. The sequence goes on from JBAMHW010000003.1 coordinate 14,792,306, forward strand.
AGACTGGGTGGCAGAAAGAAGCAGCTAGGATATTTATAATATATGTTTAGTCCACCTAAGTGCCATCTTTGGGGATTTGGTACCTGATATTTCTATAAGAATACAATCACAGGGAAAAGGTCAATAAACTTAATGAGTTAATATACTTAAAAATATGTTAGCAAACTATTAACATAAGGTTCCCATGAAGTGTTTTCAAGATCATCTTTGAAGACAATGCCAGAAAAAAGACAAATATGCACTTTTGCCCTAGTAGAAGACGTAAACCCACCCTCTACAAGCAGGTAAAATCCATTGGGATTCTTCCTCAGAATCTTGATAGCTACATCCACCATCTCTGTCAATGAAGGATCGGAGTCGGAGTTCCTCTCCAAGTCATAAGACAAATCCACAGGTTCAAAGACACCTGGAGTAACAGCAGCAGCAGTGCAAGGAGAAACAGTCTATTACACACAGAAAATAAGCCTACAGCAAATGAAGAGACTAATGTTTCCTCATTTACACTTCAATGAGAGTTTCTTAATGACACTGAGACATACCCAGTAAGTAATCCACATTGTTTGGGTTCAGGGATAGAAGCTGCTTCTTGTTCCATACATAATGACCATTCTGAAGGAGGAAAAAAATGTAACACTGCAGTCCCTTTGAACTTCAAACAAGGAAAGTTAATGGGTTGATAAAACAGAGAAGAAGAAAAAATGTACCTTATCCTTCATTCTGTCTGTCCATTCTTTCACCAGGTTTCTTCCATCTTTCCGTGTGCCGCTGTACTTCGCCATATCAGGGTATTCTACATCTGACATGTTTTTGGGGAACATATATTTCCTTCCTCCACCCATAACCACCTGAAAAGTCACATGGTGGGAAAACTACATAACAATCTTAATTACAAAAACTAAATATCACACAGCAAATACTAATCAGTGAGTAGTTATTCTGTTTGGTAACTTCAGTTACTGAAAAAATCTCGGCAATAAACTGACAATTCCCATGAGAATGCCAAAAGAAGACACGCATCGAGAAAAAATATCTAAATATGAGAAATGTTTGAGTTCTCTGTGTGAGAACACAATGATTAATCAACTATCAAAACCATAACACATATTTGACTCACATCAATGTTGGGAATGTTTTCAAAAAGCTGTCGGGTAATGTCCTTGCACCCAGCCTGCAGGGCTTCAGCTGGCATCTCGTTGTCAGAGTACCAGTCTCTGTCCACACAATGGGCATAGGCAGCACTTGGAGTTGCATGGTTGACACGTGTTGTGGTCACTATTCCCACAGACTTTCCTGCAACAAACACACAAAAGCAGGTTAATCACAGCACATACTGGGATTTCTTCAGTACAGCCCTTTTAGAATGACTTTATTTATTTAGACTCTTTTCCTCTGTTGTTCCCCGGTGGTCGAACGATGTACCGAACGATCCGCAGAGTCGTTATCTACTTTTAGGCACAAGCTAAAGACTCAGCTGTTCCAAAAAATTTTTTGCAGGTCCCCCTTTTTATTGATGTCAAGCACCCCCCGATCCAAGTACCACATGTACCCCAAAGCTTAAAAAGAAACATACGAAGAAATGTGCCACGAAGTAGTTTTTACTTTATTGGCTGCTGCTTCCTAACTACAATGAAAACCATGTCAGTGGCAGAAGGAATGATTAACTCATCTGCTATAGTGTGAGATTTTATAAACCAGGAAACTCTGCAAACTACTTCAGGTGAGTTGAGCTTTCAATAAGACAGATGCTGCTTTAGTAAAACAACTCTGCTAAATATGATAGGTGAGTAGTTTAAAAAAATAAATAAATCAACAGTCTTTTCTTTGTGTTCAGGATGATGAGTTCCCAAGTAGCCTTATTACTTCTTTGGGTTAATATTGTCAGATGCTGATATTTTAAGACATACAACTTGCTGTGGTCTGTCTTCATTACCCACCATTGACCATTACCATTACTCGACCCTTACCTGGTCAGGCCAAGGGATGCAAGATATGCCTCATTATATTTTCTTCTCTTGTATTTTTTGGTACTTGAAATCTCTGTTCTTGATTTGTCATTGTTTGCCCATATTTTCTTTTACAGTTTGTCCATGTTTTTCTTGCAGTGTAAAACTATAAGTTTTATTTAGCCTTGCTGTGCCCCCCTGATATGGCTCTGGGCCCCCCAGTTTGGGAACCACTGCTCTAGCACTACACGACAGCACCTGGGTCCAACTGGACTCACGGCAGTCTGACTACCACTTAATTATGATGTCCCCTCCTGTTTGACTTCTTGCTTGTGTTGTTCTTACTCTCAGATGTAAGTCGCTTTGGAGAAAAGAGTCTGCTAAATGACTGTAGAATAGAATAGAATATTTCCAACGTCTCCTTTATGAGCTAGAGTGAAGGTGTATTCATTTTTGTTTTGCTAACTCGTACTGCAGCCTTGTAACAGTTTTGGCTAAACCTTCAATGCATGGAACACCATGCATCACTAAAACATAAAATGACCTTCCTCACAGAAAAAAAATTATACATTTGTGCTTTGTGCAGAATGTCAAATGCTGCCTTCAAAGTTTACTTAGGAATGATTGGATTTTTTGTTATTTGTGACCTCTGAACCAATGCATCTATTCATCCCATCCCAAAGAGACACAAACAAACATAACCTGACTTTAACCCACCATTACTGTTAGAAAATGGATGACACTTATTCTTAGTGATATGTCTCCTCATTTAGCCTTTTAAATGTTGTATAATTTCTATAATCTTTCCTCCTAATGGAGGCTACAGCCCTGAGGAAGAAGCTGCACCTTAACCTGTTTGAACAGTTGATGATCCAGTTATCTCTTCTTTAAAGGTAAGAGTATAAGTCTCTGCTTATGCTGCAGGCTTTCAGTCTGAGACAGTCAGCATATACAGCTTGCGGGTGTGTGGCTCCTACAATCCTCTGTGCTGTGTTGACCACATGGGTCAGCTGTATTATGGCTTCTGCTGAGCTGCTGGCAAACCACACTGTGACATCCTGAGAGTGGATGCTCTTTATTGGGCTCCTGTAGAAGGTCATCAGGAGCTGATTGCAGAGTCCAGCCTGCTTCAACATCTTCAGAGAGAGCAACCTTTGTTGTGCTTTTCTTTACCAGATATGAAATGACATGGGACCATGTGAGTCCATTGCTAATTTGAAGGCTCATGTATTAAATTTTCTCCACAGTCTCCACTTTTACTTTTAATGTGAAATGGGGAGCATGCTTGTTTTTCTGGACATATGCAGGACTGGCTGCTACAGATCACAAGGTCTTCTAAAAGATTGTGATTTATTGAGCAACCTTTTGTATTAATTAAACAATTCTTTAACAAAAAAAAACTATAGAAATAAAAAAAATAATAAGAAAGCAAATATACATTAAATGTGCACAACACACATTTATCACACTTTCATGTCAACTTGTGCTTCTATACAGATGAAAACTGGGCAGTTTGGTAATACTCATTATTCCTCCTCTGCATGTTAAATGATGAACTAGCATCTGCAGACTTTCAAGCATGGCCACTTTCACCAGATTGAGGTTAGGAATAATTAAACACTGCATATATCTAATCCTAACTTACATGTTTAGGGTTCATTTAAACTTAGTGAGAAGCTTTCGCTCAACTTTTGTAAACAAACATCAGCTTGAGTAATTTTATCTTTGCTGCTTCTAAACCCAAGTGAAAATGCTTTCATTACCTTGTAAATATGTAGAAGGTAACTTGGAGGGTGAAAAAAAACTAATCCAACGACCTCAGATGCATCATGGTGTGAAGTGGTTATGCCAGGGAATAATTTAATAATTATCTCTAAACTAGACGTCCTGGCCAATCTGAGAAAAAAAAGTCTGTCTTTTGATTAAGTTCATTTTACTTACAAACTGACATAAGGGTAATTTTGGTTCAAAGGTTGAACGACTGAAACCGGGAATGAGCAGATTGGAAAAACATGTCTACAGAGCTTCACTATCCAGACCACTTCAAAGTTAATGCTTTGAGCCATCCAGTCACTGCAGCGAGCATTCTCCCTTCAAATTAACATAAAATTATCTGCAGGCATAATTTAATTTTTTCAGACTTGAAATGCAAGAAATTCTATAATTTGAAGAGGAGAAAAAAAAAAAACCAACCATGTAATTTCAAGCTTATTTAAAGTCTCCTCACCTGCCTCTTTAGCCCATCTGAGGATGGAGGTGACCTCATTGCCCTCTGTGGTGTTACACTGGGTGCGAACAGCAGCTGCACTCACGCCCACTGTGCCCTCGTTGGCCTTAACCCCACAGAGGTAAGCCGTGGCTGTGCCAGCACTGTCAGGCACCTGTGCGTCGGTATTGTATGTCTGCAAGAACACAAACCACTTAGCATTAGCACAACTCTAGATTTTGAACTTTCTTTCTATTTGTCTGCTGACAAATTTAAAAATTTGTGTTCAGTGGATCATTTGTTTGTTATAACAATGCTTCTGTTGGAAAGCCTGTTTATTTGGTTATTTGCGTAGATGCTCAAAACAATTAACAGAATAAGCTGTGGCATAGAAGATTTGGAAACCCACACAATCAACTCTGCTCTGTTGCTCATCCTAAACCGCCATTTTCCTTACAAATGTGACACAATTTAAAAGGTAAATAAACAGGCTTTCCAACAATATAAGGCTTATTGCCAAGAAGCATTGTTACAACAAAGTAATAATAACAGAAATAATTTACCAAACTGTGCCTAGTTTAGTTTGATAACACATTGTGTAGTTTTCCTATTACACTATGTTGTTGTAATTTTTAGTAAATAACTAGAGAAGATACAATAAAGAGACAAAGTGACATTTTAGGGGACTTTTTGTAGTCTTGGATTACATTAAAGAAAATAAATATCTTTAAACAAACCTGAAGTTATGTATTGATAGACAAAATTTGATAAACAGATATTTGAAGTTTGAGCTTCTAAAATACAAGTTAGTTGGAAATTTTATGACCTTAAATACTGAAAAACTGAAAGTGTACAAATAGCCTTTTCTACACATATAACATTTGTTAGTATTATCAATTTATCATTAGATTTACTTATAAGAAAAACACATTTTAATTAGACAGTTATTTGATTAGAAGTTCAACTGGGTAATGTACAGTCGGTACGGTCCAACATTTTTGTTTTTTTATTTAAATCTGTGACCAATTACATGCTGGTTTAATGTGACACAATCATCCACCTTGTTAATTGTCACATGCCCAGTCAGAAAACCAGAATATGCCTAAACAAAATCAGTGCATCATGAGATACTGTATGATAGCTAGACCTTGGCCAACGACACAAAAGGGAACTTGTCCATCTCCAGCTGCGTCTCTTCTCCACTCTGTCCATTCAACTGACCCTTCAGGATTCGAGCAGCCGTCACTGTGGGGACGCCCATGCCTAAACACCAAAAAAAGGTTGAGTTTAAGGACTGATTTTCCCACATCGGGAAGAGACATAACCAACATATACAGTATCAAACATGAAACCTTTTCATTATCTTTGTCACATGAGATGTTTTCACTGATGTTTTAGAACAGGATGACTGCTGTCAGGAAAAATGTTTTCTTAGCTGTATGTTACCTCAAAAACAGATAATAAAAAGAATTTCCATTCATTTTTTTTTTGTTTTCTTATCTAGAATCAATACATAAAAAGGATAGGCACACCAAAATAATTATTGCCTTGTAATATTTTAAATATTTTAAACATTTTTATTTCAGGCATTTAGTTTAGAAATTGAACACCCAAAAGTCACGAAAGACTAAATATATTCAGGTTTAGTAGATTAAAGGTTTACAAAATAAAACATCTATTGCAAAACCTCTTGGTTCACAGGGTGGAAAACAAATTATTCTCCCACATACCTCGGGCTGCAGGAGATAAAGGTATGTGGGAGCTCTACTCTGACTGATAACAGTAGTTTTCAAGACATTTGATGCATTTACTAATTTCACAAAATCTGAGGCTCAGAGAAGACACAGTTTATTGTGCATGTTAGTTCCATTTATCAGATTTTGCTGAAATGAAGTAGACATTGCATGGGAAAGGTTTTCTCCATTTGTATTGACCAACTTTCTTTTGAATTATTAACAGCTTCCCAGGTATTCTTTAACTGCGCTAACATGACCCTAAATGCAGCGTTGTCCCTGCAGTGCAGAGACCCAACAGAGGCCCAATGGAGGATAAAAGTTATAGTGCAACTAGCGAGCTCCCCAGCACAAACAAGCCCAGCGATCTGATGGCAGCATGGTAGCTATGTTTGTTGCTATTCATTCACTTCACATCTGAAAACTTTTGAAAAATCTCATTCATCCTTCCTGTATCACCGCATCCTTTATATCATTCCAGCTTAAATAAAACCAGCTCATAAATTATTTCACCCAGCAAAGTGGCCAACAATTAAAAATGTAACTGGATTTTGTTGATAAATTTTAAAACACCAGTTTTAGGATTGATTTTAAGATTATATTAGTGGTTTATAAATGTCGTAATGTTCTTCGGTCTTATTATTTATCTGACCTGATTTTTAACTTATGAGCCCTCGCGGACCCTTTTAACTGTTCCAAAAGTTAAAACTAAAACTTACAGCGTGGCTTCTTTCCATCATTTTGGCCCTCGACTTTGGAACAGCCTGCCAGAAAACCTCAAAGTTGCAGAGACCGTTGATGTGTTTAAAAAAAAAAGGGTTAAGACCTACTTTTTTAGCTTAATGTTTAACTGATTTAAAAAAAATTTTTATTTGTGTTTAGTCTTATTTTATGTTATTGTCTTGTTAACTCCTTTATCTATATCTTTATTCTTGTCAGTCTTATCTGTTCTTAGTGTTTATTTAATCTTTTTACTTTTAATTTCAGTGTTTTCCTAATGGGGATCCTTCACATTGGCAGCTTTGCCTGCTCATTCTGCAGGGTTGTTGCCACGGTGATCACCCTTGTCTGGGTGACTGGGGCCCTGGGTGGTCCCTGTGGTGGAACCCTCTGTGGTCATGGGTGGGCTGACTTCCGGTGTGAATGAATCACCAAGATATCGTTTCCTCAGAAAAGCATTCAGATTCAAGCCAGATGTTTATTTCTTTTAACAAAAAGGAGGAACTGCAGTTTATGCGGTAGGGGTTTGTGTGTGTGGGTGTGTGCATGCTTGTGTGATTGTGTATGAAAGAGATTGTAATGAGGTGGGTGATTTTAAATAGCTTTGTAATATACTTTTATGTGTTAAGGCTTGTTTTATATTAATTTGCATAAATTGTTTCTATAACGTTTCTTTGTGTTGCTTTCTGCATTTCTGCATTGGTTTATAAATAAAATGTATTTTAATTGATGAGAACACCATGTTATAAATCTGAACAAAAAGAGTAATGAAGTCAAGTCTTACCATCTCCAAGGAAGAGGATGAGATTCTTTGCTTGGTTTTTATTGAGATTTTGCATGTTCAAAGCATTCTTCAGGGTCCGCTGAGCCCATGAGTTCCAAAACTTGGGGTCTTTCTCTTGTTCTGATTAAAACAATTATAAAGTCTGGTTAGATAAGGTTAGTTACAGAAATCTACCAATGTCTTGTCTGTAAAAATGTTGTAAAATATATAACAGGGAAATAAAACCTGAAACTGATTATTGCACAGTTGAAATCATCCAAATCACCCAAAGCTGCATTTTAAACTTGAATAGCATCTTCAGATTCAGTCAGTAATTTTTGCAACTGCATAAGGCCAAATTGAGCAGTAAACAATACTTTGGGGAATTCTTATGTACAGTAACTCTTCTTGGACCTTAATAAAAAAAAATGACACCTGCTAAATACTTGCTTTTTGTGGGGCTTCACTTACCAGGGAACTGTGGCTTTATTATGCTCCCCGAAATCAGACAGAAGGAAGAAATGAGCAAGGCTGACACCTTCATGTTGTCGTCTGTGTGTGGCTGATGCGTGAGTCTAAACAGCCATAAGATGCCACTTTGAGAAGCTGTGGAAGTCTGACTCCAGTCGTGTCACCGACTACAAGAGAATAAGAACACATACTAGTAATTAAGTATGTGTCATCCAGTCATACATTGGCTCTGACACACCGGTTCAAAATGATTTACTCTGGGATGATTTGACCAAACGCACTTGTGTCGGGTAAATAACTGCTCAAAACGTCGAGCAGGAAGCTATGTTGTCATATTTGAGAGTATTGGAGAAACATGCTAACTTGATAATTGAACTTTAATACCTAGCTTGACAATGAACCTCAATGTTTAAGACTGAGTTTACGAAATCTTTAAACTTTTACATTTCTCATACTTTCATCAAAATGGGCCACAAACTGATCTTTTATCAAGTATTAATGCATTATTTTACATGCAAATTGTAATGTTTACCCTAATTTGATCATATATTTAGTTATTTTGCCTGTGTCAAAAAAGAAAGGAAATTACTTGTTTATGTCTTTCATATATGCATCCCAAATAAAGAAACTGGCAGAAAGCAAATAAAAACCATTCTTTTTGTTTCAATGTCATCAATGCTGCATATATATAGTTACTTTTTTGTTGGTTTCATAAGATATGAACGGATCTCTGAACCTAAAAAATTTTTGCCACATAGCATGACACGAGTTTGTAAAGATGAGCTTGAAGCTTTCTTGAAAACTTTAATGGTTACAGCAGTGACCCGTATGGGCCTTGACCAGTCAGACTGTCGTCTATAATTATCCACACCCTCCTCCTTCTTTCCTCATGCTTATTGTCCAAGGTCATTTTAATGGGATTGAGTTCCAGAGCACTGGCAGGTTTAAGAGCCATAACAAAGCCGATTAACACCAAATGATGGACATGCCTACCCCTGCACAAAAGACTCAAAATACAATGCTTTCGTGACAAAATCTACTACCTCCACAGATCTGACAAAGGGCTTCTGGTTGTTTTTGTGATACTGGAACGCATTGCATGCAACCATCTATGAAATCAAACCTTTTAATGACAACTTGACAACAACATGAGTACATCATAGTTTAATCCCATCCATCTGTGTTTCCCATCAAGACCTAGCCTCTTAGTAATCTATGACATGCTTGAATTGTTCCTTTTTCTGATTGGACCAAAAAAAACTCCAAACAGAAAACATCATTCACTTCCAAATAAATCTTGCCTAGACTTGAAACTGGGCCCAGCTCCATCTTCTCCGTTTAATAAGACACAGGCAAGTCTCAACGAAACAGGATTCCAACACCAACCAGGTGTTGGTAAATATAATTATGAGACAAAATACTGATACTAGGCTGTTACTTTTACCATTTGTCAGATGTGGAATAGTTGCAGTACTGGCCTCAAAAGCGCCCAGGTCCACCCAAAGGCATCGACCCGGCCAGTCTGCAGGTGAAATAACAGAGAAGAGCCAGAACAGCCACCAGCAGAATGCCAGACAGTGCGGTTGTCAGTATCGTTTGAAATCCCTCATCAGACATGGTGCCACCAAGTATTCATTTACTCCAGTGAGTCCAAACTGGTGTCAAACTGAGTAAAGGTTTCCAGTGCCAAACAGCTTCACCTCACTCAGTTCTTCTCTGAGCGGCTTTGACCCCCGAGGCAGGTTACACAGGATCTTAAATCCAGTAGGTAGCTGATCTAACATGGATTAGGCTACTATTATACAGCATATATATATA
>JBAMHW010000003.1:14802032-14812247 GCA_037177495.1 Rhadinocentrus ornatus
GATTCTTATCCAATATATATTTAATTAATTAGAGGATGACAGTTTCTGATATCCATTGTCAAGACTTCTGATCTCTGTGATCAGACTGAACCATGAATTTTAGAAAAGGCAACTTGTTTTGCTTTTCATTCCAGGCTGCCTCATCCAGCCCAAAGAATTATCATTAGAACATATAACATCGCTACTCAATTTTGGACACAGGTGCTTTTTTTATGCTCATGAATGTTTCCTATAAAACCAATTCATCAAAATTACTTTTAGTAAGTGTGCTGTACAAAACGCTGTATAAAATTAATTGATGAAACTGGTTATGATATGGGTATGATCAAACTGAGCTATTCTTTGTGAAACAATTACTAAAAACATCGTGTGCATTTGGAATAGCGCATTAAGTATTCATTCATTTAAAAAAAATTTAATTAGAGTGTGTCAAAAGGAGAGGTGCACAAAAACATGATAAATAACGACATAATGCACACATTTTTCTTGGGACTCCGACAGCGTGGTCTTCATAAAACCAACCTGTTATCTAAGGGTAAACATGAAGAAAGTTGATCGGACTTTTACTTACTGTAGATGGGTTTGTCGTGGCTGAAATCTATATCCAGATATGCTTGCAGTCCATTCAATTCTTCGCCTTAAAATGTGTCGTTGTCGATGCTTTCACTGTCCCCCTTTTTTCTTTATAAGGCCACACTTGTTCGGGTCTGACTACTGGGTCTGAGAATAGCGGTCTGTATCCCACGAGGGAGGAACATCCCCCCCCTCTCCTCCACATAATGATGCACTGCTGCTGCGGGAGATGGATCGAGAGCTCCGCCTGGCCGAGGACACACGCGTTGCTTTAGTCAACTGTGATTATGGTGAAACTAAAAGAAGTATTCAACCTTCACAACAAGGTGTTTCAACGTCTCATCTACTACCAGAGTTCAACCAAAATCAACAAAATAGTAGGTTAACCTGCCTGTATTATGATGAGGTATCAAAACAAATAGAATGTGAATGTGTAATGTAAGAGTTGAGTTAGGTTTAGTAGCTCTAATTTCACTCTGACATTCATCAAGGAAGCAACAGGATTACTTCATAGTACTGTTAACACCAATCAACTGGTGTTTACATATCGAGAGTGGTATGTTGCAAGTACTGGGTCTGCTTGTGATTTTATCTGGAAATATCTGGAAAAACAAACAAAAACAACAGAAAAAAAAACAGGACAGCCTATTATTTACTCGGTTGCAATAGTAATTGTTAAGTGGCTTCTAATAGCAATAATTTAGGAATGATAAGATCTTTGCAGGCCCTGCGATGGACTGGCGACCGTTCTGGTGTATGCTGCCTTTCGCCTGATTGCAGTTGGGATAGGCTCCAGCTCAGCTCACCGCAACCCTGCATTGGAATAAGCGGGTATAGAAAATGGATGAATAGATGGAAGACATTTGCAGTATACGGTAATGTCCTTTGAGTGTCGCTGTAGGACTTTTGTTTAATCACACGGTGAATCTTATTGAGATGCAACATCCATACCTTTTTGTCATGACCAAGTTATCTAACCCTGACCATGCCCATTTTGAAAACATGTTCAGTGTCTAATTTCGAGTTAATCCACTTGTGTGTTTTAATTCCAGGAAAATTTATTTTATATGTGTAAAGCCTGCTGATGCATTTCGATTGCTTTTAAACTGAGCTTATCCCATGTTCTCTTTGAGGATTTAATGGACTGCCTGACTAGAAAATCAATATTTACAGAACAGAAGCAGAGTCTAAAAGGAGTCAGTCAAAAGTTTTTACCAAGCCCAGTGCAGCTGCTGATTTTATTTATTTTTATTTTGTCCCATGTTTATGAATTTCTTATGTGAGTATTGGTTTAAAATGTACTTAGAACGTCAAAGTCCAAAAGTATGGACAGAGAGGAAATCTTAAATTAGCAATGTAAACAGTTGGCAACTGTTAAACAAAAGTTAATATATCGTTAGAACAACATAACTTTGGAATACATTCAGACTAATATATGCGCATAAAACACTATTTTATTTAATTAAATCACCACCATCTATTTAAAATCAAACGTCGTGTTTAAATACTTTTAATTTAAGTATTGTGTCATTTAAAGCTGAGATTAAATAAAAAAAAATTCTGTCATATAACAAACCCAAACAGTCCGAAGTGACGCTGTACTGCGTCACATTTGCGTGATCGTTTCCGGGATAGCGGTGCACGCGGAGCAATTTTCAGTGGGAGTGAATTATCTTGAGAGTGAAAAGCAGGCTCTTTGGTTGTTTAGGCTGAAGATCTCACTGTCCCACTGGTCAGAAAGCGCACTGAAGTCACGGCACTGGCCGCGGTCGTGTGACAACAGGGTAAGCTTATGTATTCTAGCTGTTAACAGAACATTTGTGTCTTTAAACGTTTAATTATCCATTTATTTAGAATGGCAACACATTACCAGCGCTCAGTTCTTTGCAATGGTTTGTCCACAGATGTGTGCGAGGCAGTGAAAACAACATGATTTCTAAACTAATTTCCAGGGAAAGTGTGTTTGTTAAACACAAAATTCGTTGCATACGGATTATTATATGAAGTTAGGTCGTTTCTGTGTTTTGCTTTTATCATTCACGAAATTACTGCAATACTCCAGTATGGATTTAAGTTTTTGCTACTTTTTCTTTTCTTCTTCTAATTATTATTATTATTATTGTTATTATTATTATTATTATTATTATTTTATTATTATTATTATTATTATTATTATTGCTTCCAACTGTCAATCCACCAGGGCTTGTGGTTACATAGACTCAGGTTTATGGTCAGCAACGAAACACCCAACATCGACCAGTAAATAGCTTCAATCATTTTTCAGTGACCCATTAAAAGTGACATTTTATCCTCTAGTCTAGTCCATAAAGTGAAAACAAAATGGTTTGTTCCACTGATTGTGACATAACTGCATAAAATTTTTTTGTTTTGACAGCAAATATGTTACTAATGGGATCTTTGAGTGGAGATTGTAAGTGTCTTCATAAAAGAGATAAACACTTTAAGATGTCTTGAAAAAACAGAAATAAAGGAGCAGATACACATTTCATTCAATCGTTTACTTGAAAGCCTCCAAACTTAAAACAGGAGTCTTGTTGGAGACCAAGCTAAAGAGTAACTAAAATGAAGACAATTACTCCAGATTTTATAATATATGACACTGTGACCAGCTTTCAAAACATGGATTGTGTGACTATAAGTCAAGTTTTACAATGAGTCCGTTGCCCTTCTTTTTCTAATTTATGAACCCACAATGTCAAAGTTTGAGGTTAAACCAGTAAACAAGCAGTTAGATGCGTAACGAATGCAGGGTGAGGAGACTTCAGATTTCTATTTGCAGAGTCTCATGCTGGAGTGATTTACTGGTTTAATAACATTACACAGCTCTGAATGTGCTGCACTCAGGGAGCTTGGTTTACTCTGCAGTTATTCATTACCTAGGTGAGATCAGGAGCGTGCTACAGGGCACCACAACAACGGCTAGAACGGGTAATCTCTTGTTATCTGCCTTTGCCAGTGCAAGCTTTCATGTGCCCCTCCTTTAATCTCTCCAACAAGAATCTCTCCAGGAGTTTTTTTAGTCGTATTTAAGTACTGTCTGCTTTGCAAATATGTATAATACACAGGGATGCACAATATTGGATTTTCGTCCGATAACCCATACTGATATTTCCACCGCTACACCTAATGGCAGTTATCTACTTTCCTCTGTTGTGGAATTAAAATACAGTATTATTCTGCATACTCTTTGTCATGTTAGCCTGTTAGCAAATGCAAACATAAAAAAGCTGAATGTTGATGCAATATTAACTCCTTGTGCAAAATAAGAAAAAATTAAACTTGTATTTTGTACAAAAAACAAGTAAGATAAGTGCATCCTATCCTACTTAGACTTGGATTATATTCTCCCAGTGCTGTTATTTAATCGGTTAATTATATCAGTGGAATGGCCGATATTTGATATATCATTTTTAAATATTATCGTGCCGATAATATTGTGCATCTACAATAATAAACTATGTATGAACCCCCTGCCCTCTCCACCCCCAAAATCTTCTGGGGTTGGGTTTGTTGAACACTTCAGCTGCTGTTGATACGGGGTACAATTGTGATACAAGAGCTGTTTGGGTGATATTCGATCTGTGCACATACGTCAGAGCACCTGAAACGTGCATAGAATAATGACTGGGAGTCCTCCGATAACCAGGAATCTAAAGAATTTCAGAGTTGGAGCCTACATATTATAAACCATGTGAGAGAAAAGGCAAGCTCTTTATTTCTTCAATGTAGCAGTACTCATAAAGTACTAAAAATAAGAACAAAGTGTTATGATTCTGGTAAAGTCCCCACAGCTTAGTTTAACAATCCTTCTTCAGAACAGCATAAAGCTGATTGCCTGGGAAAGTAGCTTAAATTTTTCTTTTACACTTCTCTATCAGGGTGTTTTCTCTAAAGGAAACATCTCTGCACTGTGACTGAAGAACCTTCCAGTGCTCTCTTGACTGAGACAACCTTGTCTTATCTGTGGCCTTCAGACAAGAATACAGGGACTATGATAGATAAAGTGTGAGGGCTGAAGTGACTTCCAGACACATTCACAAACGTCTACATTTTAAGTCATCGTCCAGATTTTTTTGTATCATTTGATATGTGATCACACGGACACGTTACACTCTCATGCTTTAAATGGCTCAGGGTCAGGACCTTACATACAAGTCAAGAAGGGCAACAGATTGCACTTGTTGCTTCAGTAAACTACTTCTTATGATGCATTTGTTTGCATCCAGTGTATCTTCAAATGACGTACAGAACTGTGCTAACTAGATGCGCAGTCATGCATTTTCCTGGAATCTTTTCCAATCATATTAGTCCAGAAAAGGATTTATATGAATGGGTTAGCTAAAGGCTTTAGATGTAGAAAAGAAGTCTTTTTTTAAAAAAAAGTTTAGTTATGGTCTGAATCTCTTCCCTGTGTGAGGATGTTACAAGCATGGAAACACAGAAGTGAGATTTCCACCGAAATGGTTCATTTCATTGAAGTAAGTTAGTTGTCACAGAATATGAGGCTCAAATGTTCGCTTGTTCTTGATATTGATTGCCATAAATGACTAATATTATGTGGTCTGAAACCACATCTAGACCTAGCAACCCAGTGGCGCATCATTGTGGTTGGCTAGATTGTAGAATGGGTACACCCCGATGAATCACCTCACTCTTCCACATATGTTTATTACAAAGTTATTTTGGTGTTATTTTCTAAAATGTTTCCTCTTCTTTTAGTTTTTCAGAAATAAACTGTCAAACTTTATCCATCTCATTACGCACCCAATCCAAAACACTAACACACTCCAGTTATTCTTGGAGGAATGCCCTCACACCACAAATAATCGTCCGGTTTGTAGGATCAGTGACGAATTACTGACGCATGTTTGAGGTTTATAGCCTCACCTAAAAGCTGTGGCCTTATGGTAACCTCACGTACTGTCCGCTTTTTAATGGGAAGACACTGTGGGACACCACGGGGGATTTTCTACTAATTTCCTAAAACTGACCTTGACCACAGACTTTGTCTGCCCTGCATCCTTATGTATTTCCAAATGGTTCCCACTTGTTACTTAGCATGACTTCCCCAAGTAAGTTAGGCATCAACAAGAACTCAACTGTAGATTACAGTTTTTACAGATGTTGTTTGACACAATACTCCATCCACCGTAAGAGGTATTGACTACATAGACTTGAGATGTTTATGTGTCATTACTAAAACACGACTTAATATCT
Organism: Rhadinocentrus ornatus; assembly: GCA_037177495.1. NCBI lineage: Eukaryota > Metazoa > Chordata > Actinopteri > Atheriniformes > Melanotaeniidae > Rhadinocentrus > Rhadinocentrus ornatus. Next base: position 14,807,844 of record JBAMHW010000003.1, read on the forward strand.
TCCTTAAAAACAGGTGATTTGTTTTCAGTAAATGTCATGAACAGGAAAAAGGAAGCTGTGTTCTTTCTAAGCAGTGATTCAGCCTTTGAGCGTCAGTTTGTGTGGCACCATATTCAAGTACTTTTACACAAAACTTAATGCTAGGAAAGTGTTCAAAAACAGTGAATGCGTTCTCAGGAATGTGTGTGTGACGACAGCAATATGGCTTGTGTCAATGCTATTTGTTGAGCTGCATTGTGACACAGTTCAGACCACGTGATTAAATCAGAGGTTATTTTAATCAGAGGTTGGGTTTTTTAGGATATCTTGAGGAGTAATTCAGTAAGCACTCTTTGTTTTGTTTAGCGGAGCAGCTTCCACCCTTTAATTACTTGTAGGTTAAACATTGATAGAACAAATGGGGAATGTGTGTAAAAAGAGGAAAAAATAGCAATGACCTCATTAGACATTTCCCTGTTCGCCATAGGTCATATGAAACCATTTATATATTTAAAAGTGTCCCAAAACTCTTGGTGTCCTCTTTCTCTACCCTCTCCTCTCACCCTCCTTATCTCTGTATCTGTCAACACCCCTGAGCTCGTTCATAAGCTGACTGTGTGGCTTGGCTGGCCAGCTTCTGGGCATTTAAAACAGTTGATAAACACGCCAGCACAGGAAGGGTTTGGTCATGTGTAGGATTTTAATTGTTGTCTTAAGGTAAGATGATACAGTTCCCTCCTCTTTGTAAAACTGGATTTGATTTGCAGCATCTTTTTTGTCTGATAGAAAACAAGATTTAACCAGATTCTCCTGGTTTGCCTGGAATTCCTCTGGATGTTTGTGGTGGGAACATTGTGGTTTTATTCTGTGGCATGTTTACGTGAATTAAGTGGGAAATAAAATAAAGCAAGGATCTGGGAATGGATTACCTCCTAGCTGTGTTTATGAGAAAATAAGATCTGTGTCAATTATGTGAACATTCATGTCCAATCATGGGCTTTTCTTGTGTTTGAAGGTTAATATGGGCAGAAACAAGTCAGGACACTTGTTTGAGTTTCACTGCACAGCTGACGTTAAACATGTTGAAGTTAAGTCAGAAATATAGTCTCTTTGCTCAGAGTTACCTCTGTTTTGTCTTGTTTAGGAAATTACCAACTAGTCTGGAATGAGTCGTGTGTCTGTGATGCAGACTGGAGGCCAGTCATCCCCCTCTTGACAGTGCTGGTATTGTAACATAAGCAAATTATATGTAAATAAGCCCCTTTAATATCTCACATAGGTTGGTTGTTTATTAAAATAGTCAGCAAGCCAGAGATATGGATTTTTATTACTGTTCTGATTTAATTTAGTATCATAAGAAAGTGTTGGTATGTTAATTATTAAGAAATATGGTTGAAAATAATTAATATTTTTCAAAATATAGCTGAAGAGAGCAAATCTTCTAAAGCTTTAACAGTCAACAACTTCCTTAAAGAAGTTCAATGACAGTTCCTGAATTAAATGGTCTGTTTATCAACTATTAAGTGGCAGGAAGCTCCTTCTTAGCTTTCAATTGTTATGAAACTGGATTGTATTGTCTACGACTTCTTGATAATTGACTGTTGCCATGTAATAATGCAGCCATTAAATATGGAAGATTATGTAGGTTTAGATTACATAAGGCAAGTCATGATAATCCTGTAAATATGTCAGGTTCTGGGTGAAAGTAGCAGAAGCTCAGGAAAAAAACAACAACAATTTTTTAAAATGACTCAGTTGCAGTAAACTTTGCTTTAAAGTAACATTTTATTTTTCACTGGACTCCAAATCTGTATCTGACTTCTTGGAACGGTTCTCTTTCATTTAGAGCAGCTACAGTCATACCTTTGAGACGTTGACTGATTAACTTGTTAATAAACCATACATTAATCTTCACTAAAATAACAACAGATCATTGAGTGTAGCTTTGCTTTGCGATCAGTTCTTCAGCCGAAACGTTTCGTCGGTCGACCATTGTTGGTGTTTAACTTAAATAGTTGGAAACAAAGATGTCTGCATTACAAGTGTTTGGTTTCAGGATATTCTGACAAACATTCAACTTAAACTTTTTCTTACTCTTTGACCTGTGTGGTTGCTATCGTATTAACTCAGTAGAACCAAATAACTCTTTGTTTTTTTTTCTCTCTTGCGCGCATGTTTCAAATATTTTTCAGTCCACTAATATTCTAGGAAACTTTACCCATTTTAGGTGAAGGGTGAAACAGGAGAGGAACTTGTCATCAACATGTCTATCAGGTAACAGTTACCACAAAAAGCTCCCACAAACTTGTAGAAGGAGGATTTTTTCTGCTTGCTCTTTGCTTTGTGCTCCTCCCCTAGGTGCATTGTGTCCTATAGAAAGGGCACTGGGTGTGAACTACAGCTGTGAGATTCCCTCCCCAAATCTAAGTGAAACCACATTCGAGAATGTGCTTCGACAATGACACACACACACATTCGTACAATCACTTCTGCACACTTAGTCTCATTCGTGTAAATCGCTCAAGTCAGAGCTCCTTCCTGTTTTTCACCAGTTCCGTCTTCTCTCGTGCCTGTTTGCATAAAGTGGGCTGAAAAGGAAATCCAGGAAGAAAGGGAGAAAGAGAGAACTAACAAGGAGATTTTTTACCAAAACTTACGGGAGGAGGTTTTTGTAGGACTTGTTAAGTTTGCCCCTGCGTGTAACAGCCTGAAGCCATGGGGGTTGTGAGAGGTGTTGATGGGGTTAAAAGGAGCAACAAAGTGCTTTCAAAGCAGAGGACTGAGTATTCTGTCTAAAATGAGGCTTGCGTATGAAAAAACAAATATCTAGTAAAAAACAGTTTCTGCCTGATGGATTTTAAAGGGCAATCCTGCTCTGAAGCCTCAGAGACTGCTAAAGAATAGTCAGCTCACATAAAACAACTCTCTTGCACAAGTTACAAGGAGTAAGTTAGGGGCTTGAAGGAACATGGAAGCACTGAGAGAGTCATTTCTTCACTTGACTTCTCAGATGTCAACTTATAAGAGAGCCACGCTGGATGAAGAAGATCTGGTGGACTCCACTGGTGACGATGTCTACCAATCTTCACCCATGCAGGTAGATACACACCTTATGTTCAAAATACATTAATGAAATGCTGTCGGTACTGTATTGTTAGGCACCTTGCAAGGCTTTGCATCTTAAAACTTCCACTAATGTTGTGTATCGTAAATTAACATTACAATTTGAGAATGGGATAAGAAGTCCAGCTCAGTATCAAAAATAGCTCTTGTAAGCGAAAAGCTTCAGCATGGCTGTGTATAATTTGTGGACTGCAAGGTGTCTGATATGATATTAACCCTTGTATACAGTTAAATCAAATGTCTATATTTTTGGATTTGTATTTATGGAGACCTTAGAAAAAAAATTAAGGTTCAAAGTCAAATTTTCTTAACGTTGTCACTTGAAAAGAGCAAAACTTGTGATTTAGGTCCTATAGCGTACAATAAGTGACAGTAAAGTGATTTATTGTATGTTACACGGGTCAAACCTGTCAAAACCGAGGCGTCATGATGCATTTTGAGGTTTGGGAACAATATAATGACAATAATAATATTTACTACAGACGTTTAATGATATTTACTTTGGAGAAGAGGTATGCATAAAAGAAGAAAGTTTTAGATAAAAATAACTTTGAGATTTTATATGTTTCAAAGTCCATACTAAAATGGTAAAAAAAAACAGTGTCTGAGTTGTCAATACTTCACAATATTTGTATGAAACCTGCACAATTATTGGACCCCCAAATTGTTTTAAAGCTATGGTTTGTGTGACAACATCACTTTGACTATTTCACCTGTTGTCTGTGCTGGAACATATTCAAATACTTTTTGTAGAGGAATTCCATAGCTCTTTCTTTACTAAATCCACATGTAATTGATGAATGCTTTTACAGAAATTATATAAAATGGAAAATATTAATTCTTAATTTAGCTTTTTATTTGACTAGAATTTTATTTTAAGATCTCAAGCAATGTTTGGATTGATTCTATTTCTATATTTTGGGTTTTTCAGGCTGAATAAATGTAACTTTCACAAACTGTGATACATTACTGATAGAAAGTACACACGTTTTGGCAGAAATACAGTTTTGCTCCAAATCAACCTATGGTGCTGAGCTCCTTGGATTAAGAGGCCACTGTGGCTTTGGCAATTAATTTTGTCACATTATATTTTAATGTTAGAGCCTCATCTAAATTAATAGCTGTAAATCTGATCCTTAATCACATACTTTAGGCGTAATTGACTTTCACAGCATGAATTTGAGGCCGAAACAGTTGCATATATTAACAGTGGTGATACTAGAGGACTCCTCCCTGAGCCGCCACCTTAACGTGGTGGAGGAGTTTGTGCGTCCCGACGATCCTAGCGGCTATGTTGTCGGG
>JBAMHW010000003.1:14818264-14835962 GCA_037177495.1 Rhadinocentrus ornatus
AGCTGGAGCCTATCCCAGCAGTGTTTCAGGTGAAGGCAGGGTACACCCTGGACAGGTCACCAGTCCATCGCAGTAGTACGTTGCCACTAGTTGTAAATTATACCTATAGGAGTTCTCCTTGTGGCTTTTCGTGTCATGCTGGGCCTTTTCATGTCATCAAATAATTATTATATGGAAAACCTTTTAGTCTTCCCTAACTGCCAGCTATCACCATAGTCTATTATCCACCTCTGGGACATTGTAAACAGTTATTACTTAAGAAAATGAAGGTATATAGTTGCAAACCTGTAGGTTTACACAACCTCCTCTCTGTTTACTTATGTTATATTCCTTTTCACTGGGGGACCATGCTTTGGAAAGTTCCACATCAGCTACATTATGATGTACCTATTGAAATGAAACAAAACAAAAAATGGTTGCATGTGGTATTAGTTCAACAGGTGCAGCATGACTTCTGCTAGTTGGAGATGCCAGATAACTTTCAGTTTCTTTGGCTAGTTAAGAATGATATCATTTTGCAGTCTGATTATGTTGTCTTCTGGTATTTTAATAGATTTACATGAATAGAGACTTTTTTTCACACTTTCTCTCTTCCTGTTAGTGTTCTTCGCATCTTTGCATCCTCCAGCAGCAAAAATCCATGTTGAGTGCAAAATTTAAGACATGCTGTTTTTTGATGGTAGATTACACCACAATTAGCAGTGAATAGCTTGCACAAAGCTAAATAATGGGATTCATTTCATTACGGCTTTCCACAAACTTTGCACCCTGAAAAAGAAACTCATAAATACAAATGCAACAGTACCAAATGCAGAAATGATTGTCCACGCCTGTCGAGTCAGCTATAAATAGGGGCAGTAACTTGTCAATACCAAAACAGAGTTTATGCGGGATGCAAAACAATAGTAAATCTGCCCATATATAGCAGTTCTGCAAATAAATATTCAATAAATTGTTACCGGGCAAATAGAAAATGAGAATAACTAGGAAACATTAAAATACCCCATTGTGCAAAGTATGTGTGGGATTTACTTGTTTTTGGGGTTTTTTTTTGCATGCATGCATGCTAGCCGTGGATCTGGCCCAGAACCAAACAGCTGAGTTTAGAGAGCTTTTCTCTTGACCCTGTGTTCTTATGTTTGACACAGTGTCCATTTTCATTGAGCGCAGATAGATAGATGCAGAGAAGCAGAATTTTTCCTTGAGATAAAGCTACTGCAGCATGTTAGATAAAGTTTTAAATAAAGACATAGAAACATAAATACATGTGTGAATGACACTTCAGCCAGTCGTACTTCCTTCATAGTGAATAATTGTTTAACTACGAGGGCTCCAGTGACCCCAGCCCTTATCTAAGCAAGATCCTGTTTCCACTGTCTTGTTTCCACCGGGGTCAAGCTGTAATAACAAAGCAGAAGTTTCTTTGTGTGTCTCTGTGTCTCTGGTTTATGTTTAAGTGACTCTTTTTTCATCTCTTGCTGTGTGCCTAGTAGATTTTACAGCTCTACTTGCTCAGAACTCTCCTCGTTTCCTTAATATGAGCTTGTTCCTTTTTATGTACTTACACTTGCAGCTCCATTTGTCCTTCCTCTTGGCTGATACAGTACAGTTTTCATACAGGGACTGTTTCTTATCTGTTGTCAGTGTATAAGCTCTTTAAATGATTGATTCAGTAATTATTAGAAAATCTCTGTATCTAGAGAAATAACTTCTTTTTTAAACTTCATTAGATATACCTTATAACCTACTTTACTAAGGACAGGACAAAAGAAAAGCTCAGGACTGTGTAAAAGTCTCCTTTGCAAACAAGAATATGACTCTTGAACCCCCTGCGTTTTGCTTTTCATTTCCACTTCGTGTTCAAATTGGCTCACCATTGGACGAACCATTGAATTTTGAATTGGCTTCTTAAAAATGCATTTTGTAATGGAAAACAGGTAAAACCCCCCTGGAAGGAATTTAATCAATGACTGCTCTTTACTTTAGAGAGAAATCCATCTGTTCTAGTTTCACTTGCACACATTGTATACAGAGCATGATGAGACATGTCACAATCGTCTGTTAGTGCAAAGAGCAGACTTTTTAGAAACATCTTCCTTTGCATACTTCCAACTTGCTATAGTTTCACAGCTGTTCTCTTCAGCCACACATGTAGCCCACAGCTAAGTGCAGCACTTCACTGTTAACTGGTTTAGTCTCACTTAATCTATTAAATGTGGGAAGTGGCCACTTGAAACAAGAAAAAATACTTTGAACATAACCTAACACAATGGAAAAAATATGTCCCACTGCAATGTAACAGTAAGTTAATATTACAACATTTTCTCAAGGAGTTGTGGTGTGGTGTTTTTGTAGAGCTGTACTCCACGTTGGAAACTGTGTGTCAGCGACACAGACAGCGCCCTGGGTTTTGCTCTCGGAGCCATGTTTGTCAAAGCCACCTTTGCTGAGGACAGCAAAGCCATTGTGAGTGTCTCAAGATCCTTTCCACACAAAAACTTTTCCTGTTGTGTGAGGTGATTTGATTTTACGTATCCCTTCTGTGCTCCAGGCTGAGGAGATGGTTGGAGAAATTAAATGGGCATTTGAGGATAGTTTGAAGTACGTGAGCTGGATGGACTCAGAAACAAAAAGAGCAGCAAAAGGAAAGGTGGGTAAAAAATGCTGTATGTTTTCAATGCTAAATCCCCTTACTAATGCTCCGCAGACAGTTTGTTATTAAAACTGTTTTTATTGCTGAAGTGGCAGCGAAAGACATCGCTGCCACCTGGTGTTAAAATGTGTCTTTTACAGTATTTACCTCTTATCTTTCACAGGCAGATGCTATATACAACATGGTTGGCTATCCAGAATTTATCATGAATGCCACAAAACTGGACAAAGTGTTTAATGATGTAGGTAAATAAGGGACTGTTGTTGTTTATTTTATCACATAGTTTCATTTGATTCGCTCAAACTGTAAACTCTCATTGCTTTTGGTTGTCTCTCTTTTAGTTTGTGGTGGTGTCAGAACTTTACTTCCAGAATGTCATGCAGTACTACAACTTCTCAGCCAGAGTGACTGCCGACCAGCTGAGGAAAACTCCCAACAGAAACCAGTGAGTTGCTCCTTGCTGCCTCTTTTCTCTCAGAGGAGATGGCATGCTTCAATAGAAAAACATTCCCATTGCACTGACTCAGCAGAATCTTCTGACAAACGTTCCAAGGCAACCTGCTTCTCTCCACTGAACTGATCCTTGTCGCTAATTAGGCAGTGGGGGATGGAGTTAGATGAGCATTCCCATGCCCTCCAAACTGATCTGTAGTCAGCCTGGCACTGCAGGTTGTGTAGCTAATCAGTGTTCTCATTTTGTAGTGACCTTGATGTTAGCAAGGCGTTTTGATTCTCTGCTCCTTTTTTTTTTCTTTTTTTTTTTTTTTTGCAGGTGGAGCATGACCCCTCCAACTGTAAATGCATATTATAACCCAACCAAAAACGAGATGGTATTTCCAGCAGGAATCCTTCAAGCTCCGTTTTATAGTCGATCGTGGCCTAAGTATGTGTTTCACGTTATATTTTGTGTTTGTTAAATCATGTTAGGGGAATTTAAGCTGACTACAGCAAACTCTAGTTTTGTTCACCAGAATAAACATATTTTTGGCTAAATAGCAGAATCACTGAGAAAATTACATAAAAAACACAGTACACTGAAAAATACCTATTAATATCCACAGAAATTTCATTTCACATCTTTTGAACTAGTCAAGTGAGGAGAGTCCTGTGGTGTACAGACTGACTAATTTATACCTTCAGTTTGATATTTGAAGGGTTTAGAGATAAGAGCTGAGATTCAGAAGTAGAAGAAAAGGAAGGTTATTGCTTCTATATATTATAATCACTTTAATAAAGTCACACTTTGGCTTTTACTCAATTAAACTAATGACTTTTAAATTAAAACTTTATAGCTTCAGCCTGTCTTTTTCATGCTATTGTTATGTTACCAGCTTGGTGAATATCTGAAAATAAAAAAATATATTGCTTTAACAAATTTCCTAGCTGTGCATACAAATTATAAAAGGTTGTTCTTAACACAATTTTTTTGCAGATATACTTTTTTTTTTTTTATAAAGTATGTATCGTGTTTTACAGAGCTCTTAACTTTGGTGGCATTGGAGTGGTCATGGGCCATGAACTCATTCATGCTTTTGATGACCAAGGTTGGTAAATAAATGGAAATCTCTTAAGTTATTTATAGTTTAGTAGGAAAAAAAACATTTTTTATTTTTGAATTTTTTACTTACTTGAAGTATAAGTTGGCAGACTATTCTGTAATATTTCATTCAAAGGGAGGGAATACGACAAGGATGGAAACTTGCGCCCCTGGTGGAAAAACTCCTCTGTGGAGGCTTTCAAGCAGCAGGCCCAGTGCATGGTGGAGCAGTATGGCAATTACAGCATCAACCAGGAGCCTCTGAATGGAAGACACACACTGGGAGAAAACATTGCTGACAATGGTGGACTAAAGGCTGCTTACAAGGTCTGATGCCAGACAGGAAGTATAATTTGCCTTCTGTTTTTTTCTGGTCTTTACCAGGAGGACTTTCATAACCTGGAGAGAATAGTGCTCAGTAAACAATCTACACTGAAAAACTATAGAATAGAACTTTATTTTTCATTGCAAAAAAAGTGCAACGAAAAAAAAACTGGTTCATGTTTTCATTAGTATAAAAAATATGTACATTTGCTATGTTTTAGTCCGATTCTCTGTTTATAAGGTCAGATGACTATAACATTACCCCAGGATAAACCCCCTGTGTTAGTTTATTGGGGCTGTTGTGGGTCATATTCATTAATCTGTATTGGAAAAAGTAGGTTGTCTAGTTTACAGTGAAGCTTGAAAATGTAACAGGTGGTTATGAGTGGCCTTGTCAGCCTCTGGTTACTTCCTTCCATGCACACATTCTTTCCATGTAATGAAAGGTCAAAAGCTATGAAGCAGATGAGCAAGGAATATGGAAGTAAAAGGGACCCAGCATTGAATAAAACATTTTCCTCAGCAAAATAACACCATCTTAAAACCTGTTCTCTTCTTTTCTTGGGTTTTAAGCAGCTATGTAGGTGTCTATATGGAAATAACATTAATAGCATTTGTGTAACATGACCATTTGTTGCTTTGAAGGCTTATGTGAACTGGATCAAACAGAACGGTGAGGAAGCTACGCTGCCTGCCCTGGGAATGACAAACCATCAGTTGTTTTTTGTTGGATTCGCCCAGGTTTGTATTTGTTAAAGTATATTCTATACCCTGACTTGACTGAACTGTGTAAATACTTGTCCACCCCATAAATTATGTCTCCTTCAGGTGTGCTTTTAGATATGAAAGTAAAAATTTGGGGAAAATAACCATTTTTTTCCCACCAAATTTTATCTGCTCATTATCTATGAGTAAGCTATTAACTAATTTTTGGTTAAAGTGCAGGACACAAGATCTTTCTTACTTATACAACAAGCTCACTTTTAGTGTGTGTGTGCTGTAGGCTTGAAGTTTCAGTGTAACACTTAGCCAAGTTTCATACCAGATTGGTTCATAAGAAGTTGTCACCAGGTTATGTTTGTACATTGATGTGTAATATCATGCACACAGAAATAAACTCTCGGTGGATAATTGTCAATGTGCTTTCACTGTTTTGCACACAGAAGCTTTGAAACTGTTGTTAAGAACAGAAAGGTTTCTGGGTTAAATATATATCGACAAAGTAAGTATAACATTAATGGGTTTTGGCAGGAACTTTTAAAACACTTTCCTCAACACACTGTTGCAACAAGCTGGGGCTTGAGTTCAGTTCTAAGAAGCCTGCCTCCAGATGTACTTTGAGATATGAAAATAGTGAACGTGGACTAATAATTTGTGTCTGATATGATATAACAACATATAGCAAAGAACCTGTGACCCTTTGATGTCTTTAACCAAATTCCATTCAGGGTATTATTTAGTATTTAAATAGTTGTTGTTTTTTTTTAAAGTGAGCCCAGTCCTTAGACCCTTTTTACATTGATGTAATAAATATGGAGGAAAACTGACTTTATTATTGTGTTGTTTTTTTCTTTTGCAGGTATGGTGTTCTGTCAGGACACCAGAGAGCTCACATGAGGGAGTAATTACAGACCCTCACAGTCCATCAAGATTACGAGTCATCGGCACCATCTCCAATTCACATGAATTCTCAAAGCACTTTGGCTGCAAAGTGGATGCCCCCATGAACCCTAAACATAAGTGTGAGCTTTGGTGAAACATCTTTGTTCATTGATTTTCAGCAGGAGTGAAATGAACATTGGAGAAAACAGCATAAGAATGACAAAGTCTCTCTAGATGGAAATGCAAGAACCACTGAAACCCTTAATGCCTTTGCCACTTAATGCTTATCAGGCTCCTTATCAGGACAGAATGTGCTTGCATTGTGTGGAGGATTGCAATCTTCAGTACTTTTCCACAAAAATGGTGGGTTTAGGAAGCAATTGTACTTATAAATGTGTTTTTTAACACTGGAAACCCAACAGATAATCAGAAAAAGAGGGAATTTCTTAATTTTTGCAAATTGCTTGTTCATCATATGATAAATAAGTGTTGCTTCGTTTTTTATTGTTACTTTTAACTGTGCTTGGATCTACTATGATTTATTGTATTTTATTTATAGTTATATTTTTGTAAAGCAGTAAACCAGGGACTTGGAGACCTGTTTGATCGTTTGTTTTAATCCCACATTTTTGTCTTTAAACCACTTATATAAAAAAAAGTTTATAAAATTTGGTCAAACTGTGTCATCATTCAGAAAATAAGCATAAGGTAAGCCATGATGTGCCATACCTGGCTTTACATGTAAAAGTAAAATAATTTTGTATAGTAAAATCCATTTTAAAATGTATTTGTCAGTTTAATGGTTTGCTCAATTCTTCTTAGTAATTTTAACACGAACATACACATCAGACTAGATTCAGAATAACCAGCGTCTCAGATTTTATTGCTTAATTAATTACTGTAACTCAATTGGAAAAATTTGAATGAGCAGATGCGAAGCTGCTCTCTGAACGGTAGATAGTGCTGGTGACACATGCTTATGTTAACTCCTACTGAACCTCAGTACCTACTGTACTGTGCCAGTGGCTGAGGAATTGACTGTATAGTCTATGAACATAAAGTATAATATTAATTCATTCATTTATTAATTTATTTGCTAAATTACATGAAACAACTTATTTTGTGTGATTTTATTTTGGTTACTGTAGTAGTCATAATTAAATATTGTCATATTCTGAATTTAAATCGTAGTAACTAAAATGATGATCAGATGAAATCGGAAAAAAAATAAAATCATGCCGTGCACATTTTGGTACGTGTGGCACGCTGTACATGTGTTTGATTGAACGTTAGTTGATTAGCCGAGCGCTTTCGTAACTGGCCGAGAATTGCCGAATCATCTGTCCTGCCTGGACTGCTGAAAGCGGCCGCAACGCCATGTTGGCGAAGTCTCTCATCTCTGTGAGAAAAAAATGATAGAAAACATAATTGCCGAGAAGACAAGGTAGATCGCCAAGGGAGGTCGAAGATCGCGGCGATTATTTCGTTTGAAAGCAACGAACCGAGCCGGATCCACAGCGGTTCCGGACGGACGAGGGAGGCTAAACCTCCCACCGTCCCCATGAATAGCACCGCTGATCCGAACAGCGACTTTCCATGAAAAAAGACGTTTGTGTTGCTATTCGAGCTTCGTTATCCCAGTTCGTTAAAGGGATTTGGGGCCTGCTTCAAGAATCTGCTATCCTAGCTCTATGAATGCAAGCTAAGCGTAGTTTGTATCCGTATTTATTAAGGTATTGTTTTTATTTGTTATTTTTTTGCGATGAGTTTGCCACCGAAAGTGGTCCCTAAACCCGCCACTGTCGCAGTTAGCGGACCTGGAAGTGGCCCCTCTCCTTCAAGCCAACTGCGGGCTACCCTGACCTCCGTGTCTCTGCCGCCGGGAGCCCCAACAGCTCCTCAGCCAGGCGCTGTACCACCACCTCAGTATCCTTTCACATGGGTAACAGAAATTGCATGTGGTTTTATGCATTTAACTCTAACTTACGACAGCAACCCACTATGCTGCTGTATTGGTGAAAGAAAATTGAGATTGGATGTGGGGATGATGGGCTCGTTTTGAGGGAGCTGGGAGGGGAGGGTACAATTAGCTAGCTAAGTGTGCTAACGTTAGCTAATCAAGCCGGTTGTCTAAGCTAACTGATGTCAGGTTAATTTTTGGGCATTTGAAGCTACACAACACCATTTACTTACATGATGTTATTAAATAAATCTCTCGTTACACTATTATGCTATGTAAATTATAAATAAGGTGGTATATTAGGTATGGGGAAGCCACATCACTGGCAAGCTATCGGGCTTTCCACACCGGTTACCGGCTTTGTTCAGTGTTGATTGTTGATTAGCAAGATGCTTTAGCCGAGTTAAAGCACTGTTGCAGCTAAAGCTAAACTAATATTAGCATCGATGGCTAGCAAGTGCACAGGTCAGTGTTAGCGTCGTAGAGTAGAAGAGCTTAATGCATCTTAATCATGACCTGTGGTTGTTTAATGCATGTGAGCAAAAGTTGACTGGTACCAGGCCTAGCCTTGGGAGATCGCACACTCTTTGACATTTCAAACAACATTAGCTTTGGAGGAGGTGATATGATAAAGTGCACCCGGATAGGCCTGAACTCTTAATTAATTAATATATATATATATATATATATATATATATACAGTGTGATTGTTATTTGGGTTTTCAAATCATCATCTGCTGACAAGCGTTTTTTTTTTTTTACTGTTCACTAAGATTGTTTTTGGTTGATGTTGCTCGTCTAGAAAAATGTCTTTTTAGACTTACCACGCTAGGTAAGAGATAAATGTAGAATAACAGGTATAATTTTGACCTAATAAATTTAAAAAAATCACCGGCTTGTGCTGTCAATCCCGCAAAATATATCTTTACATTTAAGTTTACACTCAGGGATGGCCTAGTATTACCCTAGCCTGCGTTTGGTGGAGTGAAGTCACCATGGTTGTGTCACCTCCTGTTTTATTTAGAGCATGGTATCAGTAGTGTGAGAGAGAGGATTAGCTTGATGTCTCTTGCTTGCTATTGGCAAAGAGATGTATTGGTGATCTGATGTTTAGTGGGACCATCTTTAGCTTTGATAAGTGCAAACATTTTTTGTTTGACATGCTTTTATTAAGTTTATGCAATGTCTCAATAATAGTTTCTGTCCAGAATGATTAGTTTTTGTCAAGATCCTATAATAATGATGAAAGAATTGGACTGCTTCAGTCTTTTTTCTACAGTTTTCTACACTGCATCCCAAAATTCTCAAAGGAGCTAAAGCATAGACTCAATGCTGGCCTGTCCAAATTTGAAAGTGATGTCTCATGCTCCTTGAACCACTTTTTCACTGTTTATACCTCATCAATGAAAACAGTTTTATCTTGATCTATTGCTGTGAGATCATGGAAGAAAAATCAGTTGATGGAAAGACCTGGTCATGCAGTATATTCAGGTAGTTGGCTGAACAAATTTTTGGGGCATGTCAGGTTGCTGAACTTGCGCCTGTTGGGAAGCAGCTCAAGATTATCTGCTTAGTTGAGTCCAGTTGGTATCATTGTTTAATTATTTATTTAATTCCTTCCTTTTTGACCAGGCAATGTAAAGTATAGTTAAAATAAAATTCTTTTAACTTTCGCCAATGCAAAGGCCATACAATAAATAAATCCTACTTTCATGGATTAAATTATATTCATGTTGCCGTTAATTGTACTTGGATTTTATTTAATCTGGGTAATAAAGTATGATTTACTCTTGCATAAAACAAAATATGTACTGGGAGTTAAGAGTAAGAATAAACAAAATATCTTCAAAATTGAAATAAAAATAAACTGTTCTGTCCTCAGGCTTATTTGTAACTTGTGTGATCTCCCTGTTGGTATTTGCACTCTGTTTTATTAAGCACATCATTAAATGGCACTGTATTTAATTATCACACATCCAGGAAAATGTGCCCTCTGAGTGTTACTACTCATCTAACCTCCTACTCTCTCTTGGCCTCTGAGGTCAGAAGTGTGGGAACGTGTTACTCTGCGTCTGGTCTGTATTCCTGGTGTATGGGAATTCCCACTTGGGGAATGTTGGTGTGTGTGTTTATGGAGTCTTGAGATGCATGGGGGGGTTAGAGAAGTATGGTGGTGACGTGTGTTCATACGTGTGCAGGAATAGCATGGGTAAAACAGTGTGCAAAGTTTGTGTCTGCTACTGTTTGCCGGAGAAACACCCAGCGCATGCGTCTGCTGCTGCACTTGCCAGACAAAAGCTCTACTGCTTAGCATTCAGAGTGAGAGGCCAAGGTGGTGCTTCCCACCATCTGCCAACAAAAGCCCAGGTCACCCAGCCTGGCTCAGCCCTCCCTAATTTCCTTTTATCCCCACATACTTCACCCATTTACTGGCCCAGTTGAGAAAATTTGAAGGCTTCTCCCCATTTGCCTGAGGTCTTCTCTTCATGCGCCTACTTTTGGCCTTCGTGTTCATGATCTAGCAAGTTCATCTCTTTTTGAAAGAACTTCCTTCTTTATCTTTTTAACACCTTTCCTACTTTAAAGTTCTTTATTTGTATTATTTGTGCTCTTGTCATGCTTTTGTGCAAACTACATATTCCAGCGTGCAGGGCAACATAATGTTTGTGCGCAGCTGGTAGGTCACACAGCAGTTTAGTCCTGTATTGCGGGACAGGTGTGTGCAGTTTGTATGATGAGATATTCTCATGAGCAAACTCACTGGGGGATGTTATAAATAAACTGCTGAGTTGTTATGAGCCAGCATACAGAACTGCTCTTTCCAGGGAGGGAGTGGCCTGTTGAGGAAGACATACAGCACACTCAGTTCTCTCCTAGCATTTTAATCGAAAGTGATAACACATCTTTCTTAATGTGTGTACCTGTTTTAGTTTTTTGTTTTTTTGCTCTTAATTTTTGCTGACTCAAGCAAAATATCATATAACAATCTTTGAGAGTAATTCCAGCCACACAATGAGGTCTTTTTAATGAAGCTTGAACGTTCATGTCAACTTTTTAGAAAAATGTTTTGCTTGTTGATTCTGATTAAAGTTTTACTTTATTTTTATACACATAAAACACATTTTTATGCAAAATTGCAAGCAATTGGCTGCTTTATCTTTGCACTATTTGCTCCTTCAGTCCCAAATCATCATTTCAGCTGTTTTTTGTGGCATCTGGGTCAGTATCTCTCTTGTGCTACTGTGGTCTAAGGTCAGCAGTGTTGCTGCTGTTGTAAACGTAAACCAGTTACCTGGTGATAAAGTATTTCTGATTGCTAGATTGTGTTCTTGCTTCTGCTGCTTCCAAAGTTCTTTAATTATTGCAAGATGGTTTTCTTTTCATTGTGGGGTTTGCATGTGCAGATTTCTCCCTGCACTCCTAACATGCATTTTATATTAATTCTAAGTTGCCTGTAGGTGTGAATGTGAGCATGCATGCATGCTTGCCTGTCTCTTTTTGTTACCCTGTGATGAACTTGCAAATATTCAGGGTGTTTCCCACCTCTAAACTAGCATTAGCCGAGACAGACTCAAAGTTTCCCGCCACCCTGCACAGGATATAGCCAGTATATGAAGTCAATAGATGGAACGAAGTCATCATACATTCTATTACACAAAATTGCAATTTCTCAAGTAGTTCTGGTGTAAAAGAAAAAAATGGAAGAACAAAATGCTTATTTAAATGGAAATTTGTTATAGTTCTTGGAAAGAGCCTGTAGTGTTGTTTAGAATTTTACTGTAGTTTCTTTCATTCACCTCCTTACAAGTGCAGATTGCTTGTCCCTTTAATATGACACAAAAATAAATTGGATGTGTGCTATTTGCACCTAGAGCCATTGTTGCTTAAGATATGGTTTGCTAGTGTTGAATCCACCGACCTACCATCTATTGTTCATACTGTAGTGAAAGAGCAGTCTCAGCAACAGCAGGCAGTCAATGAGAGCTTTGTGAGCTTCGCTTTTATCCAACAGTGTGTGTGTTTGGGTGTGTGTATGCATGTGTGTTAGTGAGAGACCAGTTAGCCAGCAAGGAGAAGGAGTGTTTGTATCTGCACCATCTGGGCCTTCTCCACTCACTTCCTGTCGCTCCACGTAGAGCCCTCTGCACAAAGATTTCCAGGTACTCTGGCACATTCAAGTAAGATGTAGCAGTTTCCTTTGGGTCTGTGAGACATGGAGGCTAAACACTTGTGATCTAATGCATGTTTTATGGGAGTTGTCTTTCTCCATGGTTAAGAAACTGCATGTGTGCAATCATGGCAGTGCAGAGAGCACTGTTTGATTTGTGTTGTGTTACCAGTCTAAGTCAGCGGAAGCCCCTTTAAACTTTATCTTGCTTTCTTGAATACTTACCTGATTTATTTAGTTAGCTAGATTGTTAACTTTACAGGTCTGATTCATTCATTTATTCAGTAATAGTAGTTTACAGTTTATTGAGCAGCATCATCCTCCCAATCACACCCCTGCTATTTAAGGCCATATTTCCTCCTGTCTTTCCCTTTCCCTCTCTCTCCCACACACTCAGCACTTAAGTGGCTTTACTGTAAGCTAATGATGAAGCATGGGCTGCAGCAGCTTTACCCTCCTAAATGAGGCTTATGTGTCACTGTGGGGTCAGGGGACAAGGAGGAAGGGGGTTGAAGCTACTCTATGATCTCCCAAAGGAAGTTTGTTAACATGGACTTGTTTAGACACAAATTTTACCAACTTGAAAGTAAAATATTTTTATGTGGATTTCAGCCACATAGTGTTAAAGGAAGTCTGTGGTTGCTGTCCTAAAATATCCTTCGAGTGTTAGGCAAAGGGGACCTTTGCAATCCGCATGAAAGGCTTGAATTAATCATATTTAAATCTCATGACATTTTGTTTTCTCAGCATGATCATATGGATATGACAGTGCTTTAACATTCAAGAGGTTTTTATTTATTTTTTAATAACAGCATTTAATCTTAAAACTTTAATTACAATGAGAGATTTAAAGGATTTATTTTTGTTAGGCTATGCTAAAAAAAGTAAAACCATTGGAACTAAATTATAGTAAAAAAAGACAAACTTTTTCACATGAGAGCTTTTTTTCTTTCCATGTTTTAACTAGAATGTAGGAAGAACAAAGCTGAATTTGTTCTCTCTGAGCTTCTTACTCTGTTCATTAAATGAGAACTTTATGAGGAATAGTGTTTCTTTAAACTGTGTCATTGTAAGACTTTTCAAGTAAAATGTCTGACACTAGTGGCTATGTTCAGGGCGTTGCGTAACAATATTCTGCAAGACTGCAGGTGTTTTCTTTGTGAGAAAACCAGCATCTGCATGCTGGCTTTGAGCCATTTTAAATAAGAGCTGGTTATTACAATTTGGCTGCAGTTGTAAGAAAATTAAGTCAGTCAAATTTTTTAGGTTGGATTTTTTCTCCCTTGTTAATTGTTTTTGCAGTTGGTTTTCCTACCTATGTCAGTAAACTACTTGACTTGCAGGCGGAATTGCACCTGTTTCTGTTGCAGATTTAACCCTGGTTTCACCTCCTGACATCAGGTGCTTCAACCTGCGTTCAGTCACCACAGTTGCTCCCCCCAGACAGTGGTCATATGGAGTAGATGGTTCAGGTTGACTCAGTGCAAATTGTCCCTTCTCCAGAGTTTTTGTGTTTTTTTTCCTCACCTGAACTATCAAATCAATGTAAGAAGTGTGAGGCTTTAATTATTGCTGGAGATGTTTGCTGTGATGGAGGCAAGGGTGCATTCTGTTTTGTTTTGTTTTTAAATTCCTCAGCAGTGAAACTGACAATGTTTCCTGCTGTGCTTCTGCATTTAAACCGCAACCCTCTTTTTTTTTTAAATGATTCCCTTTTCTCTTTATCTTCCTTTGTCCCCATTGTATTGCTGGGCAATGAGTAGCAGGGCTGGCAGGGGGCCAGGAGAGACGACAGCCCCTGCAGGCATTAGCAGGGCAAGGGGAGGCATGATTTGGGTGAAAGGAAGAAAGCCAGACATTTGGTTTCCCTTAAACCATGTGATCCGCAGTGTGTGAGCCTGTCTGTTGCAGACAACTGCCTGAGCAGGTTAGCAACCACAGGGCTTCCCTCTGCTTTTTGAGTTTTACATATTCCCTCTTTTGTCCTCTCAACCATCTAACTGATGTCTCCCCAGTCAGCCTCATTATGGCATTTTCAGAAACAGCAAATATTGTTTCTTTACAATTAATAAAGAGTAGTAAAATCTTTAACCCATTATTATTACACCGGCATAAAGAAAAAAGAGTGTTATTGAATGTAGTTGGCACTTTCACTCCTCATGTGCAAAGGATGAATAGTTTTCTAATCCTCTGCTCCAGCTGTCCCTTCTGCCTGAAGTAGACCAGAAATCCATTTCAGATTTTCCGTCTAACTCTTGCAAAATGGTGAAGGTACATAGTGTACTCAGAGAAGGGGCATTTAGGGTGGGGTGCTTGGGGGGTCCTTTAAACCAAACTCCAAGCCACTAGGGTTTAAGGAAAGCCCTTTGGATCTTAAGTAGATGGTTGCAATTTATGAAAAAGTACAACTGTAGAATGATAGTAGAAGCAGAACTAATAGTAGACTTATGTCAGTGTTTGCTAAACTTAATGGTGCAACTTGGACATTCACTGCATGACTAGATCAAGTCTCTTCTTGTTGTTTAATTGGTAGTATTGTCACTTAACAGTGTGTTATATGAATACAGGAAACACAATGGTAATTTTAACTTGTTGAGGTTTTTATCACTGATAACACAACTTGTTTTAGTTTCCAGTTGCCTTGAATTTTCTTTAACACACCCCCTATCCAGAATCCCTCGGGTTCAGCCATCACTGGACGAGCGAATCTTCCCCCCACAGCCTGGAGTCGCTGTCTACAGCGTGAGTCACAGTTTTTTTTACACATTAAAATAAATGGAAAGAAAATAAAATAGTGATCATGCTCTGATCAAGGCTGCATGATGAAACCATATCATCAGTTTGTTCATTGTGAAGATGTGTTTAAATCACAGAGAATGAGCTCTTTTGTTTTTGTTGTTGATCAGTAAGGCTTAGTTGGACTTTGAGGTAATTGTGGCTTTTACACCAGTACAGTCCGCTAGTCTCGGTTTGATTGGGAACGGTTGGGTGCAATATTCTTCCGGACAGAGATTGCGTTGATGCTGCATTACTCAGACGAATTTTAAATAACGTGTTCCACCCTCCGCCAGAGGCAACCAGCGCTGCACCAAAAATTACTGAAGAAGATGATGAAAACATCAAAAGAAGAAAACTTGTTTATCTGTTGGTTAACAGAACTGTTCACGTAGTTCAAAATAAATCCGATATGCTCATTTAAAGTCACATTTACTCTATAGCAGGTTTACACTTTGTCCTTTTATCAAACAGTAAGCAGTCTGATGCTTTTTTATCAGGTCTACATGACAGCATGTTATAGCTGCGCCTGCTTTCTGTGTCCGCAGTCAGCACACACACACACGGGCTTCGGTCAGAGGACAGAGTGCACACGTCGGTAAACACGTTAACCAGTCGGAAATCAGACAGAAATATGAGAGTTTTCTAGATTCTCTCAGCAGGTGGAGATGGAAGCATCTTACTCCAGTGTGGAGCAGATGGATTTCTCCTGCTCTGGTGGTCAATTGCGACACGCTCGCCACGGGAACGCGCACAGCCGATCAAGCTGAATCTACCGTCATTGAAGGAATTTCTAAGTCGTATTAAGAGTTTAAATGGATCCAATATTCTTTGTAAGTTGTATTAGCATCAACACGTTATCTGAGATCTGAACTTAAAGGATATTTAAAGTGACTCAAAACGGTTTAATCAGGCCTTTTAAAAAGTATTTTCTTTACCCATAATATCATTTCTGGCTCTGAATCTGGGGAAACACTGTGTTGTTATGGTACTTCAGAATTAAAAAAATGTAGATGTGTCAGATCAGATTATTACATTTTGATTGTCAAGTAAATGTACTCAGTGTTTTATATATTTAAAAATATGTGGTGTTACATAACTAGCTGTAAATGAATTAATATCGAATCAGTTCAGGAAATTAGTGACAATCCCCAGCCCTATACACCTCTAGTGTCCCCTATTGGCTGCCCTGGTTCAGTAATTCTGCCCCACAGCATGTTTGTGAAAGAAATTGTATCAACACTCTAGGAGGGGATTGGTGCTTACAGCCATCTTTAACTACAAATACAGTGATCCCTCGTTTATTGCGGGGGTTACGTTCAGAAAACACCCCGCAATAAATGAAATCTGTGAAATGACACCCTCATTAATTTTTCACATTTCAAATGCATGTTAAGGCCTAATTATCCCTCCTCGGGGTGTTTATAGACCTTTTCCCAAACTATAATAGTTTTCAACATTCTCATACACTTTATACACTCTCAAAAACCTACATATATTTAACAATGTGAATTTATTAATAATTACTCACCCCGTAAAATATATTCCAGCTTCTCTGCTGGCGCTGCGTCTCCACCCTCGTGTGTAATGCCGTTCAATCAAGAAACAAAGCACAGTGGGCTGATTCCTACAGTAAAATTTGGACATTGAATGGTTGAAATTAGATTTACATACACTTAAATATGCAGTGCTGCATACAAAATAAATCAACCAGTTAAAGATGTTTTGACATCTGAGAAAGGGTTCTCTTTTTTTGTTTTGGGTCATATGAGTCATGACTTCATGGCAAATAAAATAATTGAGTAGAGAAAATGTGATTTAACGAAAAGAACATCAGTAAAAATGTTTTGCTACTAACTTAAGTCATTATATTGCTTATATACAGAACACACTTATGGTCTAAATCTAAAGACAATTAAATCAGTATAACTGGTAGCCAAATAAATCCATGCTCCATGGAAAGGAAAAATTTACAATGCAAATTTAAAATAAATAAAATAAATGGTATTGTATTTATACATATTTTTTTAAACGAATCGGCCGATTAATCGGTTATTGGAATATTTTTCTGCCAATTATCAGAATTGATATATATAAATACTGTTATCAGGTGTGGCTCGCCCTTTATGCTGTTTTTATTTTTTTAATAATTTTTTTTAAAATAAATTCTTGGGAGGTTTTGTTTCAGTTTCATTTCATAGATTGTTCTCACATGAAATGAAACTTAAATTGTGGTATTCACTGAGTACAGACTGTTATGTGATCATATTTTGGGAAAAGACTGTATCCTTTATTTTTGTAGCTCCTTGATGTTTTCCAAAGTAAACTATATACGTCACAGGTTTTTTAACAACACGTTTGTTATCAGTACTGAACATTTTTAAATTTGGGAAATACAGTGTATTGCTTCTTATTATGAATGAAATGCCAGTTTATGTTTGGAGAGAGGCTATTGAGCTTCATTATCTGCTAAAACATTTAGGTTTGATGTGATTTTAAACTCGGGGGTGGTTGGGGGGGCAAAACTGCAAGAATGATGACACTAGTGGAAATAAACAGTGTGCTTTCAGTACATTTGCTGTACGTGGTCGACATGGTTTTCGGGGGGGGGGGGGGGGGGGGGGGGGGGGGGGGGGGGGGGGGGGGGGGGGGGGGGGGGGGGGGGGGGGGGGGGGGGGG
>JBAMHW010000003.1:14836062-14863400 GCA_037177495.1 Rhadinocentrus ornatus
TTTTCAAAACCCCCCCCCCCCCCCCCCCCCCCCCAAAAAAAAAAAAAAAAAAAAAAATCATGTACAGCAACCATACAGCCGCTTACTTCCCCTCCCCCATCCTATCACACTGTGCTGTATGTCCTCGGAATCTTTTCCTGGCCTGAAGCAGAGCAGGCTCCTCCCCTGGCAACAGCACCAAGTTGCTTTATCCCAGGTCATCTAAGGAAAGTGGGCCATACAGAGAAGATGCAGAAATGCTTGAGGGTATTATTCTATAGATATTATGGAAAATCTGACCTGACATACATGACAATTAAAGTTGCATTTAGATGTGTTCGATTTTAAATGCCGGTGTCAGTAGTGGTTTTTAAGCAGCTTTTAATTCTCTTAATCTCAATGTTTGTTAAAGGGACAAAAACAGGCCCAGGAGGCCATTAAAAAAAAAAAAAAAAGATGTATGTTTTGACCAACTCGGTGTCTGCTTACTACCTTTTTCCTGCAGTATTGTGTCCCATTACCTGGTGTGTCAGGGCTGCTGCAGCAACAAGAAACACCTGCAGTTGTGGCAGACTATAGCTGTCAGCCACGCCGCAAACTGCAGATCTCACGTTTTACTGAGATACTAGCTGTAGGTGCTAACTCATTGAAAATTGATTTTTCTTTTATTTATAGAGAATATTAACTAAACATTACCCAAGAGTTTGCTTAGGGTGTGTTCACACTGGGATAGGATATGATTGTTTACTGCGATGAACCATTTGTTTTTGGTCTTGGCTAATCAATGAGCTGTATTGTCGTCTTCTTTCTTTTTGATGAGTGGTGGTTTTGGAGAATATCGCCCCTAGCGAGCAGTTGTTGTATTGTTTAGAGTTTGGTCTGTTTAAGTAACATGCAGTGTTAAATTTTGGGGGGTGTTTTACATACATAGACCCTGAATTAAAACTTCAGGACATTTTTTAACATTGAAACTGTAGGATCAGCCTCTGAAGTCAGGAATCTTTTTTTAATCCTCATACGTGTCTGTATTTGGCATGTTAAAGAAAATGCATATCAAGTTTTGATAAACTTTATTAGACAGTTTATATGCACAACTCCATAAAATATACACATTGTTAAATGTATTGGAAGAGATGTAATTAATTACTTTAAAGTTTGCAGATTTTCAGCCAATCTTGCATTAAGAAGTATGATTCAATTCCTCCACCTCTTCTTTAGACTTAACCAAAACTAGATCAGTTAGCAAAGGTTGCGAATAGAGGTAATGGGAGAGCATTCTTCCCATCATAACATGCAGCACAGCTTCATGTACCTTAACATGCACTTTAAGAGCACTATGGCTCTTGATCATTCAAAGGTATATTAGGTAGATTTAATATACAGGTTAACTCATCATGACACCCCTTAAATTGCGACTCTCCTCCCATCCTGTGGTGAGAGCTGGCCTCATTAATTAATTGTAAAACTTTTCTAAAAAATTTTAAAACTTGAGGTTCATTTATTTCTTAACTGCAGAGTTTTCTGCATCTGTGTTATGATGAATTCCATGTCATTGTTAATTGAGTGCTTGTGCCAGTTTCTTCAAATTGGCACCAGGAAATGCCTCCACAATTCCTGTGTATGGACCAAGAATCCCCAACACAGAGCTTAGGAGGAAAAGCTAAAATAAAAATAGAAAAAAAATGTAGAAATGTTGAGATTCTAATCTTGCTTTTTGTCCAAGCAGGGAAATGCATGAGATAGCTGGAAATCATATATTGTTTCTTCTGGAAGAGAGGTTCACACAGCTTTGACATTTATACTAACAAATCCTGAAATTTTTCCTTTTGTGATTATTTGAGATTTACAAGAAATATTTTAATTGTTATTATATAAAGTGAATACGACTGTTAAAGCAGCTTTTTTGTTTATAGAAATAATTAGACATTATTACATTTTTGTTAATAAAGTTGCAACACAATACATTTTGACTTTCCATTGAATCCTGCATGTACCAATGCTATTAATCGCAGATTATGCAATTACTCACGATTACCCAGCAATTTCAAATATGTAAAAGTGGTGCACAGAGACTGTATGTAACTCGTTCAGTTCCATGTTATATAAATAGAAATGTTTTAAAATGCATGTCCAAAAACTATTCAAGATAAATGATATCAGATAGGTTTCTTCTTATAAATTTCCTCCTGAAAGATGAGTTTGAGATAATTTTGGGTATCACAATGTTGCTGCATATGAACATATACAGTACACTGTGCAGCTGCGGCTTTGCTTGACTTTGTTACATCGATTACATCAGGTGCTCTCTATATATCCCACATGGGCGGGATTGTAATGTCATTACTAAACCAACTGAGGTCTAGGCATCCCTTCACAGTGCAGTCTGAGCTCTGCAGCCTGCTGTGCCAGTCTTTGGCCAAGCCCAGCAGGTTTCATCGACCACAGGTCTTCACCTCTGCACACATATGGGGACTAATCCTTCTGCATGAGTGCTTAAATTACACTCCTCAGCAGGAGGGAGGACTAATGGTCTGTTGAGTCCCAACAAGGCTGTTCCTCCTTTGCGTCACTCTGACACATCTCATTTTGTGTGTTTGATTAACTGTACTGCCTTTTTCTCATGCAGGTACCCAGGCATGCTGGCTCTCCTTACACTGCTCACGACATTACAAAGGGACACCCGAACTTGGCGGGAACCCCGCCTGGTCATGCCCACTCTCCGGCGCTTTCTCAGGTATCAGTACCCACAGCTTCCCCATATCGCTACCCTAAGGGCTGGGAGGCAGGCGGAGGGGTGAGTTTGTCACTGTGGCCGCCGTCATCCTTGCTGCATGTTTATTGTTGTTTTTCTTTGTTGTTGTTTTTTCCCTTCTGCATTTGTCCACTTTCTATCATATCTGTTAGGGCAGTGGTTCCCAACCTCGGACCCCACAAGGGGGTTCCCCACGGAGCACAGGGGGTCCTTGAGGCTTTGAACATTAAGAGCCATTGTGATTATTGTCCACACAATGTCCCTTTTTTAAGAAAACAAAGTAAGGCTATATGTTAACTTAATGAACTTGATTTAACTTTGGCTTCATTGAAGGACAGGACTCAGCCAGAATTTATTAATGGTGAGAATCTTGCTTCTTAAAGCATAAAACCAAGTATAGTTTCTTCATGGGGTGGGGCAAGGGGTCCATGGCTTTTTTTAATATGCGTGAAGGGGGTCCCTGAAGAAAGGTTGGGAACCACTATGTTAGGGGATTGGTGGATTAGTCTTCAGTGTATTTATATGAGAAAATGCCACGTTTTAATTGATTAAGTGAATCTTACAGTAAAGGCCAATTTCCATTGGGTGCGTATGCGCCGTCGCCTCCAGGGATGTCTGCGGCCCTTTTAGTCAATGGTTTAGTTCACACCAGGCGCGCCACAGTGTGTGTCAGAAGTATCTCATCGCTGCTCTCTGCTAAACATACGCACTGAGTCTATTTTTGATAGAGCACACATCCAGAACTTCAGATACAGACACGGGAAATCCGACACGGGAGCGATGCAAAAGCTTTTGGTAATTTTAAAAATAAAAGCCCCAGTGCAGATTTGCGCTCACTGAACCATGTTAAAATTACATCAATAATCAGTCTCAGTTGGGTGTTTTTTTTAGCATGGACGATGAGACATTTATCCTGGTAGTAGAGAATCTTGTGATTCTCCAAATCTCCTGTGATTTTGTGATCTTGTGGATCCAGCTGGGCGGACTTTACTCCGGGACGCTTCGCATCTGATATGCTCTCAATGTAAAATTACCTGCCGCAGAGGTCGAAACGAAACCATGGCACAGCCGGACACAGCGCACACGCACCCGGTGGAAATTTAAGTTAAAGTTAAGGGTCTGTTAAGATTTATTCAATTAAAAAAAAAAAATATTTGAATAACCTTTTTTTTATGCTGTCATCTACGCTTGGCATGTATTGTTTGCTTTTCACATCTTTTAATTTAACTGTTTATCTGTTTGACCACATTTCTAAAACAGCAAAGAGTCATGTTCACAAGTTTATTATTATGCTGGAATTCAGATCATGACAGCATATGATGAAAACATTTTCAAACCTTTCAGACATTTATGCTTTCTAATAATCTGGCGACAACAACCCGTTAACTTAATTTAAAAAAAGAGCTTCCTGCAGGGTTTCTCTAGCAAATCAGCTAACCCTGATTACATATCAATGTCAAGTTGACACAACTGAACTTCTGCAGCTACATTAACACAATAATATGACCAGTACAAAGTAAATTAGTTTGGCCAACACAGTCCTAATGTGCTTGATTGGCTGATTGGAACTGGGAAGACAAAACATGTTATGCGAAAACTGAAGGATTTACAGATAATGCCATAGCTTCTTACACACAGTGGTGGAGAGTTGTGTGTTCAAGCGAATCAAAAGATCACATTTCTCTTTAGTTGACTGCTATTATCAGGAAGAATCCAGT
This sequence comes from Rhadinocentrus ornatus, assembly GCA_037177495.1. Taxonomy (NCBI): domain Eukaryota; kingdom Metazoa; phylum Chordata; class Actinopteri; order Atheriniformes; family Melanotaeniidae; genus Rhadinocentrus; species Rhadinocentrus ornatus. Next base: position 14,840,512 of record JBAMHW010000003.1, read on the forward strand.
CAGTTCTTTCCAACAATAGCTATTCAATAATCTTAGCAATAATTAGCAGGCGTTCCTGACTATTGCCAGTATGTTTTAGACTATTTAAGAGCCAAACTGAGACGCTATAGTAGCATCACATGGATTTTTGATTAACTCTTACCGCAACCTTTTTCACTTGTAAAGTAGTCTTAATTTATTCTATATATGCTTCCTGTTTAGTCTGGGAAAGGATTGAGACTGAGTCATGTCAGGCAACAGTAGCATGAACATTCGAGCCTTGCTGCGAGTCCATCACGTGCTAAACACGTACATGGACAAACACACTTCTAATATTTCTGTGACTTTTATTTTTAATAACTGAGTCCTGGGAAAGCACTGCGATAGTAGGAAACTCAGAGCATAAGTTTTAATCTCTCTTTTTTTTTTTTTGTCTGACCACCAGGAGAAATGAATGTTTTAATGATCTGCATTGTATGATTTCATTGAGTTGGGTCTGTTTGGTTTCTGTTGCATGTAAGAAACACCACGATAGTCTTTGTGTGTTGCCTGTCATTTTCTTACTTTAGTTTCTGGGTTAAAAGTTGCATAGAAAGTCTAAGTTAATTTGAAGGTTAGATAAATGTTCAAAATTAATATGAGAGTCTAGCAGGAGATTTTTTTTGTCTAATTTCAGTGACCTAAATAGATGTGTGATCGAGACAAAATTGTACAATGACAAAATGTTACCAAACAAATCTAAATAATAGCTGAGTATTATTAAAAGACTCAGTCTTGTCACCTGTTAGTTAGGGTATGTATTACATCCAGTTGGAATACAACTTACCATTTGGGAAAGTACCTGCAGGTAATAAAAAGGTTAATCTGTTTATCACATGGATACAAACACAATCAGATGGTGACGCTGCTGCATTGCTGGCGTCTCACCCGCCTTGCTGTTCTCACTTACAGGCATGTTGATACCGTGACTCAGCGTCTCTGGAAATGTGTCACTCTGCTTCGAAGAATCCTGTTGTTCCTCTGACTGTTATAGCCCACTGGCCCAGTGCCTCACCCTCTCAGCTCTATAAATAGTCCTGGCAGCCAGCGCAGTCTTCAGTTATAAACATAGCGGCAGCTCAAATAGAAGTAAAAATCTTCTTAAATCCTCCTCTGCCGCACTAAGTGAAGAATAAAGGAAGACAGGATTTGTGGTCCTTGAGGGTATCAATTATCTGTGTAGTACATAAACTCCCATTAAATACACTTTCTCCCAGCAACACGTAGTGAAGGTTATTGCTGGATGTTTGGTGTTTTGTTTGGAGGTTCGGCTCTTGTATGTGTGAACTGTCATGATTGATTGCTTTACATTTTGGGGTCAGTAAACAACAAAGCCTCTACTTCTGTGTGTCTCCTTTTTTTCTTTTGACAGTCTCCATACAACCCTGGGCAAAATGCTGTCTCCGCTTCTTTAGTGTATTCTGCCCAGACACAGCCAATGAATGCACAGCCACAGAGTCGCCCGGTGAGTTTCTCTCCGAAACTAGTGTTCCAGTACACCTGCTCCTAAGATCCTGTGGTTTATCATGGGTATATTCGTAGAAAGATACATCCCTCAGTAAATGAAAAAGAGATCTTGTGTTTAGAAGCCACTAAAAGCTTGTCAGCTGTTGACTAATCTTAATTTGATAATGCTGGTGAGGTGCTTAAACAAGGGCTGTATTAATTTCGTGGGGTCTCATTGTCTTATGAGCTACTTGTGGGTGGTAATATCGTCGATTCACTGATGGCACGTAGAAAAATAAATTTAAATAAAACCTGAGAGCACACTGTGGACATTTATTGTTTACTATTAATAGTTGGAAAATTGTTTTAAAAAATTCCTCAAAAATAGCTCTCTTTAGCTCTTGGCATAGAGAGTGCACAATGTTTTGTGAGTGATGGATTGACGGATGAAAAGATTTTTGCCTGATCTCGTCAAATGCCATATCGGTAATTTGTTTATATAATACCTTTCAAACATAACTGCAATTTAAAGTTGTTTTAACAATTAATGAAGAGTTGGGAGCTTTAAATGTTACCAAACAAAAACAGTTTGGCCTCCTAGGAGGACTCATTTGGGTGTATTTTGGTTCCTATCTAACACAAAGAAAAAGGAGACAATACCTATTGGTTATTCTTTGGATTCATTTTAGTTCAGTTTCTCTTCATCTTTAAATCACTGCTCAGTTGGTTAGGGTCGTCTAATCTTTTGTCTGGCTTTTGTTAGATTTTTATGCCATTCATGATCTTGGCTGAATAAATTGTGAAATTTTATTTTTAAATAGAGCTTTTTTGCACTAAAGACATATCCTAATGGTCAGCACCATAAAATATTTTGTGACAAATATATCGCAAGCCTAGTTAAAAAACAAATAAAACATATATTACATTTGTATTGTTTATTAATGAATGAAATTAAATAAAAATAGTTTATTTATCCCAGAGTAAAGTTACAATTAATTTATTATTATTATACATCACTGTTTACATTATTTTTTAATTTCATATATAAATTGCCACAGCACCCATCAGGAGACCTTGATCGGTGTATATTTTGACATAATGTAAAACCTCTTTCACACACGCCAGAGATTTAAAGGAGCATATGTGGACAGTTTGGTCCAGATTTTTTCTGTATATGCACCCTCCATAGCTGGATATGCAAAGGACAGTCTAGAGCGCTCAGGAGATACAAACATTATGCAGAAATTATGCTGTAAAAACTGTTGCCTTAAAAACGTCCTGGTAATAGCAGATGAAACGCTTTGTTGTATTAATTGCATGTATATGAATGCATTCACAGCATTGAGAAGCAGGTGAAAAGCAACTCACAGGCCAGCACAAAGGAGAAAGAAGCAACTCTTACCAGCACACACACTCACACATGGGCAATAAACAGTCTAGAAGATTTGCTGCAACATTGTGACACCTTTCTGAAACACCTCTGGAAGATTTTAGGACTCTGCAGAAGGTAGAATGTTTGAAAACAGCCTAAGTTTTTCTCAAACTGTATGGTTACACTAGTAAAGCCTGCCACAAATACTGAAAATATTCTGGTTTTAGTAGAGTATAATTCACATAATACAATTTATACATTTTATTTTCCATTGAACAGATTTTTCCTCTAAATATTTGAGTTGTTGCACAAACCCAATTTACATGCTTAATCTCGTTGTACCGGTGTATAATGACAATAAAGGCATTCTATTCTATTCTACATTATGCTTTCAAATGAATTAGAACCTCTCATTTCCAAATACATGCTGAGACTGATGGCGGGTCCTGCATCATCATGTGCCATGTGTGTTTTAAGCTTTGTTGCTCTGTAGTTTTGTATTGTATTTCTAAGCGTCTCACTCCATTCACTCATCTTATACTGAATCTGTGTCTCTCTTATGCTCTTTCTACTTCCCGCTTTGCCATCACTGCTTCAATCTCCTTGCTGGACTTCTCCTTCCTCCCCCACCAGTTTGCTACAGGCCCTCGACCAACCCACCATCAGGTAATTACCCCCGCTGAATGCCCCTCCTGCTCTCTCTTTTGCATCATCATCATCAAAGCAGTTTGCTGATCCCTCCTGGCAAAGGGCTGATTGTGGTATCGGCTGTTTTCTTACAAAAATATATTTCACATTTGAAAGCATTTTAGGTGTCTTGGAAAATGAAAAGAAAAAATGTTTTGATTATCACAAGATGCCACTTTGATATTCAGCCAAGTATACAGCGTGTTTCTAGTCATTTTGTCATTATTTCTAAATGGGGGTTCTTAGTGTGTTCCATCAGTTACATTTAGTGTATCATGGTTTATTGCAGTGATGCTTGTGTGTTTCCCAGGGTTAATCTCGGAGTAGAAAAAATAACTCCTGTTTCACACGTTGCGCTCTTGTGATTGACGGTGCCGTATTGTCCTTCATTGGGTTTAACTCTGATTCTTTATGTTTGAGCTCTTACAGATCAATGAATTCAAATTTTAAGTTTGAAATGTGGTATTCTTACTAAGTTTTAAGTCTGAGACAAACTAATAGGTCTGATTGAGGGAAGATTAACGATCAGCCACTTAACAGAAATGTCTGCTTGTCACACCCAATTTCAGTTATCAGTCTAATTTTGCCAACTCTCTAAAGACAATGTTTCTGTCAAAATCGACCAGTCTAGTACGCACATGTTGTATTTTTCAGTCTTCATAGATTTACACAAACTCCAAAATCATCTGAACATATCTGCCTATGACTGGTTAGAGGTTTTCACCTTCTGTGAACCGGATAATTAGGTTTAGGACTCTGACTTCAAGCACAAAAACTGGGTGCAAATACTACTGGCCTCATTATTAGGTCAATGTAATATGGCAAATTAGTTATGTCAGTCTTTTATAACAAAGTAATATTTGCTGGCCATTTTAAAGACTGTAGGGGCAGAGTTTACCCTTTTATCCAGTTGCATCTACACCAATGTTTAATGCCATTTCAGGACCTTGCTAACACATCAATTTGTTTTTATATTAAAAAATCTCAGTAAAAACAGACATTTTCCAACATTAGAATTAATCTTATAGTTTTTGTACCAACTTTTGTGGATGAATGTGAAAAAGACCCTCAATTCAGATTTGTTTAATACATATTTCTCAGTTTGGACCTTTTAGGATATTTATTCATAGATTATTTGTGGTTCCTCTTTCTGGATTTGTTGTGTAGCTTTTATTTATTAAGGGTTTCTGTGACAGTATTTGTTTTTCTTTTTTTATAGTGTATTTTCAACCAAGAAATCACTGAAACATGTCATTTAGCTAAAAGCAAGGAGTTCTGTGGTGTGGATGAGTTAAAAAATATGTTCCTAGGCGATACTGTTTGATTTAATGCAAAGAGAAATTACAGCATGCTGCCAAACTGGTCCAACAAAGATGGAGCCTCACACCTGATAACAGTAATGGAAACATTGTTACTTCAGTGCTTGAAAGCGAAATCTGACAGACTTCATAGTGTAGCACGCTCATGAGACCGTTTGTTGCCAGTAGTGACACCAAGGCGTCACAGTTAACCTTAGTGTTTTATTGCTGTTTGACAAATATGTGGTGTAGATCTCTTAACAACTACGTGTCAAATTACTGCAAGTGTAGTATAAAGATTATAATTAAACAAAAAAAACAAAAACAAAGAAAATCTTGTAAGGCGTAAATTATTTTCAGTGTTCTGGAAAAGTGGGTGTTAAGGGACAGCTGGTGTTCAGGTGGGCAGCATTCAAGCTAGTATTTTGTGTTGGCTGGCCTAAGTGTGTTTGTGTTCCTGACGAACACTGAAGTAAATTATAAACTGGAACCTGTTATGCAGTTGACACGTGCATATGGGCATGTTGATGAGCTTATGTCTAACAGTTCAGTATTTATGGTGAGTCTTAGATGCATCTGGGTGATAATATTCAGTCCTTGTGACTTTCCGTTATCTCATCGATTTGTGCTGTAGTGATGCACACAGCTGCCCCGCCCCCTTCAATTACTGCGCCCAGTGTAACTTGCTGTCTAGCATGCTCATCTTCCGGATTCTTCTGTGTTGACACATTTTAAACAGACTATTAATAGTATGGTGCCAAAGTGTAGCAAGTGTATTTGCTGGTGCTAGTGTGTGTACACACACTCAAGTGTACGCTCTGGCTGTCACAAACTGGCGGTGAGATTTCTTGTGCCACCACGGAAGTGGAATCGGAAAGCAGATGAAGTGGAACAGTGGCCCTTTTATGTTTGTGGAGAAAACAGCCATTGTTCTCCTGAAACACATCCAATTCACAGAAAAGATTTTTTTTTTAATTGATTTGGCTAAAATGTGTCTGTTTCCAGCTGAGTATCATTTTTAAGTGCATCTAGTATTACTTCATTGGATTTGAAGCAAACTATAGGTGCAGGTGTGAAGGAGCGGACTAAAGCCAGTGTCTCATTTATCATGAAAACCACTCTGATTTTCTCTAGAGCTTATTGGAGTAAATTACTCTGTTAGTCATGTTACCTCTGAATACATCTCTTTATTGTTCTGAAATAGTTGAAGTATCATTAATAAATTTCACTTGAAATTTGACAAAATGGGTCATGATAGTCACACACTAGTTTAAAAAAGCTTTTTTACTCTGTTTACTCATATCGTCATATAGATCTGTAGTTATTGCATGCTAATCCAGGAAAAAGTCATTTCATGCAAGGAAACAAAAGATTGTGATGTTAAAGGACAAGCCACAAAGATTTTCCAGAAACATCAGTAGACTTGAAGATGTCCTGTTTGTTGCTCAGCTGACAAGCTGGCTGTGTGATGCAGACTGCATGTTTATTTGCATACAGAGCTGGTAACTGAGATCTCATCACAAGTGTTCTCTCAAAGCACATGTGCAAACACAAAGTAATACCGGTGATGGGCTCATGTACTTGGGTTGTTTGCATTATATTACTTAGGATGCAAGTTATAACTGACCTTTTACAGTTAAAGACGGGGAGATCAGAGTAGAATATGAAAATGATCCTTGTGCAATCATATCTAGTCGAACTTTAACATTAGACAACTTAAAGATTCACCTGGCTTTACAGTTTTTCTGCTGTTTCCAGGTTTGTGCAGTTTTACGCTTTGAATACAAGGAACAAATCCATGAACGTTTTGTATTAGATATCTCAGGACAAATACCTCTTGTAATTTCAGGGTGGCACATGGCATCAGTCACAAAATGTTCCTGCCCACTTATTAACAAACAACTCGTCATTCTGAGGCTGTTCTGTTAAATTAGCATCTCTTGACGACCAAAGTGGCTCATGAATCAGTTGCTGTGTTCGTTTGTGTATGGTTGCTTAAATCTCACCAGTGTGTACTCCCTATTGGCTTCTTTCTCTTTCCTGCTTTCAATACCCAAGGGAGGATTCAGGCCTATCCAGGTAACAGTATTACATCTGTCAAGTTTCTGCAGACCTGCATGGCATGATGAGGATCTTCCTAAAATGATCCTGTCCGTACTAACTTTTAATCTTGTGCACCCCCTCATCTCCACCACAGTATGAATACTCAGTAGTCAGGTCTTTGATCATCACTTTATCCCCTTTGTCCTGTCTTTTATCCTGTAGAGGATCATTAATGGACATCTGAGTTAAAAAAAAAATTGTAAGATTGCTTCATTCATTACTCATCATTAATGAGCTTGCACAGTTAAATGAACCGCATGCCTAATAAAATAGATGCAGTCTAATTCTTCCTAAAATTAATGTCTTTTTTTCAATTCTTTTAATGTCCATAAGAAAAGTGCCTTGTTACCCATTGGAATATGTATAAATGGTTTCAGTGTGTTGGAGAATGCACTTGTTGATTTTTTTTGCCAAAATTTGAAAGCTTGTTTTTGTTGACAATGTTAAAAAGTTTTTTTTGTTTTTTGTTTGTTTTTGTTTTCCCAATTTATTCATATTTCATGCTTTGCCAGCAGTTTCAATGAGAGTGTCTTCGGGTGGCTGGTAATGAATAGTTTCTTGGTCATTTCCTAGATTTCCAAAGAGATATATACAATGAAGCCACCGAGGCAGATTTATTAAGTTAAAGGTGATTTCCCTTGTGAGTATTTTTAGATGTATTTTACAGCATTGTTTATTCTGTTCTCCTGGAGCATACTGTCATGGTGGTTGCATATTCCCAGCCTAAGCTGTAGTTGTGTACACCCAGCACACAAGAAATCTGATGCAGCATGTCATGTGTTTCCTCACCCCAGCTGGCATTAAAACTTTTTAGGATTGATGCTGCTGATGTTTTCTTTTTTCTTCTTCTGCTTCTTTCTTTATGTCTTGCACAATGAGCAGAGCTGTGCCGTGTGTCGCACATCAAAGACAACTGCACTGTTGGCCAAATGCCTCCCAAAAAAAACAAAAAACAAAAACATTAACCAGTCCTAGAGCTGTTATTTGTTACAGATGTATAGTCTGGTGCAGACACACTTGAGAAAAGACAAAACCTTGGCTTTTTATTTTCTTTGAAATTTTAAGGGTTTGAGCAGGAAACCACAATCGGGTCTCTCTCTGATCTGCTTCGCTTTTACGAAGAACTCCAAAGTCCTTTGGGAAGTATCCAACTATGAGCAGAATTTTAAAACGGTATCTCACAAAAATTCCTTATCTCTTTATAAACTGTAAAAAAATCTCTGTGGTCACAATGAAGATTGCAACCAGGCTAGAGTCTTTTTTTTTTTTTTTCTTTCCTAAATTTACAACATGTAAACATCCAAAGACTCTGTGTTCTCAACAGCATTCCATGTCTGCATACTTTTGTAGAAAGTGGGATCCGGATTCATCATTTAAAGGAAGTATGTTGTAACCATTTTGTCATGGAGACGGTGCTTGTGCTGCAGTAAATGAGGTTTTTAATCATACTAGACCAGAAGTTGCCAAAACATTTCAGGTCAGAAAACAGCAAAGCTCCCTTAAGGCGGATTTATGCTTGCGCTGCATCCACGTAACCACCGTAGGCTCTGCGTAGCTCAGCAGAGGCTCGGCGCGCCTCTTCCAGACCTGACGTGCACCCCTGACGTGCACCTGAAGTACTACCTTGTTATTGGTCAGTTTGGGATCACGTGTTGCCATTGATCTGGATCTTGTGGCTGAATTTGTATGGCAACCACAGTTTCTAAAAACAATAACCAGAGGATCAAGTTTATGAGAGGCTGATCGAATTATTTATTCATTTTCTTCGCCATTGTTGTTTTAAAACAGAAAATACCTACCGAACTGAAGTTAATCATCAAAATAAGTCAGACCTGGTGAGTTTACCGGCCGATACCACCCCTGCTGCTACCTTCAGGTTAGGAGCAGAAACTGCAACATGACACCAAAACAACACGTACCCCCTACGCTCGAGTGCGAAAGCAAACTCACCAGCATCAGCTACGCCGTAGCCGGCTGCATGCAGACGCCGCGCAAGCATAAATCCGCCTTAAGACAACATAACAGGCGCAATTCTGGTACCAAACTCCATTTTATAATTTCCTAAATCTGATCTTAAGTGTTCCATCATGTAAGATTTTGTGTAGGTTTGTCAAACATTTTAATGACAGAAATCAACGCTCCTGCAAACAAGCAATGCTTTTCATTCATTTCCAGGCAGATTTAACAGACTAAAGAAGCAATTTCCAACCTGTTGGTTTGTCTTGTTTTGAAGGTCTCTGTTGAATGGTTTGGAGATTAAAAGGTTTTAAAACTTCAGTCTCTGAATGAAGTTCTTCTTTGTGGAAATTGTTAGGCTGATTCATAACATTACTTGCCACTTAAAATAGAAACTGATTATAAATGTGATCGTGTAAAAATGTTCATGTCTACCTGAAAATCCTTTTGCGTTTCATCCCTCAGAGTGGGTTTAATTTAATAGTCTGAATGTGATTAGTTTTTAAATTGCTGATGCAAACTAAGCCTCAATGAGGAGAAATGTGTTGTACCTGCATGTGTTTTAGAACAAGCATAGTAACGTCCTGAAATGAGACTGCAGCCTCTGAGATAGTATTTGATGTCTTGTTTCCCTCTCTTTTTCAACATCTTATCAGTTTTTTCAGAGGACTCAGATGCAGACTGCAAGGCCCACCATCCCGACAAACACACCCTCCATACGGCCTGGCTCACAGACTCCCACAGCAGCTGTTTACCCCACAAATCAACCAATCATGATGACCATGGCACCCATGCCTTTCCCTTCGCCACAGGCTGCACAATACTACATCCCACAGGTACAACAATTCAGCTGAGTTTTTCTTTTTTAAGTTTTTGTGACTTATTTATACATTTATACATCAATATTACACACACACAGAAGGAAAAGCTGGATACATATTTGTTTAAGTGTGTATTTTTTACAGCTTCATGTCAGAATACCAAGATATATATATACATATTTATATTTTTTTTAATAATTTGGTCCTATTGCTCAACTCTACCGACTGCAGAGCTAGGCTGGACATCTACACTTTTTCCATTCTAAGTGTTAAAGATCATCCAACCATCCGTTAGCTACAGTCACAATATTGAACTTTCAGATACTAACATCATCAAACTTCTTATGCAGGTTTTATGTTACTTTTGAGGGAAATAAGTTCAGCACCTGTGTGTACCAAAGTTGAAGCTACAGCATTAAATCTTCTTCGTCTGTTTTGGTCTAATTATTCCTCATCTGGAATTAACACAAATATTAAAATGTCACAATTGCTCTAGTAAAGCACCTAAAAATGAGTTTGTACTGGCAAATCGAAAATACTTAAAATTAATAAAACTGCTAAAGTCAGACTATAAAAATCATGTGCACACTATTTGTCTTTTTGCTCATTGATTGATGTCTCTACTTGTCCTCCATTGTTCCAGTATCGCCACAGCACGCCCTACGTGGGACCCCCGCAGCAGTATTCTGTACAGCCTCCCGGGTCTGGCACCTTCTACCCTGGTCCAGGACCAGGGGAGTACGCTGCCCCATATCGTGAGTCACTTATCCAAAATGATTCCTATACCCAAAAAATCCCAACAGTCGCAACCATACACTAGCACAAATACACACTATTCCATCAGCATTGTGTGGCCACAGAGAAGGAACCCTGACAATGTTTTACTAAAATGTCTTTTCTTCTGTTTTTTCTTTTCTTGCAAATTCATTCAGATCCCCTCAGGTACCACCCTCCTGTCTCACCGTCTGTCCCTGCTCCCGTTCCCACAGCTGGCCCACCCTATTACACAGGACAGACACTGTACCCCCCCTCACCCCCTATCATAGTGCCTACACCACAGCAACCTCAACCAGCCAAGCGTGAGAAGAAAACAGTGAGTATCCTAATAGTACCTTTTTTTATTTTCCTAATTTTATACACTTTGATTTTCCTCAGCAGATGGAATCGGCCTGGTTGATCCCTTTAAGTGTAACAAGCCAAAAAGAAATATAATCAAAATATATCTGTAATCCTTGCACACTTTGATCCCGTATCCCCTTTCAATGCGAGCAGAATACTAAATTTAGTAATCGGTAGACATCCAGCTATGTTTATATAAAAAAATGAAAAACACACTAGGAATACATGGGTATTTTTATTAATTATTGACCTCTTCATTTCCTAAGCGAATATAATAGTTTATAATTATTTACATTATTTCTGACGTATTTCAGACCAGAAACATATAGTAGGACTTACTTGGAGTATGATCACAAAGGATGAGAAACCTGCATAAATTGCGGCTAATGCCAGGTTGCTCGAAGACTTGCACACTTTAGTGAGGTTTGTATTTTTTTGTGCCATTGTCCTCCCAGATCCGTATCCGTGACCCCAATCAGGGCGGCAGGGATATCACAGAGGAGATCATGGCAGGGGGCTCAGGGAGCAGGAATTCAACGCCTCCTGTCGGTCCCCCCTCCACAACGCCTACACCACCACAGGTACAGCTCCCCAGCATGCTTGCCCACTTCTCTCCTACATCAGAGAAGCTTTCTTCTCTAATGTTCTCTTCCACCATGTGTGAGGAAATCAGGACATAATCTCTGTGTTTAAGTCATGTGATTCATTAGAAATTCATTTGGACAGGCTTAAAGATATTTCACTAAATGAACGTTGATGGTTTGACTGACACAAAACACCCCAGAATGTGTCTAAAAGCGAGAATATTGTGCAAGTGACTTCATCAACAGATGTTTAGCCACTTTGGGGCATGCCAAGATGGAAGAGTGATTTTAGTGCTTAGATCATTTCTTTTCTCTGTGTTTAAGTTGGAGGGTTTGGAATAATCAAACCTGCATTACAATCCTCAACACACACCCACACATTTAAACATTGTGATTGGACCATACCTCATTAAAGCCACTTTAATATTTATCATGTAAGCAATACATAGATTTGTTAGAATGTTCTAAACTGTTTTTTTTTGTTTTGGTTTTTTTTTTGCTCCTGCTTTCTTCCTGTCGCTGTTTGTTTTCACCTTCTATCTTCTGCAGTAGACTGTGTGCTATCTGTATACTCGTACCCCTCTTTCAGAATCCACTGAGATTTTCAATAATCTCAAAGGTTTGTCATCTAAAATCTGTTCGTGCAAAGTAAAATTTAGATTATTTTTTACACACTGCTTGGAATAACTATAGGAATGTGTTTGTGTCCCATCCTGGACTTTCAACATATGAGACCAAAACAAGGTCCAAACTGGGCAGCTTTTCTGGACTCTGAAGAGGGATGTTGTGACTTTTTTCCTCTCTGTGTCTTTCTGTGGATGTTAATAGTGTTTTTCCTCTTTTTCTCTGTTCTTTTGTGCCCCCCTCATTGCTTCATGTGTCCACCACTTGTTTGTCTTTTACGCTGCTTCGTACTGAGTCCTCCTCCCGCCTTTCCTCCTGCACGGATCCTCATTTTTTTTCCCCTTTGTCTTGTATTGTCTTCCACTATTGGCTTCTTAATCTAACCATACATTGTTGGATTCCTTATTTCTGCTTGGTCCTGCGCTCGGGCTCTTTTATCTATCTATGCTTGCTCTGGCTGAAATTTCCGTGCCTCTGTCTCTGGTTTTCTGTGTTGCTAGTTTTTATGGCCACACCCTCATTATCCTCACATTTTCTACCTCAAATCGCAGCAGCTGAGCAGCAGCCAGACTCCAGAGCAGCAGCAGTCGCATCCTGCGCCTCCCCAGCAACATCCTGGAAGCTACCCGTTAGAGTCACCGCAGCCACCACAGCCCCAACAGCCACAGCAGCCACTGAAAACTGGGGCTACAGACACCAAGCCAGGCCCAGGTCTGCTCCACCATCACTTTTCTTTTCTTAAAATACATCTAATAGTTTCATTTGCCACAGATAAACACAAAGTCATGTTTCTATCCAGTCAACTTTCTCAATGAGTATTATTAAAAAAATATATTAATAGTACAAGATACAAGTGTTATTTGGACCTCTACTGACTGAGTTGTTTGGGCATTCATAACTCTTTTTCCATTTCTATAGATAATATGCCAAAATTGGAGCCAGTTGTTCAGAAGTCTTCCTCATCTGGAATTGTGCAGGCTGAAGCTCCTTTGGAGAAACTGGAGGCCACTAGTCTTGTAACTGAGCCCTCTGCCCCTGTTGAACCAGAGCTCCCCTTCTCTGCCTCACTGACTACCCCTGTCACTCTCCCACTTATGGGGATCAACACCAGTGAACATCTCTTAACCAGGGAGTCCACCACACCAGACTCATCTCCCTCCTCCTCCGTTGGGGAGAGCAAAACATCTCAAACACCTCAGATCTCCAGTATAGAGAAGCCTCTTTTAGACCCCGCACGAAATTTAGCTGCCTCTCCATTGCTGGCTCCAAAAGCTTTGAATGGCCTTGCAGTCTCTGGGACTGAGCCTGATGCTGCAGGTAACGAGCCTTCAATTCTGCCTCCAGCTGTACTCCACCCCCAGGCTTCTGCTCCCACTTACAGAGACGCAACTTCATCTGAAACCTTACCCTCTGACATAAGACCAGAGGTGCCAATTGCTGCTGCGCTCTCCTCTCCACCTGTGGCTGTGGTTCCAGTTACCCTGACCCCAAGCTCCATCCCAGCTTTGCCAGCTATGCTCCCCCCAGGACTTCCGCCTCTTGTGCAGGCCACAATAGAGGCCGATGAGCCGAGCAAGTCCTTAGACGCTAAAGACCTCAACTTGAGAGGTACAGAGGCGCAAAGTGGCATTTCTGAGAGCAAAACGGAGTGTCAGCAACAAGCACTTACCAGGAAGAGTCCCACTACAGGTAATTTGTAGGACGCTCTTAATTTGATGTGACTTTTTTTAAATATTCCTTTGAATTGCTGGACTTGTGGTCACAAACCAAATTGGGTTTTTTTAATGAGCCTATTACATTTTATGGTGTTTTATGTAGATATTGAAATTTAAATGGCTTTGTAATGATGCACATCCCCACAGTACACGTTGCAGATAATGTCTCAGCCGACACTGCAGACATAACTGATCCCCAGGAAGTCTGAGTAATACAGAATAAACTCTTAACATAGTCAGGGTTAGCATGCATCCAGAATATCACACTGACAAAACAGTTTTAAGGTTACTTACATAAGCTAATACCAAATTTTTCTTTATATTTGTGGTTTTTAATAAAAAAAAAATATTACTTTTAAATCTGTTTTGGTTTGGTTGATAGCTGACTTTGGCTAACTACATGTTCCTACATTTCTGTTTCCCTGCAGTTAATCAGACTTCTTCTGCTATACCAAAGACCTGGAGAAAACCAAATGAAGGGATCTTTGCTGGAGACACACCTCAAAGGGAGGATGAGGTCAGAGAAGATGCCCTCAGTTAATGATTCAGGATGAGGAGGGGTCAAAAAATGCAAACATTTAACCTTTGCAGAGTAGTTTATATCTCTTCCAGATTCTCATTCTTTGCATTTTATCATTAGAAGCATGTACCATCTATTTTCAAATGGTTGCTAGCGTGTTTTGTAATAGGACTACAAACTGTTAAAGGAGTGGGAGAGAATGTGCGAAGGACAAGAGGAAATGTGCAATGTGGGCAGCAGTTCAAGTGAAAAATGTTTCCACATGTGTGGCGAGAGAGACAGACATAAATGACTTAAGGGCGGCGTTATCGTTGGAGAGACACAGTGAGGAGTTAGCTATCATTTTCAGTGTTTGCCCAGCCCACTGTATGTACAATCACCTCTGTTCCGCTCCTGTTTCTGTTCTTTTATTGTGTTGCTTAAGGCCTGTTCCTGTTAAAGACTTCTCACACTACCAAGCTCTGGCTGATGAACAAATGGCTTCCTCTGGTCTCCTTTAAGCAAGTTCTATAAGTCTGCCTGAAGGTGCAGCCTCGGTGTTTAGACTCCGTGTGCCTTTATAAGTGCTGGAAAGTCACATTTCATATGTAGAAAGAAAAGATTTTAGAATAAATTCATACAGTTGTTTTGTTTTTTAGAAACAGATAAAATTCACAAGGAGACAGAGGAGGATAGGTACATGGGAATTTAATGCAGTAGCTGGAATCTTACTATACTTTAGATTGAGAGACTGAGCAAATACTTGGTGCTGTTATAAACTTTAAGATTGATTGAAAAATCCCCACACCTTTTAGGAGCTTTTTGTCTCTGAGACACTCTCTATTCATACTCTGAGACATATTTTAGAAGTTTAGTCGACACAATTTCCCTAAAACCACAGAGTGTGGACAGGTGGAGAAGCATCTTTTCCCCTTTAGCATGGCTGCATAACTGGCCAGAGGAGAACTGAAGGACGGCGTTGTGCACTTTACTTTCCTCTCATGCTACTTGATGCCTGTACATGACCGGAACATATGGTGACAAGTACAGGAGCGACCTAAATTTGAGGATTGAATCTCATTCATCATCTGACAGTAAAAAGAATGTTTTGAAATGTAAATTTCTTGCAGATTTAGTCATCCACTTTCCATCATTTAATTAAATTTACAGTTGAATTCACTGGGCTTGTCAAAACTCAAGAAATTACAGCAGGGACAAAGTAGAGAAAATTGTCCCTTGTTAGGCTGTTGCACTTATTCTCACCTATGGTGCTGTCATCTTCTACAAGCGTGCTGCAGTGTTCCCATTATCTACCTTTAAGATATAATGTTCTGCTTGTGTTAGTGTGTAATTCCAGGGACTCAATATGTAATTTAGTCTCTCATTTGTACTTTATAGTCTTACAGGAAGTTAAGAGAGAGCTACAAAACAGCCACCAGTCATCTGAAATATTCAATTGTTAGATGATACATATTGGCAACAAAAGTAATATTTATGAGTCTCATCATCATTTAGGACGAGCCCAAGATGGTAGATCAGTCTGCTGGAGACCAGACCCTGCAGTCAGCCTCTCAGAGCTGCAGCTCAGTGCCTCTGCCATCAGTCTTCACCTCCTCTGCTGCTCCTGCGCTTGCTCCCGCAAGCAGCCCAGAGGCCGACGGAAAGCCGGCAGCTCCAGAGGAAAATGGTGAAGCGGAGCTGGAGCCCATGAGAAACGGAGCGGGTCACATTTCGGAGACTGAGAGCAGCGATAGTGGAGCAACCCCCGGAGAAAAGGAGAACTCGACAGGGCCTTCACAGGACATTGAAGGTTAGAAGCACCTCTCTCCCAGGAAAGATTATTTTTTTAAACCAGCCAAGTCAAAACTGTATTAGGATTGCTTTTTTGTATGTAGAGGATCAAATTTTTGACACAAATTTACTTATAAAATTGATGACTTTAGCTTCAGCGTTTACCATTTTATGTCTTTTCTTAGTTTTATGCATCCAATCTGTTTGGTTTTCCAGATCTGACAGATCCCAGTGAGAAGCGTCAGTATGACAGAGACTTCCTGTTGGGCTTCCAGTTCATGCCTGCATGTGTACAAAAACCTGAAGGGCTCCCACCAATAAGCGATGTAGTGCTGGACAAGGTAAGTTACATATGGCCTGCAGTACTGATAGACCTTTAGAGACAAAGATCACACTCTGTTTGAAACCACTGACAACCGAATTACATTTAGATAAATTGAATGTCTGAATGCTTTATCTACGCTGCCAGGTTCTTTAACACAATGACTGACTTGAGTGGCCATTGGAATGGAAATGATTTAATGAGTTCTCTTGATGTATTATTCAGAGCTGCAGCTAACATGCATTTTCATTATCAGTTCTTCTCACAATTTTGTTTTTACCTGGAACATCAGCAAATAAATTAGTCACGTGCAACAGTTTAGATAAGTCAAATGTTTAAATTTTTTTAACAAGTAGAAATGTAAACTCTTATAGTTTTTTCATCTCAAACGCTCAATCTAGGTTTTGGATTGTTGTTTTGGGGAAAATTAGTACATAGAAACCTCTTAGTTCACAGTTTGTGGTATTGTGATGGACACTTCTCATGATCATTTATGTAGATTAAGCTATTAGATGAAGATTAATCAACGGTATAAAGAATAGTTGTTGGCTTTTAACAGCTTTTTGGTGCTTTTCTAAGAAGAGCAAACAACATTAGACATAATTTGAGTTTGAGACATAGACCTGATCAAAGCTGGAGAAGTTTGGCTTGTCCTTCAGATCCACACATATGTTTGGGTGGAGCATATGGCCTGCTGAAATGCTGTTTTGATTAAAATCACATTGCTATTATGTCACCCTTGGCAGTCTGAAGAGTACATGCCCCTCCCCCACTTCTTCAAAAAGAACAACCAGGTTGATTGGTACAGTCCCAAAGTCTTGTTTTTTTCTCTGTGTGAGAAAGTGAAATCTCTCTGGAAAAGAGTCGGGAGGAAGTCAAGGACGACTGAACGACAAAGAGCTGGATTTGTTCTCCCCTCCTCCCTCACAACTCTTTCATTCCTGCAGTCCTGTCTTCTGTTCTTCCCCTCCACATCTGTTTCTGACTTTTTTCGCTAAAAGGCCCTCAGAACTAGCACGGCATAATTTACTACCAGTTTAGTAAAAAATACATAAACCCAAAGCTGATAATGTAGTGCGGCTGTCATTTACAACAGGTCACCTTTAAAGGACCACTGGGTTAGAAATTCATGAACACACACACACACACAATGTGTAGATTCCTTTCACCCTGTAGTCGATGTTGAAAGGAGTTTATTGCTCCCCCTGCTGTTGAGCACATCTTCTGACTGTGTGTGTTTAATGTGTCGTACAGATAAACCAAAACAAGCTGCCATCTCGAGTGTTGGATTCCAGGGTGATTTCCAGAGGACCTGATTTTACACCTGCTTTTGCAGATTTTGGGAGGCAGATGACTGGAGGACGAGGCAGTGCAGTGAGTCACACATGGGACTCACACACTCCAAATAAGCTGACAGACTCATTCATGAAATCGCTCATTCTCACTCACCCCTGTTTTTACTCCAACTTAATATTTAACCTGTTTTTGTCAGAATCTAGACTTATTTTTAGTTATTTATTATTACCTCCTTCAAGGCGGGGTTATGTTTTTGGCCGCATTGGTTTTTCTGTCTGTTAGCAACAATACTCAAAAAGTCATAGATGGATTTTGATTACATTTTCAGGATATGTCAGAAATGGAATAAGGAACAGGTGATTACATGTTGGGGTGATTCAGATCGTCATTTGGATCCAAGAATTATTTTTATTTTTATATACGAATCTTTACTAAGGGCAGATGTGAATAATTTTGCCATTACAGCTTCTAAGTCAACAGATAATGCCCAGAATCACTGGCAAAATAAATAACCAGATGACATCAAGGATAGATGTTAAATACACTAACAGCTAACCCTGTTAGACTGCAGCTAATCCAGATTACAGCCATTAGAGAAAATGTGAATTTCTTCGCTAACTATAAGACTGTTACAGCCATTTGTCTCATCTTGCTGTCTAAGGATATGTTCCCATGATCAAGGATTCTAAATAAGATTTGTCGTCTATCCAGATGATGGGAATATATAGTGATATTAGCTTCAAGTATACATAAGAGTGTTGGCATGGGCTTGGTTCCTGGGTGGGCTGTTGGGCCTTTTGGGGGTTTTCTCAGGTATGTTACCCTACGGCTTGGCAGAGGTCTGCGCTCTCTGAGTGCTTTTAGTTTATATTCAATTTATTTGTTTTTATTTATTTATTTATTCAATAGTGTGTTTTATTTTATTGCAGCATTTTCTTTTTATTTTTTCCTCATGTTTTACTGTATTTATTTAGTATTAATAAATTGGGGTTAAACTGAGCATTTTTTATATTTGATATTATGAAACGAAGGAAACGGCAGCTAAAATTGATAGGAAAACTCATGTTCCAGTGTATTTCTTGTTAGTGCGAAGTTGGAGTTCTCAGGGGGGGAAAAAAAGTATCTTTTTGTATTCTTTCTATATTTCACTCACAGCTCATGAACATGGGAGCACGACGGCCTCCGCCCAGGAAGATCATCATGAACGTGTCAGTTAATGACGATATTCAGCTGAAAAAGTCAGATAATGCCTGGAAACCCGGAATGAAGAGGGAAGGCCTTCCAGAGGACCCAGAGATACAGAAAACAAAGGCAGGGGCAAAAATACACATGTGCCATAGACAAATAAAAAAAACATTTAAAGAAAAAAGTGATTAAGTGGCTTTTCTGATTGTTTCCCTATAGGAACTCTTCAGGAAAGTGAGAAGCATCCTGAACAAATTGACACCTCAGAAATTCAACCAGCTGATGAAGCAGGTGACAGATCTGACCATCGACACAGAGGAGAGGCTCAAAGGGGTCATCGACCTGGTCTTTGAAAAGGCCATCGATGAGCCAAGCTTCTCTGTGGCTTATGGAAACATGTGCCGCTGCCTTGCCACGGTGAGCCGACCATTGCGCTGATCTGAATGGGTCAAGTGAGAAGGTTTTAGCATTAAGACATGATGATGTAGGCTCATATCTGTATGTCTAGTGACCTAATCATGTCATTTATTCATTATTCATCATCAGTTGGAATAATTACATAGCTGCTGCAGAGGACTACAGAAAAGTGTCTTGGGATCATGTCTGCCAAACACCAGCATCTGTGTTCAATATTTATTTTTTTTTATAGATTTGCATCTTTTATCTTGATTTTATACTAATATCTTTTTTTTTTTTCTACTGTTCCTGTACAGCTCAAAGTGCAGATGACAGATAAACCCAACAGCTATGTAAACTTTCGCAAACTGCTGCTAAATCGCTGCCAGAAGGAGTTTGAGAAGGACAAGGTGGATGATGTGGTGTTTGAGAGGAAGCAGAAAGAGCTGGACTCTGCTGCATTGGTATGTAGTCCAAAAAGGACTTTAGCGTTTTGTTTTTTTGTTTGGAACAAATAAAGATTGTACTTCTTGCAAAGAGTTATTTTGTCTTTATATTTCATTTCCACTTTCTCTTTAGACGACAGAGCGTGAGCGGCTTCAGGAGGAGCTGGAGGAAGCCAAGGATAAAGCTCGACGGCGGTCCATCGGCAACATCAAGTTCATTGGTGAGCTCTTCAAGCTCAAGATGTTGACAGAGGCCATCATGCACGACTGTGTGGTGAAGCTGCTGAAGAACCACGATGAAGAGTCTTTGGAATGTTTATGCAGGCTGCTCACCACCATCGGCAAGGACCTCGACTTTGAAAAAGCCAAGGTGAGCCACAGAAGAAAGGGAATCATTTGTGATTCAGTAACAGTGCACGTGACGTCACTGCAGCTTCCTCCGCCATTTTTGGGGCACCCGGCTATTGTTTCCATTGACGCTTTCAGGCTTCTTACTAGTAAACATTGTTAAACACGTTTAAAACACACCGAAAAGAAACGTCCTCACCGCAATAAGCTTACAAGAGAGGCGAAGAGTCGTTACAATGCAGAAACACTAATTATTAATGAGTTGGAGCGTTACAATCTGCTCAACAATGAATGAAGTTTACATTTCGATGCATTGCCATCTGTTTACGTCCCAGAAGTCAGTGTTTACTTTGCGTTTGGTGTACGTTCCTACACCTGGCATGAATTTAAAAACTACCGACCATTAAATGTTCATGCAGCCGTTTTAGAAATGGATGGATTAAAACCTGCCAGTCTACAAACTGTCAGCTGCAACTACACCATCAAACTGAAAATCTATGTTAAAGATTTATTGTGTGAAAGCAGCCAAAAATGTGAGGAAGTATATTTTTTTATTACAAGAACAATAACGTATACAAAAAAGTTTACTGGATCTGAAGACAGATCTACTTTATCTAAAAAGATTAAACAGTCCTGAGGTTCAGAACAACAGTGGGATTGACAATGAGAGGAGAACAAACAGGAAAGTGATGTTCTCATCCTCACATGGGAGTTTCATCCATCGGTAATACAGAAGCAAGGGTATAGAGGTAGGGAGCTTAGCTTAGCCAAGCATTGTCCTAAGGTAACAAAATGCCAAGTGACAGCTCCCAGATGCAACTGATGATATAAAAACTAAGCAGAAAATTTAGAGGGACACTTGGCTCATGTATGTCTGTGTTGTACATTTAATAGTAAAGTGGTTTTAGAACATGATGACAAATTTTTGTCTGGTCTTGTTGGTCCCCATAACCCCACCCCCAGCCCCTGACGTAAACATTTATTTGCTCTGAACCATATTTGGTACCTGTGCAGCATTGGGTTTTTGGTGTTAAGCCTTTGATTCAACATAGAACCAAATATCTGGCTACAAACCAGAACTGGAACTGCTTTGGTGGGGGAAAAACCCCTACTGACTACGGTTTTTAATTGCTGATGGTTTCTTAGCTGGAAAAGCATTTTCCCTAGAGGCATATGGAGACTTGAGGAAGTTGCATTATGTTTTTTTTTGTTTTTTTTATTAGTACAGAGTTTGTTGTAATCAGGTGTTTACCTTCAGACGAGTCCGATTGAATGCATCCCTCTTTAAAATCAGCATCCCAAGAAAACTAATGCTGGGTGAATTTTAACAGTTTATTTTCACACATATGAATGCATGACATTTAAGAGCCAGTAAGGCTTGAATTGTTCATAACATCTTTGAAGCTGCACTGGTTTAGGATTAAACCTCAAAAGAAACCAGACATTTATTTGTGGTTGCAGTTAAACATTTAAAAACTTCAATTCACAAATATAAAGTGAATGATTTTTATATTTATGCCACAAGAACATATCTTTGATCTCAGTATGTCAATTTGCTCTGCTAACATCAACACAGACAAACTGTTTTGCACAGGTTGTTTTTTTGGGGGGGTAAATAAGCTTGGATTTTATTCTGACCCCCAAACACAATTTTAGAGAAATCAGAGGGCTCTGGTTGAGTTTGATCCCACATCGGCTGAGCTGTATTCAATTCCACAGCCATAGGAGAGGCTTTCTGAAGGTTATGAGGAAACAGAGAATATCCCTGCAGTAGATGGTCTGCTTTGTTCTGCATGACTGGCTCTCCTGTTAACATCAGTGACTCTCAGCTGGACACAGGAAGAATCCCTGGATGCTTAAACTAACCCAATTGCCTTTTCTGTCTGATGTGTGGTTTATCTTTATTGTTTACTAGCCACCCAGGTAAAGAAAAGCCCCCTGGCCATCAGGGGAGCTGAATTTGGGGCAGAAACATGCTGCTTTTTGGTTGCTATAGAAATATAACACAACAAAGGAAGCCAGTCTTAAGCATCTGAGAAATGAAATTTATGACCTCATTCCTTATCATCCTGTTCAATGTAATTTTCTAATCATGTCCGGTTTACTGGTTTATTATTACAGTTAATAAAGTTCACTCCTCAGTGGTTCTACATCTCACACGGTCAGGTCTAATGTTGAACTTTAAGACAGCTTTGTCGTAAAGTCGTAAGTCCCTGAAAGTCTGTTTGAACCAGGACAAAGAATTTAACCTTCAAATGTGTGTTTCTTTGTCACCAGCCTCGAATGGATCAATATTTCAATCAAATGGAAAAAATCGTCAAGGAGAGGAAGACGTCATCTAGAATACGGTTTATGTTGCAAGACATTATAGACCTCAGATTGGTGAGTGTTTTTTAATTACACAGATGTGGAATTTAACGTTTCCCTGCAGATACAAGCATATTTTTCTTTTTCTTTTTTTTTCTACTCCTGCAAAATGAAGCCTGGTATTGTTCTGGTCATATTGTGGTAAATTGATTGTGATTACTAAAACTGATCCACTACGGCTCTTGTTGTTAAACTTCTTTATGGGTGACATGCAAATAATTGCCCATGGTTTTGTTTGTTGACTGAGATGTTTTTTAGTTCATGGCACATCAGTCTCTGTTTTACAACGGCACAGTGGCATAAAAAGTCAACATGTTACACTAAAAAATTAGGTAAGCAGAGCATTAATTGATCTCTGAACGGCATGAAGTTAGAAACTAAGCATTATAGTCAACATATAAATTTTCTTTTTTTTTTGTATAATTTTAGAATTGGGGGGGGGGTTTTTTGTCCAACTTTTCTTTTTTCCCTCCCCTCACCCACCTTTTCCTCTTCG
>JBAMHW010000003.1:14863500-14891002 GCA_037177495.1 Rhadinocentrus ornatus
CCCCCCCCCCCCCCCCCCCCCCCCCCCCCCCCCCCCCCCCCCCCCCCCTCCCTCTCCCCCCCCTCCTCCCTTTTTTTTTTCTTCCTTCTCGACTAACTTTTATTTGTGTCATACCCTTAACTACCTTGTTCTCTTCAGGTGGAAATTTTCAGACTTTACAAACAGTGCAACCCATTAAGCCTCGTCTTAACACGAAGCAGCTGGCTAGCACTATAAAAATGTAAATAACCTATGCCCACAAAGCAGGACAAGGCTATAAGAGGATAGAAGCTGTTTCCTCAGAGTGAAATGTAATTAAAAACGCCAACTGGAAGTATGGTTATGTTGAGGCCTAAAAGAGCTGAATTTCTTTTCTCAAGAACTGGTTTCGGTATTTAAAAAAGACAAATTAAAACATCTCTGACAGAAACTCAGGAAGGTTAAACACTTTGTGAAATTGAGTTGCACTTTTTTACTCTGCAGAAACTACAAAAATATAAACTTCATGGAAATGCCATAAGAAGAAACTAATTTTCCTAAATCATCCCCACTGTGTCCACACAGTCCCCCAATCAAAACCATGTCACCAATAGGACTCTATCTAGCTCAGTTGGTTATACTGGTCACATACACACACTCTGAAAATCCTCATCCCTTTGCCGCATGTCATTCCCTTTCTCTCTGCCTACTATCCTGTCTTCTGTCTGAATAAAGTTCATTACAGCCCAACATGTAAAATCAGTTTCACAGCTTGTGAGGTTTAAACTTGCAAGACCACCAAACTGTTGTTTTAAATGCTATAAAACACATGAAATTTGAAAGAATGGGGCAGTTTCACTTGTTAATATAAAGAAATATCATCTTTAGTTTTTTTTTGTCTTTTGTTTCTTTCAGGCATGTTGATTTCCCCTGTTTTTTCTGTTAACAGAATGTTTGACCATGGATGTCTAAATATCAACATGTACAGACATTTTCTTTCCAGCATTAGCATCAGTGTAATGAATCTCACTAAATCAGTAATTCTGACATTGTTATAAAACTTTTTTTTTTTTTTTTAATTTATTGTACTAGAACCATGTTATGAGTCTGTCTGTTGGCATTAAAGTCAGGTCAGGACTGAGGAACATGGTAAAATAGTAAAACTTCAGCTGATTACTGATAAAAGCAGTTTGGATCATGCAAACATAAAAAACCTGATTGGACAAAGCTTAATATTTTTTCAAAGGCTTTTTTATTTTTAACCATAGAAGTATTTTTCAGAAGGACGACCTGCTGTTCACAAGTACTGAACATAGCTAATTACACCATAATAATTTATGGGAACAAATGACATTTTTATGAGAAGTTAGTGTTTTATTGTGTCTATTAGAGCCAGTGCTTTGCAGCTTTTACTTGAAGCACCCATGACCTTCATATCTATTCTATTCTACAGTCATTTGGCAGACACTTTTATCCAAAGCGACTATCTGACAGTTGATGACTTTGTCTCTGGCAGTGTGTACACATCGCAGTACACTTGACAGCCATGACTTCTCACAATTAATATGACTAGCTGTCAGTTTGTCAGACATTGGATGCGGCAGTCAGAGTTAGTTTGCACTTATTGCATCCCATGTATAACATTCTTTTTTCACTTTGACAGATTCTGATCAGTTCACACAAATTTATTGACATAGCGATCTCACATAGATGCATGTTGAGGCCTAATTATCCCTCCTCGGAGTGTTTATAGACTTTTCCCAAACTATAATGAACATTTTCAACATTCTCACACACTTTATACGATCTCTGTAACGTTGTTTAATCAAGAAACAAAGCACAGTGGGCTGATTCCTACAGTAAAATTTGGACATAGAATGAAATAGGATTTACATACACTTAAATATGCAGTGCTGCATACAAAATAAATCTGCTAAACAGCAAGACCGCAGAAGATGAAGCGCGATATGGCGAGGGACCACTGTACGAAACCTGAGACACTCCTGAATCCCAGGTGTAATTTATAACATTCATTTGTTTTGTACTACAAATGCAAACTTAAGAAATTTTTTGTGTTGTCATTGAACTGATGTAGATCAATAAATCTGTTTGAAACTGTTGTTGCATTTTATTTTATTTTATTTTTTGCAGCACAACTGGGTGTCCCGGAGAGCCGACCAGGGCCCAAAAACTATTGAGCAGATCCACAAGGAGGCTAAGATCGAAGAGCAGGAAGAGCAGCGAAAAGTACACCAGCAGCTGCTCTCCAAGGACAGTAAGAGACGGCCAGGTCAGTCCTGCAGCTTAAATCCTCTTTAAAGCTTAGAATCACATCGGCACAGCTACAGTGACTCAGGAAGTATGCAAGCATTCAGGCAGACTTCCTGTTGATTTCTTACAGCCTGCAGAGATGCTATTGTGCCCAACAGCAGACAGGAAGCCCCCCTACTTTCTCCCATCTGCCAGCTGACCTATAATATTTCATCATGTGTAACAGATAGCATGAAAAATGTCTCTCTGTCAGCTGGCATGGTGAAAAGCACCACTGAATTCATTTTAAAAACTGCTTTTCCTGCATGTATGTGGCATTTGGCCCCACAGATCCACGAGATCAGAGGGAGCAGCGCGTGCAGAGAGAGGAGACCTGGAACACTGTGCCCATGACGAAGAACAGCAGGACCATTGACCCAAACAAGATCCCAAAGATCTCTAAGGTGAGTCCTGCCGCCAGAGCGGACTGTGGACATGCTGGAGCTTCAGCTCTCAGCCGAAGGGCTACCGAAGAGGGGCAGGGCACTTTGTCATGTGATAAACATACTAAACCCCTTATATGATGGAGTCTACAGACACATTGCTTGTGACTGAGTGCTGTTGCATCATTTAAACATGATGTCTGCTGTTTATTTAGTGGCAAATATGGTTTATTAAATCACATGCATGCATGCATGCAGCATCAGATACACTCAGGTGGCTGCACTTCTATAATGTGTCACAAAATTGGATTAAGTTACAAAGTCAGGCAAGTGAACGAGCAGACAGAGAAGCATCCAATTATCCATCAAATTATGTAGTAATTAGCCACTTTAACAGAAGTCATAATACTAAAAGTTGTAATGATCTGCCATCTGAAATTACTGTGGACTCGATGTCAGAGCATTTATGAAACGGTTTTTCAGTGTTAAATAAGCTGTGAGCCCTGACTCCACATAGGCGACGGTAAGTGACCTGCAAAGCTATGAAAGAAATTGGCTGCAATTAAGGATTTAATAGTGTATCTTGTGTGTGGTCCAAGCAGTGTGTGTCCACTGATGGAGACTATTTTGCAAGGAGGCTCACAGAGCTTGATGTCTTTTGATATAAACACATCCACTGACTTACATGTGTATAATGTGACACACACCAGGAGCTTTGTGGAGATAAAATTAAATAAACTGTCCAAACAAAAAAGAAACCCAACATGCTGCCCTGCTAACCATTGATCACCGCTCAATACAAGACTAAACATGGCGTTTTGTTGCCTGTTTTAAATGCTGTCTGTATGAAATCTGCAGGCTGCTTGGTTAATCATTGTCAGGTTTGCATCGTAATTTAGATTCATTGGTAAGGATATTTATGTGCTGAGTTTCTCATCTACAGTAAGCACTTTTCCATGTTGGTTCTTATTCTGTTAGAAAGTTAATTTGCAGAGAAAAGAGGGGGCGTGTGTGTGTGTGTGGGGGGGGGGGGGATTTCCAATTAGGATGACTATTGTGGAAGAAGATGACTACTGAGTTTTTTACAAATATGTTCCCAGTTCTCATCTGGTCAACATTATTGTGGTTTGCATAACCAGTTGTGCAGACTATAGTCCCCCTGCTGGACATGGGAAGTATTGTTGCATAACGTTAAAAATAATAATAAAAAGAATTGGATTTTCAAAGTCACTCCCCCTACTGGAGGTAATATTATCATTATTAGTTTCCACATTACAGAAACGGAAAGCAAAACACTTCTTATCTAAGGTCTTTGGGCTTTTTGTGTGCAACAGGATTTTCTCCGTGTATAAAAGTAAACCTAATTTTTTCCTCTCCTGAACATTTTAATTGAAGGGGGATTGAC
This sequence comes from Rhadinocentrus ornatus, assembly GCA_037177495.1. NCBI lineage: Eukaryota > Metazoa > Chordata > Actinopteri > Atheriniformes > Melanotaeniidae > Rhadinocentrus > Rhadinocentrus ornatus. The sequence goes on from JBAMHW010000003.1 coordinate 14,867,557, forward strand.
CCTTTACAGGCATTTGGGTTATTTTACCATTGCTTTTATTTACTACTTGTACGCAAAAATCTGGTTCTGAGTTTTTCTTCTGCTCTCATTTAGAGCACAAGTATTAAAGTTTTTTTTTTTTTTTATTGTGCAGCCTCAGATGGATGAGAAGATCCAGCTGGGCCCACGGGCTCAAGTCACATGGGTGAAGGGCAGTAGTGGAGGAGCCAAAGCCAGCGACTCAGGTAAGATTCTTTGGCAAGTTGAGTCCTAATTGCAAAAGCAAATAATCAAAATTGTGAAAAGCAGCAAAACATCCATCATCATACAGCCAGGTTGTTTTTTTTCTGTTGTTTAAAAGGCCCATTTGACCAAAACATTTCTTTTGTCACCTTATGGCTGCTTAACTTAAGCTGTTTCTTCAACACTGTTCAGTAAATGTGGGATTTGTTAGCAAGAGAGTGTAAGATGAACACTGGATCCTTGTTTGCTTGGATTGAAACTAACTCAGCCGTCACAGTTTGTGTGTTAATTGGTAATTTTGAAGTTGTGTATTAGCAAATGTTGACTGAATGCGTGTTGAGTGTCTTTCTTTTATGAAAAAACAGTTAACTTGCATTGAATAAAACATTCATCCTTATATTTTAAAACAATTATCCTTATAATTTAATTATATTATTATTATACTTGTGTACCTTCTACCACCAGCTTCACATTCAAGAAGATTAAAGCTTCTTGCAACAGTGATTTACTCTGTCCAGGTTAACAGAAAGAAAGCTGCATTTTTCTATTTTTTTCTGTTTAGTCATTTAAAAAATGAATTCCAACTTTCTTTAAAAAATAATTGGTTATTCATTTGTCACATGTGAAAATAGTAACAATTTAGAATTGTTTAATAAAGTTTTCTTAACTTCACGCTCCAACAAGCCGCTTCAGAGTCGCTGTCAGGGGTAACATGAGCATAATTAAATTTAATAATCTGGAATAATTTCTTTTTATGGTTAGTTTTTGTCATCATGTGTCTTATGTCCATAACAGAACTTTCTCGGACAGCTGGCCTGAACCGTTACTCCGCTCTGCAGTCCACACCCACACCGCAGCCCTCCACCACACCTCCACAAAACCCAGACTACGACTCCAGGAGATCTCTGGGCAGGTAAAGCACTAATCCAGTTCTGTTAGTTTCTCCTGATTTTTGCTTTCTTATCTGTTTGTTTTAGCTCTTTGTTTTTTTTCAGAGATTCACAGAAACATCCTGATTGACTTTTGTGCTTCTCTCTAATTTCTCAGCAGTCGTAGCAGCACAGTCAGAGAACGCAGCGAGAAGCCTCTGACCTCTGCCCCATCGCCATCGGCGCGGCCCAGCCCGTTCATCAGGGAAAGCAGTTCAAAAGAACTGTTGGAGAGTCAAAACCCAGAGGAGCCACGGAGAGACCGGGAGCGAGAGGGGGCCGAACCGCGGAGACCGAGCGTCACTGAAGATAAAACCGAGCCAGAGCGGAGCAAAGTCAGAGAGCCAGGTGAGGAGACTGCTGCAAAAAAAACAGAAAATTGCATGTGCAGGCAGTTTCTAGAGTGGAAAAAAACAGGTTTTGTTGCCACATAACCACAGCTTGCCTCTTTCTGAGGAGGGGTTATTAACAGACTCTTGTCTGTATGTCACCAGTAAAACCTGAACCAGTGGTGGAGACCCTGGACAGACCTGCCCTGTCTGAGGAGGAGATTGAGAGGAAATCAAAGTCCATTATTGACGAGTTCCTGCACATAAACGACTATAAGGTACTATGCAGCAGGTGAAGTTCTTGAAGTCTGATTTCTGTTTTAATGATGACAATAATTTCAAAAAGCATGGTGTAAATTTATCCTTTTTTAATTTAAAGGTTTATTTGATGCCTTAGCTGGTGATTATTTGAAGAAATTTTCTGTTAGGTTTGTTTCTTTAGTATGCATTTTAGGAACTGTTTAATACCTTTTAAACCCAGGTGAGTTTTAATTCAGGTTCTTGATGCTCAGTAGTTTCCAGGTCAGCCAGCCTGGATCAAATTCCTTTGTTCTGTTTTGCAGGAAGCTGTCCAGTGTGTGGATGAGCTGGACCTAGGCTCTCAGCTGCACATTTTTGTGCGAGCTGGGGTGGAGTCGACCCTGGAGCGCAGTCAGATCACACGGGACCACATGGGCTTGCTCTTCTTTCAGCTGGTGCAGAAGGAAATCCTGCCCAAACCTCAGTTCTATAAAGGGTCAGTTCACCTGCTCGATGCACAGGCTGCCAGATAACAAAGCAGTTTCTGTAAATGGAAATGGTTAATTTAATTATGCTCAAACGGTAAACTAAAGACACATTTGAACATTTTCTTGAAGTATTATGTTTACCTTGAAATTATGTGTGTCATGTCAAGAAAATCTGTTCTCTGCACGTTTGGAGGTCTTTGCTAAGGAGAAGATTTTTATTTTTTTTTTAATGTAACTGAATTTTATTAAAAAAAAAAAAAGAAACATTAACTAAAATCCTCATCAGTCCCCTTTCTGATGATCCCTGTATACTATATATAAATTTTTATAAAGCAGCGTTAATAATAAGTTTGTACTTCCCTCAGGTTTGCAGACACGTTGGAGTTAGCAGATGACATGGCCATCGACATTCCCCACATCTGGCTGTACCTGGCCGAGCTGCTCAGCCCTCTGCTGAAGGAGGGGGGCTTCTCTATGAGAGAGCTCTTTAGGTACTGAGATGTGTGATGCTGAAGCCAAATACTGAAATAAAGTAGCATTAGATATATTTTTCAAAAGAAAAATACCATTTTGTGACCAGTTGCTGTAATGCTTTACTCTGTGTGGACATTTTTCTCCGGTTATTTAAAATCACTTCACACACAGCATCTTTGTCTTCCTTCCTGTTAAGCAAAAGAGAAATTATTTCATGTGCACAGTTATTTGGATCATTGTTTCATATGTGTTCACAGTGAATTGAGCAAACCTTTGCTTCCTGTTGGAAGAGCCGGGATCTTGATCTCTGAAATACTGCACATACTATGCAAACAATTGGTAAGCACCACTTCTATGTTGTGTGCCTTCATTGTAGAGCCAGCAGCGTGTCATCAGTTTGTTGTTTTTTTTTCTATTGGGGCACTAAAAATGGAATAGTCCAATAGTTCCTGGCTTCAGTTCTTCACTCATGTAAACTGTGAAATCCTGTGATTTTAAAAGGTTCATTGGAAGCAAGATTTTATTTCTAGCTTAATTTAAGTTTACACAATGAACAGCCGTTTAATGTTGTTTATATTTATATGAACTTATTAAGTTCTTATTATTGGTTGAGTAAATTGTGATAGATGCGGCTGGTTAGCTCAATTGGTAGAGCACCAGGGTTCGAATCCCCCAGGGAACAAACATTAACACCTTCCAGTTGGGTCCTTAGGCAAGACCCTTAACGCTACTGCCTAACCATTGTAAGTCGCTTGGGATAAAAGCGTCAGCTAAATGACTGTAATGTAATGTAATGATATGTTAATAAGTATTTACATGCCAGCAAATTTTGGGGAAGATATTTATGACAAGCGAGATGTGACATTATTGTATCAACAGAGCCATAGAAATGTAGGTTCGTTGTGGAGGGAATCTGGACTCAGCTGGAGCGACATTTTAACAGAGGGAGAGGATGTTCAGGATTTTATCTCGCAGCAGGTAAGGGATTAAAAAATCCACCTTAAAACTGACAATCCAGCTGTTTTCTGAGTACTTTGGTTTTTTTTTCCCAGAGTGTATAAAGAGCACTTTTTAACATCTTCTACATCATTTCCTTATGTATCACATCTTCATCTGATCTATTTCCGCTTGTCTCGACACAAATAGAAACTCCAGTTCCTTCAGTCGGACAGCTCCTGTACTGAGGCAGCTGAGCCCAAAAGAATCTTGTCTCCTGAGGAGCTGAGCCAGCAGCTAGAGAGACTCCTCCTGGAGGATATGGCCAGTGATGAGCAGATCTTCGACTGGGTGGAGGTACAAGACCCAGCATTTTTCAAAGAGTGTAGTGGCTGAAAGATGTCATACCTCTATTATTTGATATAGAAGTATAACGTTCAATTAGTTGTTGTGTGTTTATTCTTATTTTGTTTAATTTAATTATTAAATTATTCTGAAAAGTATTGCTAAGAGTAACACTTTAATTAAGATTTATGCACCTGTTTTATATATAAGACTGATGGAAGTGTCAGCCAGTGCAGCATTAGTGGGGCAGGACCTTGCTGTTAGTTTGTGTGGGAGTGTGTCTGCGTGAATCAAAGAAGAAGCCATTTAAAATGATTGTACTACATAAATGCAGTCACCATCAGTCAGCTGAAGGCTCAAACACTGTAGAGTTGGTTGATAATAGTAGTGAGTAACAGATCCTGATGATGTTGTTGATATGACACTGTTGTGTTTGAGCAGAGAAAACTATTCAAAACACTACACTGTGCAGGGGAAAGCCATCGTAAGCACTTGTTCTGTTCAGATGTTGCGAATGGATGATTTGTCTTTGTAGCTGCTTAGTTGTGACACACTACACTCCCACTCACACTACACTCCCACTCACATTCCCTGAGCTCAGACATGCAGCTGCTTTTGGAATCCGCTCCTTCTCACGTGTTGTGGTTTGGTTAAAGTTGCTTATTTTTATTCATCGGCATTGCTACTAAGCTGAGACATTTCAAGACTATTGCCCTGCTTTGTGCTCCCGTTTCTAAGGCAAACCTCGATGAGTCTCAGATGAGCTCGTCTCCCTTCCTGAGGGCTTTGATGACAGCTGTGTGTAAGGCAGCAGTGAAAGGTAAGCACTTAGCCACCTGGAGGAGACGCTTCTCTGTTCTCATATAGCCCCGCTGATTGCAATATTTACATCCCTGCCAAACTCAAAGTGGAGCAGCTCAGCATGTCCTCACCCTGCCTCTGGCTTTATTCTGCAGATGATAACACCAGCTGTCGAGTGGATACGGCCATCATCCAGAGGAGATTGCCTGTATTACTCAAGTACCTTAACTCAGACACTGAGCGACAGCTGCAAGCACTTTATGCACTTCAGGCGCTGATCGTTGCCCTCGATCAGCCTCCAAGTAAGTGCTGCAAAAGAGCAAATTAATTTTTAGCTAAATTAATATAAAGAACACAATCTCACCACAGTCCACCTAGTAGGGGCTGATATGAAGCTGCTGATCAGCAGAGATAGTTTCCTTCTCTTTTTTTGTCGTGGTATTACAGGAATTGACATTATTATTCTTTGTGAACTCTAAAAACTTTTGTACTATTTTGAATATAGAGTTTACAGGGAAATTAACTTAAACTGTGTATGAGGCTCAGAATTGTTGCACTTTCTGAGTTTAGTAACAGTAAGAGAAAAAAAACTGTCATTCAAACATCCATTTTTTTGAGTAGAACTAATTTAATCTGATTACAGGAGATACAGAAACTACCTGCAAAACTCCGGGAAGATTTACACATTGAGTGGTGTTGACAAGCAATGATTGCTTTGCCTGATTAACGAAAACAGATTTCTTTATGTTCCTGATAGATAAAAGCTGCAGAGAAGGTTAAAAAAATTACAGGCTTAAACATCCCACAACCGAAATACGAAGCTTTTCATTCTTTTTGTATATATGAGATGTAATGTGTTAAGTTTCTTAAGAGAAATATTTTTAATTCTTCTACGTTTGCTCGGGAAAAAAAGTTAAGGATTTTTTTTTTCCAAGTACCGCTGAGAGATACTCTTAAATAGAGCTGAACATGTTATGAAGATTTTTATTTATGCATTTATGTTTTTCCTCTTTGTGCGCTAGACAAGAAAGTAGTGATGTTATAGCTGATATATTTAATTTTGGTGCTTCTTACACTTTTTATTTTGTAGTTCCATCAATCTGATGATTTATTGATTTTCATCCACTTTCACAGAACAGCGACTCATACTGGGACTCGAGCTCAACATGTTAAAGCTTCATTACATTTCAAATTTTGATGTCCAATTTTGTGTGATGACATCATGTGGGGAAATGGCGAGGTGACGGTTTTGCTTTCGCTCTCTTACAGACCTTCTCCGGATGTTCTTTGATTGTCTGTATGATGAGGACGTCATCTCTGAGGACGCTTTCTACAAGTGGGAGACAAGCAAAGACCCAGCCGAGCAGCAGGGTAAAGGTGTGGCCCTCAAATCCGTCACGGCCTTCTTCACCTGGCTGCGGGAGGCGGAGGAAGAGTCGGAAGACAATTGACGAGGGAGACACGCCGGGACTCGACATAGTAGAACTGCATCCTTAGCAGCAAAACAAACTTTCAAAATGGCTGCGCAGACAGGACGACATGTTTACGGCTGGAATATTTTTTTTTCTGCGGTACGGTTCTGTAATAAGCCGCCATTTTGAGTTTGGATTCCAACGGTGGAAGCACTAAATACCTGTATCATACATAGAAAATATTTTTGTTTTAAATTTTAACTTACATTTTTCTTTTGTTACTTTTTAAGAAGAGACTTAAAAGATGCATAGGTTCTGGACTCTTTAATTTATTATTTTTTTAAGGACTGCAAAAATGAAAGTTATTTAACATTTGCAGATGCTCACAGTGAGAATATGGCAACAGAAATAACAATATAATTAATTATAATAACAAAATAATAATTGTGAGATAAATATCCTCCCTGGATTTCACACTGTTTAAAAACAGTAAAAACAAAATTATTTTAAGATGAAGGGGAAGCGGAGATTTAAAAACAAAATAATAAAAAAAAAAAGACAAAATGGAAAAAAAGTGAATCAACAGGAACTATTAACGCTGTTCGAGGCCAGAGGTTATCTTGTAATAACCAGGAAGTGTTTCTGACAGCCTTGACTTGCGCTGCGTTGATACGAACATGCGCCTCATGAGAGGTAGACATATGCATCCAAGAAGCAAATCCAAACTGTAAGGTTTAACGCAGACGAACAAACAGGAAATGAGCATAAGGGCAACTTTTAAAAATAAAATGGACAGAGTTGCTCAACATGACATGCTTGTAATACTGAAGACCTACAGAGCAGATTAAAGCTTGTAAATACATTAAAGACAAAAAATGTATTTAAAAGTTGCTGATTCTTTTGACTTTTTTTTTTTTGTTTATTAGGAGATGTGGGCTGTGGATTGAATTCTTATGTCTGCTTGATGTGTGTCGGTGCTTAAACAGAAGTGGTAATTCAATGCTCCTGCTGTGGACCAAGAAACGCTGTTTTACCTGAGCTTAAGAAGGAACTGGACAGCTCTGATTTTGATCCTTTATAATCTTAATGAATGAGTCTTCAATTGCTGACTCTGAAATTGTTGGTGCATGTTGTAGTTTTCAGACATCCATGTTTCCGTAATTCAAAGTGCTTAACAAGGAAGCAGGCAAGTCCAGTTGTCTTCACTTTAAGCAGTTCAAGGAGTTCGGCAGCACTTTCAATGTTTGTATTTAATTCACACATTCATGTTATGTCTGCAGTCACATGCAGAGTTAATTATTTGTCTTTACAGCAAGAGTTTTGGCTACCTACTGTGCCTGTTGACATATTGAGTGGATCAACAGCCAATTTACTGGCAACTCTTTTGGTTACTAGTTCTGTCAAAAACTAAACATTCATTAGATTTAGCATTTAAATTGGAAGAATTTTGTTTTTGCTTTTTTATGTGGTTGGATAAAACAGTTTGAAGTTCAGACTTGAGTAAAATTTTAAAGATATAAGAAATGATCAGCATAATAAACAGTTGGCCAAACTACAATAAATCATTACGTGAGGAGGCAGTATTCATGTAACAATTCAAACCATCAACATTGAGTGATGACTAGTCTGTAGGCATTAGTCAATTGTTAAATGCTGTTTTGTTTTACCAGTTGTTTTTTTCAGTTGTCATTTCAAAGTGAATAGTTTCCTTTATGTTCCTTGATTGAATCAGAATTCTCAACTTTCTGACAATGAAAGCTGAACGGATTGAACACAGACCACAACTTGATTATAACCACAATAGTTATTGATGGTACATAGCCTGCAGCTCTTGTGGCTCTCCTATGAAACAGTATGTGATAGTCTTTGGGAAATGTAGCTTTAGAAATCAGTGATTTATTGGGTTTAATTAAAGTGATAATTATTTTTTTCACAGCTGAAAAGTTTTGTCATCTCAGTTTTAAAGATGGCTGAAATAAAATCTTGGTGGTTGAAGATGGTGGAGAAGAGATAAGTCACCATGTTTACCTGACAGAAATTGTATTAAACATGTCCATACTATAGTTAAAAATGGTTAAAATGTAGGAATATAGTAATTGCATTTTGAGTATGAGAACTGTGTGTACTTTTTTCCCCGCAGTGTTCAGGGAGGTGATTGCGTTTGTTGTGTAGGCAGAGAAAAGAGTTGAATGTTTTGGTTGTCAGCGGAAATCCTTCGACGTGCTACGTGACGCTGCACGTTAGCAACGGTCCAAGCGGGGCGGGGCTCGTTAACTGAGGAATCGAAATAAAGGATCGTGCAGAAATTTACTCGATAGTATTCCACTTTTTCACGATAAGTAAAAGGTAAGTTTAGTTCGTCTAAAAAATAATTGTATACTAAACATATATTTGCATGAATTTGATGATGGGGGGGGGAAAAAGCAGCCGTTTGCGGATTTTTACTCCATTGCAACTGAAAATGAATTTCCTCTCCCTTGTGCGACGCCATTACTGTGTTCCTAAACCAACGGACAAAATGGCGAAATTAACGAAAATTTTCCTGCAAGCTTATTCGGCTTGCTCGCATATTAATAAGATTTCTTGGCAAATGTAAGCGCTGCAATATGTCGTCTCGACGGTGGTCTGCTTTTTGCGAAACGGGATATTTTTCTTTTAATTGAAGGGAAATGGGCCTCAATGAATGAAGTCTGTTTGGCAGGAGTCCATTTAAAGCACGCGCATTTGCAAAAGAGGGGGGGGGAGCGAGAGAGGGAGAGCCCACCCGACTAATGTTTTACTACACTGTGTGTTTTTGTAATATTTAGGTCAGTCTTCTGTTATGCCAATTCGCCGAGCACCAGTGACTCCTACACAGGAGAAGGCCCCTTCCGCGGCTGCAGAGAAAGGTGAGGCTGGGGTCGACCGTCGCATGAATCATGAAGGCCCATGAACGCACCATCGTCAGTGACACAGATTTCACTTTGGTCACTGCTATTACAATCCACACTGCCACGCAGTGGTTTAGTGTGTGTGGGTTGTTTTATTTCACCACAATGTTCGGACACGTTTAACACAGAATAAACAAAAATTGAGAAGACTTCTTGAGAACAGTTTAATTTTAAATGTTCAATTTAACCTGATATGAATGAAAATATATTAACTTCTTTATTGATAGTATTTACACATTTACACAAGTTTTTGTGATTGCAGATATGAAGAAGTTTAAGAATGTCGTTTTCATTAGGAATATATATTAAAGAAAATGCATGTGTACTGTGTATGCATATATTCAGTTGCTGTATTGGTTCTACCTTGTTTTCAATGTCTGCAAAGAGCCGGAAGCCCCCTCAGAGGAGTCGCCCCCTGCTGACGAGGAGGAGGCAGCATCTTCAGCAGCAACAGCTGATGGTGAGGAGGGTGAAACTGCAGGCGATGCAGAGCCCAAGGAGAATGGAGAGAAGGCTGAAGAAGGAGCCTCTGAAGAGAAAGAAGGAGAAGGGACAGCAAAAAAAGAGTGAGTTGCAACAAAGTCTTGGTACGCAAGTGTAAACGCTGCGATATTTCACTTTGATAGCACTTTTATCTGTTTTTATGATCCTTACCTCTGCTGGATAACAGCAGACTGCTCCTGTTGTGGTTGCAGTGTTGCATTTCCAAAAGAGATGACCTGTCACAGCCACATTCATCCCCTGTATGTTAGTTAACAGACAGGTGTGCCCACAGTCTTGGAGGAGTCCAGGAGGAGACGACGTTGGCGTGACAACAATCCCGATGATTTTTTAAGACCTCAGGCAATATTTTACTGGTCAAAGAAAGAGAAAGATTGGGGGGGGGGTATCATGGTGTCAGCTTCTGCCAATATGTTTGGTTGCCTGAAAGCAGCAGCGGCAGTAATAACACTAGAAGAAAAAAATTTAAACTTTGCCTTGTTTGTCCTCGAATATTCAATAATAAGGTGTTGCCTTTCAATTTAGCTAAATGTGATCAAACTTTAGTTTAGTTATAAGTCTCATTGACAATTTCTATGGAAAATTATTGAAAAATAAAAAGGTTAAAAAAAATTTTGTTGCATCTGATTTGATGGACTAGAGCTTTTCAGATGAAGTTGTGAATTTGATCCTCCTCCTTTCCTTCTCTGACCCTCAACTTGCCAAACCCCTTTCAGCTCACAGATCAGTGGCATTTCGATTCAGTCAGGCTCAGATTACCATTGTGGTCATTAAGACAGATGTTCTGAAACTTGATTTTGTCTTTCCCGTCGGTGACAAATGGAAAAAGTGACAAATGCAAGGACTGCGCGGCTGGACAGTGCGCAACACACTGCTATGTTCTCCTACTAAGGTGAGGATGTGATAAAGATAAGGGTGGTAACAATCACAGTGAAATATCGCTTACTAAGAGTTGACCCACTTCACTGAACTTGTGTTCCTCCTTCTGGTGGCAGGATGAAGGATGGCTACAAGTATGAGAAATCCAAAACCAAGAAGGTGAAACGGACGATCCCTGCGTGGGCTAGCATCACTTCAAACAAAAACATTCCCATTACCAACTTTGCAGGCACCCAGAACAAAGTGGATAACATCCTTATTGAAGCTATAACGGTGTGTAGAAAAATCTGTGAGCCAGAAAATCTCATAATTTCATATATTTAAAAAAATATATATATTATTTCTTGTCTGGTTTTCTTTGCAGTCTTCTAACGACAGGACTGGGGTTTCTTTCCAATCTGTCATGAAATATATGCTGAAAAAATATCCGGGGATGGAGCTTAACAAGAAGAAGTTTCTCATTAAGAAAGCCATGAAGAAGCACTTGGAAAAAGGCACCGTCAGACAGGTGAATAATGTTTTAGTTTCTGATTTTCCCCATGTCTCTCTGGGGTAGTGGCATACTATTTATGTTTTTGTTGTTTTGTTTCATGGAATATGTTGTTCAATGTAAGTATCTCAAGTCTGCTTTTTCTTGTTCTTAATCAATTTCACAGCTGAAGGGTAAAGGTCTTTCAGGAACCTTTGCCATTGGAAAGCAGCCTCCCCAGTCTAAGGTGAGTTAAAGTAAAAATAAATTTGTACTGGACTGTTCTTTTAGAAGAAAGCTGGAAAATCCTCACAGGTTGCCAGGCAACAAAAAAACAAGTTATTTTAAGAGTTATATTTCTGACCAGATAAAACAAACATTTATTACTTGTTAATATGAAGCTGCGGGTAACTTAAGCTGTAGTTTTATATGTAATAGCAAATTTTAAAATTGATGTCGGCCTTCTTACCTTAGAGACAGATTATGCTTTAATCCTTACTATATAATTGTTTTCATCCCTGTGTCTGTTATGTTTTTAGAAAGCTAGTCAGAAGCAGGAGTCTCTGGGAGATGCCCTTCCCCTGATCATCACCCGGCTCTGTGAGCCGAAAGAGGCTTCCTATAACCTGATCAAGAAATACCTGGAGCAGCATTTCCCCAGCCTCAACATTGAAAACAGGTATAACAGTGTTGCAGCGAGCTCCTCCCTGTTGACTGTTTTATATTAACAAAATAGGTCCTGAAGGATAACAATTTTCATTGTTGGTTTGTTGGATATGCTTTCGCAAGATTTTTTTTACAATCAAAAACTCCATCTAACAAACACACCCCTCTGGAAACAACTTTTATTAAATGGAATAGATGTAAGCTTAGCTAATGTCTTGCATGAAAAAGAGGCAAAAAAGACTCATCACAGTGTGACCGTTTTGTGCAACACAGCAGTACAAGTAAAGTTTATAATTGCACCAGTTCTGTCCATATAATCCAAATTTGGCTGATCAATAATTATTTTCCCAACTAAAAATGGAGAACGTCCAATCTTTCCCAAACCTTACTGCCTCTCTTTTTAATATTGCAGTTATTTTGTTTTTCTTTTTGTTTCTTTTCTTTTTTTTATGATGTACATGTATGCATGTTTAGCCTACATGCGAAACATACTATATACCTATGAAACCATTTTTTTTTTTTTTAAGTTTTTCCAACTTTTACAGCTTCCTCTCCCTGGTAAAGGCCAGAAAATAGCCACAACCAGGATAATTCTGACTATACGCCTGCCAGTAGTAATGTTTTGTATTATAAAGCCTTTATTGGACAATTGCATGCCCATATAATCATATATCCATACACCACAGTCAAAATAATGAGTGAAGATAGCCAAAGAAATAAGAGTTTCTCATATTGTGTGATTTATAAACTGTGGTTTGATCTTAGGCCAGATATCCTGAAGTCAGCCCTGCTGAGAGCAGTAGAGAAAGGACACCTGGAGCAAATCACTGGGAAAGGAGCCAGAGGGACTTTCCAGGTAAACCACAATTTAATACTATTATAATTTCAGGGAGAGACAAATTTGCCTGTCTGTTTCATAGACATTTCATAGACCACCAGAGTACACATGCTAAAATGTTTCTTTCCAACTGTCTCAGCTAAAGCGCACTGGCAACAAGTCTCAACCGAAGGGCAGCATCGTGGAAGATGCTATCACAGTCGCAATCACAGCCATGAATGAACCTAAAACCTGCAGCACCACATCCCTACGCAGATATCTAGTAGATTCCAACAAGGATATGAGGGAGAATCAGTTAGGTAAGTTTCTGTGTGCACCAGACTTTGCAGGATAGCCGATGACCACTGTCAGTGCTTGTGTTTGCATTTATATTCTCAATGTTCATTACAACAGGTTCTAGTCATAAAATACCACAAATGTGAATTTACTAAAATTACACATAGTTCTGTTTTGTTTGTTTTCCATACCTGACACACTTGAACACAAAATGAAGTCTATATTTGCATATTCCAATTATGGTGAATTCCAGGTAATTGTGTAGTTATCAAAACATTGTGGTTTGTTACCTTACATAATCTTTTTTTTTTTTACTTACAATGCCAGTCGGCCGGTCTATTAGAGTAGTTTGTGGGGAAAGGTTGTGCACAGTTTAACTCTTAAGTGGCAGCAGAGGTGCCCTCTCGTTAAATCTCCAGAGTTATAGTGTCTAAACTCGAGACTGATTGTCCTTTATGTGCTCTGTTCCACTGTTGTGTGAAAATATCACATCCATGCAAATCCTGCACAGCTGGATAACAAATTATTGAAACTCTTTCCACTCTGGGTCTGATCATTGCTGGTGTGGTCATTTTGATGATTCACTGTTGAGCTAATTTCAGGTATATTTCAATTCATTAAACATTTAAAAACTTACTTTACTGTCTTTTTGTTTTGAAATGATTTGTTGTGATCAGTCTAGTTTGAAGATTTGTTCAAGCATCTACTGAAGACCTTCACCTCAGTCTTCAATTTTAATCCCTGTAGTCTGGTCTGCCAAGCTTCAGCACTTGTACCTATGATTTTGAGCCTCTAGCATGTTCTCTAATTGTTCTGAAAAGCAGATAATGAAATGAAGGATCACTTTAAGGGATTTTTTTTTTTTAATGTGTGTGTTCTTTATATTTTGTGCATGAGACCTAAATGTACTGAGTGCCAAATGTCCTTAAAAGTGAAAAACTTTCTTTAGTGGCCAACCTGAGAAGAACGCTGAAAAAGTGCAAAGTGCTCGGCTGGATGGAGCAGATAACCGGTCATGGCTTCACGGGGACCTACCAGCTCTCCTTTCCATTCTACCCAAGGTATTCCAGCTCCCCATTAGGACAATCCCGCTATAAACACATTTAATAATCATTGTAATTTGTCACATTTTGTCTGAGGTTTTTGGCTTTAGCAGACTGTACCATTCCTGCAAAGTAAGCTATATACAGTAATGAATATCTATTAAACCAGACTTATCAATTAGTTGATTTTTCAAGAGAAATATCTACACAAACAAACTTCCTGTCATGTTTTAAAGGGGTTATAAGAGCTTTTAAAAAACCTGCTGCCTCAAACAGTAGAAAATTGTGTTACATCAGGCCTCTTGTATTCTCGTCTCTTTTTAGTCCTACCATCCTGTACCCTGACAAGTTTAAAGACATTCCAAAGAAGCCAGCCAAACGAAGAAAGACAGTTGAGTCTTCAGATGAAGAGTCTGAGGAAGAGTCTGAGGAGGAGTCAGAGGAGTCTGAGGATGAGGCTCCCCCTAAGAGGTACATGCAGTAGCTTCAAATGTTTGCAATCTTCATAAAAGTGCATGTGATGTTATGATTGCACACCTACTTACCGAACTTCTCTTCATCTTGATGTCACTCTTAGGAAATCACAGAAGAGACCTCCACCCAAGGCTCGTCGACCTCCGCCAGCCAAGAGATCCCGAAGCAGCAGTCAGTCAAAAGCTAAAGGCCGAGGACGTGCACTTGCAAAAAAGTCTCCCGCCAAGAAAGCGGCTTCATCAGCTAAAAGACCAGGGAGGAAACAGTCAGCTCCCAAGAAGGAAGCTGCACCAACACCTAAAGCAACACCCGTTAAGAAAGGTGCCCCTGCAAGAAAGCCCAAAACACCAGCTGTTAAAAAGCTCAGCAAAAGGGGGTCTAAGAGACTTGTGTCCAGAGAATCATCTCCCAAGGAAGAACCTACTGAAAGGGAGACACCAAGGAGCAGGTCCAGGCGATCTGAATCAGAAGAGTCGTCTCCTGAAGAACCCGTCGTTAAAAAGCAGGCAACCAAAGGTGGATCCAAAAGACCTGCACCAAAGGTATCACCCGCTGAGGAACCTAAAGTCAAAAAGGAGGCGAAGAGCAGCAAGAAGTCCGCTCGAAAGTCCAAGAGGGGGAGAAACTGAACCCAGGAGCACCTTCCACAAACTGGGCTGTGCTGAATTTACAGCAGTCTGCCGCTTTGTTTTAGTGCTCTATTTTTTATCGTGTTCTCCCTTTTTAAAGGGGAAATAGTTTAGTTTTTATTTCTATTGTAGAATGAGAACATTGTCCTACAAGTTACATTAGCTGTACTTGGAGAGTTTCGGAATTTTCTTTTTAATTACACTGCATAGAAAACCTTGTTAGTATTGCCGTTGAAGCTGCCAGATTGGGAAAGCATAGCAAAATGCAACATACTGTAATTAGAGCCATGTAGTGATTTCAATTTTATATGTTCTTCATCCATCATAGGTTCTGGCTGCACACTTCCTAAGCTCAAATTAAATGGGATATCAGTGTTTTGGATGGATGACGAAGCTGTTTTTAGGAGTTAAAAAGGAAGATTGAATAGTAAAATGTCGCCAATGTTTCTTTTATTAAAGACCGAATTTAAGGCTTTTTTCCTGTGTTACGGGATAAAAAAAAAAAACTTTTAACATGCAGAATTGTATCAAAATCTAAAATATCCCAATTTCTTCAGTATATTATTATTGTAAACATTACCTTAAAATTGATTTTCTTCTTTAAAAAGAATCCATAGACAAGCCTGCAGGAGCCATGTAGTGGAGGGCCAAACGCTTGATCAAGTCATTTTTTTTTGGGGGGGGGGGGACGGTCTTAATGTGTGTGTGTGTGTGTGCGTGCGTGAACATGAAGATTGAACTTACTGCTTCACAGCTGTCACAAGTTATAAGAAATATGTGTTGTGAATAAGAAATAGGAGGATAACAGCTCATACATACCCTGCATGCATGTATTCCTTGTGTTGTTAAGCTTTTTTCCAAGTCATTAATAAAATGGCTATATTTGTACATTCTTGATGCTTCACTATCTGTCATGCATGAATACTGCAACATTTCCCTGCATATTTCCATCCCTTGTTCCCTTCAGGAAAGTTTTCAGGGATTTCCTACATTTAGGCTCAAGGATAATCTGTTTGCAGTACCTCGCTCTCTGAAATTGCATCATGTTTCTGACCATATTTTAATAGTTTACATGTTAATAGAACATTTCATATTATTCCCCAAAACTGTTTAACTTCCCAGTTGCAATTTCCTTGGACTTTGAAAGGCTAAGATGTGTCACTACATTTAGGTAATTCACATTGAGTCTTTCTAATTAGGCTTAAAATTTTTTAAATGATCTGGTATGTTTAGGAAATCTAACGGCTTGTCATTCACTTAAACAGCTTTTTGGTTAATAGATTGTTTCCATTGATTACTATAAGTTAATGCCTGCTAAACCAAATTAGTTCATCATCTAAATGGTAGCTGAGGAAGCAACATGGATAACATCTTCCCTAGCAAGTTAAAACGTTGAATTAAAGACCTTGAGACCTGAGCAAACTGTATTTTGGGTTTAACTTTTGTATTTAATTATAGAAACTAGTTTAGCTGCAGCTAACCCACCAAAATAATTAGCCTAGCCATAAAAACACGGGTAATTAATAGGTGAAACTTCTGAGATACCAAAGCTCTTTGAGTTCAACACTCCATTAGTGTGAAATGTTTGAGCAGAGTCGATAGTGTGTAGAGATTTTATCAGATTCCACAGTTATAAATTTTAAGGCAAGTTTTTTTTTATAAAGCACATTAAATATACAGGAAATTCAGTGCCTAAATTAATAAGCTCTTATCTGGTTTCCTAGTTTGTAGGTCTTGGAGAGGAGCTGAGGCCCACATTTGAGGAATGTGATTAGCCTTTGGACCTTCCAGGTTTTTTTTTATTTTNNNTACCCATCTTGTGTTCACATCATCAGAAACTCTTAGGATAGTTTTATCATGAATAGCCTCAATCTGTTAAAAGTACATTTTTGGTGTGGACTATACTGGTCACATCTTTTACAGCCAGTTTGTCACATAATTCCTCTTCCCAAACATTTTACACGCTGAGCAGTTTTGCTTTTGCTATTTAGCTTTTTAGTTGTATTGCAGTTTTTAAAAATTGACTTCTAAAAATAATTTTTCTGGGTTCAATATCACTGAAGAAAATAAACTTTGAGGGACTTCTTCGTAGTAAAACTTTTTATGTTTTCTATTCTTGTGTATGGCGTGGCTTTGAGTTGCGCAATAAGTAGGAATGGAGGTCAGGGAAAATGGAGAGAAACAAGCTGGGAGCTGCGATTCAACGCGTCATCTTCCGTCAAAATTCCTGAGAAGTTTTCATACAACCCCTTCCCCACCTTCTCCTCTTTCCTACGAGCCCCGCCTCTGCAGCTGCACACCTGAGCAACGGGACAGCAGCACCAGGTAAATGTGAAGTGGACCTCGGTGTACCTTCGGTCAGCTACGAAGTGTGAGGAAGACGCACACTAGGTGGAGCAGGAGTATACGAAGGCTCAGACTTTGAAGCGAGGGTATCTTTGTGCTCAGAAGGTTTGTTGCAGTCAAATTAAACTTTGTTCAGGGCGCGACGTCCTGAGGAGGTACATGTCGGGCGGAAGCGCCTCGAAAAGTTGTCTGTCACTTTGGTTTAATCCACACACTTTGGATTTCGCACATCGTTCAGGGACATTTCGTGACGGATTAGCTTAATTAGGCAGATATCAAACTTTTTTCCCCCGTGTACTGGCAACTATTTAAAGACAATTACTGCGTCGAAAATGGACCAAAAGGTGCAGTGGTCAATCTGGACGCATGCGAAAGTTGCCACTGCGCTCACATTAATTATGGACTCTTTCTGTGCTTTCATGTACATTTTAGGACGTATTTTTTTTGTGTGTTAAAAAAACAACCGTTTTTTATTATTATTAAAAAAGTATTTATTTTTTTAAACTGTATTCACATTAGAGTTGATCAAAGTGCATATTTCATGTCTAGACATTTGATCTTTTGCTGCATTTTACAGGATAAACGGACAACATGGGCGAGGCGCCGGTCAGAGAAGATGGTACGGTGACACGATCGGCGGAGGTTTGTCTAGAAATATGTTTGTCTTTATTGGTGTCTTTGTGTGTTTGCTTTTAACCCGTGTCTTTGCCGGTAAAGTATGTGGGCTCATTTCCTGTGGATGACCACTGTTTGGATGACCAGATGGAGCAACTGCACACACAGCTGAAATCCCTCAAAGTGAGTAGTAACTTTTTTTTTTTTTTTTAATACTGGTTGTGAACAAAGTACCAAATTTAGTGGCTGTCTTTGATCAGGCATGCAAGAGAAGGAGAGCTGTATGCTTGAAGTTCTCTATTAAAGGAGTGAAGATGTACAATGAGGATGAGTCGGTTAGTGTGGTTGTTTTTATTTCTGATGAAAACATACAACAGCTTGATGAGTTTGCCGTTTTAGTCACACTGGTGTCATTCTCTCTATCTGTAGACCCTCCTGATGGCTCACGCTCTGCGCAGAGTCTCTCTTTCCACCGCCTGCCCCATTGACGGCCAGTTTGCCTTTGTCTCCCATAACCCAGGCAGCACCGACGCCCAACTCTACTGCCATGTCTTTAAAGCAAGACATGCCAGAGCGGTAACTAATCTCCAGAGTAATTTTTATATGAGCCAAGGTGCTCAAGTTTTACAACAAAGCTCAATGAAGGGCATCATTTATTGGTTTTCTTTCATCTGAACAATCCTTCTTGCTTTTGCCGACCATTCAAATGGTTTAAAATGACTAAGAATTCAAATATGCAACTAATACAATTCAAAATTCTGCATAGAACTCATTATACGGGACAAAGGATGTTCAGGATGGGTCTGTCACAATCAAACATCTGCTTACATTGCACGGATAACACCATTGACAACTATTTCCATGCCTTGTGGCTCCAGGTTTGCGAAGACATGTCAACATGGTTTAAATGTAATATTGCTGCAAACCCCACACTGTGTCTACTAGGTGACTTAGGTGACATTAATATAGCAATTAACTCTGCACACATAATACGCTCTGCATTATGCATCCCAAAGAAAACTATCCTTGTGAACTGGAAAACTAAAAACAATCTGGATTCAGCAGTTTAGGAATCTCTTAGTAGACCACATCAGTAGTGAGACAATATCTGTCTCCTCAAAGAACCAGTTAGCTGAATCTCTTATTCCCTCTGGTCCCCTGTGATTGGCTCCATCATTTAGTGTAGGTGGAGGACTGTGACCTCGTTGCATTTGGGGGTTGGAAAATGGCGGGTAGTGACTAGTGGTTGCAGGTTCTTGGTGGTTTCCCGTGGTGCGGGACCGGGTTGCTCTGCGGTGGGGGCGGTTCTGGGTCCGGCGCTGTACGGTGATGGGGTGTGAGACAGGGACGTTTGTATGTTGTGTGTGTGTTTTGCTTTGGATGATGTGTGTATACGTGTAGGCATGCGTGTGTGTGTGTGTGTGTGTGCCGTAGGTCTGTGCTCTCCTGCTGTCCTCCTCCCTCTCCTCTCATTGTGGGGGTATGTAGGGGGTGGGTGCCTTCTGGGGTTGGTGGTGGCTCATTGGCTGGAGTCGCTGTATGACCTATCTTGCCCTGGGGGACCTCCCGGGGAGCGGGGGTGCCTAATGCCACCAGAGGCTCACCATCCAGACAGAGGTTCGCTTCCCTCTGGACTCGCATCCCTAGACCCCTCTTCTTTCCCGCTCTCTCTCACACAAACACACACACACACGTAGGGACATGGCCGGCGGCTGCCTATCTTGGTCAACTGGGTCCTGCGTCCTAAGACGGCAATAATCTACTTCTAGGATTTCTGTGGAAATATGTGTATTTAAGTCAAATGTATGCAGAGGAACAGAAAAGGTTAACAAACTATCAAACCGGGGTCTGAAATGAACACTCGCCAGGTGCCAAAATGAATTATTTGTTTGGTGAGTAAATCTCAGAGGGCTATCCGCCAAATGGCGAGTAAATTTTTGTACCAAATTAATGTCTGATTAGGTTTTAGTTAATAAATTCAGACAAATGAAACCATTTTTCTTGTTGCTTTTGTTAAATGTTGCTGTGACTTCCACTTTCAGTTTGGATACAACACAGTATTATAGAAATAACGTGCCTAGAGGTATGTGTGTGTAAAATAATTTGTTATTTTGGCCGGTAAAAAATATGTTTGACTAGTGGATTTTTTCATCTACTGGCCAACTTGGCCGGTGAGTCAAACAGTTAATTTCGGACACTGTATCAAATCTGCCGAGTAGGTGGAACATGACAGGAGGATATAGGAGATGTTGATGCAGTGCTGTTAAATGTTCAGAATCTAAAAATATTAACCTTTGGATGGATTACTGAGATATTTATTTCTCCAGGTTACACCACCTAATTTTCAAATGGAGGCTTTTTAAAGAAAAAGTAAAAGCTTTTACTGTTGCTATGTTGGGGTTTTTGGAACCAGGAGTGATTTGCAAATGCTGGCTCTCTGTATTTTCATTTGGCAGCTTTAATGGCACTCACCATCCCTGGAAGTGGTCATACCTAAAGTGAGGTGTCATTTGAATTCATAATATTATTTAAAAGGTGACTTGTTAATATTTACCACTTG
Source organism: Rhadinocentrus ornatus (assembly GCA_037177495.1). Lineage (NCBI taxonomy): Eukaryota > Metazoa > Chordata > Actinopteri > Atheriniformes > Melanotaeniidae > Rhadinocentrus > Rhadinocentrus ornatus. The sequence goes on from JBAMHW010000003.1 coordinate 14,887,959, forward strand.
TGTGATTGCTGTGATTGAGATTTATTTCTGTTGCACACAAGCTTACAAATCTGGATTTGAGTCTGTTTTTCTTTCTTACACAGCCCAGATTTTACAGACATGTTTACTTTGATCATTCTGTAATGCCTGCTGCTATGCTCCTGTTTGAAGGGGAATAATAAAAAACTATGATGCTCAGAACTTGGATGAGAAAAACTGCAGCACCAAGTATAGACTACAAGCTGCAATGAAGCCTGTTAGTTTCCAGCAGTTTTTAGTCTGTCTAGGAAGTCAAACACTTCCTGTAAGATCTAATTCTAACTGTAAAATAATTTAAAACCCATATATCACTTAAAGCAATTTCTAGTTGTTTTAATTGTAATTTTTATAAAGTAGTCTATTCCAATTCTGTTCAAGCTATAATTGATATTTTTAAGGTTTAGCTTCTGCTTTTACATAGATTCATCTGAAAATCAGCATTAAGTCAGCTTGTTTAGAAATCAGTTGAGCAGATCTCTTCTGCACAAATGAAATACTGTTTTTGTATTTGTTTTTAAGAATCTTCACATTTTATTTGCCTAAAGTACTTGTTTTAAATTTAATTAATAGACAAAAACAATTATAAACTCAGTAGTTCATTTACTGTAATATCCATGAAATCCGCCTTTCTTACTCAAAGATAAAAAATAAAAAAATACTACTTTGTAATGAAACATTATACTGCTGAGCCAAAATAAAAAAATCAGTGGGATAGCCAGAGCTCCAGAACCTGATTTTAAGGTTTTCATTGCTGACATTGACATGACGTAAGAGAAAGATGGGATAAGACAGAACAGAAATCTTACCCTAATGCAGTGGTTTCCAAACTGGGGGGCTGCACACTCCCGTGGGATATTTGCTTACTTAATCACACTATAATTGCTGACGCTTTAGTATAATCTCAGTGTTGTCATACTTTCTCCTCTGTAGGCCCAGTTCCTGAACCTGCTTCTGTGCCGCAGTTTCCAGTTGTCTTACTTGGAAAAACACCCCGAAGAGGCTCAGGAAGAAGCTGTTGACTCAGCGCTTCAACGCAACCCCTCTCTGCTTAACCACGGCTTCCCACTCAGCGTCAGCGCTCTGGTTTCCTTTAGAAGAGCTCCATTTCGTGGGTTATTACTGAGCACAAAGGTTTAGACCTTTACCTTTTTTTTTTTTCTACAACAACCTTAAAACCTAAATTACCTAAATCAAACCTTAACACCTGGTTTTGTTTTAAATGGCAGTACTATTAAATTTAACAGGAACTCACGAGTGTCTTGCACCCTGTGTGTCTAAAATCTAATGCACTCTAAATCTAATACAGTTTTAAACTATCCTTACTAAGGATTATATTTATGCAGTTAAAAGAACCCAAATGGTATACTTGCCAAATGTCCACAGCAATCATTACCCCCTGCCCTAAGATGATATTTCATTCTTTTTTCTTTTTCTTTTTTTTAATATATAGAAATCTAAAAAATCTGGTGATGACAGCCAAGATGAAGTCTTTCCCACTTCCTCTCCTTCTCTGATGCGCAAGAAAGTGATCCGCACCAAAGGGCTGCGTTCTGGTGCTTACCGTTCCTTCACTTTCACACCAGCCAAACAGAGTATTCATCAGGAGTGTCGGAGTGTATCACAAGGTGGGCCAAGAGTTCACAGAGCACTATCCAGAGTCAAAGAACTGATTAGGTAAAGAAAACTTCTCAGTGTTTTGAGCAGGAGTCTCTCACAGCTGTGGTGTGATGTGAATGCTGATGTCATCTCACTTGGGTGGGATAAATCTTCACAAAGAGTCGCACTATTTGGTTGTCACTCTCTAATCTTGATGTGAAGCACTAAAGTAAAAAAAATGAAGCACACTTTGGTTTTGGGAATTGCTTAATCACTACATTCCTTTCACTGAGTGGAATTTATTCTGGCTCCTTTCCAACAAAAGCACGACTCTTGAAAAATCTCCTTTTTTTTCTTTTTTCTTTTTAACCTCTCCTGGGATGAAAACGAATACACAATGATTTGTTTTCTTCTACTCTGTGTGAAACAGGAAAGGATCAAGACAAGATGCCAGCAAAGAGATCCAGGGCTCCAAGCTTGGCCGAAACAGAAGAAGCATTGGCTCAAGCAGTGTGGTGTTGGGATGGTATCGCAACGTCAGTGTACTGTGTATCTAATCTCACCTAGTCTCTACAGATTTATTTTTATTGTTAATAAATCAGTGTCTGTTGTTTCTTTGTTTTTTTCCTCTTTGGTGTTGCAGTGACAGCAGCTACTCCCTCCTCGCAGATGATGTTTTAGGATCATACCTATTGTGCCAACATCCTAAAAAACCTAAATGTGGTTCTCTTGTCATTCGCTTTCCCTCTGGCCTGATCACTCATCTCATAGAAAGCACTCGTAAAGGGAAATTCTTACTAAAGGTAAACGTTAACTTTTGGCTGGTTGGTTTCTTTAAATGTTGATAAGCACAGAGTGAATCTGAAGGTCAATATTTTGGATTTTATAAGGAGCTAAGTCATAAGAGATCATCTGAACTCTAACAGTTGGCTTGGTACCTATAGATATGAACTTTAAATTAGTTTTCCATCAGTATACACCTTAAAGCCCAGTTATAGATATGTTTATGTTTAGATAAACCTTTTAAGCCTGATGCAAGAACTAATAAGCCATTTTGTTTAATCTGAAGTCCTTATTTGGCCATTAAACTAGATTTGAAAAATAATAAATTGCATAAATTTACTGTTTATTAACATGTGGTATTTCAAAATGTAATGTAAAAGGTCTGGTTTGGCTTCACACCAAGGGGCAGAAGACCAGTATCAAATTATACAGTGAGGAAAATAAGTATTTGAACACCCTGCTATTTTGCAAGTTCTCCCACTTTGAAATCTTCGAAGGGTCTGAAATTTTCATCGTAGGTGCATGTCCACTGTGAGAGACATAAAAATAAAAAAAATAAATAAAAAATGTTGAAATCACAATGTATGATTTTTTAACAATTTATTTGTATGAAACAGCTGCAAATAAGTATTTGAACACCTGAGAAA
>JBAMHW010000003.1:14893702-14929262 GCA_037177495.1 Rhadinocentrus ornatus
TTCTTTTTACAAGGAAATGTCCGGACAAAGGGGGTTTTCTCCCCCCAACCCCCCCCCCCCCCCCCCCGCCTATGGTCATTTATGGTTGCTAGGCAACTTCACAACGCCTTGGGACGAGGACGACCAGAATGACTGAGGAACCGAAATTAAATGACACGTAATGAGGTGAGTTGTTGGCAAAGCGTCAGAAATATTTCTGTTTGTTTTGTTTTTAATTCCTTGGCAGACCGTAATGTTTATGACTGGTAGCAGGGAGATTGTATAGCTTGTCATAGATTCTCTTTTTGTGTGTTAGCTAGGAAAGATCCTGCTAACACTGTTAATCTGTAAGTATTTAATACAAAAGAGAACATTTTTACTTCTGAGTTTACTTATTACCAGTTCACCTGAAGTGAATGTTAAGACATGGGATCCGAGTCTATTAAGGTGGTGGTCAGGTGCAGGCCTCTGAATGACAGAGAGAAGGCTCTCAACTCTAAGATGGTACTTTCAATGGACCTGAACCACTGCCAGTGCTTCATTGAAAAACCGGGGGTAGCAGATGAGCCTCCCAAACAGTTCACCTTTGATGGGACGTACTACATTAACCAAACAACTGAGCAGATGTACTATGAGATTGCTTATCCTTTAGTTGAGGTAAGTTTCTGTGTTTTGTATTAGAAAAGCACGTTGATCATTAGACACCTTCATTCATAAAGATGTCTTTATTTAACATGCTGCTGCAAGTCACAAAGTGTCAGTCATTACTTTAGTTATTTATATTTTTTTACAGGGTGTCACTGAAGGATACAATGGCACCATTTTTGCCTATGGACAAACTGGAAGTGGCAAGTCTTTCACCATGCAGGGGGTGTCTCAGCCTGCAGCCCAAAAAGGCATCATCCCTCGTGCTTTTGAACACATCTTTGAGAGCATTCAGGTATGTTGGGAAGCTGCTCTTATCCCTGCAGCAGATCCATAAATACAATAAAATAGTAAAAGTCTCCATTTCTGTTTGTTGTTTCAACGTTTTCTGCTGGGGCAATGATCTAACTTAATAATCAAGGCTTTAGTAAAGAATAACTGTTGTGTTTGTGTGTAAGCTAGTGTGCAGAAAATACAAATTTTCTCGTGAGGGCGTCTTACCTGGAGATTTACAATGAAGAAATCAGAGATCTTTTGGGAAGTGACACCAAACAGAGATTGGAGGTTGGTCTCTGTAGTTTCAACAAACTAATCAAGCTATTTAGTGTAGGAACAAAAGCCAAAGGTGTTGTTATAGTTTGGCTAGAATAATGAATATTAAGGCCCATTTCATGCATTGTAAGGGGCTAATGTTTTGTGCACAATACTTTTAGCATGTTGCTATAGTGACTTAAAAAAGTTGTTAAGTGATTTCTTAAATGCCATGGTATGTAAACAGACGGACAGATTTTCATTGTGTGTGCTTTGTGGTTGATGAATGCCTAGCTAAAAGAGCACCCAGAGCGTGGAGTGTATGTACGAGACCTATCCATGCACACTGTGCACAGTGTGGGGGAGTGTGAAAGAATCATAGAGCAAGGCTGGAGGAACCGAGCAGTGGGCTACACACTGATGAACAAAGATTCTTCCCGCTCTCACTCCATCTTCACAATCTACTTGGAGATCTGCAACACTGGTAAACATGCTAAAAGTTATTTTAAAAAATACCAGCAACACACTGTATGCTCTCAAATGTGGATGACCTATATTTAATAAACAAACACAGTGAGAATTCAATTTTGATGCAAAAGTCAATTTAGTGATAACTCTGAAACAGTAGGAAATAAAGGCCCATATAATGAAAAAAAATATGTTGCCAGTAGTTTTTATTTCCCCTTTAGTCATAGTATGTATAACCTACCCTTTTGTAACCTAAATTGTCAGATACAGATGGCCACGATCATTTACGAGCAGGAAAGCTCAACCTTGTGGACCTTGCAGGAAGTGAGCGTCAATCTAAAACTGGTACTACAGGTGATCGACTCCGTGAGGCCACAAAGATCAACCTCTCCCTATCTGCCCTGGGCAACGTCATTTCTGCTCTGGTTGATGGACGCTCCAAGTACATACCATACAGGGACTCTAAGCTGACAAGGCTTCTGCAGGACTCTCTGGGAGGAAACACGCGCACCTTGATGATCGCTTGTCTCTCCCCCGCGGATAACAACTATGAGGAAAGTCTGAGCACACTACGGTATGCAAATCGGGCCAAGAGCATCCAGAACAGACCTCGAATCAATGAGGATCCCAAGGATGCTCTTCTCCAAGAGTATCGGGAAGAGATCAAGAAGTTACGGACCTTGATCACAGGCCAGCTTGGCACTGCTGAACTGTCATGTGAGTAATTAATCCTTTAAGCAGCCTTTTGATAAAAAAAAAAACAACAACAAAAAACCCAACAACAACTTGTAATTTCATTTTTTAATTTAGATATGTGTAAATAACCCAATTGTAGATGCTGAAAGAATGTTAATTTGCATTTGCATAGTGGTTCTTTTTCTTCCTTTTTTAAAGTCTTTTCATTTGTTTATCATGCAGCTGTGCTGGCTGGTCAGTCTCCAGGTGTTCCTTCAAGGCCACAATCCAGCACTACTGAAGAAAAGAAGGAAAAAATAAAAGAGGCAAACAGGCCATTCCCACACTAATATATCACTTCGCGTCTATGCATACATTGTACTATAGCAGGTGATTTATGGTTTGTATTCAACGCTCTCTGCAGGAGTATGAAGAGAAACTGGCCAAGCTGCAGGCTGAGTACAATGCAGAACAGGAGTCCAAGGCAAAGCTGCAGGAAGACATTGCTGCTCTTCGGTGCGCATATGAATCACAGCTGTCTAATCTGGAGAAGGCACAATCCAACAGGGGGAGCTCTGACCCTAAGAACAGTGAGAAAAAGAGAATCATGCAGCACAGCTATGTTGTGAATCAGTGTTTTTTTTCTGTTTGTCATTACATTTTTTGTGTCCACCACATATACCAACTTACATCATGTTTATTCTCAACATCAGTGGACTTCAGCTGTATGACTCAAGTTACTGAAGAAGAATGCTGCCTCAACAATGATCCCATGTGCTACAGTACAGCTGCAGCGACATCCCAGGCGAAGGTATGGTCAGCCACCATCTTCCAACTTTACCACTGATAATTCAAACCATGTTACAGTTCTGAAATGTGAAGTGAAATCACAGCTATGGATCCAACTTAATGGGCTGTATTTCCTTATGTTTGTGAGCCAGCCTACTGTGCCATGTTCTGCAGTCAGTGTCCAAAAAGATCCAGGTGGAGGTGAAATTATACATGATGTCAGCACATCCAGATCCCTGGACCAGAAACGTGCTCTGGAAAGGTTTGTGAGCTTCCATGGCAAACATACACAAACCATATCTATACATATGCAACATTTATTAATAGTGTGTTTTTGTTTTGCATCCTATGTGATACAATGATATAATTATGGTTTGAAGAGCCTTTTTCCATCTGTATATTGTCTGATATGGAGTGAATCTTTAGGCACATTTGCCACATTATTCAATTTTTTTTTTTGAATACTCTATGCTATAGGTTTTGGGATATGTTTAACATACAAAAAGTATAATACAATTTTACGTATCAACAGTTTTTTTCTACTTTTTAATTACATAATAATAACAGACCTTAACTGGAATGCTTTTGTGCATGTTCCACAGTAAAGCAATATGCACAGGTACCAAAGTGAAATGCAACCCTCATCCATCCTGCAGCATCATTATTCCTCTTTCTCTTTCCAGACTGCACCAGCTGGAACGGGAGGTGTTAGGAGGGGAGAAGGCCACAAACAAAGAGTTACAGCAGAGACATAGACAGAGAAAGAACCTCGCTGACCAGAGACGAGATGATCTCATCCATGCGCTGTCAGACAACAGTGAGGAGAGTGAAGATGTGCTGTTGAATGTCTACAATTCAATCCAGGAAGAGGTTCATGCCAAAAACCAGATGCTGGTCAAAGTCCAGAGGAAGGTGGGTTGCACTAGTTGCAGGAAAAATGCAGAGCTTCTCTGTGGGTTAAGAAAACCTTAATGCTGAAGCTCCTAACGCTGACACGAAAGCATACATGATTGCTTTGTTTATATTTAACCTAAATGCAGTGACAAATATAATATTTATCAATATTTGAACTTTATTTTGATTTAAATATTAATCTGATCATTTCTGGGTTTTGTAATTTATTGAGACAAATTTGCTTCTCTTTAATAACAGTTTTATTGTTTAAATCTAAGCCGTACTGGTCCAAATCGTCAAAACTGTCCCAAAATTTGGTGATGCATATACAGGTGAAACTCTAAAAATCTTAATGTTGTGCAAAACTTAATTTCTTTCAGTAATTCAACTTAAAAGGGGAAACTAATGTAATTTTTTGACTCGTTACATCAGGGTTCTCCAATTCGGTTATACGAGGGCCACAATCCAGCAGGTTTTCCATGTGTCCCTGCTTCAACACAAATGACTCAAATTAATTTGTCATTGTGCAGAACTTGATTGGCTGTTAGATCCATTTAATTTGATGCAGGTGTGTTGAAGCAGGGATACATGGAAAACCTGCTGGATTTCGGCCCTAGTAGGACCAAATTGGAGAACCCTACATTACATGCATAGTGAGATATTTCAAGCATTTATTTGTTATAATTTTGATTATTATGGCTTACAGCTTATAAAAACCCCAAAATCTAAATCTAAAAAAATTTGAATATTACGAAATCAATAAAGGATTTTGAATATAGAAATGTTGACCACCTGAAGAGTATTGTCATGCTTATGTACTTGGTTTGAGCCCCTTTTGCATTAATTACTACCTTGACATGGCGTGGCATGGATGTTTTCAGTCTGTCAGTACTGATGGGTGTAATGGAAGACCAGCATGTTTCAACAGTGGATTTCAACTATTCTGCATTGCTTGGTCTCATGTGTGTCATCTTTCCATTGGCAATGCCCCATAGATTTTCTATGGGGTTCAGGTCAAGAGAGTTTGCTGTAATCCCTTGGTCATTGAACCAGGTTTTGGGTTTTTTGGCAGTGTGGGCAGGTGCCAAGTCAGCATCTCCAAAAAGCTTTTCTGCTGATGGAAGCATGAAGTGCTCTAAAATCTCCTGGTAGACGACTGCGTTGACTTTGGACTTAATAAAGCACAGTGGACCAACACCGGCAGATGACATGGCTCCCCAAATCAACACAGACCGTTGAGAAGGTTCACGCTGCACTTTAAGTGTCTTAGATTGTTGCCTCTCCATTCTTCCTCCAGACTCTGGGACCTTGATCTTTAAATGAAATGCAAAATTTGCTCTCATCTGAAAAATGCACTTTGGACCACTGCTCGACAGACGTGTTCATGTTTCCTTTAGCCCAGGTAAGACACTTCTGACATTGTGTTCTGTTCAGGAGCGGCTTGACAAGAGGAATACGATTTGAAGCCCACGTCCAGGATCCATCTGTGTGTGGTGGCTCTGGAAGCACCAACTCCAGCCTCTATCCATTCCTTGTGACGTTCCGCCACATTTTTAATAGCCTTTTCCAGACAATCCTCTCCAGACTGTGCTCATCCCTGCTGGTTGTGCACCTTTGTCTTCCACACTATTCCCTTCCACTCAACTTTTTTTAAATGTTGTTTAATACAGCACTTTGAGAGCATCCGACTTCTTACCGGTACATTTTGAGGCTTTCCCTCAGTTGTCAGGTCAGCTACCTTCCTCATGGTTATAAATTCTACTGAAATAGACAGAGAGCCCATTTAAATCCTCAGAAGTCCTTTGCAAGTGTTTTGGATTAATTAGCTGACTAAAGTGTGGCACTTAGAGGCTACAACATTTAATCTTTTCATACTATTCTAATTTTCTGAGATTTTGATTTATGGGTTTTATTAAGCTGTAAGCCATAATCATCAAAATGATAAAAAATAAATACTGGAAATTTCTCACTTTGCATATGAGTTTATATAATTTCACATTTTTTTAGTTTCACCTGTATATTTTAACTATACTATTTCTTTATAGTGACAGATTTGGTTTGTTAAAATAGTTCTGTCATTGCCTCTAACAGCTCATGCAATACATATTTAACAAATAGGCTCTGGATATCTAGTACAAAATATCAGAACTTAGATTTCGAGGTCTAAACTGAAACTAAACTGCAGTATATAAACTCTTTTTTTCTGTATGATATGGTCCGCCATTCAGCCGACTTGACATTAACCTGTTGTAACAGCTGAAAGCAGCCAAACTAGAGATTCGTGACCTGCAGGCGGAATTTGAGGTGGAAAGGAACGATTATTTGGGAACCATTCGCCGGCTTGAGAAGGAAGGCCAGTTGCTAAACAGCTTGCTGGAGCGTATGGTACTCCTGGTGCGCCGTGACTGCAACTACAGCAACCTAGATCGTTTGAAGAAAGAGGCAGTTTGGGATGAGGACAACTCCACCTGGAGGCTCCCAGATGTGATCGTGCAGAAAACTATGCTCCCCTCAGGTAAACTATGCGATGGGGAGGCATACGGAGTGAAAACTTTTCTCTAGTTTGTTAATTCTTTCTCTAAATATTTTTCCACTTTGTCTTTCTCATAGCTGTGTCTCCAAAACCTTCAGCTCGCAGAGGCTCAGGGCCTGATGCTGGAGAGCCATTTATGGTGTGTGTGTTGAATGGGATTGTTTTTTTACTTAAAATGCCCACACTCAGACATGCAGACAGAGGCTTATTGCTGTGTGTTATTGCAGGTGGAAGAGGACCGGTACAAGGAAATGCTGGACCGAAGTGACAGTGAGAACGTTGCCAGCAACTACTTCAAGTCAAAAAGAGCCAGCCTACTGCTGGGAGGGGACACTACAAAGGGACATGGTGAGACATATTATACACACATAATAACAAGGATATGTAACAGTTTAGATTTATGGACGCATAGAGATGTTACCATATATAAAAGAAAAAATTCAGACCTTATGATAGTTTTATTCTAAAAATTGTGAAACGTATCATGTTATAACGTGATAAGTTTTATTGTAAAAACGATTCCATAATTTAAAAACAATAAGATAAAAATAAATAAATATTTAAAAAACAAAGAAACAGATTATCAAGAGGAGCCTTATACCCATAAAGCTCCCCTCGGCACAACACAGCAGCCAGACCATCATTATGCTTGATACTGGACAGGACAAGTTAAAAAAAAAAAAATACACTGCGGCCAGAGAGGTGGGATTTAAACCAGTGAAGTCAAGTGTGAGTGAAGCCAAGAGAAGATAATGTACTGATTACTACTGATGAAGTTATACTTTATACTAGGCTGAGGCAGGGAAAGATTGTACCACAGTGAAGAAGATACTGTGGCACGTTCCACTTGCCATAGCTGTAGCACTCTTAAACCAGACAAGACTATGTCTTTGTTTCAGCAACTTAATTCTCCCAGTCTCAGTGGAGCAGTTTCAGAAGACAGCTAGGTCGAAGGTGTAACCAATGGTACATGTTAAACAAAAGCAATGCACAGACAGACACACTGCGTGCAGGCAGGTGATGTACTGTTGCTCCTAACTGTCCCACATTCCCGTGTGTACAACAATAAATCAGACTAGAACAATTGTTCCTTGACAAAAAGAACTAAAATGTTTCTGCTTGACAAGAATAATTTCCATAAAATGTGTTTTGGTCCAATATTTTAACTCTGCTTTATCATGTTTTATAATGTGACACGTTTTTACAATAAACTAAAACTTTTTTTATGTCAGCTCTCTGCTTCCATATTTCTTCATTATCACCGGTGTAAATTTACAGGTTGTCATAATTCTGAACCATAGGTTTTAGGGGGGAGAGCAGGTAAACTAATATCATCATACCGTATTTCTGTTAATTTCTGCAGTTAATTTCTTAGAGTGAGAAACATTAGCAATTGTAGCGGAGATGACTTATTTCAGCAGTCTCCGTGTTGAACCAAAGTAAAAAAATCCATTTCCCCTTTATTGTTGTTGTCCATTTTCTGCTACAGATATTCACTCTCCAGCCCTGGTCAGTGGTTCCAACATGAATCCCCCAGCCAGCTCAGACCCCATCCTGCCTCGTCCCTTTCGTCTGGAGTCGCTGGACATCCCCATGTCCAACGGAAAGGTAAAACGCAAGAAAAGCAAGTCTCACATCCATAGTGATGGGGATTTGAAATGACTTCAAACATTTGCCATTTGTTTTTGACTTGCAGGATTTTGTACACTGTAATTAATCAGCGTGTATATAGTAAAACTATCAAATCTAGACTATTTTTGTAGCCACTGTTCACTAGAAATGTATGCATAATTTTTTATGAGCATGATGTTGAATTCTACCTACACCATACTATCCTTGAATTTTTGCACGATTCTCATAAATGTAAACAGCTTGTTACATTTTAATTCCATGTTTTGCTGCTCTTTACTCAAAAACCTAAATATAATTTACTTTACATTAAGTTTTTAAACTTGTGATTTAGTGTTAACAGTGATTAAAAAATCTTAGCCACTGTCTTTGCTGTGTCTCAGCAAATGTGTAATTGTGTTGTAACAAATAGGTCAGGTTGTCACGGCAGCAGTGTTGACAGGTAGCAGGGAGTTATCTCATGTTACACATGAACTCTGGGTCAGTACCATAGACTTTGGTGTGACATAAACATACAATTCATGTTTGAGCCAAAATCATGTATGTTTCACATTAGTCATTATTAAACGATGCAATATGAAAAAGAAATGTAAACATCTTGGAAAGTGTTGGTAACAAATGTATTAAGGATTCATTTCTGTGCCCGAGTATCAAATGTCTAATTTTAGCACTGGTCTGATTTCTCAACAAGTGTTTAAAATGACTGAAGCTGCTATGTCAATTTTTATTTTTGCTTTGTTTTTTGTTTGTTGCCTGACTGCAGACACAGACATTGGGTCATTAAGCAAGCCTCTTCCTCACTGAGTGATAACACTTTAACAGCCATGGTGATAATCTCTTGCAGTATTTAACCAACATTCATACAGTGGCTTTAACGCTGTTACATAACAGTCATTAAAAGAATTCCATTGAAATTAACTGGAGGTAACATGGGGATGTCAAGAAAACAAAGAAAGAGAAGCATTGCTCAGCTAAGTTCACATTGAGGTGGAGCTCAGGATAATGAAACAGCTGAGAAGGCTTACTCATCAACCAAGTGGTCTGTGTAAGAGGAGTAGTGTGGTTGATTGTTATTCTGTAATGTGAGTGCTGAATAAAGCACAGAGGTAAAGACTGAAAGGGCCTGTGGGTTATCTTAAGCTAATCAAATCTAGTGTTAAACAGTCTGCAAAATTAAAAATGTCACTTTCTTAAATGTACAGAAATGGGTTGATGTTGGATGTAATGCTGTATTTAGACCTTGCAAAGATAAAGATATTAATATGCAATTTATTTCATGTAGACTTTATTTTTTCAGTGGTTTATGTGGAAATAGTTAAGAGTGGAAGTAATTGTTGTCTTTAATTTTAGTCTTGAAGGACATCATTTTTACAGTAAACATAGTTGTAGAAAGGAACAGAGCAATTATTGAGACATAAAATCTTGATAATCATATAATGGGAATGGCTCTGGAGTTTACAAATCACTTCAAATACACTTAAAATATTCTTTAAAAGTTTTGCTTTTTAATATTATAATAAAAGGAAACATGAATTGATGCATTTCTTTGAGGCTGTGCTTTTACCAACAATTTACCCAACAAGTCCTACAGGCACATCAGTGATTATGAAACAATATTATTAGGCTAATTTTGTACCCTGTTGTGCTTTATTAGATAATGTATCAAAATTCTATCGCAACCAAACAAATATGATAAGATGGCATTTGATTGACAGACCATTTTCAGTTAAAATGTTAAACTTTAGGGGGCTGAAATGTCGAAGGCATATTTTCAGCTACCATTGGAGCATACAGTTTAATATAGTTTGGAATTTTAAAAAAAGGCTTCCATGAAATTACTTAATTATAAGTTCTAAAAAATGAAAAAGCCATTTTAATTAATTTTCTTAATTTTCTTCTTTCCCTTTGGTTCTCCAAAAGAAGCATGTGACATATTTCCATTTAATATCTATTTTTAAGCTGGTGGTACCCACTGAGCACTTCACTGACTCAATCAGACTCTTGTTGTTTACTAGGCTCAGTCCTTGAGCAGTCCAAGCTTTCGGAGAGCGTCTTTTCGATCAACTCCCATCCCAGGTACCACCATCACAGTATATCCCACTATATTTGAGGGTTTGTGGGGTGCGTGCTCAGCTGTAGTGGTGGTTTTCACTGACATGGCTGCTGGGATGTTCTGTAGTTCAGGGCAGTTTTCACTGCATGTGTAACTGTCAAGGCTAGCAGAGCGCCCCAGACCAGATGTCTTGAACCCACTGGACTGAGCAAGTTGATGGGATGATGGCATAGGCTGCTGGTTGTGACTGAAGTGGTGATGGAAACTGGCACTGTTCTGCAGAAGCCTATTCTTGGGTACTTGAGAGGAACAAAATGATGGACTCATTGAGGGATTGCAATGAGACAGACCTGTTGTAAAACTGTGAGGCCCTGGATCCAAAGAGGAATCGGATTTAGTGGGAGGCAGTGGGTCCTTCTCTGTCTCTTGCTCTTTCAGGAGGCCAAGCTTCTGCAAAGCTTCCAATCTCACTGCCTGTGGATCTGCTGCATGTTTGGCACTGCATGAGAGATCGGTTGTTATGGGTCCTTCATTTTGGGTTTTCACAAGTATGTAGGCGGGAACCTTTTTAGGCTTAGGGGCCACAGCTGGAGGGCTTGTCTTAGACTTCGGGAACTCTGAGTGGGATTTGTCAGATCTTGGCAGATTTCCGAGGTACAGGCCTTCTACTGGTGCAGGACGGTGCTTGACCAACTCTATTGTGTGATCAACTGTAGGACATAAAGGGGTCTTCTTTGCGGAAGCATTTCTCCGCAAATGAACCAATGCATCATAGGACAGAGGTCCTCTAGGTAAAGGACCCTCAGCTGTCCTGAATGAGGAGTCCGTGGGTTTTGTGGAAGGAAGAATGATAACATTAGCCTCTAAAGGTAGTGAAGGAAATACAGATTGCTGATTCTCTTTGGGTTCAGGTTTGCTGCTTTTAGGCACCAACTGAGACTTAGAAAAGATGGCTCTGTCTGCAGGAGTGACCGGTTTGAAAATGGGATGCAGAGAACCGCTTGCTACAACAAGAGGGGTAGGTACCAGGTAGCTCTGCATGGGTTTACTGTTCACATTTTTCTTGATGGGTTCTTTAGAAGCAGGTTTCTGTGAGCCTGAAAGACAAAAGTACATTTTAATTAACAGAAATAAATGGTACCCCCCTTTAAATTACTGTTTTGCTACTTTAGTGAACACTGTATCACCAATCCTGCTTACTCACTATTGAGCTTGCTTATGCCCATAGAGGCTGACAGGTCAGCCAGTTTGGTTGCCAAGTTACCAGAGCTAGGCAGTTGGTCAGGTTCATCATTTGAAAGTCCACTATCCTCTTCAGTATCCAAAGACTCAATAGTCTCCTCCAAAAACATAAGACAAGCTTTTTCTTCGGCAGACAGGTGCTCGAGACTGTCATCACTCTGAAATACATAGAAATTAATTTTGAAATGGATCATAATGAGATTTACCAAAAGTGACACATTTACTGACCAGAATGAACACAAAATAATCAAAAACATCCCTTAGCTTAAATATATTTCAGCTCTCTGTGCCCAGCATTTTTTTGTCTGGATATTCACACGTGCATTGTATGATGAGCTGTACAGAAAGAAACTTGCATACAAGAAGAAAAGTTCAGTTACTTACAAACCGAGAATTGGCACTGACAACACTGTCACAGCTGCCAGCACTGTCCGTGCCATTCATCGTCTCCAGTCGAGGGTCACTTGCCCAGGTCTCACTTTTGGGCATCTTAGTGCCCTACTCTCCAAGGTTAGTGGCACAATCTGTTGTTTTACTCTATGAAAAGGGAATTCACGGAGAGTTATATTCAAATGAACATTGTTTCTCTTGGGAGATTGAAACCATTCTTTGACAAGTATTCATTTAAGTGGCTGCTTACTGAGCCCGTATTATCTGGTTTAGCCATTACGAAATAAATGGATTTTGATTTCGGTCACCTAAAGTGCCAACCATGGCCATTTATTTGTGATTTGATTGGGTCTATTTAACAAATTATGTAGGGTGTTTTATGATGACTTGTTCTGTAAACACAGAAGAAATTGTGCTGAGGCACATAATGATATGCAGTAACGGCATAAACAACATGTGATCCGTT
The DNA here is from genome assembly GCA_037177495.1 of Rhadinocentrus ornatus. Lineage (NCBI taxonomy): Eukaryota > Metazoa > Chordata > Actinopteri > Atheriniformes > Melanotaeniidae > Rhadinocentrus > Rhadinocentrus ornatus. The sequence continues at coordinate 14,905,997 of JBAMHW010000003.1, forward strand.
TATCTTTTTTTCCTCATTATTGTAAAACCGGACACATGATGATTCTGGTTAAATTACGCAAGCAGAGAGCGGCTGTGCTTGACTATTATTCTTTTTCACTTTTATCTTGAGATAATGAGTTATTTTCTTATCTCGAAATCTTGAAGGCCGTTTTCTTCACAAAAACAGGATAATTCATCTTATCACGAGAAAACAAAGTTTGTTTGTTGTGCAATAACAAGATGATTAAAGTAAGTGTGTTACTCAGTTACACCTGATTTCATTGATCAAAATAGGCCCCATGACGGCTGGGGAGGCTAAAGTCAGGGTGTATATGTGTTATATGAGTAATTGGTAAAACTTGATAGTCAGACATGTCGGAATTTCAGACTTTGTCAGACTTGATAGAAGTAAAATTGGATGTATTGATCAGTGATGGATGTTCTTCAATCTGACATCAGCTTGCGTCTGTTGCTGGCTTCACTGTACTGAACAGTACAGAACAACTCTATCCTGGGATCCACTTTGGACCCACCAGTTGAGGTGTTAGAAGAGAAGATGATAATGCCTAAGCTCTGATCCATGTTGAAGGACAGCCCCCCTCCCCACCAGCCCACTTTCCTCGCAAACACTGACAGACTGAATGTTTGTCTCTATCTGTGTTCTGTGATGGACTGGGGACAGCTCCAGTCCTCGTTGCAACTCAGGATTTAAAGAATTCATGTTTTCTCAAGATAACGAGATAAATTATCCTGTTATCGCGAGAAAAGTAAAAAAAAAAAAAAAATTCAATCACAACCGGTCTCGACTTCCATATCAAATATCTGTAGAACAAAAATCTATATTACTGTCCACTAATTGTAAAACAAACTGAGACACTGCTACTTGTGTGTGTAAATGAGACAAAGTGCCCAGACGCTGATTAACGTATACATGGCTTCCAGTCATGTAAGCTGTTTATTTCGTTCTAACTGATGTATTCAAATATGGAGAGGAGCAAAACCTAGCAGCTATATGCAAATTGAACAACACAACATGAGTCTGGACATCTTATCAGGTTCATTATGCTCAGTATCAATGCATTTAGATGCTGTCAAAACAGAGATAACAGTCACATATGCAAATTAAAAGCCCATATTCTCATTCACAGATTTGTTTTGATATTGCTGGAAGAGCTGTTATGCTTTAAAGCTAATTTAAAAATAATAGTAACAATTATTCTGTGGAACTGTGCACTGCTGTGTTTTGCTCTCTGTAGTGCACTCCTCTCAAAAAGCCCAATCTGCTCTCTTTGGTTAACCGACCTCAATGACAATATGGCATGTTGATTATATACATTACCTTTGTCATGTGCATTGTTAGCCATTTTGCAGAGAGAACCAAGAAAACGATGCACTCCTGTATGACGACAACTTAATCAGCAATAACTAGACTCTGATACATATCTTGCTTTAGACAAATGTGAAGTTAAGAGGCAACATGTTGCATGCTGGGACAAGGGCACCATTGTGTAAGAAATGTTCTCCCAATTACCTCTACCTACTAGTATTGTATGCCTGGTACTTCTAACTAGATTTATTTGTGGGGAAACCTACGTCAATGCCAGGTGGGCATTTTCTGGATATACCACATACAAGTCCTGGTATCTGCAGAAATTCTCTGATGGCTCTGCAGTTTTGGGGTGTGTCAGTGATGGACAAAAGGCTGAGTACAGAGAACTGATCAGTCTATTTGTGAGATGTAAAAATTACCTCATCTTGAACACGAACAAAACAAAAGATCATTGTTGATTTCAGGAGAAACTAGAGTAAACAAAGCACTGTTTACATCCTAGGAGAAGAGGTGGAGTTCAGGTATACAACAGGAAATGCATCACAAAAACCATCTTTAAGAAGGGACAAATTAGACTCTCCTTCTTAAGGAAGCTGAGATCATTTAATGTCTCCCCCGAGATGTTGCATATCTTCTATAAGTTTGTTGTGGAAATTATAATCAGCTTTGCAGCCACCCGCTGGGGCAGCAGCATCAGAACCAGAGACTTAAAGAGAATGAACAAACTGATCAAGAAGGCTGATTTCTTTGCTGGGGATAATTCTGGAGCCGATTGTCCAGAAAAGAAGCTGCACAAGCTGCTAAAATTATTGCCTCTTCATCACATCCTCTACACAACACTGAAGAAACAACCTGTGTTTGTGTGCTTAGTGAGAAGCTTCATCAAGTTCAATGCAAGACAGAAAGATGCTGGAAATTATCAGTACTTGATCACTGGTTAAGTTAGCTATATTATTTTAATGCATTTTGGGGAGCAACCAGTTGCTAATCTATTGGGTAGCTTTGAGCATACAAACATGGTAGCAAATATGTTTACAATGAAAGGATAGCTGTTACTGAAGACAACTTATTTTAAAAGACAACAACAGAAGTGAGAGAAACTTTTTAGATGCAAAGATAAGAAGTCTTTGGATTTAAGGTCATGTTAATGAGGCTCAAATTGGAAATGCTCACTGTTGGTGTTGAATCTTGGCTACGCAACTTTATAGACCTACTACAAATGCTGCATAGCATACTAAATTAAAAGGAAAATCCTAAAAACATTTAGATTTTTTTAACATGTCGATGAAAAATAGATACCTTATACTGTATAATAATCTGTATACTCCTATATATAATTTCCTAGACGTTTTAGTCAGGTCTGAGCTTTCTTACATCAGTATCTTCTTAGTGTTCTTTTATGCCTTTTTCTATGGTGAAGCTGACAAAAGCTAAGATTCAATTGTTAACTAACATTTAACAAAAATTTATTTAAGCAAACTATTATTAATTTTAACCAATAAAATACTTTTCAGTTTAATCATGCATCATTGTTGTAATTATCCATCTTAAAATGTGCACATATAGTTTACAGGGATGTTATGTAATGATTTCAATGTTGCGTTTACAACTAGACTAATGGCAACAGAAAGTCGTCTTCATGTCATTGACAGTTTTTCTTTTCTCACTTTGTGGTGTCTCTCACATTCACAATAACTTTACAATAACTATAAGCCATCAATAGGAAAGAATGGCATGTTACTATGGCTGAGTGTATGTGACAGATAACTAACTAGTCCTCCCCACTGCGTGTGACTTGGATTACAGCACACGTGGCACTCCTAATCTTCCTTTACCGGATCAGTTTCAGAGGAAGCAGAGGACAGCTCCTGAAAGCTAAGCAATATCCAGTTAGACTATAGTGTCTTACTGTAACAGTCTTGTATCAAGATATTTTAATTGTACCTCAAATATGTGTGCCAGTAAACAAATATGTTCATTTTTAGTGTTGACACACATATCCTGATGCTCTTTGAACATACTAAATATAATGTAAATTGTAAACAGATACTGAAGAAAATGTAGTACAGCAGAAATTTACTACATCTAACAAATTTTAAAGAATCGGTGCTTTTCACTACTATTCTTATGAGTTAGAGCTGGAATTTTAGTATAAAGGAGCTCTTGTCTGATCCTGATGAAAAGAAATTCAACTCTGGATAAATTTCAACACCTGAGAGTTACGGGCTGCCAGATAAGCCAAAGCGAGCACAAAAGCACGCTTGTTCACTGTACCCCATCCCTTCAAAACATTAAAGCCTGGGTTGCCACAACAGTATGCATTTGTTCTCCATAAATCCTGTTTTATATTTACGTGAATGAACTATGAAAACTTGGAGATAAGGTTATTATTTTATGATTTTAACCTGACAATCAAGAGGTTATGTGAAAACTGAGCCTCTACTGTGGCCTGAAAAGAACTAAAAACATCTTGCTAAATTACAATCCAGTATTGTAGCTTAGGGGTTTTCCCCTTACAATGGCAAAAGACTTATTTGTCTAAATAATATCTATATACAGATACACATTTCCCACAGTAGCCAAAGCTAAATAATAAAAGCTTTATGATTGTATCTCCACAAAACTTGTGATGCAGAAGGTGAAGCAGTAAATTTAACTGCCTTGTCAAATTCTTAGGAACATATAATTTGCAATCTAATTACACAGTGGCTTTTTTTTCTTTTGAATGTGGCCGTAAATTAGCAGCTGACCAAGCTATTATTGTCTTTAAGCATTATTTTGATGGGATTAAAAAAAAATGTTACTTTACAAATGTTTTCTAACGTCTAAAACGTCTGAATTTATGTATAACATTAAGAATAATAAATTACCAGTTCAAATTCAGGGATTGTTTAAAAAAGAGATTCTGTTTATAATTTTAGAGGGGGTGAAATGTTCATAAAACCTCATGTGAGAACAAATGTAAAGCAGCATTGTATTTTTGTTGTCGGGGTTAATGTTTGGAGTAAGTTGGACCCAGAACTAAAAGACTGTCCAACATTAATTCAGTTTAAAAAAATGTTTAAGAAAAAAATGAAATGATAATGTATATTGTTTGGTTCCTGTGGAACGTGATTTTGAGTTTGTATTGTGGCATATATTGCACAAGTAGTAAAAGTATTACATGAGATGTGATCTGTAGCACTGGCAACGGTACTCCTGTTAATGTAATGCGGGTGGGCTAAACAAGCTTAGGCTTCTCCCCACTCCTTTTCAGACATGTATGTGGTGTTTTTTTTATTTATTATTACTATTTCCTATGTTTAAGTTTGTCTGAATAAAGTGTTTTTCATCTTCATCTTCTGTATTTAGTATTTATAAGCTCCAACCTTTCATATTTATTAGTGACTAAGTTAGTTTAAAGCTTCTTATTGAAGATTATCTGCCCCAAATGCTGTCTCATAAAAATATACAAACCTCAAGGGATATTAAGAAGCTGATTTAGCCAAAAACGTTGCTTGTCAAAGTCAGCATGTATTCAGCAAATAATCTACAAACACTGATACAAACGACCCCATGCAATAGCAGGACTCATTTTAAAAGTGGGCTTGTTAGGTTGAAAATATTGTTGGACACAACTGATATCTTTGACCTGCCATGATACATAATTAAGACTAATTTAAAGTGTTAAATCCCAATAGATTAATTTGAAAACAAAGCTAAAGCTAGTGGTTGTAAATAGCATTAGTCCACTATACCTGTTTGAATCTCCGTACAGTTTCCAGGTTGGATACTCATCTTCACATCCGTGTGCAAATGAAGACAAGGTGTAGGTGAGCGCGAAGCTCTGACACCTGCAAGGACTTTGCGCTCTAAGCTTTTAGCCAATCAGAGAGCAGCACTCTCCTTAAGACACGCGAGCCCCTAACGTCACTCTACCTACTGCAATCTCCTTCACGCTTAGGTTTGGCTTGCAGTCAGGATGAAATCTAATTGAGAAGTTATGACTGCAACTTTACTGAAAGAAGAGATTACTACTGGCTCAGTTTGAGGAGCACAGGTTGGTCTCTACACTAGTGTTGCTTGCTGAAAATGACATACATTTTAAAGGGCTTTTCTTTATTAGTTTTATTTAATTTTTTTTTAAAGATAGAGCTGCTCAATGTGTGGTTTTTCAAGGACGATATATGCACTCATTCTAATAGGGGATTTTGCTGTCAAGACGAAAGTTTTGAGCTGTTAGTGTATTCACGTTTTTAAAAACAAGTAATTGATAAATTTGTTTTAGCAATTTTAGCTAGTTACAATTTTCTTTAATGTGTAGAAAAACATAAGCCGTGATAAAGTAGTTATGAAGAAAATTGACAAATGTAAATCCAGAATTATTAAACCACTAATTAAACCAAAGGAATTAAAAAAGGTCAAACTTAAAAAAAAAGAAAAAAAGGCGCTATTATGTTTTACATTTCCGCTTTGCAGTAACTGCTGCTACAGTTGGTCAAACGGTAAACAAATCTTAAATCCTATTAAGAAAGAGTATCTCAAAATAACATGTAGTTTAATCCCAATGTTTGCAAAGGATAAGAGTTTTTTTTTTTTTTTGTCAACTATAGTTTATTTTGGGTGACAATGTATTCCAAATAGCTAGAAATTTATTATGGTGGAACATGATTTAATGTAATTATTAATGTAAATATCTTGAACAGAAATATTAAACTTAACTTTCAGATTTACTGTAGCCTACGTCAAATGGGCAAGAAAAAATGTATATATATATATTTATAAAGTTTAAAAATGAGAACTTTTCCATCTTCTCTTAGTAAAACATTGCTGCCTGCACATTTTGGCAGTCACAACTGGAATTAAACTGATAATGCAAGCTCTGAGTAAACATAGGTAAGAGTTTATAGAAAAAGATTCTTAGAAAACATGGTTGGCTATAGCTTTTAATGGTGACAGCAATGGAATAAAAATCAAGTAAATCCAGTTATTCCATAGTGCTTTGTATGCAACATTCACTGTTATTGTTAGTCATGAAAACTTGATAAAAATACAAGATAAAAAGAAGCCATTTCATAGTGTCATGTTAATGCAAGCTGATTAATCCATCATCACTGTTAAAAACCAAACTACCAAATCACTGTTAAAAACCAAACTACCAAATCATGAGAAATCAACATTAAACACTTTTGTTGTCTTTTTAATTTATTCTCACACCATCAAAAACGCTTAACTTTTACTGTAAAATTGAATGTTTTTGGCAAGAACTCTGGGGACCAATACTGCTATCAAATGTTCCTGAATCATATATACTGCTCTGCACAATGTGACAAGCACTTCTCTGGAAGATAATCTTACCTTCATGGCCTCCTCCAATTAAACATTTCTGGCCTTTTGTTAAATGCAAGTACATGCAAAGTGATGATGCCTGACTTAAGCTTAAAATGTAAGAACAAGCTCCTCTTGTGCAAAATGTACAGTGAAACAGTGGCAGGTTTTAAATAACATGCACAATATAATAACCCATTATGATCTGAAAGCACACGTGGTCCTATGTTGCATCAAATCTTAAGGGGTTAAACCAAAATGTGCCTTTATTCAACTTAAATATGAAACATAAAAGTAAAATGGTTAATGCTGATCAACAAAGGACATAATGCATGAACTGCACCTGAAAAAATAAATCCATTCAGGAGAACTGATCTCATACAACATAGTTATACTCATTCCAGACTTCTAGTTATACATTACAGCTTATTTTGTGATATTTCAATACATTTGAGGGACTTTTCAAGATGTGCTGGAACTCAAACATACAAAAATAAAAGCTTACAGCACCATAGCATGTGAAACGTGCACACTTGGATTAAATAATTACACAACACTGAAAACTAGCCGTACCAATGAAAAATTATAAGCTACAGATTTTGTAAATGTGTTTACAGCACCACGTTTTGGGTTTCCATCTAATAAACCTAATTGATAAATTATGTTGCAACCTCAAATAATAACATAATTAAGCAAAATCTGGACCACAGATTCTATTTTACTTCTATATGTATAGCCTCAATCTTGATGGCCAATTCCCTATAAATTCAGAGTATTACTAAGAGAACATTTGAAGAAAATGCTACAAAACCAACATGATGGATAACAGTCATACTTATTGTGCTGTGTTTAAGACAACAGTGAACAAGATCATGTTGCAGTGCAAATAATTCTTAGTGGCTGTTTTTAACTCTTTGTAGAGCCACGTGCTGAGTCTTTAGCACACAAAAGTTTAGCTATGGTTAACTAATAGAAATGTGGTAAATTCTCAGTTAAGTAATCTCAATAGAGCCTAAGAATTATTTGCATATTTTACTTGACCTTGCTAAACCATCCCTAATGGACTAACATAATAGTTTAGTGACTCTGGAGCACTGCAGTAACATTTCTGATTTTTACAACTTTCAGCAGTTAAAACAGTAATACTGAACAGGCTAAAGGCTAAACACAGCGTCTGCAGATTCTCCAGACGTCACAGGGTAATGTGAGGTAGAGGAAACACGAAAGCAAACAGACCAACAGAGTTGCCAGACATGGGGCACAAGGGCTAGAGGTGGTTGCATTTGTAAAAGGGACAAAAGATAATTCAACTTTCACACTTCGCCAAAATTTGCGTGGCCTGTCTCCTTGGCATGCTCACGAGCTTCTTTTTGTCCCACCAGGCCTGTCTGGCACACCATGCAGCGCAACGCAAACCGGTTAACGTCTGTAAACTGGCGCTTGCGACGAGCTTCATCTGCTAACTCAAGAGCCTGAGCCAAAATTATGTCATCTGTGGTAGAGAAGATAGTCTGAGGTGGAGCATCAGAACCGGGGATCTCTTTCTGCAATGGGTCATAATGGATCCCATCATAGATGAGCAACACACGTTTGTGGTAGCCAGCATCCTCCCCAAATCTATCAACTCGGACTGTTTGAGTGTCCACCACACAAATCTCACATTGGTAGAACTTTGAGAGGATGGATACTTCAATGGCTCCTCCCCAGGTGTCATCACGTTTTATCCAGGTGCAGTACTCTTCGTTAGTTTTTCCTAGCACTGCCTCACAGTAAGCTGCAGGGTCACTTGACACAATCTGAGCAATAAGACCACGCATCTCAGGGGCACAAGTGGGGTCATACACACCTCCTTCCACAACATAATAAACACTGGTAAAGAGGCAGGAGTTGTCAGCTGGGACCACTCGGCGTGCCAGCACAGGTGAGGCTTCCAGACGTGGTGCTTTCACAATGGGACGATCCTGAGGCTTTGGCTTGTTTTTTTCCTCCTCAACAATGAGTGTGTCTCCTGTATTGGATGACAGGTCAATGAAAACACTGTTCATTCAGATCAGACCTGGTTTGAAAAAATTGCACATTGGCATGTATAAAGCCATCAAACTGTTATCTGAATGTTTTGCATATATTTAAAATTAAGCTTCTCTTTTAATTGATCGCTTCACTCAACACCCTTTGTGACCATCCTCTACCAACCACAAGACCTTGGGTGGTGCTACATCAAATTCTGAGTTGTCTAACATCACATGTTTTCAAATAATTGCAGAGTTTTTGTTGGTGTTTTTAGACACAATCGTCATGCCCTAGTCATAAAGAAAAATAGTGAATTTGGTATATTTTATCTGCACATTTTTGCGGCCTGAAACATACCTGATTTGATGGGGTAGTCCTTAAGGTGAGCATCTCCATTTCTAAGATCAAGGCTAGACGGTGGATAACCAACCATTATTTTCTGCACATCACAAGGAATCCCCGTCAACTCCTCCACCTTATTTTTAAGCTCCTGCACACAGGACTGATGAGTCAAGCCCTGCATTATGTGGCTCCCATTTTTGGTCTTACAGCGAAGCCGCAACATCCTGCCTACAAAAACATGCAATGTTAAATCTGTATGATGATATTTAGTTAGAACTTTGCTCAGCCGTAACGTCATGTGACCTGTGGTTGTAAAAAAATATCATAGCAATCAGGTGGACATTCTCAATTTTGTATCAAAACTTAACTGGGGGGAATACACTGCTTGGTCCAAAAAAAGAAACAAAATTACCACCTGAATTTAACTAAATAAATTATTAGAACTTGTCAAATCAGCTAGTGACCTGGTGTTAACGGATTTCTTCCTTTGTCTGTGGCACACATTATTTAGATATTCCAAAATGACAATGCCCAGGATACACCAGACCCAAAATGTGATACAACAATATTAGTATGACTTCTCTTTTCCTATTTCCACATAAATACATTTTTTGTAGAGGGATATAGATAACTGTAATGGTGGGAAAACTCTGAAAAAATCATGCTCATGAGCTACATTAATAAATATGTAATTTAATTTGCTTTTTTTTGTTGTTGTTTTTTAAACACAGTTTGTGCTGGTGCACAAACTGGTTAGTGTTTGTCTCCTATATAAAGAATGGCTTGCTGGGCCTCTAAGATGATTCTCCCATTTAGTGTCGTCATGCTAACTGTTTTAACCTATATATATGTAGGTATATATAAGATACACTAAGATATATATATCTTAGTCTTAACAACCTATTTTAGTTATTTTCCTCGAAATTTATTAAAATCTTGTTATACAGCAACTATTTTACCATATGAGGTTACAGTAAGCTATTTAGCTCGTAACTGCTAATGCTAAACGTTTACCAGAGGTGCACACCGAGGTGTTCCTAAATTGTGCAGGTCACTGCATCAAAATGCCACGACCCTACTATCTAAAAAAGCCCTGGAATAACAACCAAACTGCTGACGACCAGTAAAAGAGAGAGAGAGAGAGACCCTGACACCAGCTTGGTTTTGTTCTAGCTTCTTTGTCCCAGTTCATGTTGACTGTTTCATTCCAAAGCAGCAGGTAGCAGGCTAAGCTAGCAACGCTGAGAACATCAAGATAAGCAAGCAAATTCGTCGTTATCTTAGGCAAACTGACATTATAATTACAATAAAACAAAATAAAGTACTATCCTAAAAATATGTAAAAAATAACACATTTGTTCGATTTGAGAAACACGTCTAACATTTGAGGTTGCTAACCTTATCCGTTATTAACGGCTAGCGTTAGCAGGCTAACCTAGTTTGTACCTAAACGTGATAAAACACTGATAAAGTTTCCCACATCTATTGCGGCTTTGTTAAATCTGATATTTATAGATTCATAAATATTTATAAAGTAGTAAACCTAAACAGAAAACATCAAGGTAAGTTATTTTATTTTCTTACCAGCTTTTGCCTGTTGACTGTAGCCCTGCCTGCCTCAGACAATAAACATCTAGTGGGAGGGACAGATGTCACCGTACGTGTTTGTAACGTCATGACGCGCCCTGGGCATCCTCAATTTGTAATCGGCGCTGCTGTATGATCAGGAGTTATTGTTTTTAAGCACTGTATATGACAGAGACGAGCAAAAATATCCTAAGATGCCAATTAAACTGTAGCTCTCATCCTTACAGTGTTGCAAAATAAGGTTAACTAGACAGGTATTATTTATTCATAAAACGAACTGTATAAACTTTGCTGTGGTGTATTCATCACACAGATATAGCCACAGAGGGTGTAGTAACTATCTCTTCTTTGGTATTCAGGAATCATTAAGGGACTGCAAAAGAAGAAGGTAAATTGAGAATGGTATCTTTTTTTCCCTCACAAACTTTATCAGAGCGGAACCTGTCTCAGATTTTGGAAACACCTGAAGGTGGGCTGGACTTTTGACTTAAACTGCATGGTTGGCGCCCATTACCACGTTACAGGTATGTTATGCCCTCTAGCTATCTAAGTTGCAGGTTTTGGTGCTGCCTGAAATCAGGTTGTTAGGGTAATTTAGATGTTTCTGGGAGTTACAGACCAGACTTTACTGGTCAGTCTGCTACATATCAACAACCAGCAAAATATGTAGTCACTTAGTGATCAACCCAGATGGGCTGTAAATCACAATTACTGATAGCAAGACAAGTAGTCTGAATATAAGACAACAATCAGGTTGCCAGAAATGTGCAAATACTAACTTTTCTTACTTTTATACATGATGTTTATCTATAACAGTTGTGGGCTTTTTCCTCACAGCCCCCCACCCACACCCAAATGTAGTTCATTTTCTCTTTTCTGCTTTTATATTGGGACAACTTTTGTATCAATTGACAGTTAAACGAAAGAAACAAATAAATTGATAACTTCTATCAACAAATTACTCAAAATAATGTATTTTTTTTGTCAGAGGAGACAAAATATTTCTCTTAGAATGAAAACACATTCATGAGTGATACAATAACATGATCATAAAATGCCAACATGTAGGCCTTTTTGCTTTGTAACTTGTATTTCTTTGCAAATGACTGAACATCTGCTGCAGCACCTAAAACAGACTTAGCACATATAGTTCGCAAATTTCTTTCCTTACTGCTGGTATATTGCATGTAGTTAATTTCTTAAAAGTTCAAAAGACAGAATGCCCCTAAAACAAGATTAAACTGCTATTATTTCTACATAACCAGACCATATTCAAATTAATTATGATGCAGCAGATGATGGTGCAAGAATCATGTTGACAAGAATCACAGCTTCATAATGGTTATATATATCATGTATGCAGTTCTTTATTATAAAAATTCATCTATACCATCTACTCTATAAAGCTCCATATGCTGTTGTGAAAACTCATTTGATATGATTTTAATGCATAAACTGTATTATTACATTCATAGAGACAAGCTAATTCTGTCAGAATAAATAAGACATTGCTGTATTTACAGAGACAATGTGCCACAACTTCAGTAATTTTCTAGTTGAATAATTTCTTTTAGTGCACATGCAGAAATAGTCATGGTATTAATGATAAGTCTTCCAGTTCAAAGCCTATGCATGCAGCATGAAGATAGAGAGCTAGAGATAAATGGGAACGTGTTACTTTGTGCACAAGCCGCTTTATTCTAAGAAGAAATTATTCTGTGAACTTAATCCCACCTTTTTAACATCTTCAAAAATTTGGTAATAAAACTAAAAGATACACATGTTTTGTTTTGTTTTGCATGTTTTGGACTCATGAATAACCACAGAACCTCCGCACACCATGCTGCGTAGACAGAAGAAACAGGATCCAACCCTCACTCAGAAGCGGACACAGCCAATAGATTCTTCGGTGCCATCAAAGTCGATTCCTTCGCACAGGAATTCCTTTAACAAAAAAAGGGAAATGTTGCTGACATTCGTAAGTTAATTCCTAACCATAGCAAATCCAGTCTTAGGCAACTAATAGCTTCCCTGGTGGCCCAGAAGAACTCGAAAATTAGGTCATCGTGTGAAGTGTGGTATATTAGCCACAATCTCATGTTCTTAGTGAGTGATTAACTATTACCAAGATAATGACCTTCTTTACGATCATCTTAATAATCTTGTATGCTTAAACTCAATTACTTTAAAATCACTGGATTTAATATTTACAGCATATGCTTAATATATACATAATGAGTCAAATGTCTATATAGGACATATCTAAGATTCTCAAGTGTTATCAGAGTTTTCTTGAAATCAGTGTTATCATAAAGCTGTTTATTAAAATATCAAATAATCAGTACATTATAGTGTTCTGGAAAAAAACTGCTGATAACAACTGTCTCTGTACAAAGGTGATGGAAAGTAAAAGAAAGAACACAATAAACTAAAAGCCGTTGAAATAGAAAAACAATTTTCCTCTGTTACAACATGTATATGCAGACGTGGATCATGGTGAAATGAGACGAAGTATGGGAAAGAAAATGAAAGGTTGACTACGTGGATTTAGTCTCCAAAATACTCACAGACAACCGCTTCCTATCCGAGTCTGTAAGACAGGTTTGGAGAAAGCGGAAAAAAGAGAGAGATAGAAATGTGGAGAAGGGCAGAAGCACTGTACTCACAAGGCAAAGCCAATGATTACACAACACATACTAATATGAATATGCGTTTTAAGATTTCAATGCTTTTTCCCCTCCAATTTAAATGGTTAATGTGTTTTTCAGAATTTCTATAACAGTAATTATAGTATCATGTTATGCTGAGACAAAACATAAAAAATGGTTAGCTTTTGGCGAAACTCACAAGTTTCCTATATTTACACATACAATTAATCTGCAGTGAAATGCCGCAATAAATATCTTGATGTTTGTGTGTCTTTTGTATGATGCTTTAATCCATAATGAACTTTCTTCAAGTGTCATGCAGTTCTGAATATTCAAGCTGGAGGCAACCTTTTGGTGGGGAAAGGGTCATGCAAGACAAATGGCCGATTAAAAAGAGCAAGTAATCCATTCAAGATTCAAAACATGCCCTGAGAGAAAGAAAGACAGATGCAGGGGTTGATTTCATGTATGTCGGTTCCAACACAGACACTAAAACCAAGACCATCCAAAACGGAGGTGAGGGAATGCTAAACACAGTGTTACAGCTGTGGCAGGAGGTGACTGATTACAGCTTACAGTGACAGGTTTTAGAGGGATATTCTGTCACTAACTTGGCTTTGCAGTCCCTCTGGCATCAGAGCTGATGGGGTGGGGGCGAGTGGTAGCCAGGGCTGGTTGCCTGCGCTGTAGAGCCTGGGACGCTTGACCTGGTCATGACTGGACAAGGGAGTGTAACTATTCCGGCGATGTATGAGTGTGGAGTCCCTTGGAATTTTATCCTGGTCAGAAGATGAAATACCTCAGGCATTAAAGGAAAAAGATCTAAGGACATACAAGACCAGGGGGAACCAGACGAGGTACGGTCAAGCTAAGCACAGTGGCCAGATACAGCGGAGCCGTGACTGGACAGATAAACACCTCTTTCAAGAAAGCACATTTTGTATGAGAAAAAATATTCAAATATGGCGTGAACATCCCAAATGCAGCAATCTCCATTTTTAATATAAGGATGCAATCAGAGCAATGGTGATGATTAGATCAGCCAAGCAGCCATTCTTTGGGGTGAAATATATGTAAAATTGCTTCTTATTTAACACGTTTAGGCTCAAGGCTTAAGCCAGGCAGATTAATTCCTGTTAAGGACAGAAGGAGCAAAACATAATAAGGATATAAGGAAAGGAGTCAAGGAAGCAAAGCCTTACATGTAGGGGATATGATGCACCTGTTGTGCAACTGTGTTGAAGTAACAGACACAACAAAAAGCTGGCTAGACTTTTGAGTTAGATATAGAAATTTTCTGATTCATTAAGTGTAAATAGAAAAATAAATGTTTCAAATTTATCATGTTTAATAATTCAGTCCAATAATGTTGCATGTAAATAGCAGAAGGAATGCTTTTCTTCACCTCAAATCAAACTTACAAGTGGCCGGTCTCGATGTGTGTTTACTGCCTCCACGTTGAGATAAAACATTTCAACTTTACATCCTAGAGGACAAAAAAACTGGAATCATTTCAAACTGTTTATATGCTATCTTGTGTTACACATGTTAATTGCAGATAGAGACCAACCATATGCAACAGGAGTGAGCTTGAGCACTGTGTGGAGCGGGCATTTCATGTATGGGAGATCTTCTGTGGAATGGGGGGGAAAAAAGTGTATAAAACATACAATTTCTCATACACTAAGATACTTTATATGTATGTATGAATATATAGTATGTAGTAATCTGACCTGCACTCTTGTCCAGGAAGTAAGCCAGAAGGCAGCGCATAACAGCCTGGTGGCAGATAACCAAAACATTGCCATGTCTCTCTAACTCCATAATAACAGGCTCCAAACGCTGAACAAGATCTTGGTAAGACTGAAGACAAAACAGGAGAACATTTTTTTAAAAAGAATATACAAGTAGCTACTAAAACATTGCTGCTACATAAATAATCTCACAATTTGTCTGAGCATGAATGAAAATGCAAACCAGACAAAGTCCTAAACATAGGTATTTGTGAGGAATGTTTGTGGCCACCTCTCCTCCTGGGTAGCGATAGTGGTACTTATCCTGGTCCCTCAAAGCAAACTCCTCTGGGAATGTCTCCTGGATCATCTCATAAGTCATCTCCTCACACACACCCTGGGAAACAATATCAAACGTATTCTCATGTCACGTCGCAAGTAAAATGGTCAATGAAAGATCTTTTACTGTGCAATATGTAAGATAGCAAAATGTAGAGTTTGCATACATAAAGATTATCCCAGATTAGAAAAGAAAATACATTTCTGTGCCAAAACAGGGTCAGATTTAGGTTTGTTGTGTAGGGACCAGAAACTTCCCATGTGCAACCAACTGGTTTATACTGTATGAATTTGATTTAATTGGAAATTTGAAAGAAAGAAAAAGAAGAAGAAACAAGCAAAGAAAAGAAAACAGGTGAAAAGTTACCCTCTACACTTCCAACTTTTCAGCATTGTATCTCTGGAAAAAATAAATATTGTTTCTGCCCTTCTAACCCAGAGAGCTTGAAACTATTAATTTATTACTAACAGCATCAATCTCGTTCAGGATCTTCCACTGCTCATAAGGCACGGCAAGCTCCTCTGCTGTCTGGATGGTCCTTCTCAGTTGGCTCGTCCACACCTTCAAGTCGGACAGCTTGTGCTCATCAATGAAATTACGCAGAGCGTGGGAAAACTGGGATGCGAGAGACAGAGGGAGCTTTCAGCCTGTCCATCATTATTCTTATTACTTTATTAGATTTGTGTTAAGGAAATGGAGAATGGCAGGAATTAAATTAAATAAAGGTCATGATTCAAAAGTTCCTAATGCAGTTAAGTACTTCATATCCTCCTGAGCTATTTGTTATCCAAAGACACTGGTTTTGCTTTTAATAAGATGCGGATTATAAAAAAAGAGCAGGCTGTCATACCTGCTTCCCTCGATGAGAAAGTTCAGAGTCTCCACCGATGCGCCCCTCCACATTGTGGTTGCTCTCTCCGTGCCGACACAGGTAGATGGAGTGTGAGTGCACATGGATGTTCATTAGGTAGTACACTATCTTGCTCTGGATGTAGTCCTGCACCCGGTTCACCAGAAAACGCCTGCCTACGTTCATCACCTTGATAAAAGAACGGTCCCTGCAGGTAACAGGAAATCATGCAGGTTCATTAAATGGCTGCCTACTGTCACCATCTTGTGTTAATTTTTTTGAGTCACAGTTTCAATTTCAACATTTTATATTTATTTAAAAAAAAAATTAAGGGAAGCTGTAGCAGATAAGAGAGAGCAATATTTTTTTGCTGTAAATAAATAAAATAAAAAAAAGATTGATATAATGAATTCTTACTTGTCATAATCATCAGGATCTAAAGGTTGGTAAGTGACTTTATAGCACTCGATGCGTTTAAGGAAGTCATCCATTACTCTCTCTCTGTGTCTTTCAGGGTAGTCTGGACTGGACACTTTGACTTCCTGTAACAATCATTAAACATATTAAAAAAATCTGAGCAAATAGTGCATGTTTTGCACAAAATGTACCATGAATATTGATAAATGATATGTTTAATCTAGATAAGAAATCACATTTAAACCTTACAGGCAGGAAGGTGATGTAAGATCATACCAGAATATTAGCGGCGATGACATCTGGGTCGTCACACACTGACTCCACAAAGAACACCTGTTAAAAAGGGCAGCTCAAGGGTCAATTTACCCTAAACTTTCCCAAACTGTCAACCTAATCAACAATTTATCTGCATTCTTGTAAAGATTTTTAACTCAATAAAATGCCACATGGTGATGATACATCTCATGAAAAATAACTTATTCAATCCAGGACCAGGGATCATTCCATTAGCTTTCCAGAGGAAAGAGAAGTACAGTCCTAAAAAAAATGGATATAAAGCAGAATATCTAAAGCTGAACACCTCAGGGGAAGCAAAAAAAAAAAAAAAAATAATTCAAATGCACTGGTACTGATACTAAAATGCCCTTAAAGTATAAGTTTATTTCAATATCTTGTTCATTTTGTTAGTTTTAGTGGCAAAATACACTATACTACCAAAAATATTGGGACACCCCTCCAAATGATTGAATTCAGAAACTCCAAGTAAGGTTCATTGAGACATAGATGAGCGAGTCTGAGTCCTGACCTCAACCTGATAGAACACCTTTAGGGTGAATAAGGGCAGAGTCTTGTGCAGCATAAGGACCTGACCTCACAAATGTGTTTTTGGATGAATGGTCAAAAATTCCCACTCCTAAACCCTTATGGAAACATTTCCTAGAGGAGCTGAAGCTGCAAAGGATGAATCAACTCCATATTAAACCCTACAGATTGAGAATAGAATGTCACTAAAGTTCATGTAAATACTTTTGGTAATACGGTGTATCTAGGTACTAATGGAGGAGTGCAAATTATAAGCATACATGTGGCAACAAGTATGATGGATTTAGTATCCATCCGTATTCCATTTAGTGAGACAAAACTTATAATTATGTAAGACTAAAGGTGTTGATACAAATATTTGACCAAATCTTTATTTTTCCACTCATAAGTGCTGAATGTAGAAATTAATGTAGAATAGTAACTAACTCAGCAAGTGCAAATCATGTCTAAAAAATGTATTTTTTTTTTCTCCTACAACATTTGAAATGTTTCTTCCAAGTATTTCCTCATAGTCAATGATGATGTCTGAAAACTGAATATCCATGATATATTTTAATGCTTTCTTCATCTTCTAAAGGAGGAATGATGCAATGTAGTTAAGAAGACAGACAAGAATACACCAGATTTATACCAAAGATGTTTGCCATACAAATAATTTTAAGTAGCCCATTTTGTGTCTTATTACAATGGTGCCCTTGTTACCCTTTTTTTTTATGTAATCAAAATACAGTCTGAAGATTTCCTTGGTACCATCCATCTCCTTGGTTATAAGAAACAGAAGGCCAATTCAGTCTACTGCAGTCTGGAAATGACCCTCCTTATAGCCACCGTGGCTGTTGTTATACAGTATGTTGGTAATATTCTGCACAGTGATAAAAATAAGAGAAAGCTTTACCTTAAATGCATTCTCCTTCACAAAAGCTTGAATAAGGTCACGCCGTTCCCTTGTTGTGTTTGTTGCATCAAAAACCTGACAGAAGAGCGAAAAAAGAGGAAAAACAAAGATGATACTTATATGCAGTTTAGGATTAAGACTGCATTAATGCCAGATGTGTTTCTGTTCTACAAATCCTATAACTGGAAACAAGCCAGTTGCACTTAAAAGATAGAGAGGACTCACTGCAATCTGACCCCCCTCCTCTGTCAGATACGCCTTCACATCCTCCAGAGCTACCAGAGCACACTGTCTGCACAAGAAGAAGCAAACAAGACTCACTGCAGAGTCAAAACCAGAAAACTGTCATATATGGGACTACTACATTGATTGTAGATGTCATGTACAGAGTGCTTTTCGAGCATTTGATCATACAACCTTAAATTAGAACAAGTTGGGATGGTATGTTCTTGCTCCTCAGAGAAAGCTGGGATGAGAGAGATTTAGAGCTAGTAATAAAATATAACTATATACTAGAAACATTTTTTAAATACTTGCTGTCAACTCATGAATGTGTGATTCAGCACACAAGCATTTGTGGGAAAGGCTAAAGAGCTTTGAGGAGCAAAGATGAGAGAAAGTTATTGAAATGTTTAACAATGTTTTTCAGAGAACGATTAAAGGGGATTTGCATCTCTCAACAGGGCATGATATTACGTCTGGAGGAATTTCTAAGCCTGATGGTCAAAGATGCAGCCGTGAATGGGACACCTGTGATTTCTGACCCATCACACAGCACTGCAATATGGCAATAATTAATAAAAAATTTTAAAAAAATCCCATCTGTGACTAAAAAAGGTGTCTTCTGGTCACATGATCAATGCTCCAGATTATTTTATTTATTTATTTACTTTAAGAAAATGGACACTGTGTGCTTCAGACCAAAGAGGAAGAGAAAAATCTAGACTATTATTAGAAACAGGTCCAAAAGCCAAGCTAGTGATGGTATGAGGTTGTGTCAGTGTCCTTGGCAAGATAATTTGCACTTTGATGATGGCAACAGAAAAAAATACAGATTTTAGATTTAGACATAATTTCTTCAAGATGACAGCTTCTTGGGGACCTCAGTTAATTTTTAAATGAAAAAAATCCATATTTGAACAGGTATTAAATTGATCTACCTGCAGTCCTGACCTCAACAGAGAATGTGTGAGGATTTTTTTTAAACAAAAATAAAAATAAAAGCAATAATCCCTGAAATATTTCCTTACTTGATCTCCTTAATGGCATGTCTTGTAAGCATTGTGAGAGGGAATGGCTTCCTTACAGCGGTAAAAGCTGTACATTCATGTTGTTTATTACTGATTCTGTTTGTATATTTACACCTCTTTCTGTAAAGTCCTCTGAGACAACTTTGTTGTGATATAGGGCTATACAAATAAACTTGATTTGATTTGTGTGCCAGCTTGTTTTCAAATGTTTTGCAAGTCAAAAAGTGTAAAAATGGTTGTATATTAATAGATCAAACTGTCAAGACAAAAATAGAACATCTCGAGTTTATTCAGCCTGCAATGACATAGTTAGCATTTGTAAGAGCTGCATTTTTTTTTCTGTTTGTACTTTTAGCACCATCTCATCTTTGTCTGATTTGTTATTGTCATTAATTTTATTACTCGCTTATAAATTTTACTGGTAATTTATAAATGCTTAATGTAAGAAGTAGTCTATGTATTTGCTAAAGTGATCAGATTTTACAAATCATGAGCACGTTCCCATCTCCCCTATCATGGTGCAATGTCATTCAGATGAACAGAAATAAATGTGTGCTGCATAATATTAGCAAAGATCGTCAATTTCATACATTTAATTCTAACACT
The DNA here is from genome assembly GCA_037177495.1 of Rhadinocentrus ornatus. Lineage (NCBI taxonomy): Eukaryota > Metazoa > Chordata > Actinopteri > Atheriniformes > Melanotaeniidae > Rhadinocentrus > Rhadinocentrus ornatus. The sequence continues at coordinate 14,926,115 of JBAMHW010000003.1, forward strand.
TACGTAAATTTTCTGTAGCTTTCCATATTGAAGCCACAGTTATATAATAAATAAGAAAAGAACTGCAGACCTAACTCATATTTGAGGTTATTGAGATCTCTGTTGGAGGAAGGGGTTCTTTTGAGGTGCACCAAAGTGATTGAACAGATGACTTCTTCATCTGTTGATCAGGTGAAAAGTCTACTGTTTATTTCATGTAGTGGATTTTCAATTGTAAATCCACAATGTGATCAAAGGAGCTCTCAGTACTAGTGACTCTGACCACCCTTAGGGTAAAACTAACTAAAGAAAGTAATGATTGGACCTTTATGAGTGGTTAAATCAAGAGTTTGCGGCATTCTTTTGGGAGAAAAAGAATGTATTGGACATCCATGGGACAATAGTGGTGCATGGTTGCATGAAACACCAGTTCGCAACATCCAACCAAGACAAAGTCTTCAGCATGAAAAACAAGTCATTATCCAAGCCTCCCTTTAAGAGACAAAACTAAGCTCAATGTGAACCAGAATGATGGGGGAAAAAAGGTAAACAATCTGAAGTACACGTCATCATCTGCAGAAAAGTAGAGGTGGTTTGATGGCATACGTTTGGATCGCTTGTGTTTACTGATGATGAAAAGCAGCTGGATGGTTCCTGAACTGTGTAGAGGTGTACTGTATGCTCAGATTGTAAACATGCTGCAAAGTTCTCTGGATAAAGTGGTTTCATAATTATTTAACAAGCTGAAAAAGCAATCAAATAAAATAGTCTAAAAATAGAAATAGAAATATTAATTGTTGCTGTTTGACTCAGGTTGGATAGCTATGCAACACCCTAGAGAGCTTGTGTCAGCTTTAGAGTGACAGCGGCAGCTTGTTTAATATCTGGGTCACAATTCAGCACTGGGACGCTGTCAAGAGTCTGTCACATTTTCATGGTAGCCATGCATCTTTAGTCATGCGATTTTCTGCGTGTCTTTGTGTATGTATACCAGTTTATGGTAGTATGAACAGTTGGCTGACTGCAGCTGAATACTGACTGCTGGCAAAAAACAGCTTAGTCACTGATGCAGTAGAGAGGTAGCAGAACAGAAACTGGATTTATGCTGAATGGAGAAAATTTCATACTCACGAGTACAGACATCTCTGACCAATAAGCTAAATATGAAAATCCTTGAAATGGTTTAACATGAGCACACATGCATGATTAGAACTTACTTTCTTATTTTCATGGCTTCCTCGTTGTCATGGCGAAAAAAATCATAGGACTTATAGGATCTGACAGCCTCTCTGCGGTACACACCCAAGTTGAACACTGCAATATGAATAGATGATATCAGCACTCTGAAATCGCTGTTCGATGCTGAAGTCACTGCTGGGACATTTTATATATAGAACCATATCTGCATAGTCTGAACAAATGCAATACATCCTGGGTATCTTGCAGATTTAACAAATCAATTGCATTTTTAAAAAAATAAATATGCACAAGGTACCATGCATATGTATACCTCAGTGAATGAATAACTGGGGTAAACTGAAGCACAGTACAGCCATGTCATGTACGCTACCTTTGGTTGGGACTCCTATCCAGTTGAGGTAACGTGTGAGCTTTTTTGACATGTATGTTTTTCCTCTTGCTGGTAGGCCGATCATTACAATCATTGTTGGCGAGTTTGTCATATAGGAAGCCCAAGCTGCACAGAAAACACATGCCGACCTATAAAAATCCAGCATTGACATCTGCAAATATAATGTTAATCACATGCATAGCAAACAATCTGAAAATGTTTGTATGTGCTGTAGTTGAACATAACTTATAATTAATTTATATATATATAGCATACTGAAACAAAAAGGCCTTTAGTTACTGAGATAACTAAGCCACGTGGCTACTACACAATAATAAGTGTTTCTTTGAACACAAATACCATCTGTGGTCTGACTAAAAATGTTATCTGAAGAGATTAAAAGAATGTCCAAAGAGAGTAAAGCAATTTTCTTAAAAACATTGAAAAACAAAGATGTCTCACAGTATTTTTATACCAGAGGCCATAATTTGCATGCTTCTTTCTTTCTTTCTTTTTTCTCTTTACCAGGACAGAGCTTTTAACACAATTAAGTTTGTTGAAATCAAGCAATAATGAAGAATCTTCCGCACAAAAGAGGTGGTTTACAATGGATTTGGGAATTCAGAGTAAACAATACACTGTCTAATGTTATCAGTGCACCTGTGAGACTCTGGAAGCAATCATGCAGAACTTATTCAGATCTAATTGTGAGAAACTCAAAGTTTACTTACAGCATTTCTTCTCATTTAGTCTCTGGTCTGATTTCTTGACCTCTGCTGAGTTTGTAGAGGCTCCCTTTTCTCTTTGGATGCTTGACATGTTGAAATTTGGTCACAAATTTTTGTTATTATTATTATTATCATTTTATATAATTCGGGGTTCTTTCAGAGGGATATGGTCCAAACTGCTGTGAAGACAAAAAAATAAAAAATAAAAAAACATAAGAGAGATAAGCTGTTTGTACTGGATTATCTCCATGCATCTGACATAAAATAATCCCAAGCACTAAACTGTGGGTTTCCTCAAATATGATCTGGTTATAGATGTAAGTGTCCCTAGCAACATATATTGAAAGCTAGAGGATGAGGAAGAAAGGCACAGCTGCCACATCATCTGTAAAACTACATAAAAATAAATAATAAAAAAAGAACACTTTGCTCAAAGCTACGTTATCTGATATCCGCACTTATGTTCAGTCGCACATTATTTACCATAACCTTTATCAATAATCCGCACAAGACAGAGAATTTACATTAACACAACACTCGCCTTATTGCTATTTTACCTGATCGGTATGGAAATAGCTATGAGTCTTGCAAGCTCGCGACGCCGCTGCGGGCGCCAGCAGAAACCTCCGGATCAGCCGGACCAGAGGAGCCTGTCTGCTCGGCCTGTCCTTGGTGCTGAGTCCCCGCTTGCTGGTGTCCCTTCAAGCCCGAGGTGCACCTCTACGTCAGAACCCCCCCCCCGCCTGTTTTTTTCCCCCCTTCCCTACCGTAAAGTTGATAATAGCCTAGATGTCGGGTAATAATAATAATAATAATAATAATAATAATAATAATAATAATAATAATAATAATAATAATAATAATAATAATA
>JBAMHW010000003.1:14929362-14952132 GCA_037177495.1 Rhadinocentrus ornatus
AATAATAATAATAATAATAATAATAATAATAATAATAATAATAATAATAATAATAATAATAATAATAATAGTAATAACACTGCTTTTACAAGATAATGCGCGCCCATTGTTGGTGTTAGCTGTTTATTATTGAATGCACCTGTACATACATACAGCTTTTCTCAATGGGCACTGTAAACTTGAAGATAACCGATATGTTTAAAATGATCTTGACCAACGCATTATTGAGGTTTTACTTTATTGGACTCTGTGAAACAGGATTTTCCAGCCTTCTAAGCAGGGCCGCAGAACGAAATTCTGGGCCCTATGTACAAACTATCTTGGTGGGCCCCTGTGGACTTGATCAGTAGTTCTCACCAGGCTTGTATAAAATTCAGAATTTAAAAATTTAATTTAATTTATTGAATGAATTTGAATTTACTCCACCCCACATGATGTTGAAATTAAGTTAATTTTTTTATTTGGAATTACAGGAAGTGTTGTAAAATTGCAATTCAGAGAAATTCATACTCATCACTTTTTTTCTAATCCTAACCCAGTCTAAAGAGCAGTCTTTGGTTTCTTTGATTAAACACATCATTTGTTTAAAGACTAAAGGATGTTCATGTTTTGGATAACAGCGCTAGCAAGTTTTTATATTATTCACACACTACAATACTGCCTCCATGGCTATTTTCTGTCACATGATCTCAAGATGATTGAGACTTGCACACACAAATGAGAAATAGTGTAATTAGACAGTACTTGAATATGGGTTATGGTTAAAGTAACATCACATATTTTAAGTGGCGAGTAAAGTATAATGTTTTACTGATGGATTCCCAGTTCCCTTTGCAAATACATGTCATAGCCAACAAACTAAAAGACAGATTACAAATCTGCACACTTACCTGGGGGTAGTGCATGAAATTTGAGATAGTCTTTGAAGTAATTGCAATTTGCTCGGTAGTTTCCATTTTTTGGGGGGAGTTGGCTTACCAAAATAAACAAGAACAGATTTCCTTTAACATATGTTATTTTGCGTATTGCTGTGACTCCCAAAAAATCAAAAGAACAAAACAGCGCTGGCCCTCGATGAGCTTATTTAATAAGAGTGTAGTCTAAACAAAATGTTTGGACCACCATTTTTAAGTCTTGGACAGAGCATTGTATTCTGGGAAATTAAGTGCTGTCCTATAAGTTTCTACAATTTGAAAGTTATTACAATTTCAATAACCTGTTTTATACAGTATGTAAATAAATAAAAATTCCCATTTTTTATAATAAAGTATTAGGTACATGAAATCCATCATATCTGTATGAAATTCATGTTGTACTTGATATTTACTGCAAAGCTTCTTTGTTAAATATACCTCAATTATGAATCATAACTTTTTTTTAAATTCATGGAATTACAATTCTACTTCCTACAATTCAAATTTGAGGTGCAATTCCACTTCCTGTTTGCAATCACAATTCAAATTCAAGAACTGAATTGGAATTTAGGTGAAATTCTCATATCAGTCCTGAATTTTGTACAAGCCTGGTTCTCACGCAAACTTTTCCCATTGTTTAAGACAAAGATAATAAATATGATATAAGTTTAACCTCTAAATGGCAAAATGGCTTCTATGCAGCCATAGTCCTGGTTCATTTGGCAGACACTCATCTGCATTGATCGGCCTCTCACTAGCTTCCCGCTGCTCTTCTTTTCTCTCCTCAACCTCCTCACTACCTTCAGAGAAACCCCCATTTCCCCGTTCTTCACTTGCATCTTCTATATCTCTCTCTGCTACAAGGACAGACCCCCACACAAGCCACAAGATTATCTTAACCTGCTTATAACATGACATACAAAAGAATAAAACTTAATATAAGTGTTACAAAGACTCTTTCATTTGAAAAAGCTGCAGATTGTTTGCAAAACTTTATTGCCTGCATGAGCTCATCTTGTCTCACATCCACAGTGATCGTATGGACAAGATGATGGACCTGCTATTGTGTCTGAAACTGAGGCCCATGTGGTTCATGATGTTAAGCTTTGATAATACTGATATTACAATATTAAAGTGGAACTGCAAGGTTCAATATAAATAATTGCTATGCAATAAATCTTTTGCTAGGCTACACCAACAAACACACGTCATGTTTTGTAGGCTATTGTACCTTCTGTCTGAATATAAACTTATTCTTCTCTGTGTACATGCAGACTGGTCAGCCTTCTGATTCATGCCGCTCCAGTTTTATTTATTTAATTAAAAATTATAGTGGATCGTTTGTTATCAACATTATAGACTTTGAGGTCTGGTGCATTTAGCTTTCCAGATAACGTGATGCCAGTGATCTTCATGATCCTGAAATTACAAAGAATCCATTGACAATATGTCATGATTGATTACTGGGAAAGGACTAAAATATCGATACAAAGTGTAACTGGTTTTTATTGGGAGGTCCTTAATAGTCAAATGATTTGCAGTAACAACTTAGATGGATTTCTTATAGTTATCAATCTGTGTTTCCTACAGACAACTGCTGTTGATATCAGCTGAAACTGTGTGTTAGTTTAGGTGCTGCTCACCTCTCTGAGAAATTTAAAAAGTACCAGATTCAGTACCCAGGTTTCGATTTCTTTGGGAGATGCATCACTTTCCCCTCTGGTTGTCTTGCTGCACTCTGTGTGTAACTTGGTTGAACAGACTGGTGGGGGTGTGGACTAAACCATTTTGTACATTTTAGAGGGGTGGTAGGGCCCTCAAAGAACATCCATCATTATTGCAAAATTATTTCTGCACCTTCATATAGGCAAACCGACTTTGATTATGATAATTCAAAATAAAAATGGAACACAAAAAATTTAAGTCCCCCTTCCTTTGCAGTGGGCCATGGGTAAATAGTAGGGGACTGCCTACCCCCCCAGTCTGACGCAACACACCCGGAGTGAAGTCTGCTCTGGCTTGTTCTCCCATCTCAGCTGCACTCCTCAGGGATCCAGTAGCCTATTTTCAACAATCTCCTGAAACTCAACAGCTTGGAGCAAACAGAAGCGTCCTTTGTTTAGAAGTATCATGTTAATACGTCTCTGCACAGCCTCTTATTAATTCATGTGAACAAAAACCATAAGAGCTCTGCCGAAGATTAGGTGCTGTCACTTCAGGTGAGGTGGAGAGCAAACATTACAAAAATAACGACAGCATGTCTGGATGGAAAATGGTTTATTTCCTCTATTAAACATTTTTCTATCTTTTGAAAAGTTATTTAATCAAAGAATGGTCCCCAATAGAAATAGCAGCCAGTGGTCAAAGAGCAATTTACAGGTACCATACAAGATTAGCTAAAACACACCCCTAAATAAATAAAGCACAACAATCATATGATTTCTCTTAAATATACACGAGTCCTATTAAAAAAAAAAAAAAACACACAAAAAAAACCCCATTTGGATGCTAATTTGTATTTGAAATGAAATAAAAAAAACAACTTTGAAATTTCCCTCTGGAATTAAGAAACACACTTCTTATTTCCTAAAAAGATTTAATAAGCTTTGTTGTCATCTGCGTTTACCCATTACATGGAGTCCACACATCTGTTCGAGACACATTTGTAAATCTGGATGCCAAACAAGCTTGAAATGATCTCAGACGTCAGCTTGCTGCTATATTAAACCACTTAAAGAGTAACATTCAAGGGTCAGAGGTTAGGCACTGCGTTAGTGGCATGACTGATGGAAAGTTTAATGCCAGATCAGCTGAGCAACCAGTGATGGTGTGCGAGCGATTGTCAGGGCATCTCTGGCTTGAGAATGACTGATGCTTCAACTGAAAGGCACAGTCAACAAAATATACTTTCAGTAGGTATGTGCACTTTTTAATGAATGAGGAGGCATTTGCGGCAGACGGGGGAGTTTCTGGACTCCACAGTCCAACTGTTAGTGGCTTCCTGTCCTCACATTAAGGTTTGATTTTCCACAGCTGGAAATGAATAAGAGATATTTTAATTCAGAAAGACATACAGTAACAGTGATGTAGTCCCCAGTCTAATGCCTGTGCAATAAGATCAGAGCTAATAAGATTTAAAATAATCAATTAGCATTAATGTAAAAAATATATTTCAAATTAGAATCTCAAGTAAAGCACAAATAATTACTCAAACAAGATAAATGCCTATGATAAGGTATCAGATTTTTATTTTATCAGATCTATGTTGAGCTCAAACCAAACTAACCCATCTGTTAAGTTTTGTCTATTAAATAACAATAAATAATAATAATTAAATAATAATTTAACTTGGTCATCAGACACAGAGTTGTAATTACAGCATTGTCAGAACTCTGCTCACTCTGATGTTGAAGCCAAGCAGGTCACTGACCACTGCAGACACAGCCGACAGGATGACAACCTTAGTGATGTTGTAGATCAGAGGGTTCACAGTCAGACCCAGCAGTCTAAAGGGAGTATCCAGCTCCTGGTGGACGGAAGAAGGACCACAACCTTACTTGGATAATAACATGTATGTATTCCTTTATTAAAGCAACATGGATCAAAGACAGAATTTAGTATAGATTTATGGTCAGTGTCAAAAATAGCTACATTTAAAGCAAACATATCTAAAGCTTGTAGCACAAAAGTTATTAGGGAGTTCTTGGCTCCTTTTAAAGAAATCTAAATTACAGTATGAGAAGTGGTAAATTTGAAAATAACAAGTACGGATAGAGAGATTAAAGTAAACAAGGCCTTTGTATTTCCCATGTGGTTGCAGTTGAACTGACTACATCACATTTTATCCACAGTTCATGACACCTGAAGTGAACTTGGATTAGTTCATCTATGGCGTCACTAAATTTGTGATTGAACAGTTTTTACTGTTGCTGAGATTCACATCACAGGAATTTCACTCACCATCAGGCAGTGCTTTTAGTTTTTTTTAAAAATTCTTTACCCAATCATTATACTTTTTAGTACTCAACCAGAAACTAAAAACAGCAGTTCCAGTTCATGCTTACCTTCATTAGCTTTGTTGCCAGTTTTAACACATTGTTTACTATACTGAGTTGATCTTTCTTGTTAGGCTTTTTCTCCATCTTCAGATACAAATTAATCTGTAAACCGAGAATAATTTTAGGCACTGCAAGCTGCACATTTTCAGTCTAATTATTTATTTCCAACATGCATAAAATGGCAGAAAAAGCAAATCAGCTGAGGTGTTACACCAAGGCCACTGAGAAACAACCTGCAGCTGATGTATTGCAGCCAGGGGGGCCTCACCTGCTCAGTGAGCAGCACTGAAGAGTTGCTGTATTTGTAGTTGGTCTCTGATCCCAGAGTTGCCAGGCGTAACAGAAAAATGATGAGGGAGGAGCCCCACACCATGAGCTCCCAGTTTGTCAGAGACTCCAGGAATGTCTTGTGATTGTGCAGAAGCTGAGGTGGAGCAGAGACAATGTTACATATTATGAACATGAGGTTTTCTTTGCATCTAACATATCATGCTTTATTTGAGCTTTATGACTTATCCTGAGTCTGACATCATTAGATGGCTGCATATTCAGTGGCTTCCATGTGTTATTTCAGCTCCATTTCTCACTCACAGCATTTGAAAAACACAGTCAATGCAACGCTCTCTAAGCACCACAAACCTTTCCCAGCATGTTAGACTGACCTGGGCACAAATAATGAACGAAATGGAAAGTGCTGAAAGGAAGATAGTGGAGACTATGACATCAACAGAGCGCTGCGGCCCTCGTCTCTGCAATGAACAAGCAAGACAATGAAAGCTAGTTACAAAGACAGGTCCATGACAACCACCTAGTGGTGAAAAAATGCACAGTACCGAAAGAATTAAAGCTGGAGGATACAAACCCTGAGAAAAGAGCGTAGTGACAACCACATCTTTATGTTCTGTACTTTTTTCAGCCTGAAATGGGGAATCTCAGATTTCTTGGCTTTGCGAGCGGAGGTGAGATGGCTGAAGTACTTGGCAAATAATAGTCTCTGCCAGGGAAACATGGACAAACACTGTCAGACGTGATGAGAACTGTAGCTACAATAAATACACGGGAAAATAATAAATGATATCAAAGGTTCAATCTATCTTGATTCAGTTATGCAAGAATGCTGGTAAGTGGAAGTTGTATTGTTACACAGCTGTGTTGTTTATCTCCTCTACTGTATATTTCTAATGGCTTAGGTGAAAGCTTAAAGAGCCCAGATGATGCAAATTTAAAAGTTTACATTTGGTTTTGGAAGTCTACTATAAGATATATTCATGTTTCAGATGTGTTTAATGGCTATGTCATGAAATAATAGATGAAAATCCTCTACAGATGAGAAATTTCAGGGAGTTCAGGAGCAGTGCTTTCTGCTGGACAGATTAACTCTCCCTGGTAAGGGCTTGAGGCTTTAAAACAATACACATCACTTAGATAAAAAAAAACCTGTTCTAGACTGATTTAATCAATTTAATGCTTTTGCTACACCTACAGACAAAGCTACCACACACCTGTTTGTAGGTTCTCTCCGCCACACACATCATGAAAAAAAACAGCCCCGTGAGGCAGACTCTTTGCACCGTAGTGATAAGAAAAAAGACATAAGCCCGTGTATCACTTGGCCCAACCGCTATTTCCACCAGCTGTGGGAGGGAGAGGGAGCTGAGGCTCGACATGTCCAGACGCTGAGCTAGGCGAAAGGCAAAGGGCAGCAGTGCCAGGGTGACAGTTATGAGCCCGCTGAGCACAAGGTAACCCACACCCTGCTCCACTAACTTCACCTGGTAACAAGAAACACAGAAACAGACACATGATACAGGAGGCATCATGTTTGAGATGTTATTGACACGGTTTTTGCAGAAATCAAAACAGATGTTAAGAGTTTTTACTAACTTGGCAACTATATGATCAGCAGAGTAACAATAACAGATTCTTGTCCTGCATTTGAGTAAAACTAGAATTCTCTTTATGTCTTGCTCTACCTGCAGTATTTGGTGCAAATAAAATTCTGGACAACTTTAAATAATGGATTAATATTTAGGTTATTTTTATTTTTTTTTGCAAGGGAAGCCCATTTAACTCAGTTTTTGTAACAGATTCAGTTTTCACCAGAGATTAACAATAACATTTTACAATGAAAATGACTTCACAACAATAGGAGAAAGAAAATCCATACACGTGTGAGGATGATCCCGCTGATCTCCAGCACGGACATGTCTGCTTTCTTGCAGTCGCCCTGCTCCCATATTATGGCACTGACACGGTCCTTAGATGGGTGACATGCCTGAAGCCAAGTCAGCTGGTTCTGAAATACAATCCAACAATCCAGTTCACCATGTGTGTAAATATAGTATTTCCTTCTGTAATGGGCTAATATAAAAGGAAGTTTTAAACTTTCTTTGGTAACCTGTATGAATATTTTTACTTATTAAGACAAACATTTTTATAGATTAAAGTTATGTTTAATATGAATGCAATGTGTTGCATAAAGACAAAACTAATAAAATAATTTTGTATATTTACACTGGTGATTCCTTGTTGTAGGCTTTCATCATCACTGCTCAGAGTGGGGTTTTGTGGGAGACCCACCCCAGGGTTGTACCTCCCATTCCCCTCACTGTCACTGCTCCCTGAGGAGGCAGAGTCAGGGTCCTGAAGAAGCTCCTCCCATATTGTGTCATCGGTGTCGGAGGCCGGACGAGAGTCCACATTTGGCAGGAGGCGTTCCACATCACGAGGATTCACCTTGACGGCTGCTCCACTCCCTTCCTGCCCTCAGATGGTAACACACAGAGCTTCTTTAATATAACCTTCATTATTACTTTAAACTTTACATAAATTATACGCCAAATGAGAGTTATATTACTATGAGCACACTGAATGTTTATAAAAAATTACCTTGAATGCATTCTGTAACTCTAATTTCATCAAGTCTGAGCTTAAATATGATTTTACGGTTTCAATAACAAATAGTGAAGCAAAACTCTACCTGAGGTCTTAGTAGAGGTTTGGGGTTAGACTTCACATTTCTATTTCTGACAGAAGATCCTGATGACAGATTAAGTGTTGAAGGGTGTATATTAGGATGGTGAAGCCCTTCCTCTTCCTCGCTGGAGAGTTCATCAGAAGCCCCAAACCCCGACTGACTTTTGTTCTGAGAAAATATATATAAAGGAATCTTTTTCAAAATGTGCTTTTATCTAATTTCCTTTGAATGCAGTAATATAAAACAACCGTCATAAGACGGCCCTAATGATATCCTGCATGTGTTTGATGTTTTTTATTAATCTGCTTTTCTGAAATGAAAATAATTTTCTAGATTTTTAAGAAATAGAGTTAGTACAAGAAGAGGTCCAGCTGTCATGTCCAGCATCCTAACATACAGAACGGTGGTCTGTGTGCCATATTTTGCCCGACAGATTTGCTCTACCAAGGGAGACATGTTATATAAATGGCTGCTCTTGTTTGGAATATTTTTATTATAATATTTTCTTTAGTCTTGATATGTCAGTGCCGAACCTAAGTATTCACAAAAACGATATAAACTACCACAGTACTACATGATAAATAAAGAAAATAGGATAACGATGAAAAAGTACAACAGTCATCAAACGACCTTGTAGTGAGACGTACCAACACACAAACATCAACAAGATCTAGTTGGAAGCAGATGGAGAGACGAGCTTGTTTGTGAGCATGCACGTGTGAACGTGCATGTGTGACCATGCAACAAGGATGAAATGTGTGCTTGCAAGGGGGCCGTGACCACGCCGCATCCCGAAGCATCATGGGGAAACAGGGGGGAGCCCGAGGCCCCAAAGGCCCGGCAGGTCCACAGAGTAGAGCCCAGGACAGCCAAAGCAGAAAGAGCAGCGGCCCACTCAGCCCAGAGCAGAGGGGCCTCCAGACCGGAACCCCCCGGCGCAAGGCGGGGGAGGGGCACCGAGCAGCACAGAGCGACGGTGAGCAGGCCCAGCGGGCACCAGGTGCTGCGGCACGGGCTGCACAGAAAGCAGGCACCCCAGACTCTAAGCCTTCTCCAACACCACAACACAGATTGGGACAATTGGGCAAACTCCTGCTCAACTTCTAATATTCTTGCAAAGGTAAACCAATCAGCTTTTGATCAATGCGTGGTATCATATCTGGTGCCTAATGACTGTCAGATGCTAAAATACCACCCTAAATCCTTTACTCCACCGGAGCAGAGAGTGACACAGTCAGTTACCTACATGCAAGCATAGACAGACCCTGAGACAAAACCATGCAAAAACAAACCTGTCCAATTAAATAAGAATTAAATCTCAAGTTTTGCCTCTACCACTGAGCATGAGACTTTGACTCCACCACACCTCACTGACTCATTTCTTGATTCTGAAAACTGACAGAAATGACCAACTGTACCCTCCTCTCCTCGCTTCTGTACAATCGCTGGCTTTCTTCACACTGCGTGGGCCTCTGCAGCTCTGTGTCCCAGCTTTCAGGTTTTTCTTCTGATTTTTTCAACCCTCTGCCCTTCCTTGGTCTGAAGGAGGCAAGACAAAATAATAGTAAAAGAGAACAGAGAGAAGATAGAGAAAGATCAGTCTAAAACGCTGGTTTAAAACCCCCAAAATATAAACACATTTCATATTTATCACTTCTCTTATATTAATCTCTATATCTCTATATTAATCAGTAATGGGGGTTTACCCGTAGTCACTCAGATAAAAGTCAAGGGAATATTAAAAAAGTAAAGATAAACATTGTAAATATTTTTAAAAAATAATAAAGTTTAACAATATCTATCATTATTAATGGAAAATTCTATTTTGTGCCATAAACCTTTAAAAAAAACACTGTTCTAAAATTACAGTAATGACAGAATCTGTGAGGCTTACTAAGTGGCACAGTTAGTGACAAGTCTGCAGAGTCTGTATGAAACAGAGAGAAAAACCACCTCCTTCTGCGTGCAGGGCTGGTGCTGCTGCTGGCAGCTGGACTGCCTGAGGGCCACTGGTTGGATTCAGTTGATACGATCTGGCAGTGCACGGTACCCAGCAGCAGCATGAGACACACGGGCACAAACACCTCACTGGCACTTGCCCTCGGGACCTCCAGGTACAGCGCCACTGCTGCCACTGAAGGGAGCAAAACATTTGGCAACAGCAAACAAATCAGTCTCTTAGGGGAGACATTACAACTGAATTCATATGCGTTAATGAGGTCTCTTCTGTGCTGCTCAGGTGTAAGTGGGAACAGGTTTATTGTTGCACATAAACAAATTTTTAGACTGTGATAAATAGACTCAGTGAATTTAAACTTGAGGACTACATTAAAATTTCATTGGACTGAAAAACAACAGCATGTTGCCTTCTGTAAAAATCTTTAGTGAAAAGTGTAGTTGTGTTGAGTGTAATTACACCACAGTTTATATATCTAAATGATTAATATTTAAATTAGCATCAGTCTCGTAAGCACGCTGTTGCTTTAGTATGAATAAAGTCAAGTTTAGAAATCAATAGCTCACCTTGCATAAAATACAGAATAAGGATACATGAGGAAATGGACTTGGAGGTCACCTGGATCCACCACTGGAAGAAAAAAGGAAACAGGAGCACTCTAACCAGACCCTTTCGGGTCAGAGCAGTCCATGGACTTTCTGGTTTGGCTTTACTAAAAGTTGATCCTGCAATGAGAGAAAGGGTTAAACTTTTCACTGTGAAGATAAATAAAGCGAAATCGAATTTAATAGAGGATAACAGGAAATGAGACAGCTGCAAGTACCGCACATGACGCAATCTTTGTTTATAGGCTTTGTGTATGAATTATAGAAAGACAAGTTTCTGTTTCTGAATGTAAATATTGATGATAAATGTTGATGAATGTAATTAGTTAATACAGGTTTAATAAACACAAAATATAGGTCAAAACTTTCATCAATCGTCTGTCCAGCTCACCTCTTACTAAATCAACATCGATGAGGTCTGCTTTGATGTAACCTGTCTTCTTTGGTTTGCTTTCCAAACCCTGCATGAATGCCAAAGGTGAACTTTGCTTTAGAGGAAATTTGCAACATTCAACCCAAACATTTATTCCTTCAATTAAAAAAAAAAGGGAAAAAAAAGACAAAAGAAAAAAAAAAATCACAAGTATCTTACAGCTATTTCTGCTTTCTCCAGTGATTTCTCCCAGATTTGTTGATCATAGGCTCCAATCTGCAACCCAAACAACACTTTCCCATTTATATTAATTTAAACAAAACATTTGAATTTTAAAAAATTATTTAAATTAGTCCATTATAAAAAAAAAAAAAGAAAAAAAAAGAAAAAAAAGAAAAAGAAATCCCCACAAAATGTTTGAGGTCGCATCTATGATAAAATTAAATATTATTGTTCATCTGTCAAGGACAGATCCATGGATCAATATGTTAATATTTGTCTGTTTCTTTGTCAATGTCTCCGCATGATTAACCCAAAAAACTACCGAGCAAAACTTAGTCATATCTGACAGAATGGTGAAAGATGCACAAAAGAAGAAGCTGTTAAAGTATATTGTTGATCCTCATCACTTTCATATGAACTAGCCAATAAGCCATGGCAGAGATCTATGTTCATGCCTTTATTAGTTACTTGATTCAGAGCACATTAACTGTTCTGAGCTCATACGGTGAAATGGAAAATTACAACAGTAGTAAGCCAATTTGCAGTAGGCGTGCTTAATCCTAGTTCACCTGTTGATTATTTTTTCTTTCTTCTAATTTTTATGGGTTGTTCAAACCTAAAGCAACAAAAAGGGTAACCAAAACTGTAAAAGGTTGGCTAAATGGTCTGAAAAGATGTGCCTTCACACTGTAAATACTTTGATTACATGATTATTGTGCAATGTTTTAAGGGTGCATGGTAACATTTGGACAGGGAAAACAGATGCAGATTTGGTTACCTAAGGCTTAGAACATGAACAGAACTGCCAAAGAAAGAAAAGAAAACTTTGGAAAGATTCATGCCAGAATTTCTTATATCAACTATATTAAAAGGATGCAAAACTTGCCATTTTAAATAATAAAAATAGTCAAATAAAACATGATCCGTGTTATATATTTATCATAGTTTCTAAATTTCAGTCCCACATACCTTTATAAAAACAGATCACCACCACCTATCATTTTTACACGTATTATAAAACTCCATACTTGACAGAGGGAAAAAAGGAGAATCGATTTTGGTTAGGTGACCTTACCTTCTCTTGATACCAGGCTATTCTGGCCATTGTCGTTATCAGGAACGGGAAATAGTGAACTCGGATCAGGTCATGTCACAGAAGCGAAGGGAAGACTGGGCAATAATCCAGGTCAGTTCCCTGAACATTCAGAATAAAACGGATGGGAAATTATAACAACATTTAAAAGACAGAAAGAGAGAAATTTAGAAAACAAAACATAAGATTAGCCATACACGGGCTGACAGTTTTGTTTAGCAGCGAACACCTGTTGATATAAAACACTAAACAGCTAAACGTTAGCTAACGGTAGTTGCTCGTCACAAAGTAAAGAAATCTACTCACCTGGAATGAAACATTACGCTGTTTCGGCGCAAACTGGAACAAAACTTGAGTGATCATCACAAAAAAGCATCTTTATATACTTTCTTGTCATCAGTTTCTGGGGCGTTGTATTATCTTGCTGTGAAACTGAACTCACTAAGAGCTACGTGAACTGCGTTATTCACCTCTTCGGTCAAGTCTTGACCCGGATAATAACTTTAGTAAATGTTTTATTTCAAGAAATTCACGTTTCTTTCGCATTTGGTTCATCCATTTCAGTTGTTTGGCACTTTCCCCCCCCATTCTTCCGCTTCCCTTTTCGGGATTTATTTTGCTGGAAATCCAACAATATATTCCCCTTATAAAGTCTTCCAGGAGTTATTAACTTTCTCGGGTACACCTAAAGTTTTCCCACACTCCCGTGGTTTTCTGAGGAAGGTGGAATATATATATATTTGACAAACTTGATTATTTTTTCCACTGTTATCTGTTAATTTAACACATTTCATAAAGCATTTTTGCACAGCGGCAGAAGGAAAATGCTGCCTCAGTAGTCAAACTGAGGAGAGCTAATACTTATAGTGGCGTCACATAATTTTAACCAATCAGAGCACAGTAAAACACATAAACGGTAGCCTGGGCCAGTTGTTTTTATTTTTTTTTAAATTTTATTTGTTTATTTTTTTATTTTTTAAAGCTTTTATTTTAGAATTAGTTAAGTCAGTTTATAAGATTATTCTAAATTATTAAATTAAAAATAATCTAGAAAATATTTGTGCTTCTCAGGAAACCAAATGAAGTTAATATTTTATTGAAAAGATGGACCGATATTAAAACCTCTGAAAAGAGGCTATACTTCACGTTCAGTTGCTTTTAATGGGCCAACAGACCGAAATCTTAAGACTTTAAAGCAGAAATTCATCTAAGTTGAGTTAAGAGCCTGAAATTATTTTACATTTAATCATAATTATTTAACTGACACCTTGACACAAAGACACAAACATTGCAGGTACATGCAGGTACATAGAGTAATTTGTTTACAATTTTAATTAGGTCAATATTTTGATGAAAATAATCATTGCAAAACTACCTGTTAAGGTCAGTACATTCTTAAGTGCACTTTGCTTATAAAAATCTAAATTAGTAAGGTGTGAGGGGGGAATAAAACCACTGCTGCATCAGCAGGCTGTCAAGACAGAGACAGAGTCATTTGTCATTGGACTCTTGAGTGTCCACTGATGGCTGGTCATGCTCAGCTGCACACACAATCTTCCCCTTGACCTTCTTGTTGGAGGAGATAATAAAGTAGGGGCTGAGAGAGGCATAGCAGGATGAGAAAAACACCCTCATATCAGCCACCACTGGTGACACCTTTGACACTGTCAGCATGTAGATCCAGATCACATTATCAATGCCGAAAAAGACCACATAGAGAACCACCAGGGTCAGCACTGTTTTTGCCGCCCTGGTCTCTGCCTTGCCGCCCTGAGAGCGACGGATCCCTCTCACCTGGTGGCTGTGGCGGTGGAGAAGCAGGAGGATATAACCGCTGGAGCCTACCATTAGGGCAACAAATACAAAATCCCTCCCAGAGACAGCCACTCCATTAATAACATAGGACAGACTGTCTTTGAAGTCCACATGGCAGAAGCCGAGGTTGAGAGTAAAGGCGGGAACAGTGCCATTACGTGGAGCCATAGAGAAGAAAGGGGCTGCAACGCAAATGGCCATGTTGAGGAACCACAGCCCTGCAAATGTGGGAAGGACCAGGGAGGGAAGTGCAGGCTTCAGCCTTGACAGGCGAGGCCCAGCAGGAGCAATGGTTACTGCCTGAAAAACGCTGAGCATGCAGGTAATGCAGACTGACAAAGCCCGGCCAATGCGGTAGGCGTAAATCACTACTTTACAGCCGGGATCATTCAGAAGGTCCCTCAGCCCAAACACAGTCATGGTCTGGGGGACGCAGCGAGTCAGGAGCAGCATCAGGTTGGCAAAAGCTAGGTGGCACAAGATCATGTCCACAGGAAGGAGCTTGGGTTCGGTGCAAATGATGTGGGCATAAGCCAAAAGCACCACGACATTCCCCAAGATTCCCATACCTGTTTGCAAGAGGAAGGAGACCCCTTTGATGGTCACACACAGATCCATGACACCACAGCCTGGACAAGTCAGAATTTCAAAGCAGAAAGAAAATTAAATTAGTTTTGAATACACTATATATAACATAAATCTACCACATTGGTTCAATCAAGTGACACAATTAGAAAAATGTCTCAACTCTACTGAAAATTATTCCCACCTGTTGCAAATGAATGTAAAAAGCCTGCTGTGAATTAACTGTTGAATTGCCCGTCTTAACTATAATTTATAATCCTAGATACCCTTTGAATCTATTGGCCAAGATTACTGGGTTCAGCCCACAGTTTACCATTTTAAGTCAACAAACCTTCTTTCGTTTGTATAGTCTCACAGGACTAGCATCACAATGGAAATGGTAACAATATCTTAAGATAAAAGAGGTCCTTAGGGATGTGAAACAGTGGCTGGTTGCAGAACCACCCCTCCCGTTCAGAGTCTGCTATGAAAGCTTTAATTTACACATTTCCAATGAGGGTACATTAAACAAAATCCAAAGTTTGTGCAAGATTGATATCAGTGATTGATCTTAGCCTGAGTCCATACAAATAATAGCAGCAGTAATATTAGTACACATCTAAGTTATATTTCCTTCTTAATGCTTTCTAAGGCAGTGCAGACCAAATGGCAAAACTATTAAGATTTTGCAATTCTGCAATTTTGCAGAATAGGCTTTGTTACATCATCAGTCCTGAAAGGAAGGATCTTGTAATGTACAAAAACAACAGAAGGAATCCAAAACAAGGAAATACCGTAAAAATGTTAAAATGTAAATGCTGGTTTGTTTTTAAGGAAGACTTTCTTAATTTGTTAATATTAGCAGAAACCATACATTTACCACAGTGTAGCTTATCTCAGTTGAAAACACTGTTAAGTTTATCTTTATCATCTAACAGGTAATTTATCTACTTTTAGTGACAGAAATAACTTGCAAGTAATGAAAAAGATTAACACGAGTGGTATGTTCCTTCACTAAATAAAACACAACTTCCCAGTTTCTTTAAAGGTTTAATTTCCGAAACATTAATATGCTATTTCCCTGTTGAGTTAGAAAATACAGTTAACCAATCCCTGCGGTGAGAACAGTGTGTGGTTATTGTTGATGTCGAACATGCCATCAAGGGACTTTTACATGCACAGCTGGCACTAAAGTGTGTACTCTTTTCCTCCTTCATGTCCAGGGATCATGTTTGAAGACGCAGAGAAGCAAGACAATTAGCTGTGTAACAATGCATGTATGCACCAATTGGATACATGGGGATAACCAGCCAATAAAAATTTATGTTATAAGTTTCAGCATCAACATATAGCTACCAGAAATGTTTGAGATGTGCTCCAATATTTTTGGTCATTGCACACTGTAAATAGCAAATTTGCCATGAAGCACTTTCTTAGAGGTCACTTCTGCAGTCGTTACTAACTTACCATTACCATTCATACTTAATTCAGTGTTTGAGAGGCTTGTTTTGTTCTTGGGAATAAGCTTTGGAATAAATCATCATTAGATGTGCTCTTTCCCTGTGTGTTTTTACCATGTTTACATGTTCAGAAAGCTAATTAAAATGGCAAGTTCAAGCATGTTCTTCTCAGGGGATTGAATTTATTGTTTGCTGCTGTGCAGACTTAATGATACAGACTTTCCCCCTGCTGCATGATTTGATCTTTAATTTCTCTTTTTTTTTAATGGTTGATGCATTTTTTTTAACCACTGCTTACATTTATGTTTCACAGTCCTGTTTAATATATAACTCTCAAGGTGACTGAATTATATGGTTGTTTAATTGATTAGTTGTTTATAACAACACGCATTTCTTTAAAGGAAAGTTACTTTCTAACTTTTTGTTTCTGTTAAGACTAACGAGTACAGCAGTCTGGATTAGATCTTCATTGGACTTCATTGTACCAGTTAAGCTGTCCACAGTAGAGACGTTGCTTTAGGAGCTTTTGGGTCAGCGGTCTCTCACTTCTACAGATGGAATTATTGTATAAAAGTGGAAAGAAGACAAGCGAACTTCCACGGTTTTATATTAAATTGTATTTTAAAATATGATCCACTAAACCTCTGGGACAGCTTTTGGTGTAACACCAAAACATGCAAACAAAATTATTTATGCATTTTGATTGTTGTAAATAAAAGTGAACTTTAATTCATCAACACGTTTTATCAGTTTTGTTGATCTCCTGCAGTTTTCTTTATATTTTTTTAACTTCTAAAAAAAAAATATAAAAAAATAACGACAAAACAACTAGCCAAAAATCTATTTTCTATATCTGTAGCAAAATGTTTATCAAAGGAGGAAGCTCAAGCCAAGCAGCTCAGCATGCTTTTTCTTAACTAAATATCATGATGATGTAAAAATGCTGCAGGGACTGACAGAATAACAATGACAGATTAATAACAAAAAGCTTTTCATACATTTGGATGAACAGCTTAAATCAGAGAAGATGATGGGTTTTCATTTATTTGATATTAATGTTTTGAATTATTTTAATGTTACAATCAGGTCTGTGTATAATTTTGCAAGCCCTCCTTATGGGGCAAATGTTAGCTGAATAAGAAAAAGTTAAGTTCAATGAAAATGTTCTAAGATGGAAACAAACAAAAAGTAGTAGCTGAACTGCTTATTAGAGCAATGTTTTACTTTATTTTATGTTCAGGATGGATATTTAATTAGGTCTTGGTATATATGACTAATTTAATTAACAGTTATGCCATAAAATTTTAAGAGAAATCTTATGGATTCTGTATAGTGGACATGTCTTTCTTTTTACAATAAATTACCTGAAGAATCATTTGCAATTCCCTGTTGAGAGACCTGTAGTTAAATCATGTTGCCTACCCCCACTCATCTGTCCTCTGAACAGCCTCACAGTTTAGGTTAAACTCTATTTTTAGAACTTTTTAACACATTGGATGAATTGCACAATCATAAATTGAATGCTATCCTCTCTAAATAAAAAATGTGGGTGATGCATCATGTAGACTGAGAGGAACATTATCTGGTTTTAACTTTGTTCAATCTTTCTCCACTGGGGGGCGCTGTGGTGTTGGTATCTGTAGCGCAAAAACAAGAATGATCTCTGTAATAGTGTCTTTTGACACTGATGGCAAAAATTAAAAATACAAAAGTGGTACAAAGAATTAAGCATGGAGGTCTATATATCAGCCCAGTAATTAGAAAATTAATAAAATAGTCGTAAGTAGACAAAACGCCAAATTTGAGAATTTATTTGAATCTTTTTCTGATAAAAAGAATGGGATTGATAGACATTTCCTGTCATCAACCATGTTCTTGTCTAACTGACTCTACACATTCTGTAAATGGTTATAAGCTCAGCCTCATCTCTGTTATCTTGTCTGAGCCCATTGAGGAGACAGAAGCAGTCATCTGAATTGATCTCAAGTAATTGGAGGTCGAGGGAAGAGAAGTCAATGGAGCATGCAAATCAGATCCAACAGCCATTACCTGTTTGCAAGTATAAGGAAACAAACAACCTGACTCCTTCAGGAAGGAATCACACCATGTCTGACACAAGGTCCACTTCAGACATCTAAGTTTTGACTGCTCTCAAGTAGGACTTTAACTTTCTACATAGATGCATCTAAAATCATTTGGAGTGTTAGGTGCTGCTTGATGTGTCTCATGATTTACTGATCTCCTGTACACTTTCTTTCCTCTCTGCAGGAATGTCATCTGAGGAGTTTGTTCGTGGGATGTTCTATCTGTCGCTCACAGTTGTGGGAGTTCCAAGCAATGTTACTGTAATTGTGGCATTTCTCCTTTTGATCTACAAAGAAAACCGGCTTCTGGCAGCCGATGCAATCATCCTGCACCTGGCTTGTACCAATCTGCTAGTGGTGGTTGTACGCTGTCTGATGGAGACCCTGGCCTCTTTCTATCTGGTCAACATCTTTGGAGACACTGGCTGTAGAATTGTGATCTTCATCTACAGAACCTCCCGTGCCCTCTCAATCTGGCTCACCTTCCTCCTGAGTGCTTACCAGTGCCTGAGCATTGCCCCTCCTGGATCACGGTGGGCCACTGCTCGCGCCATATTAGCCCAATATTTGGTATTTGTATTCGTTTTCCTCTGGGTTCTCAATACTACTATGAGCCAAGCAGCTATATTGTTCACTTTCAGTACCAAAAATAACTTTAGCCTTACAAGCAATGCTGTTAATGTGCAATACTGCCAGGTAAGCTTTCCTTCAAAATTATCAAAAGAGATCTATGGGGCAGTGCAAGTGGGTAGAGATGTGGTGCCCATGGCTCTTATGACTCTAGCCAGCCTGACAATCCTAGTCTTCCTTTACAAGCATAGTGAGCAAGTGAAAGTACTTCGCTGTGGCAGCAGAAGTAGTGGAGGAAGTGGTGGGGCCGAACAGCGAGCTGCCAAAGCTGTAGTGGTGCTTGTGATCATGTATGTCGTTCTTTATGGGCTAGATAATGGGCTTTGGGTGTACACCCTCACTGTAAAGACGACGATTAGTTCCTCACTGATCTCTGACCTGCGTGTGTTCTTTGCCTCACTGTATGCAACCCTAAGCCCTCTGGTTATCATTGCATCAAACAGGAAGGTGAATGGCAAACTGAGGTGTGCAACAAAGGAGAAACCTGACCTGGAGATAAGTACATATCAGTCTAAGCGAGCACTGTGTTGGGATGGTTGACCGCTTTTAGGGCTGCAGGGGAAGCTGAAGTTGGACTGATACTGATTTTTTTTCCAAATGTCTGGGTCATGCTTGGGTCACTGTCTGAAATATACTGGGTAAATAACCTTTTGTGGTAGGAATAGCACAGGCTCTTCTTTCCTTTGTAGAAGGACTGGTAGGCTGTGAACTGAAAAGCATGAGACTTTTCAGATATGTTCTGTTTGTATTGTTGTACCTGATTTAAGTTATTGGACATGTATCACTGCCTGAACAGAAGAAAACTCTCTCAGACACAACCTAACTCCACTGATCTGGCACTGCATAGTTTTATTTATTATGCCCCCTCATTCTTAATTGGTTGGAAAAATTAGTCTTATAATTAAGTTCAGTGTAGGTGTCAAAGGGCTTCTAGTTTCCTATTTAGCTATCATTAAGGCTTTGAACAGAATCTGGGAAATGTCTTGTGCTAATGAGGCAGGGTTCTTGTCCCACAGAGAATTAGTTAAAAATCTGACAGAGAAACAACATTCTTTATAGATGTAAGATATGTTCATTACTTAATATAATGCTGACAATGTCTATGTGACATCTGGGCGTGCTTGTAAGTTAAGCAGATACAAAAGTACATTTTGGCAGAAGCTCTGAAGAGTTTGCTGTGGATGGGTCAATGTGGGAATTTAAGAGTCCTTATGTAATTGCTGTGACTTAGAGAATCAAGGGCAGAGAAATGGGGCGAGGACATAACAACCTCTGTGAGTGACAGTCCAAAAGACATAAAGTGAGGCTGCCAGCACTCTGTGATCCTGCAATAACTCTTGAGTGCAATCAGTGCAGTCCTGTTCAGCCTCTGTTGTACTGCAGGTGAAGAGTAGGAGGAAGAATAAAAGTCCTCTTTCAGTGTTTGTGCAGAACTGTTGCATTTACCACCAACTTGACACCAAAGAACACGAAAGGTCACGATTCACCACAGAGCATCATTTATCTTTAATATAAAAGCTGAAGCCATTAAAAACCATCAACCTTTCTTTAAAATAGCTCTCTCCAGATGAGAAATTCCATGTGTCTTACTCTTCAAACCACTGAAATCTGATTGGCACTTTATACAGACTCCGGTGGAATGAAGGATAGGATACATGGATAGTTTCAAAAGCGCAGCAATTGCGCTGTCGCCTTTGGTGAGGAATCGACAGGAACATAGACGGCTCTCCTCTACGCTTTCAGTGATGCCGTTGTTTTTCTTTTTCTGTCAGGAGAGAAGTGGCAGATTAGTTAAAAGAAGCAAACACACAAAAGACAAGTTACCTCAACTGTGTGCTCAAGTGTTTCTCTGTGTGAGTGTGTGTGTGAAGGGTGTGCCAGGCAGGCCTCTCCCTTCACAAGACAGGACCTGTTTTCTATCCTTCTGGAGCCTTTTGAGCCAGAAGAATGCAGGGTGCTGTTATAAATGTAGAAACTAAACACAAACAAAAATATGCAACTATTTGTGTCTCGCTCCTTTCAGCTCATGTCCTGCCAATCAATACTTAATTATTGCTTATAAATGTACAATGTACATCCAACAGTTTTAAATAATCTGCAAGCAACCTGGAGAAATACAAAAAAAAGCACCTAGAAAGATCTTTTTTTTTCTTTTTTAGCAAAGCAATTATCCTACAAATGCTAACTCTTCTTTCTCTGTGTAGCAAGGTAAGATGTACAATACAAACCTGTTTGAAAGCAATACTCGGAAAATGTCTTGAGCTGACCAGAGCGGTTGCTTAAATAAAACCGCCAAATCCTACCGGATGATCCTGTCAGACTTTTGCTGTGCCTGATGTAAGTCTGTTTACCTGTTCCAGGTACAGGCATTTTTGTCCTGCAGTCCACCAATGGAAAAGCAGCAGTAACGTAAGCCTCCCCCTTTTCTGCCTTGGAGCAAGCCCACACCCAGCTGCAATTGAATGCTAAACCAAAACCATTTCCTCCCCCACAGAAATTCAGAGTTTGAATCACTAAAAACACAACATAAAACTGACAAATGTAGACATAAAGAGTGGCAACAAGCACTTTAAAATGTTAAAATTATGAATTAAACCATTGATCTTTTTCTTTTTACATATTTCAGCCTGTGGTTTTTAGAGGACAACACAATCACTTCTCTGATGGTTTTTTCTTTCTTTTTTACCAGTCAGGAAAACTTAAGAACAAAAGAGCTGCCGCAAACTTATTTCTCTTGTTTAATTTATCTGCATAAGCATATCCTAAAGTACTTACAAATTTTATGTATTCTGTAAAGGAATTCTGTAATAAAACATATTTAGATTTGCTGATACTGTTCCTGCTGAACCATCTAAAGGATGCTTCTTTTTTTATGTAAATCAACACAAATGGAACATTTCTAAGTGCAAAGCTGATGCTGTAGTTAATTTAAAAAAAAAAAATTGAAGTAAAGAAGATGTTACTATTAAGTTACAGCGTTGGATATGTGTGAACCTTTTTTTTTGCATGCACCCAGTTCAACTGCTTTCTTTAGACAGAGAAGACACACATTCGTGTTTCAACTTGCCTGGAATGCTGAACTACACCTAAGCAAGGAAGTTTGTAGTCAAGATGGCAAGAAAAAAATTTACGCTTTATAAAATTTGTAATTCTTGATTTATCCTGATCAACTACCATCATAAACAGAAGAGGTTTAAACAAGTTTTGAGGTTTAGTGGCTCGCTTTGTAACAATGACTGTCAGATTTTAAATTCAGACCTGGGGTTTCCCAAAAATATCCAAAATCTAAAGCTCATCAGCTCTAAATAAAATTTATCAAAATGTTACACTTTGTGTATCAGTATATAAAATTTAGCTGGCATGAGAAGTGAAACTAGCGTGACATTATGTGTATATTCTGTAACAGAGTTTCTGTAAAGGAGATCACATCTGTTTCCATTTAAGTGGCAGGGACACAGACTAAACAGAAGACTGAGTGGGGGTTGGGAGGTAGTGGCTCATGGATCTATGTGGGAGCAGATTAATGCAACTCCACCAGTCTCAGGTAAGATATGCACTGCTGTGCTGAGACTTGATAGGCATTAAAGATACACAGCTACCTATCCACTGGTCTATCTCACTGTAAGGACATGAAGATGAGAATAAGAAGTGGTGATAGAATGTCAGATTGCTGATATAAAAAACAAACAATAAAACCTGTACTGTAAACAAACGTAGAAATGTTGTCATTTGAATTTCTAGAAGTTAATTTCTTGGGGGTAAATTCGTTTGGTTTTATCTTTATACAGATAGTCTCACTGAGATCAAGAATTCTTTTTAAAGCGAAAGAGAGAAATAAGTGTTAATCAGGCTGAAAGAGGCCTTACCGCCTGTGTCAGCTGGAAGAGATCAAAAAACTCTGATTGGATGGGGGGGGGGGGGGGGGGTCCCTTGGTTCAAAAAGTCAACCCCAGGAAGTGGGACTTCCCCCCCCCTGGAAGGAAATCAACCGGACCTGTTTTGGAAGTTTGAAAACTCC
>JBAMHW010000003.1:14959094-14970542 GCA_037177495.1 Rhadinocentrus ornatus
GACTAGAGACCGAGGAATGAAAACAAAAAAAAATCCACATTCACAAAAGTTTTCTTCCTTTGAGATCAAAGTTAAGGCAGGAAGGGGAGGAAAGAAAAGGGGACCCCCCCCCCCCAAAAAAAAAACAAAAAAACGACAACAACTATAAACATCAAATAAACACTGAGTTCACAAACTATGTCCTTCAAGCACTAAGAGGTCTGATTACAAGAAACATTTGAAGTGTGAATATATGTAATTAAGTTAAAAGTGATATATAGATGCAAGAAATATCCCAATACAGGGCAGGGTGTTGCATGTTATATAGATGAAATTGTGTACTGCATAAGAATCATACAGATAAAACACTTTAACAGAATAATGGATGATACAATATGGGATGTTAGAAAAGGAGTAAAAATCTATACATATTGATGTGCATTTCTCGGTGCATACGATTCTGTTTGTTACAGAAAGTGCAAGGTGATTTTTTTGCACAAAAATACATGAAATTGTTTCAGTTTATGTGATGCTGGACTCTGACAGTGGATAAGATAAAGGACCTGTAGCTTCCAGCATTGTGGATTCAGCAATCTGCTGAGGTGTTGTCCATTATGCATATTAGCTTTGATAACATCCTTCTTTCACTCATGTCCTCTATCAAGTCCAAAGGGAACTGGCCCTCCTGATCAGTCCTGTTGAGTCTCCTAGAGTTTCTAAAGCCCAAGCAGATGACTGAATTGACAAACGCAGAGGAAACCAGAGTCATAGAAAGTAACAGGGCCCTGCACACTGCAAAGGACCATAGTATCTTCATCTGTAAAACATTCTATTGAACTCTTCCAACTTTACGCTTTCTTTTATAGTTGTTATGTCTTATAATTGTTTCTTAGAATCTAAAAAAGGGTATTTAAGCTCAAATTTAAATCAAGCACTTTACTGCTATCTTTGAATATGATATTTGGTTCTTTTTAAACCATCCAGGGTTTAATACCAGTATATTAGTGAGTATATTAGCATATTAAGCAAGTACAGAGCTAGTTTTGCTGCAGAGAACAGAACAGTCACACTGAAAAGATTAGATTTCACAACAAAGAAATGCTCTTTTGTACATATATTTTAAAGAGGGCACCACAATTTCATTTACTGAAAGTGTTAATAAAAGCTGAGGTATGTACTGGTAATTGCACGAACCTGCAAGTAAAATAAAACTGGTGAACATAGATGAAAATTATGGAGTCCAAGAAGAAGAGTGAACAGTTTTATCCTGCACAACAAACAATGGTCCACACATGAGTGAGAGCAGAGAAATGCACTGGGAAGAGTGGGAAAGTTTTGCACGTTCCTGCTTGCACCAGTTTGAGATGCTTTTCCAAACTAACTTAGGAGGACAAGATAGATTTAAAGTTGTACAAGTTGTGCTTCAAACAGATGTTAACTGTTAAAACGCAGCACCTTGTAGTTAATTGTATTTGCATTGGAATTGTTGCAAGGACTTCCTTGCAAATAAAGAGGAAAATCGAACTCTGAAACAAAATATCCTTAAGAATAATGCTGTAACAAACACCAACTGTAAGTAGGTAATTTTACTTGCTGAATTTCATCCTTCTCAGGCTTTTATTTTTCTTTCCTTGTCCTCTTTGTGATTTGTAGGAAATGAGCTTTTCAAGAATATATAGAAATAGAGATGCAAATTCAAATCCCCTTACAAATGGTCACAAATAATCTATATTTGTGCTGGCATGCAGGAATAAAGCTAGTTTTTCTACGTCTGTGTTTTGTGGTAGAATAAATAGGTAGGTCTGACTGGAATAGTGTGATTTTTTTCTTTTTCTAAACATAACCTGGAATGCCCCTGCTGTGCAAATAGAACAGGATCTTAAGGAAGAAACAAAACTGAAACTATGGGCTGTTAGCATGGGCAATGTTAGGCCTATTGTAGGGAGTCTGGAGTCACCCTAAAATGTTCTTTAGCCCCCCTTAAAAAATCATAAATTTGTTGTTTTCAGTATCGGCTTTAATGATAGCGGTGTTAGTGATCGTTTAAGCTATGTTCAGTGATGTCTGGAAGACATTTCAAGACCCATTTGAAGCAGCCAAATCTGGTCCATTCATAATTGTTTTCATTCCCAACTTTCACTCCAACTGCATCTGCAGCTGTGAGACACACCGTGAGTCAGAGATCAAAATGGATATAGGGGAGTGTGAGGGAGCTGCAGACACCCCCCTCACTAAGCAGGTGCTCAGTATGTGGTTCTAAACACACACATAGACTATATACATTCTGATGCCATTTATTTGTTCTTCTTTAGTTTTTGTTAATGTATTGATCCACTAAAGATGGATCCTATTTAGTTGGTTAATACATTGATTTGGTTTATTTTCAGTAAATGTTTTTGTTTGTCTCCAATCTCTCTCTCTCTTTCTGAGGTGGTTTGGAGAGCAGCACTATCATGGAGGCGCGCCCATGAGTGTTGTTAACCAGGGCCTGGTGTGCTTAATTGGTTGGCATGGCACTAACCAAGTAGCCAGAGGGGAAGGGCGAGGTTGGGGCAGTAGTAGTTTCTTTTCATTTCTGCTTTATTAGTTTAAGTTGTTGTGATGGTTACAGTAAATGGTTTAAAAGGGATGTAATTGCGTATTTTGTGGGGAGGTGGTGTAAGTAAGTTTGTAGTGAATGTTTTTATGGGTCACAATTGTGAATACGCTCCTATGGTTGTAGTTGAATGGTTTTGGCCATGGCCTTTTTGTCAGAGGAGAATTAATTGATGCTGGATGTATGTGACTTGGTGTGTTTTTTTTCCCCCTTTTTGGTGGTATACCTGTTTGACGTTGGCATTCTGCAATTCTCAAGGTTTAAACCTTACAGGGAGCTTTTGATTTTTCTTTTTTTAAAGGTGAAAGTAGTTCACTTTTAGTAGTAACTTTTGCTAGTTATCAGCAAAAAACTTGTTTTTTTATTGATAATATAGGCACTCCCTGTTTAACAAATAAAACACTTGTTAGCTGTGTTTGGCATGATTTTGAGTTTAGCATGTTTAGCGGTTAGCATGATGTTGACTTCTGTTATTGTTGGGTTAGCTCTAAAAGTGGCAAGAGCTGTTTGTTCTCTAGCTGTTATCAATAAAAAATAAAAATCATTGCTAATCATCAGTCTATGCTTCTGTCACCTGAGGATAGAGACTGCTGAGGAGGTGAGTCTGAAGGATTTAACAGAAGGTCTGACCCTGAAAAAGGTGTTCTATTATTCAAGTAATTTTAACAGGTAAAATTATGTTAACCTGTTCTTTATAGAGAACATGACGATCCAGAGACAAAAAAGCAAATATATGGAGAAAGAGTTTAAGAACTCTTGGTGAGAAGCAACTTTGGATAAAATCCACACTAACTCAACGTGTGTGCAGTTATTGCTTATACAATTCAAAGTTATGTTTAGAGTTCACTTTTCAAAGGCTTGACTATCCCAGATCTACCCAAATCTCTCAGACTGCTGTGACAAATGTCACTATTTTTACTGAGGTTTTATATTCTTTTTTTTTTTCCATTGTTAGGTTAGCCTGGGATTCAAGAGTTTCATTGCCAATAATTGTTGATGTAACTGTTGTGCAATGACAATAAATTCATTCATTCATTCACCTCTCCATGTGACTTATCTCACATGTATTTCCTCTGTTCATCATTATGTAAAACACTCTCTACAACTGAAAATATGTCACCCCACACAGCCATATTCGGCCTCCCAGAAAATGATAAGAAATCCTCCTGTGATCAGTTAGATGTTTTAACTTTGACTTCTCTGTTATGTCGTTGCAACCTTCTTTTACATTAGAAATCAGACAAACCTCCGGTAAGCTCACAGTGACTCACGGACACCATGACATATTGAAGTTGGAAGAAATTGTAAGAGGTAACTGAAAAATTTCTCACTAAGTGGCAACCATTGCTTACATTTTTCAATTCTTTAAAATCAATTTCTCAAGACTGATGGACCCTACCTTAACCCCCCTTTCTTCTTTATTTTTTTATTTATTTTTTTTTTTTGAAATAATAGAAAAAAATGTTGTACACTGTCTTGTGTTTGGCTATCCATGTATATCAGTAAAAACTGTATTTTTGTTTTATGTCCACATATTTTTATCCTCGTACATGAACAAGGCAATGCAGTTCAGACAACAGCGGATATTTCCAGAGCATGTAAATCCTAGAGATGGTTATGGTAAAATGCCAGTAGATCAGAAGTTTCTGCATAATGCCTTTTCTTCCCCATTCTGTTGCTCAGTTTGAACCTCAGCAAGTTGTCTCAACCATGTCTACATGACTAAATGCACTGAGTTGATGCCATGTGATTGGCTGATCAGCTATGTGTGTTAACAAGCAATTGAACAGGTGTAACAAAATGACTGATGTATGTATTTATGGCTGTATATCAGCCATATAAATTGGTTTGTTAATCATTCTTTATTATCCACAACAAATCAGACCACTAAGGTAATATGAATATGATGCTTAAAAAAGCATACCCGCTTGCAAAATAAATCTTTATGGTAATTTATGTGTAGCTGCTTTCAGAGAACTGCGTCACAACTAAATTCAATAAGGATTATTGGAAAAAGCCCAGCTTAATCTGCTATGTTGTTTTTCAAATGGCTGCAGGGAGAAAGATTTTTTTCACTGAGGAGTTATTGGACAGAGTCAAAAAGGCAGCATTAAGTCCATACTGACGACATCATGTGAAGGAATTTAAAGATATATTTGTTTCCATGAATACAAAGCTGAGAATCGACATCCCACACAATAAAACAGAAAAAGGTTCAAATCTGCTAAGAAAGCACAATAAATTGCAGAACTGTACAAAAGTGACACCTGACATATTTCAGTGTATATTCTCTGGTCTGTCTACAATCTGTCACATTTGCAATACATTTCATCCTCCAGCATCGGCCCTCCTTGAGAAAAAAAACCATGCTGTTCCTTGCTACAGTGCATTATTAAAGGTTGCAAATGGGCTAATTTGCAGCTTTGACAGCACCAGCCTCAGTAAAAGCAGGTAGTAATAGGTTTTGAGGTGCTGCTTCAGCGACTGCTGTGATGGGAACAACATGGCTGAAAGCAGGGATAGGTCAGGCTTCTCTGGAAACTCTGACAAATTAAAAACAGCAAACCTTTGACATTTATCATGCTAGGAGTCTGCAAAGGTCATCGCCTGTTCTTGCTGCTTTCATTTTACTTCCCCTTTCCCTCTGGACATGTTTTGCAGTGATTGGTTACAGGCTGCTGCAGCTGGAAGAATCAGAAGCTGTAATTTTAGTGAAAAACTCTCATGGTGACAACATTTTCTCATGTAACAAAAAGCAGAAAAGTGAGGCAAATACAAAAAAACAAAAGCTTTTCATTTGCTTCCTTTTTTCCTCTTGCATATTTATCACAGTCTACCATTTATTAATGGGCCTATCATAGTGATTGGTGATCACATCAGTTTAATCAGAGTGCTATTTAGAACAAAACTGCTGCTGTGTAAAGAACAACCAACAGCATTGAATAACATATTAAAATTCATTTCTGATTTCTTTGCAATACATCATTCCTACCATAAACACTCAAAACTTGTAATTCCACTGGACCATGACTGTCTCATTTAAATGTTAATATAATTCCCATCAGTCTTAATTTAATGTGCTCCATGGCATTTTCCGTTCATCTCTGTAATGCCATCTTACCTGACAAGCCAATTTACGGCTGGAGTTGACCAAATTGCTTTAACATTGTAATGCTAACACCATAATAAATCCTTGACATACTTTTTCCTCAGGTGATAAAAGAAAATAATTGACAGTTGCACTCATTCACCATAAAATCAAATCCATTTACCCCATGATACACACACAAGATTCTGCTTTAAAGTTGGACAAAATGCAACTGGAGAAACACTACATCTAAACAATGCAGAGACTTTGCCCTTCCAGCCCTCCTGTTGTCAGGGTGTTAGTGGGTTTAAACAGTGTGAGTGATGACAAAAGCAGTGGTAGAAAGACAAACATGACAGATTATAATTTTGATTATATCAGAAAGAGCAGGGTCAGCCTTAATGATGTTAGGAGTTATTCTGTTGGATCTTTCTGGGAATTTTGTGCATTAGACTGTCAGGTTTTCTGCTCTGCCCTGCCTGGGCTCATCAGTAGATTTAGTTTACTTGGGTTTTTCTAATTGCTTCTCTGCCTCTGCCATGGTTCCTGCTCTGACAGGCTAATCAGTCCAATTCAGTCCACCTGGGATTCCCAAATTGCTACTCGGTTTCTCTGTTGTCACTGCACTACTTAATCAGTCTTCAGTCTCCTTCTCTGCCAGATTATCAGCACCTAGCCACGTTGAAATCCAGCATTCAGTTATTGTTTCCAGATTGCCTACCTGCTTCGTGCTTGGGTTACCGCTCTCGCCTTGCCCTCGTCGGATTCCTCTTGCCTTGTTTTTTGGATTTCTGGATTTTGACCCACGCTTTGCTTCTGGATCCCAAGCCTCGCCTATCGTCTTGGTTAAGTACCCCGTCTGCCTCAGTGTTCTGACTATTGCCTGCCTTCTGACCTTGCCTCTCAATTTTGGACTTTTTCAGCTCCTTTCCTTCCCCCTCCAGGACATGATGGCTTCGTTTGAGTCTCACCTGCCTCTTGCCCCTTTGTTCAATAAATCTGTTTTCTTTGTATTCCTACTCCTGTGTGGTTGAATTTCGGGGTCCTGTGTCACCCATTACAGAGACAGTCTAGGGTTTCTGGTTCCATTTCCCCCTCATCTGTCTCTCCTCAGGAAGGCATATCTCAGCCTACAGATGCACAACTACCTTGCAATTGAGACGATTGTGGTCAATAACTTTGATGATCCCTCCAGTTTTCATTAGCTCCCTTACATAACTTCCACTGAAATTCGAATTTCTCTCTCTCTGCATCTGTGAAATAGCCTAGCCTTTTGATAACATGTTTGAATGACTTGGTGGAGAAAACCATGGATTAGGACTCATGGAAGCTATTGTGGGTGAAAGTCTGAATCAAAAGTGAAGAAATATGAATGTGGATTCTCCCAACAAAAAGACAGTTGACTGTTAAAATCTGGCGATTGACACATGTAGTCCTGTGTTAATAATTTTTTTTTTTGTAATTCCTATGAAAAGATTTTAAATGTATCCAAACAGGTTGGAAATCTTTCAAATATTGATATAAGATGGAGAGTGGTAGCCTAGCGGTTACAGAGGGTCCCTGAGCAAGGGCCTTAACCCTCGACTGCTCCCCGGGTGCCAGGAATCTGGCAGCCCACCACTCCTAGCAACTAGCGGCTGGGTAGCTCAACTGGTAGGGCGTCAGTCTCCCATATGGGAGACCAGGGTTCGAATCCCCCCAGGGGACTAACATTAACACCTTCCAGTTGGGTCCTTTGGCAAGACACTTAACAATTGTCAGTCGCTTTGGATAAAAGCGTTACCTGACTGTAATGTAACTAGAGAACCACTGTGGGACTAAAAGGATTACTAAAAAATAAAACTCATTGGAACTACACAATAGTACCTGTTGGGGAATCATCTTAAATCCATGTTTACTGTTTCTGGCTAAAACCATTACATGGCAAAATGGCCGCAAAATTCCATGTTTAATTGGATGTTCTTAAACTTCTAAAATAACTTGGTATAATAACTGCGTCCTGCCACTAACGTGGCTCTCTGGTCCTCTCTGTGTCTGCAGCGCAGCGTAGCTCCTCCTTCGTCTCCTGCTGCTCTGTGATCATGGTTATCAGTCACAAGAACTGTTTCTCATTGAGTTTTTTGTTCAGCTGATGAGGAGAAAACTAGTGGTTCATGGTTCACACCATATTTAACCCAAAATATTTCTTTGGCAGGATCCTTCAACACAGTAGTTGTGGTAGAAATGATTTATGTTTCATGTCATGCAGGGGTGAGTCCAGTAAAGTTTTAATGGAGTTCCAGGCAGGGACACTGACCAGGAAAAGGGGGGCACAAATGACGTTGTTTTTTATTTATTTTTTTTTTTTTAGGTTTAGATATTATGAAATATTAAATGGATTATTACAACTAAAGTGAAAGGGATTTTTTTTTTTTATTCTTAATAGGGTTTTTTTTATCTGGTCGAGACCTCAAATGTGAAGATGATAAAAATCAGAAACAAAAAAAAAAACGAACTGGAGACAGCATGAACACGGACTTTATCTTTCCTTGTTCCTCAGCCAGCTCGCTCTCTGATTGGCTTCATTCCACGTCACCATCCACACAGTCACAATTCAGCTTTCCTCACAAAGATATTTAGTCGTAAATATTTCCAATTGTCGGCCACAAACCATTTCAGAGTTGATTATCGGGACAAATCCGCTCGTAACACACCTCAGACCAAATGATTATAGTATAGGAAAATCTTAAGACTCAATATAATCAGACGTTTGTCCCGATTTTTGACCAAAGACAGCAAACGGACAGAACCAAGGGTTGATTTTTAATTCTGCACTTAGCCTTAGCCTTAAGATTACCAGCTGATGATTTCATCCACATAATAGGAAAGGGACCTATGTTTGTGTTCAAAATGCAAACACAGGTTCAACTGGAGGCCATTGTCACAGGCAAATATAAAATCATTCAGTTTACAAAGAAAAGGCAAGCAATAAAGTCAAGGTTCCTGTTGAAATAAATTCATTAAAGATTAAGACAGAGAAAGGCACAGAGGGAGAGACAATGAGCAAATAAAGTTTAATAGTTAAACTGGCCTTCAATTTTAAATGAAGGCTTCTCATTTCTACAAAAAAACCAACAAAAAAAACCTTCAAAGACACGCAACATGAATACATTTTCGTTCCTCAACATCCTACTCCATGAGGAGGATTTTCGTGTATTCATGACAGCACTGTGTCATGCTTTCCCCTCCCTTCATATACCCCTTTCTGTGTTTGATGTGCTCCACAATCCAGCCTTTGGATACAATGTGTTTTCAGAGACGGATGAGAGGAAATGATTCATCAGAATAGACTAGGATACAAATTCAAGCTGTCCCGATGATCACATGGTTGATATTGCAGATCTTCCTCGAGGCAGGTGCCAGGCTACGCTTATTAGGGCTTTCAGTGGAGCATGGTGCATTGGTCATCATCTCTCCTGTAGTGACTCTGTGTGACAGCAAACACAAGCTGGCCTCAGCACTGACAATGTGCACACTGCATCACCTTATTCAAACGTCAAACCAGATAAGGAATTGCAGGGATTATAGTGTGATATTAGGGCCAGACAGATCTGTCCGGGGTAATTATTTTCCACCAAAAAGAAATATGGACTTGGCCTCAGGTGTGTGCTTTTATATATCTGTGGACATTCTGTAGGTAAATGTGTCATTCATCAAAACTCTATGGAGGCAGAGATATGCTCATCAAAATGTTTGTTTTGATGAAGATATACATATCATGAACTTCTTTGTGATCTCTTTGGACTGGTCATTTTAACAAGCTGTCCAGAGGTCGATGGCTGAGTGTAGCTGTCCATGGTGCAAAAAATGACTTATGAAGACTACTGTATTTGCTCTGCTTACCTATGGGTTTAATGGAAAACATTACATCACACAAAATACAATAATAATGGAATGGATTTATATAGCAGCTTTAAAGGCACATAAAGCGCTGTACACTAAACGCATTTGACTACTCATTCATACTTGGTGGCGGTAAGCCACATGTGTAGCCACAGCTGGCCAGGGGCAGATACAAAAACATGGAAGCCAATCTGCGGCAACAGCTTCTCTGACCACCACCGAACATTTATCCACATTCATACACCAGCAATGCTGACACTAGACAAGGAAACCAAGGTGGACAACCCACTCTCCCACTTTAGTCACATTGCTCTTATTTGGGGCTTTTTTTCTCTAAGTGAAGTGTATGCATGTCAAAGTGCCCAGTGAACAGTAGATATAAAGCAGGGATCAGTGTGAACAGAGTGTAATTTAAAACATACTGTATATGACATCAGGCACATAATTAATGATCAAAAGCAAAATATCAGAATCATTTTAGCTCAAAAAAACATTATTTTTTCATTTTAGATTGATTGGCACCAACATGACAAAAATTTGTTTTTCTTTTTTGTTTTATTTCAGTAATAACCAGGAGTGTCATCATTTGTGCCGTATTACTCAGCTGTACTCGTGCAGATCATTTGAAATATTTTCTCTATTAATTAAAAAACATTTCCAAGTTTGACTGCTTTCTTACGGCAGTCTTTTGTTGATATGATGATTAAGTAGTAGTGAAGGGATGAAGGGGTACAAAATAATTAAATGTAACTTAACTTCAAGTCTTTCAAAGCTGTTTTTTATATCCATTGATGTACTACAATATTTTCTGAAGCATGTACTTAAATTACCAAAAGGAAACTATTTTATTATGAATAAAATAAATGTCCTTTGACAATGTAAAATTATTCAGTTTTATTAACAGATGAATTATAAAAATCTATTATCCTTTTAATGTTGAATTGACAGATAAAGAGGCACTTTTAACAAGTAAATCCGCTTTCAATCCCTGACACTCCATGACACTTTACATTGCACATAAATTCAAATGAAATGTTTTAATGTTTGTGCTATCTGTATTGCACTATATATGACAGATACCATGACATGCAGATCCAAAATAAAAATGTATTAAAGTTAAATACTACTAATGGCTGACACACAGTTATTTAACATTCCTGGCGACAATAGTCTCCTGTTTAAAAAAAATAAAAAACTTCTAAAATAGTCACAATAGTTTTGTTGTTATGTTGCATTGGCTTGTTTGTTTGTCTGTCTTTTTGCAACTCAAAGTTATTTTTGAGTTATGCTTTTGATTAAATTTTCAAGATTACATTTTCAGGAAAAAGGAATAAGGAAGAAGTGATTACATTGAAAGTGGCATCCAGATCCAGATCACCGCCTGAATCCAGGAATTCTTTTTAAAGGATTCTTTACTACGACGAGATAGGGATCATTTTACCATTACAATTTCTAACTCAACAGATAATGCCCAGAATCATTAGCAAAAAAACAAAACAAAACACAAGATAACACCATGGTTGATGTTATTGTCTGGCATTGTTTGACCTGGATCATGTTGATAGTCTGGACCTGGTGATCCTGAAGGCAAATTTAGTAGGGACTGGGTGGGCTGTTGGGTCCTTTTTTTTCAGCAACCCTGTGACTGGCGGAGGTCTGCACTCTCTGAGTGCTTCTTGTTATACAGTGAAAGTCACATAAAAGAAAAGATAATTCTTGTAATGATAAAGTAATATAAATATTACTTTATCATTACAGTGAATCTTTCAAGAAAGGTAATTTCACTCAGTTTAGAAGCATTCTAAACAGGGACGGGGGGGGGGGGGGGGGAAAGGGGGGGGAAGAGGAGGGGGGGAGGGAGGGGAGGGGGGGGGGGGGGGGGGGGGGGGGGGGGGGGGGGGGG
>JBAMHW010000003.1:14988697-15001614 GCA_037177495.1 Rhadinocentrus ornatus
GTCCTGACGATCCTAGTGGCTATGTTGTTGGGGGCTTCATGCCCCTGGTAGGGTCACCCATGGCAAACAGGTGTCTATGGGAGGGACCAGACGAAGTGCGGCTCAAATCACCCCTATGATGATGACAAAGCAAGGTCCAGGGTATCCCTTGCCCAGACATGGGTCACCGGGGCCCCCCTCTGGAGACAGGCCTGGAGGGCACGGAGGCGAGCGCTTGGTGGCCGGGCCTATGCCCATGGGGCCCGGTCGGGCTCAGCCCAAAAGGGTGACATGGCAGTCACCTGATGGACCTGTGATATGTAGCATGACTACACAGGTGATTGTATACCAGCCATTACAGATGCCAAAGGACAAAAGGAGTGATTTAGATGTTTCCAGTGCTACTTGCTGTCATTTCAAGGTAGTGATGGATTTTTATTGTACTAGGTCTGCAGACGATGACAAACAAGAGCCGTAAAAGCTAAATTTAGAACTCTAATTTACCCTTTTTTGTTGAAAAAAGCTGCAAATTAAATATTTTTTTTTTACCATTTTTGTCATGTTTTCAACTTTGGGACCCTAAATTAAATCTAAAGGTGATTTAAGTGGTCACCTAAATTGTCAAATATTGTTCTACAAAATCCAATTTGGAGCATTTTAAAGTTTGCCTTTGTGTTTTTCTGGGATTGTGCAAAAGAGGATTGGCTGCATTTAAGATGCCTAAGTTTTCACAGACTAAATTATTCAGAGCATTTGCAATTAAATTATTTTTTTTTATTTTCACGAATACTCAAGATGTGATATGCACATGATACTGTACATTAACTCTCCCCTTAGTAGAAAATGGGTATTTGCCCATGACTGCCAGCATTATTGAAGAACAAGAAGAAAAAAGGAAATTCTAAAACTCTACATTTACAAAGACATCATTAAATTGCCATTCTCTTCCTGTAAATTGGGAGAGACAGAGTCTTTGGGGGAATGTATTGCCTGGGATTGTCTTACAAAAAAAGCAAGCGACTAGTTCCCAGAAAAACTGGAACCAGTCTACTTGCATTATTACAACTGAGACTACTGCTTTGTGATCAGCCTTTGGTAGCCGCAAACCAGGAGGGACTTAGCTGTATAGACTTTGAGAATTCAATTTTAACTGAAGAATCATGTTTAATTAGGATGGAGAGGTAAAAATAAAGGTACAAGATCTTCTGTGTATATGTTGTCCCTGAAGGATCTTTTATTGAAGAGGCTCAAGAAAGGTTCTATTTGACTTAAAGTTAAAGTTGTGGAATAGCACAACATGCACCATTTCTCCTCCCCTTTCTTGTTCCTCTCTGCCTCGCACGCAGTCTATCACTGTCTCTTCTTGCTCACAGTGATTTGTCAGCAGTGGAGGTAGCAGCTGTTCCTTTTGCATTGTAATTTCTTTGATCATAATTATTCGTGCCAGCTACTCCCAACCTTGGCATCTTCTACCCCATGAAGCCATATGGGCAAAGGAGGAAACGAAGAAAACACACAGACTTCCCTGGCATACTTCTTTGATTTTTGTGTTCAGTGGTACGAGAATTATGGACATATGTGCTTCTCAGCCTCACATGGATGTGCTGTATTCCTGTTTGTGATTACTTTTCTTATTCATACACTTGCTGAAATCTAGTAGCTGCCAAATATAATGTATTTTCCCTGTCGGGTCCCTATGATTTATACATGCAGAAGCAATATAGCCCTGCACATCTGTAAGTGAATCATTCTGAGCGGAAGTATAGCTCTCCTCTACAGAAAGTCAACTCAGGCAGGTAAAAGACAAGAGACTCATAAGGGGGTGGAAGGATGGGATACTAAAATTACAGCATTTCTAGAGGATGAATACCAGACTGATAGCTATTGAGCCAAATAAAACAGCTCACAGCTATTTGTTTTAGGGTAAAAATATGTTCACATTTTACCACTCTCATTCTCTATACCTTTCAGTAACCATGTCCACTTCTGACTGCAAAACCCTGTTTCGACTCCTCTGTTGCTTCCTTGTTCCTCACCTTGCACCTAAGCAGCACCAAGATTGAGGGGTACTGGGCAGTCGATACAGCTCAGCACTACGCTCAAAAGCAAACAGCTCACCCTGTCTTGTTCTGCAATCACTGAATTATAGAATACCCTGTATTGCACTCGAACTGCATGGGTTTTCATCACAGCGCTAGAGGTCACTCTGACTTCCCCCTCTACACTCATCACATATTAAACACATGGGTCTCAGCAGTTGAGATGAACCAGTTTGAGGTCACCATTAACCAGGAAAGACCAACAATGAGATTTATGTTGGAGGAGGAAGAGATGAGGAGAGGGAAGGGAGGAGAAAGCCATTCATGGTTAAATCTAACAGTGGCAGCAGTGCCCTTCATCTGGTCCTTGCTCTTAACTGCAATTTCAGATATAGTAGTGTATCTGCATCTATAATGCATATAGCCTGAGATAATGGCATGGATTGCAGAGCAGGCTGCACACAGTGTTGTGGGGATGTGTTGGAATGGATCCCTTATGTCACATTTGCCTCTGTCCAGGTTCCTCGCAGCATCCTGCAGTTAATACGAGCAGAGCGTGTTGCAACGACATAGTGCCATTTTATTGTTCCCTGCAGACATCCTCCGCTACTCTACCATGAAGATTAGTGGCTGGCTAGAGAGTACTAAAGCCTACAATAACTGAGTTGACCAATAAACTAAACAACAAGTGTGGAGAAAAAGCAGTCATGTTTGCTGGTACATAAAGTAAAAAAAAAGTTGCGGCATACAGACAGAACAGGAGAACTGCTAGCAAAAGTATATTAATTCTTAGCAACTTGTTCTGGTTTCCGAAGTATCAGTATTGTTAATTTATAAGAAAAACTAGTTGTAAGATTTTTCCCTTGACTGAGAAAAATGTTCGTGTTGCTGTTTGAATTTACAATGTAGAACATAATGATGAAAATGAACTACAGGCGAGCTGTCATATAATCCCACTGTGTGGCATCAAGTTAAACATATCCTGTGGGTATCTGCAGTGTGGGCATCTACGTTACGCATTATGCCCTCTGAGGCCTGAGTCTGTGTTTCTATGATGAGAACTTTAAAGGCGGAGCCCAACCGCCCTAGGCCTCCCCGCCACAATGTAGCCACAGATAAAACACAGTGGGCTGATCAGAAAACATTGCTTTCTCTAATAAACCCTACTGCTCCCTTGTGATTCAATATGACATTCATTTAAAAGTCATTGTTAATAAAGACGGCATTTTCATGTCCTAATTCCCCGACTCATCACTGTAGGTACCAATGACAGCCCCTGGCTCTGGCTTGTTGGCTCCCTCCTCCCTCCTGTCTACCACGTTTGACCTACTTCTGTCTCCACAACATTGTAAACAGATCTACTAATTGCCTTCATTTATTCATTTGGAAGTCAAGTTCTATTGCGCCTGGCGCCCTCCCAGCCCATTCATGTGTAATGTCTACAACACTGGCCCTCCCCCCCCGAGACACGCTTACATACATTTGTTGGAAACCTCGGCCGAAAGTATCTCATGTGACTGCACAAGATATAAGTGCAAACATTGTTCAGAACTACTGCTGCAACTTCTTCTCCAAAACTAAACTGATTTCCAAGAGGAAACTTTTTCTAGAGGCAAAAAAATCCCAGACTTTATCTACACAGCCAGATCGTAATCATGAGGACAGACGCAGTTATGACTATTGTAGCTCCAACACATTTCCACCCCTGTGGTCTTATACCGTTATTGCCTTTGTGCAGTCTTATAAATCTGGGCCACAAAAACAACGGCAACAAAAAACAACAACAGCTTTTAATCACCTCTGATGTGAGTGACAATGACTCCTTTTGTTGACTAAGTGTGAGAACAGAGATGTAAGCGCTGATCTTTAGAAAGATCTCAACACAGTCTGTTGACAGTGTTCCCAATCTCACAGAAATTTATAATACCAAAACAGAAACAAGATAAATTTGCGCTTTAAATGTTAAATCTTTCATTCTTTCAAGAGATAAGAAAATCGTGTTTTTCCATTCTACTCCTGGTGTATGAAAATATAACATCTCTGAGAATGTTTAAAAGATACAGATAATCTTAATTTAAAGATGGAACTTCTTTGATCGGATAGGGTTTAATACATTAAGTATCAAAGCAACATTATATTTTGTTAGCTCATTTGAATTAGCTGGAATTTGCAACTTTACCACTAGAAGACGCCTAACAAAACACAACATTATGCTCTTAAATCTGAGCAGGGAGAGAAACTAATGCATACAGACAAACAAACAAATGTCTGAACATTTAGGTTCATTGCTGAAGGCAGATGGGTCAAATAAATACAAAAATAACTGACCATGCCTTCTGTACCATGAATCATAAGTAACAATGCAATACAGAGGCTATGACAGTATTTCACCATGATAAAATATAAACTTTGGGATAGCTTTGGTTCCACTGATTATGATCCAGATCAGAGGGCTATGTTTGTGGAAAACAAGAGGCCAGCTTGTCCCTCCTTTGCTTTGTGATTGGCGCCCGCTGAGAGCTTGCATCCCCAGCACCCTCTGCAAACCATGTTCCTGTGTGTGAGTGTGAATGAGTCACGTCTGGACGGGAGCATGTCTGAGAGTGGTGAGGCGGAGAATTCAGCAGGGAGGGCTGTTCAGGGCGAAGAGCTGTCTCTATAATCCAGGGTAAACACTGAGCAGCATGACTGCACGTCTTAGACGTGACCAAAGCCAGCAGAAAAGAAATGGATGAAATGATGAGGCTGCTGCTTGCCAGCATGCCTGCCCAACTCTGCTCTTGTTTCCTACCTTCTTTTGGAACACATCTGAGGATTTGAAAGGGAAATTCTCAACACTGGATTGACCTCTTGGTGGCACTGCTGATGTCTGTTGTTTAAGGTCATGCCAAATTTAAACCTGGCTATGCAAATATCATTTAATCTGCTATTTACTGCTTAACCTCAAGAGCACGGTCTTATTTATGATCTAGTTAAGAAAAGGACAGAGCTTGTGACCTGGATAATTTTGCATTGCAAACTCCCCCAAAGTCTTCACCTGGAACTTGTGACTCAAATAAGAGATATTCAAACCACCAGGATCCTTCTAGACAACACAAAGCTGAGACAGTTCAATCAGTTAACACAAAATCACCTTTTTTGCATTTTTTATGATGTAACAAATCCAGCCAGATTTTTTGTGCATTGCATTTTATCATGCAATATCTTACATTAAACATGAAAAAAGCACAAGAACATTTTAGAAAAAGTGTTTTTAAACATGGAAACAAAGGTTTTTGATTACCACTAATTTAGGCTTTATTAAAAAATCAGTGAATAAAGAAATGATTATATGTTATCTTTATTAGAGGCCATCAAAAATGAGAAATGCCCCTGTTACCACTAAACACATTTCAACAATGGCTGAATAATTATTAACACAGAAACTGGCCAAGTGATGGTTTGAGGATTTTTAGTAGGAATTTACTTATCAATGTTTGGCCCAAAATAGAGATCATGTAAATATTAGAGCGGACATGTTCAAAATTTCAGCTTTTAGAGTACAAATAAAAGCAAACAAATTGTTGGTGTCCAGTCAGAAAAACATTTATTAATAGAAAAGAAGAAGTTTCTCTCATGTTACATTTAAAGTACACTTTTTGAACATAGTAAAAATCAATGTGTGTTTAGATCTGAGTTAATGCCATCTGATAAAACAAACACTAAACTTGAAATGCAAATGCTGCGGTACAGTATGTGACAGATAATACTCTTTGGTGGCCAATTACTGGTTAGAGTTGCTCACACTGAGGTTGCCAAATTGAGCAGTGTAGGCCGAGACACTTATGTGACTTGTCCCTTTGTGTGAGCTTGGTGGGGACAGATGGACAGGAGATGCTGGAGTGGAGCTGGAGTTGGCCCAGCCAGCTCAGCATCAATCCATCCGCTCCTTCCCTGGCTCCAGCTCAACACAGCCGGACGTCCTGTTAGTTAGCCAATGGAGAGGATCCACTGCATCATGACCCCCGCATGACAATCTGAAATGGCTGTCTTCATTTAACCTTTACTTATACCAGGAACTCTCACTGAGAAAACACCCTGTTTATGCTAGATCTAGCCAACAAGGACAGGTGGACCTGAAGAAAAACCTTCAAGCATTTGGCAGGAAATTTTGATGTATTTAAGTGAGTTGGTTAAAAAAAAAAAAAAAGGATGCAAAGGTGCCTTTTTGTGTAACAATGGAGACAACAAAGGGTTGAAAGAAACAATCTTTGAGAGGGCTAGTTTGGAGGAACATCCAGTGGGATAAAGATGTCTGGAGTGGTTTTGGTGTTTTAATTTATTATGCGGACTCTACACCAGGAAGGTTTATTACACTGTTAATGAACTTCATTAAATAAACAGC
Organism: Rhadinocentrus ornatus; assembly: GCA_037177495.1. Taxonomy (NCBI): domain Eukaryota; kingdom Metazoa; phylum Chordata; class Actinopteri; order Atheriniformes; family Melanotaeniidae; genus Rhadinocentrus; species Rhadinocentrus ornatus. The sequence continues at coordinate 14,995,100 of JBAMHW010000003.1, forward strand.
ATACGTGAAGACATTATTATGAATGCTTGTATTGACCACTTTTGTTTAGCTAAGATAGCAATCAGTTTTTATTAAAGTAGGTCTACTTTGTCAAATTTACACCAGAAATACATTTATCAAAATAATAATGACAAGAGAAAGCAATTGTAAAAACAGTAAATCCAACAAGCATCCATATGTAAAACTCACTCATCCTTCAGTCAGTCAGTCGTGTGTTTGATGGACATTGCTTGTCCTGTGGAAATTTCCACATACAATATGCTAATGAAATTAAACAGGGAAGTGTGAGAGTTGATACTGCTTGGCTCTAAATCTCTAATGACTCCTTGCCATCTCTGGAAAAAGCCTGATTAATTTAGTAATCGGCCGCAGTGGAGAGTGATTAATTCCTCCTGGATTCAACCATTTTAACAAAAGAAGGTGGAGGGGAGATAGAAAGACAGGGAACCCCAAATATGGATGCATAATGAAAACATTTGGATCATCTTAGCCACCCAACGGAGGGAACTTGTGACTAAATTGACTGACTGAATTGTGACAGTGCTCTGGCTAGTCGTTTAGTCTTCTTTTACAACGAAGCAGATATAGTGAGCCTCACCTTTTAAATAAAGGGTGGGCTAGAAAAGCAGGCAGAGAGTTTAAACAAATTATCACTTGTTCCTAAGGAGAAAATAGGAACATATATTTATAGGTGTTTAGATGTCTTGTATAGGTACTATGTCACTTTTATTTTTTATTTTTAAAGCAGTTCTCTAATTTTTTTCTTTTTCAGAATGATGTGAAGATTACTTTCCAAAGACAAGACCACAGTTCAGCTCACCTTTTTCAACATAGCTCTGCTCCGTGCTGGCACACAATCCCATTTGTCTGAGCTTGGTATTTTTCGGAGCCCTGTGGGGATGGGGATGTGCTCGGATAAAGGATGGACTTACGGAGGCCTCGCTAAAGGTCACTGTCCTCTAAAGATCATGTCATGGCCCCTGGCCCTGTGGCTGTTGACTTTGATCTGTGTGAATCAAAAGATGACTTATGGACAGACTATGAACACTTTCCAATCAGAGAGGAGGGAATGGTCGTTAAACCACCTGACAGTACATCAGTCCACTGGGGCGCTTTACATTGGAGCTGTCAACCGAATCTTCAAGTTATCTGCTAATCTCACCCTCCTGGTGTCTCATGACACAGGGCCAGAGTATGATAACAAAGCGTGTTATCCCCCTCTGATTGTCCAGCCCTGCTCTGAGCCTTTAACCTCTACTGACAATGTTAACAAACTTTTGCTAATCGACTACTCTAACAACCGACTTTTGGCCTGTGGCAGTCTCTATCAGGGAGTCTGTAAGCTGATGAGACTAGATGACTTGTTCATCCTTGTGGAGCCCACGCATAAGAAAGAGCACTATCTGTCTAGTGACAACCAGACGGGGACAATGTTCGGGGTTGTTGTGCCCTCCCAGGGTCAGGATGCCACTCTGTACATTGGCACTGCTGTCGGTGGGAAACAGGATTACTTTCCAACTATCTCCAGCCGTAAGCTCCCTCGTGACCCAGAATCCTCTGCCATGCTGGACTACGAGCTTCACACCGATTTTGTTTCATCTCTCATCAAAATCCCTTCCGACACACTGGCTCTTGTTCCACACTTTGACATCTACTACATCTATGGCTTCTCTAGCGGAAGCTTTGTCTACTTCATGACTGTCCAGCCAGAGACTCCAGAGAACGGGATGCCTGCAGGCAGCTCCCCTGGTGACCTGTTTTACACATCTCGCATCATCCGCCTTTGCAAAGGTGACAAGAAGTTCCACTCCTACGTGTCACTTCCTGTGGGATGCATACACAAAGGCGAGGAGTACCGTCTGCTGCAGGCGGCTTACCTGTCTAAAGCCGGCAGGGTGCTGGCTAAGTCACTCAACATCAGCGCTCAGGAGGATATACTCTTTGCAGTGTTCTCCAAGGGACAAAAGCAGTACCATGACCCTTCAGATCACTCTGCTCTCTGCATTTTCACCATCCAAGACATTAACGCACGCATTAAGGAACGGCTACAGTCCTGCTACCAAGGAGAAGGAAACCTGGAGCTGCACTGGCTGCTAGGAAAGGACGTGCAGTGCACCAAGGCGGTAAGTGGACTGTATAGAGGGAAAACTATCTCATAGCACACAATACACACATATTTTGGCCAGCTATGAATTTGCCATTGTGACATATAATCAGTTATACATTTGCTCAAAGATTGCTGATTGTCCTACAACTTTAATTGTATTTTTAACACCTGATGGGCAGGCAGCCTGTGCTCTTCTAAAGAAACCACTTTAAGAATCTTATTAGAGGAGAAGAGCTGGAGGAGCTTAATTTCACAATGCTAATCAAAGGAGTTTTGTATAGAGCTTTGATATCATTCAGGGTTTGGGCACTGACTCCCACCTCCTTCTCCTCCCTCTTTCTCTCCCCCTGTCTTTCCATCTTTTTACTCCCGCTCTTGTCGCTGTCAGCAGTACTTGAATCCTCTGAGACCTGTTCTTGATCTTGAGAAAAGGACTTTCTTGTAAATGTCCAAGTCTGAGCCTTTGTGCAAAATATAATTCTGCATAATGAGCAGCCCTCGTGGAAATAAGCTGAAAGCGAACCATAAAAACAATTATATCCATCACATAACTTGCTCTAGTGATTCCCGACTTGAACTTTGATTCCACCATGCTATCATATAAATAAGATGTGATGTTATTAATTAAAGCAAATGATGGAGAAAAATGGTACATAATAATTCAGGAATGAACCTTTACTCAACAGTTAGCTAAAGGGCTTTGTTTCTAAAATAGACTGCAAGATTAAAACATTTGGTTTATGTCACAGTATTTTCAGATGTTATTTTCTTTGATTAACAAGTCAGTGAGCGTTTAATGGACTAGAGAAATGCAGCAAGGTGGTTGTAAGGACAATACTGCTGTCATAAGACCCCATTAATACAGATAACTACTTGGAAAGAAGAACCCTGAACGATTTTATGTTACTGTTGTACTTTCATATTAAAAATTACAGATAGTTTAGACCCACACTGATAAAATCTGGGTCTACACTAACAGATGGATGCTGCAGAAAAAAACACTAATTTAAACATGCTCATGCTAATGCTTAAAAAGCTACCTTAAATGCAACTATATAACTTAACTATAAATTGTGCATATAAAGCTGAGAGCGATGTTGAATGGCATTAAAACTTGGTTAACATCTTTAACATGTTATTCAGTGCAGACTGAAAACCACTTGTGGCTAACCACTTTATATTCCTGCTCCAGAATATGTAATATTTCTTTATGTCTAGATTGTAAAACAGCAAAACATACAATCAAACTACTTCACTGAAACAGTTTTTGGACAATGTCTCAAAGTTTGAACAAAATCTAAATCATTTCCATGTTTTCTTTGAGATAAAATCATTACATGCCAATGTCAGACTTCTAAAATTGTAAATTGCATATGTTCTATGTTATGTCAAACTGGCAGAATAAAAAAATAATAAAATTACCAATTTCTAAGGGTCCAGAAAATGTACATGCCTGTGTTTTCCTATTTTGATTGTAGCATTCCTATATTTTGCATTACATGCAAAAAACAAACAAAAAAACCCTAAAAAAAAATGAACAAAAAAATTTTTTAAATCCGGACGATCTAGATAGATGTGTTAAACTGTGATTCATATAGAAGAAAATTAAGCTTGAGCCCTATCCAACACTTTATCCACTAGTTATTTTCACCTCTGTTGACCTTGCAACCGGGTCAATATTACGATACAGTACATTGTTTGAACAGAAAATAGCAAAAATTACCTTTGCCAGGTACAAAATGATTGGCAGTTTCAAGTATTTGTGGTAGGTCTTTTTCATTTTAAGACAAACAAATCATTTTTAGTACAAAGAAGAAAAAAGAGTATTGCTGCAGAACTTAACATATTCTAAAATGTATTCTTTCATTTTCAACAAGACCAGAAAGTCAGGTGGAATGAGGTTTCAAGTTTGTTTTAAGCTAACTTCACTGCTCCCATCCAGTTAAGCTCAGGCACAGCATGTGATGGAAACAAACAAACAAAAACACACCATAGTGTGGACGGATATGTGCATAAGAAGTAGAAGATGTGAATCAAGAAATTAACAGCCCTAAAGAGGTGGTTTTATATACTAAGTGACAGGCAATTATCAAAGGTTTGAGGTGCATGTTAGTAGATCCGATTGGACTGCTATGCGTGCCGCTCTCTTTGATGCTTAATCAAAACCTGACATCTCCTGTGCTGTGTGTTTGTGTGATGTCAGATCAAGCAATCGAAAAATCACAGAAACATGCGCAAAATACACAGTGTTTCTCATGTTGCCATCAGCAATTAAGTCTGCTCCATAAATTTTCCTCCTCTAAGGCTCGTTGGGAAGCCCAGCAGCCCGAACCCTTTTTGATGTAACATTTTTAACCCTGAAAACTGTGCACTTAAAGCTTGTTAGGATTACCAGAAGTCAGTGTGAATCCTCATCTTGTATCTACGTGTGTCTGCAGTGATCTTGGTCCCCCACTCCTCTTTCTCATTACCTCCAGTTCCTCCTTTATATTACTCATCTTCATTTCTCCTTCTTCCCCCTACTTATTTTCACCTCCACTTTGTTTTCTTTCTCTCATCCATACAAAAACACTCTTAAAAAAAAAAAATCCTAACATTTTCTTCATCTTCACATCCTGCCTCTCTCTCCACAGCCTGTTCCCATTGATGATCACTTCTGTGGCCTGGATATAAACCAACCCCTGGGGGGCTCTCAGCTGGTATCAGGTCAGACAGTGTTCACTGAGAGCAGAGACAGGCTGACCTCTGTCACTTCCTACATCTACAACGGACACTGCGTAGTCTTCCTGGGCACCAGGAGTGGACGCCTAAAGAAGGTGACAGGACCAATACACTTACAGTAGCAGACAAGCATGAGAGCCTTTAAAAAATTTTTCTTTTTGTTTCACACAGGGATTATTTTTATTTATTTTTTTATAGTTCATTCTGAAGAGATGAAGCAAGATCCTTTCGATGGTTTATTATTTACTGCCCAAAACACACTGTGATTTCTCAATCCTGCTGTCAGTGATCTATTGGCATCTCTGCCTCCCAGGTTTTGGTTCAGAATACCAATGGAGAACGTTGCCTGGTCACAAATTCTTGATGTGATTAAATGGATCTAATGGTGTGCTAACAGCCTTTCTTTGTGCGTGTCTGTGAAACATAGCAATCAAAGCTTAGTTTGTAAGATAAAGAACGCAAGCATCATAATCATCATCTTAGCACCACGGCAGTAAAAAAGAAGCTTAGAACGAGTGAGGACAGGAACTTGGAAATCCAGGGATGTGTCAAAAGTCTGAAGATTAAAAACAATAACTTCTAGACCAAAGTCTTTCTAGTACAAATGTGAATAGCTTTAACCCCACCTAAAAAAAAACTAGACTTAGAACTGACTTAGAACAAATGTCTCGATACTTAAACATTACAGGTGTGCTCCAGTGTCTTAGTGTAGCTTTGTGGTAGAGTTTGGAGACAGATTATGAAGCGAACTGTACAAAAATACTGAATCTACATTTTCTGTTTTGAAGCTTGATGTAATCTTCACCTTAGACCTTCCCATTCTCATAAAAGCGCATATCTTTAGATTTCCTGAATAAGACTATAGGCTGGAAAAAGAAAAAAAAAGAAAAACTGAGCTGAGAGCTCAAGCAAGGATGGCATTACTGTGACAGCAGGTATATTTCTCAAAGCTTGCTCTTATCTACAGTATTTGGGCAATCTAAGCTCAAATATCTCACATCAATCCAGATTCATGCAGGCTGCTACATGACAAAAATACCATATTATTTATTTATTTATTTATTTTTGTGTAGAATATAGAATACACTGTAAATGCTTTCCTTCAGTTAAATTATTTGTACTATTACACATTAATCTGATATCCATGAGACAAAAACTAAGATATATCAGCTGCAGTTATTTTTGTGTCTCATAACAACTGATGTCAAAGTGATTCTTAATCCATTAACACCAATTAACACAATAATCGGCTCAAAAAAGATCTAATTAGCATAACTTGGTATGGCTATATATCATGGTAATTATGTTGGGACATTATGCAGCTGAACAAAGGTACAGTAATTATGCAGCACTACATTTTTTGCTGCTTAAATTGATGCAACTCTCCATCTGTTGCTACTTGAGCTAAAACTGATGTGCCTGTTCTTCCAATTCCTTTGTATAAACTCAAAGTAACATGACATTATGCACCTGCAGTGACTCTTGTTAAAATGTGTGTTGGATTGTGTGGTGTGTTGGATCGTGCTTTGAATGACTTTTAGCAATACAAATTACTTAAAGGACCACTCCAGTGGTTTATAAGCATTTTTATGTGTGCCTGAAATGAATTGTTTCAGATTCAGATTCAGATTCAACTTTATTGTCATTGCGCATGTCACAGGTACAAGGCAGCGAAATACAGGTTGCA
>JBAMHW010000003.1:15015945-15036256 GCA_037177495.1 Rhadinocentrus ornatus
CCCCCCCCCCCCCCCCCCCCCCCCCCCCCCCTCCCCGTTAAAAAGTAGTGGATGGAGAGAGCTATGACATGGTTTTTTCTGCCTTTGACTTTGCTTCCTTGTTTCAAGTTTCTGCCTAAGATTTCTAATGTCAAGTTATCAGAACTAAATTGTGATCTCCGCTAACCTTCTGACTTTTTGAGAGCAACTACAAGCATTTTTCAGGAACAGGGAGTAGAAGTGCACGGATGACAAAGACACAGAAATAGGTTTGTGGCAACAAGATCGAAAGTTGCGGTCAGTACTTCTAATGTGTAGTTTTTATATGCATGAGTAGGTTAAGATCCTAAACATTAGCATTCTCAAAAATGTTCCTACCAATATCTTCCATATGTGTATCACACTTTAAGGGCAGAGCTGTTTATTTATTTGCTTAACTGTAACAAGAGACGTCGTATGTCGGCAGGAGTGGGACAATTCCTTGAACCAGTGTGCATCAGCTTTGTTTACATTTAATGAGCCCAAAAGGATTTATTTTCTCTGAAAGTCACTCCAAAGTCAAATTAAGGTAGAGCTTGCTGAACACGTCTTGAAACTAAACTGCTTTAACCTCATGGGTGAGTAAGGGTCAGAGTTGCAATGGGCTGTTTGACTTTTAAATTATCTATTAAATGATCTATCTTTTGCTTCTCTTCCATCTATCTCTGAATCCTCAATATTGACCGTGATAATGTGTGCTCATTTTATGATTAAACAAAATTGACATATCCACACATAAGCATTCACTGCATATTCTTGCACCCCAGTTTTTTGTGTAAGTTTTCACTCACACGTCAGGAACTCACAAGGAAAGTGAGTGTAATCCAAATGTTAGCTAAGCTAAGAGGCAGAGATTTGGGAAATTTGCTTATTTGCTGTCTGAAAGGTAGATAAGAAGATAAACATCAATTTCATCTCTGCAAAATCCAGCTCTGTGATGTTTTAGCCAAACGCTAGCTTAGTACTAAGACTGGAAGGAGAGAGACATAGCCACATGAAAGGAGCTTCCAACAGCTAAAGCCTCATTGACATATTTTGTGGTTGTACACCAAGTCGAAAGAGAAAATCTGAATCAATACAGCAGCTTGCAACCTTAATACATTTCTAGTCTCTAAGATTTTGCAGTCATACTTAACTTACCATGTGTTGTATTATATGCTGTAGATATCTTTACATAGATGACCTATTGGTTTAAAGGCAACAAAAGTGAAGCTTTAAATTTCTTATTTTGTTCTGTCCATTGTGTGTTTTTACAACAAAATTGACATGCAAGGAAGGGATTTTACCCAACTTAAGGTTGTTTTATGATTGGTAAGTTATACATAAGTACAGTATAGTTGTGATGAAAGAGAAAAATAGCTACAGAGGACACAAGTGTTTGTACACCGTAAAAACTCGGACATTGTAATATGGGGTTCCAAAGCGTTTATATACATTTGTCATTGAACAAGAAAGCTGTGATGTAACATAGTACCATGAGTCCAACCTGCCTCAAGTGCTGTTATAAATAAACAGTAAACACTAAACAGTACTACTCATGAATGAGTGGCAGGAAATACACATCAGTAACATAAAAAAAACCATATATAACTACAAAGTTTCAATTTATATGTTTTTTTGTTTTAAAAGCACATTTTGATTTTATATTTGCAAAAGCTTACATTTTTTTAATGTGTCACTCAAAACACATCATTGTAACACAAGATTCAAAAGTCAAATGGTTTGCAGTCAACTGAACAACACAGCAGCGTCCAGGGGCGTAGCATGAAATTCTCTGCCCTATGTACAAACCATCTTGGTGGGCACCCATGCTGATTTGATCAATAGTTCTCATGCATACCTTTCCCATGGTATAAGATAAAATGACCAAACATCCTCTTTTACCCAGACATGTCCTCTTTTTTATAGCCCAAAAATGTGTCTGATTGGAATTTCAAATTCATCAGAAATTTTCTTCTATCTCAGCATCAAATATGTTTACATACGATTTGCGTTGCGTTTCACTCTCCATGCTCGTCTATTATTAGCTGCGTTTCCATTACAGTATTTTGCTAAATAAATGCGATACTTCTAAAATATTGACAAAGTGCAATTGCGATTTGCAGGTGTTTCCATTGAATGGTGTTTAGTGCATTAGCAGTTAGTTTTGTAAAATCTTGTCCCACGAGACTCCACTTTGAGGAGGAAGGAGATTTCTAATTCTTTGTAAAACTCTTGCATTTCGCTGCTTGCTATTGAGGATGACGGTTATATTTCTTTCTTTAATTGTTTGTAAAAAGATTTCCGTCTTCCCCTGCGTTTACTCATACCATGTTTACTTGACATGAACTGGGCAAGTTACCCCTTATGTCACATCCGGGGACGTGTAAATCTGAAATAAGTGTTTCATTACACTTTTGCGATATACTTTTATCTCGACGCGTCTAATAAACCACATCATGAGAGCGTAAAAACCTTTTAGCAATATTTGAGAGGTTTTTCGAAATGTTGGTGTTTCCATTACTGGTTTTTATTGCAATATTTAGTTTTTACGCAATTCTAGGTGTTATGGAAACGGACCTATTGATACCCACTCTTTCCAAGCAACAGGAGAGGGAGGGGGAGGAGGCAGCGTAGAGAGCCCAGAGTTACCTTTAAATGATGTCACCTACTTGCAACAGCACGGAATTACGAAACAACTGGAACACAGCATAACTTCGTATTTTTTGAAAACTCGCCCTACTTATATAGTCTTCATATAGGGCATATATAGGACTGTGCACCCATGGGGGATGCGAAGAACATTTATTTGATTAATTTAAAAATGATGGTAGATTATTTGGGTATTGGGTATGATGGTAGATAATTTGTTATCAACATTACAGTGCTTGTGCATTAATTTTTTTAGATTATGTGATGACAGTTTCATCTCCACAATCATGAAATAAGAAAGAATCAGTCAGTCAGTCATTATCTGTACCACCTAATCCATTACGGGTCGCGGGGTAAGCTGGAGCCTATCCCAGCATTGTTTCAGATGAGAGGCAGGGTACACCCTGGACAGGTCACCAGTCCATCGCAGGGCTAGAAAGAATCAATTAAAACAAAATATGTCATAATTAATCACTGGGAAAGGGCAAAAAATATTGATACAAAGTTGCACAGTCGTGAGGTCCATGAAAGTCAAGTGATTTGCAGAAATAACTTTAATGAATTTCTGACAATAATTAAGCTTTGATGTCCCTAAACGAATCCTAACATTTTTCCTTCACTCAAGTCACATGCTCCTGATATCAGCCCAAACTTGGCTAGTTCAGGTGCTGCTCACCTCTCTTCCTTAAGAAATGAATAAGAAGCTGCTGCTCCTCACTTAATTTTTTTTTTATACCCTATGTTTGTTTTGTTTTTTTGTCTCCCTTTTCTGGTATCCAGACCTAACTTTCTTGGGGAAATACATGACTTTCTACTCTGGCTGTCTTGCTGCAATGTGTGTATTGGTGAGTTCGATTTGACTCAGAGACTGGAAATCAGATCTGGGAATTAGCAGGCCCCCACCATGCAGTGGGCCCTGGGTAAACCGTACTGTTTACCCTTCCAGTCTGACCCACTGGTAGCGCCATGCCATGCCAGGCATTATGATATTTGTTTGGTGTGTGCCATCTTACAGAAGGTTTAAAATGATGTTGTTATTTTAAATCAAGTACATACAAATGTGGCAACTTCATCATTTGCTAAACTTCTTTACCTGTTGTGTCTTATTCAGTTTCTTTAAAATGCTTCCATATAACACAGAGTAAGAGCCAACAGCATCTTAATGGCTGATGAGTAACTAGTAAACTGTAATGGAGTTATGTAATCAAATGAAAAATAACATTTAATGAATATGTAAAAAAAAAAAAAAAATTAAAGCAAACTAAAGTTACTAACCAAAATGTTGATTATAAAAGGATCATGTCTGAAAATATTCTTAAGTTTGTTTAGCAAATTTCTGGACAATGCAGCAGAATAATGTTCGCAGCATGCTCTCAACTTTTGATCAATGTTTTAAAAGGGTTCTTTCTTTGAATTTGATCCTCTGGTAAACTAAATAAATAAATTAAGAAAAAAAGTCACCTCAATACACCATGCCTGAAACCACCTGACTAAGCAACATGAGTGCCTGTATTGTCAGACAAAAATGCCTCTTAGAGCTAGAACTTTATAGAATATTTTCTTTCTGGAATAACAAAAAGGCTGTAATGTTCTTTCAGTGTAAGGTCATCAAGCAGGAGGGGAAATACAAAACCAAGAGATAAAAAATACTTGATTTCAAAAATAAAGAAAAATGCATTTTGTGCTCTTATAAGTGTTGTTTTACAATTGTTTTAAGTTGCAATATGTAAAGAAAAAAAAGGTAAAACTTGGTGGTCATAAAAGTGAGAGCATGATAATGTTAATAAAAGGTACAAACTGTATTACGCATGTAAAGTGATGTGCAATAGAGAACACATGCCACTTTGAAAATGTACAGTAAACACACAATCTGCTTACTGTTGCATGACATTTAGTGTCTCTTTATTTCTTCTTTGTCACTGCAGATCAGGCTGGATGGCGCTCTGGAGGGAGGAGTGCTGTATGAGACAGTGAATGTGATGAAAGACAGCAACCCTTTCCTCCGGAACATGGTCTTCTCTCTGGACAGGAACTCTCTCTATGTCATGTCTGACAATCAGGTAAGGAAACACCCTCTTTTTGGTGCAGCTGTCAGGAGATGCTTTAAGCTAGGTAGTGTTGTAGTGATTGGTAGCCTGCGGGGGTTCAAGCCCCTTTGACAGCGAGGGTTTAGCATGCATATGTGTCCTTGAGTGAGATGCGAATTTAAGGCTTGAAAATTTTACTTGACATGAAATGTACAGTATGAATTATTTTTTCTTTTCTTTATTTCTCCTCCTTGTGTTTGCCTTTGACCCTGTGTAATCTATATTTGACAAATTGATAATTACATTGTTACTGAAGTAATTCTTCTTTTGAAGGATTTGTTTACATTCTAATTATTAGGATATTGTACATAGCATTGTTTGCCTTATTTGGCACAGACAACACAATTACTGTTAAGGCTACTGTGTGTTTTAAAATAAACAACATTATTGAATGATAAATTGGAAATTAATTCTATTTACTTGGAATCCAACCAGATGATTATGACTTATCATTAAAACCCATGCGGAAATTCCTCTACAGTCATTAAGTATATGTCTACAAAAAGGCTTATTAAATATGTAGGCTGTGTGTAAGGGGATGGACCAGTGCTCTAATTACTTATCCATGCGAATCGACTTACAGTACATGCATCTTTTGTATTTGCTGCAGACACACATCCTGTAGAAAACCACTGGAGACTTTTTATTCTGTGTGGCTGTACCTCCTCCCCTGTCAGCTCCTTACTTGGCCTAGCATCACAGATTTTTGCAGTTGTTGTTGTTGCTGGACGATACTCTCTGCACTCATTGGAGATAAGAGTGAACAGTGGTAATCACTTTCAACTCCCATCAAGTGATTATTTTGGCACAGCAGCATGCAACTGTGAAATGGGATTAGGTTTCAGTGTGGCCAAAATAAAAAAGCCTCTATCAACGTATTCAGTTGTCTTCTGACTGCTGGAATGTATTGAACTAGAGTCATAGGACATAGCGGCAAAGGGCACTGGGGTAGTTGCATCAGTGTCAGTTATTTCAGTTTCTTTAACTCTTTTATGAGTTAATGAATGAAACACAATGATAAAAGCCAACTATTTCTAAAAACACGAGGTTTCAGACAAGTTATGCCATCAAGGAAGGAGTACAGAATAGATAGGATTGTGGTGAAAACTGTTAAGAAACCAAGGCAGCTCCTCCTTTTGTGATAGACTGAAAGAGACAAGGCATCACTTATTGATGAGCTCTGGTTGTTCAAGGAGAGACACATGCTTCCTTCTTCCAAGGAGATTGCCAGCTACTCTCCTAACTTCACCTTCAGTGGTGCATAATAACCAAGCAAAATCCAAACCCAGCCTGACCAGGCATTTTCTCTCAATATTAGAATACCTTTGGCTTTGTAGCCCTCATGAGCTCTGAACAGAGTAAAGCTTTCCTCTTGCTGTCTCCATCTCCATCTTTGCTCAGCTTTCCCGAGACTCATGTAAAGAATCCCCCAAGGAAAAGGGCTTTACATCACAGATTTCCCACATTTCTAGAGGATCCCAGAGATGAGAGATTTTCAGATTCCTGGGAGCCACACAATACAGGAATGATGAGGAATGAGGAGCGAGGCACAGACAGATTTGGCTGAGATCAGCCGACCCTTGTGGAATAACAATGAGCCCCTCTGTCTCCCACCGGGTGAAACACGCAGGGTTAGCGTGAAGATGAAGAGTGAGGAGAAAAAAAATAGAGTATTGGTGTGTGTGTATGTGGTTATGGGTGTTTTTCCTGTGCGACTATGTTCTCAACAAAACGCCATTTGGGAGCTATTATTGATATAAAAAAAAACCTCACAGCAGTAAATCATTTTTTCTTTTTTTTTATCCTTACTGTGTGCCTTTAGTTTGATCATTTCTAGGAACAGAAATGCTCAGAATCCAAACACACAAATCAGTGAGTGTAGTGATGGCTAAGACTTCAAACCTGAGAGAAAGGAGGAAGCTGCTGCAGGGTTTTTCCAGGGCAATCTCGCAAAGTGTCTCTGTAAAATGCTAAATCATTGCTTGAAATCCCACTCATGCACATCTTTGTCTCACTCTGCCTCCATCTCTTTATTCTGTCTTCTCATGTTTTTTTTCCCTTACCTGTATGTGATCTTTTTTTCTTGTTATCTGACATGTTCCCACAGTTCAGATGAGCTATATATAGTGCCAAAACAATGTTCCCAAATTTGCACAGTAGTCGCTACATAGAAGGTGAACTCGGATACAATATTTTTCTCTGACTAGACAAATCAATTGAGGAAATGTCTATATTTAAACTTATTATTTTCTTTTTTGTTATTTTTTTAAAAGAGGCATTCACAGCACAACAATACAATTTGTAGTAGCAGAAGCTGTATCAGACCTGCCAACTTTTCAATAATCCTTGGAGTAAGATTTGGTGGAACCAACATAACGTTTTGCTGCATACATGACAGCAAAACATAAGATGCATTTTGACTCATTTTGTGCAGGTTTAATTATAACATACAGCACCCAGTTTACTAATAGTACTTCAAAGTACCAACAGAAACTTTAAAATAAAACAGGAACCAGCTATACTACGCAAAGGAAGTGACACTGAGACAAGACAAAGGGGATTTCACAATAATAATAATTTCTGAAGATCTGTGTGCTTTGTCGGACTGGCTTCCCCTCAACCCTGAATTAAACTAAGCAGTATAGAAAAAGGATGGATGGATAAATCAGAAAGCTGTCCAGCCTGCATCTTATACGATACAGAGTAGAATAAGTTTACAGTCAGACAGTTCCTAGTCAGGCAGTTCCCAGTGAGGCAGTTCTTAGTCAGACAGTTCCCAGACAATAGCTTATGGTAGGACTTAGAGTAACGTCTGTCTCCGCCCTAGCAGCACCTGACCTCCTCCTCTTCTCCTCTTTCGCCTCATCTCCTCTGCTTGTGTGTTATGTTAGATTCTTTGATGTTTAATGAAGTTTGTTGGCTTCACACACACATCAAACTGTGCATCGTTGCTGTTTGTGAAGCTGAAATATCTCCACTCATCACTGCGTGTCGGACTGATCACTAAGCAGTGGATGACGCGACGCTGTGTCTTTTCCCACACATGCCCACAAGCAGAGGAAGACGTAGTTCCAACTTATCCTGAAAGTTTAGTTAAATAAATGCTGGTAAAGGAGGAATAGATATTTCACTATTGATCTGCACATCACTACTATTTATTCTTCTCAGAAACTTAAATAAAAAAGGAGGAGTGGGCCTACGATTTGATCTATTTGTTTCACCGGGACACTGGTGGCGGCCCAAGAGTAATTCGCCCCACTGGGAATCCTCCCGAACCTCCTGATGTATGTTTCAGCATGAGAAATCGGAGAATTAGCGTGAGAGCGTGAGAATTCACTCAAATGCGTCTTGAAATTATTGGTGCAACAAGTGCATCTTCTAGCTTCAAGGTACAACAACACAAAAGGCGCTAAACTTTATAATGTGTTAAACCTTTTAGGTTGATTGCTGATTGTTAGTCATACTGGGTAAAATGCAAGTGCAGCAGTATGCATGAAGCTTTTTACATATATAGCATACTTTATCCAGCAGATGACAAAGTAAGATACATGCACATAACAACACTGCAATGTTTAACAAACTTGAAGTTGTCCTTTTCCTCTCCCTTTATGTCCTATTGTTTATGACTTCCTATATATATTTTTTTTAACAAAATCCAATGAAGTCACACAAGCTATTATCCTATAAGGTTATCATGAGGTGTGTTACGTAAGAGCGAATTTATCTTGACTATCGACTCTGAAACAGACAATGGTCGACAATCGCAAGTATTAAACATGTTCAGTTTGCCATCATCATCAACTGTGAGGGGGGTGAATTTTTTTCTAACTCATTCGTTTGGATGTTATTTCATCTTGAAATTTGGCATAATTAGGGGCGTGTCCTTTTGATTGACAAGTATCCAATATCTGCGCCAAGTAGAGAGAGTGTAGCACAAACATAGTTTTTAGCCGGCTAAAAAGCCCATCTACCTTTGTTAGCCGGTTAGCTCATGTTAGATTTGAAATGGCTCAGTTAGCTCTCAGCTACAGGCAGCTCGGAATTTGATTAACATCAATCATCCACCCCGACGATCACAGCCCCCCTCTCACCTCCAGCACTTTGACAATTTTTGTATTTTCTGGGAGTGAAGGCAGGCGTGAAGTAGCCATGATGGCGATGGTAGGAACCGCCCAACGAGCTTCACTTTTGCTCTTCTGAAACCTACCAGTGACGTCACAGAGGCTCCGCCCATCTTTTATATACAGTCTACGATTGTGACGTGGAACTGAATGTAGCAAATCAGAGTTTGAGCTGACTGGGGAGCAAGGCAGGACTTATAAAGATAGGTGTTACACCAAAATCTGTTATCCATCAGAATCTGTGACCACAGGGGGGTGATAGTGTACATTTCTCTGTAAGTACGTCTAGAGCACGAGCAAAGTCTTGAACAATTCTATTAATAAATACATTTCTGATAGCTATCATAATGTGTTACTTTACTGTACCTGCATTATAACGAACTCAGACTTCAATAAAATTGTTTTCAGATCCTCTGCATCTTTGAATTTTCAATAAACCTTATTGAAATACACTACCTATCCAAAAAAAAGTCGCCACCTGCTACCACCTGGTAGCAAATAAGTACGAGCTTCCTGTTAGATAATTACTGCATGGGTGATTATATCTTTCAGCTGGAAACAAGTTATTTAACCCCAAATCATGCAATGAGTAGCTTCTCATTTCTCAAATAACCACGTTGAAAGACACATCCCGTGTTTGTGGAAAAGCTCTTAATCTGTTTAAGAAGGGTCAAATCATTGCCATGTATCAAGTGGAGAAAACATGAAAGGAGATTGCAGAAACTACTAAAACTGGGAGGAGAACTGTTCAATGCTTTTCTAAAAACTGGAAAGATAGTGGGGAACCATCATCTTCCAGGAAGAAGATACTGAATAAGCAGGTTATTCCATCAATGGATTTATTTTTCTCTTGATGGCAGAGGCATATTCCAAGGTGACAATGCCAGAATTCATTTGAAATTTCAAATTGTGAAAGAGTGGTTCAGGGAGCATGAGGCATCATTTTCATGCATGGATTGGCCACCACAGAGTCCAGAGTCTGAACCCCATTGAGAATCTTTGGGATGTGCTGGAGAAGGCTTTGCGCAGTCGTTGGATTCTCCTATCATTATCACAAGATCTTGGTGAAAAACTAACGCAACACAACAGCTAATTTTGTTGATTGCTCACTGGCTTAAGCCCTTTAAAAGGAGGAAGGGCCGAGGGCTTTGAGAGGAGGTGGTGATTCACATTAACGCATGGTCAGACTGGCTGGTAAACACAGGGCTGGAGATCAACAGAGAGAGAGAGTGTGTAACGTCATGCTATACTCCAGATAAAATTACACCTCTAGTTCTTCACATAGCCATTTTATAATTCCTCCAATTTAGAAATGATGAATTGTCACTTGTTGACTCTTTAATATTCAAGAAAAAATGTTGTTACATTATAATCTGTAAATGAATCTAAATGGAATTAAATCAGATTTAATCTAATAAAATCAGGCTGTTGTGAATCGATTATAATTGTTTCATGCCCATCCCCTTGTAGATGGCAGCTTATTTCTGTGCTTAGTTTGTGGCCAGATTTTGTAGCCTCCCACTGCCTTGTCTTTGTTTCATTTGTGTTATTACCTTAACAGTGTATCTTGTTCTTTTCTCCTTTGCTTACTTCTCACTTGCTTTGCTCCCTCTTCTAACTGCCAGCCTGTGCATCTCTGCTGAGTTCTGTAATGAGCAAGGCATTTTTGGAATTTGAATTCCTTCTCGGGTCCTTTGGTCTTCTCTCTGCCAACTCATCACTCCTGGCAGTTTACACATTATCTCCTGGTTGGGAATCAGTGTTGCGTGGCATATGTGCTGAAGAATTGTTTTGAATTGTTTTGCTCAATTGAAGCATTCACCATTCTAAAACTGAAGAATCCAATCGTAAAATGTCTTGTATGCAGTATTTTACAGGCTACAAAGACATTCATTTAAATTAAAGCATGACCTGATTTACAATTTCCAAATTTTACAAATTATGTTCTTTACTCCACTTTTATGTCCACTGGAATTTTACTATTTGTTGCTAGTTTATTATGTAGGCTATATATATTTATGTACTGTTTTGAAGTGCAGAGAATTCAAAAGTTGTACATTAAGAATAAGTTTCAGTGATATGAATTTAGTGCAGAATCCAAAGAAAAATCCTACCTTGCTGAGTCCTGATAACACTCAAACAGAAACAGACGTAAAATACTGTTATTACATGATACGTTTGTGTGGTGTTGGAGGATTTTCCAAAGCAAACTGAGGATATAGGATGACAGCATCATGGAAGGCTAAATGCCTGTATCTCCATCTGACAGCGTTCGTAACGTTCCAGTAAATCCGGATAAAGCGTTGAAGTGATAGCAAACTGATAACATCATAAGGTCAGGCATTAGTGTAAGGGCATTCTAGATGTGAATAGATGAAGATTTTGTCATTGAAAACACTAAAAAGGCTTAGATTTCACCTCACTGGAGCAGTTGATTTTCCTTTGTTTTCTGTGTTTGCTTGAAGTGTATGAGTTCCTCCTGAAAAATTCAGCTCAGAGGCAGAAGACAAACAAAAGCATGATGAGAAATACTAAATATTTTGTGTACTCATGAATGATTTACAAAGCATCGCCATGAATAGATACAGTACATAAAACATGAATGAAGGCTTAATTCAATGAATTGTAAAATGACAAGCATGCACATGTGCATTGTAGTGTGAGGCAAAAATAGAGGCAAAACCTGCACTATGATGCAAGTCAGTGCAAAGCAGATCTCAGTCACTTGTCATCCAAAAGAAAAAAGAAAAAAACAACAACATTATATTAATATCATTAAATCAACAGGCATCTACTTAATCATGAACAAAAATAAAGATTCAGTGAAAATCTACCAGCAGCAGTGCAGGTACTGATACTACTGGTTTTACATTCATTTCTCCAGTGACATTCACCAATACTCTATTCTAAATGTAATTTAATTCTTGCTTTGTATCCATAATCCCTGTCTTAGTATGTGTGTATTTGTATACAGTGTTTTTCTGACAGAAAGGCACTGGTAGGACAGATGGGAGTGCTTTATCCTGTTAGTGTTGATGGCACAGTTCAAAGCAGGCTTGTGACTTCTGCTGTTTTAAAAACACAACATTCACCAGCAACATTTAGAATCAAGATAGTCTGCTGCTATAGATTGGCTTTTCTGGCCTTTTTTAGCTCATTTTTGTTCTGTTTGACATATATGGGTTCAGCTTTGGATAGAAAGATGCTACCAGAAACACATACCGTCTTTTTTTTTTTGTTACCGTGGTAACATTTGTTGTTGATACAATTGGTTGTCTGAAAAGCAGTGACAGTGAAGGCATCACCACCTCTTTTTTTAACATCATGAACTTGGAGTAGCTACACAAAATAAGAAGAAAGATGTTGGATTTGCCTAATAGATCTAAGTGGCATGGCTCAGTGGGTCGAGTGGTTGTCTTGTAGCCTGAGGATTGCTGGTATGATCCTGGGCCGGTCGAGCTGAGGTGTCCTTGAGCAAGACACTGAACCCCAAATTACTCCTGATGGGTCGTTGTTAGCACCTTGCATGGCAGCTGCCGCCATCAGTGTGTGAATGGGCGAATGTGATGTATATTGTAAAGCGCTTTGAGTGAAAGCGCTATATAAATACAGACCATTATTTTGAAAAAACAACAACAAAAAAAACATACGTTGAGAAAACAAAGCCATCTCCCTAAAGAACTAACTCTGAGCTACGCTAACTATTTCTGGACTTTTCTGTGGATTCATTTCATTTTATTTAAATGATTGTGTAGATGTAGACATTTTTAAATCCAGGTTAAAAACATTTCTTTTATCATGCGCCTATGAATGAATTCTATACAGTAACTTTTCAATTTATCTTTTGTCATGTCATTTATGATTTTATTGTGATTCTTGCTGCTTGTTGCTGCCTTTTGCTCTTCTTAACATCTGTAATGCTCTTGTTTTATGTAAAGTACTTTGAATTTTCCTGTACATGAAATGTGCTGTACAAATAAACTGCCTTGCCTTGTGCATATGATGCATGTAGCATAGCTGCAATATAGCAATTTCAGTCATCGTTAGGTGTTATACTCTCTCTATGTCCTATATCCCAACTACTGTTAGCCTATAACGACAAAATAAAAAAATAAAATAAAAAAAGACTAAATATATTTTAAGACTAAATAATCTAAATATATAATATCGTAAGACAAAATTGGCAAGGGAGACTGGCACTAATTTACACAATCAATGGCTACAATTTTAGCCCCCTGTAACCAGTTAAGGACATATCTTCAGATCCTTTTTGGATCCAGTTCATTAATCTTCTGCTCAGGTCAGCTGTACTGAACAAATCAAGCCCAATGTGTGGTGCAAGCTTTCAATTGATTCTTTGCAAGGCAACAGAAAGCAAAGCCAAAGCTCTCACCTTTCAAAGGTCATGTTGCCTAACAGCCACGACCAACTAACTTAGTTTAGATTATGATCCGAACCACAACAGTTCATGGATTAAAATACTCGCCCCCTCCCATGCTATGAAATCATTTTGCTAATGGAATGCACCAAATGGGTTCTGAACTGCTAAAAAAAAGAAAGTTATTTGTAGGGAGCAGCAGATAATCCATTTTGCCAACACAGACCTGGGAGCACCCACTTATGCTATCAAGAGCACCGGAGACACTCTAATCCATAATCCACTCTTCATTTGTGATTGCTTACATCAGGAAATTGCTTGCATCATATGTCCATACCAAGAATAATAACCAAGTAGAAAATAGCCAGGCTGCTGCTCCGACTGATTTTATATGCAGGTCTGGTACAACAGCATTGACTCTCACAGCGGCTAATGGAGAGCTTACCCTTTGCAAGACATTCATGCAGTAATAAACTGCAGCTCTGTGTCTGTCAGGATGTCTTCTTACCTTTGTGTGCTGAAAATATCATAAACCTTTACAGAGTCTTCAACTAATCGTTGCACTTCAGTAAAGTGAGAAAATCAATCATTATCAAGCATTACCAAGAAAAGTTTAACAAGAAATTTGCACCAAATATGCCCCTCAATTGCTCAGATTGTCATTTCATGTATTCTCTAATGATATCTAAGCATCTGCATAGATACACAACTTTGTGTCAAAAGCTAAAAGTAGAGAGAGAATCGTTCTTTTCCCTTTGGCATGTTTTCCATATGTTGCCAAATAGGAAAGAAACGCCTTTGCTCTTTTCTCATCAAAATGACTTTTTTCTTTGGAAAGCTTTAGATTCACCTCTTTACTGACAGTCATTTAAAGCTTTTAAACCAAAAGTTGGAGTATCAAAGTGACAGGAGAATAAAGAATGTCCCAGAATTACCCTTAAACATAATCGGTGTAAAAACAAACTGCTGTGTGTCAATTTTCTTAAATGTGCTATAAGCTTCTCATAATCAAAATACATTGAGATTAGAAAAACCAGAACAGTGTGGTACTGAAATGTTCTTTGAAAACCTTTTCCTTGTGTTTTACTGTTACGCTTCTCACTTTTAACTCATTCTTTCCTTTCTCTGGTTCAGGTGGTCCAGGTCCCTGTAGAGGCCTGTGAGCAATATGGTACATGTGCTGAGTGTCTAAGCTCTAGTGATCCCCACTGTGGCTGGTGTGTCCTGTATAACATGTGAGTTTGTCCCTTTATCTTCTCTCATGCCCACATATGCACATCAAAGCTGAGGGATTAAAACAACAATGTCACTGTTTACCAAACTGCTTGCAGAAAGCTATGAGTGTGATTAAGTATGCAGTCATATGATTTGTACGGTTTAATACGACAGTCTTCCCTGGAATTCACCATTATCAACAGCTGGCAGGACTAATGGAAAACCAGGAAGTGGTCGCTGGACAGTATGATCCCTCCTAAATATAACCATTTAGAACAAGAGAAGTTTCATGGCCACCGCATTTTACTGTCAGCCGAGCGAGGGGACAACTGGTGTTAATGGAGAGAGAGATTAGCCTTGCAGTCACAGCGGGTGTACCAACTGCACCTTTACATACCCAGGGAACATTTTGGACCTAACGGAGGAAGCTTATCTCCTCCCTCTTAATTATCTGACCCCAGGTTAGCTTACATAACACCTCGATATGGAGCAAAGGGGATTCAGAAGATTAAAAGGCTGTGTTTCTGAACCAGCCGCTGTGTTTGAAGCTGACCTCAGCCAGGGATTTACCCATGTCTCATCATTTCACATCTGCATTTAAGCTAGCAATATCTTGATGATGATCAGCATTATGTAAATTGCAGCTCTCCATTTTATCAAACCGTTTGTAAAGCGAGGAGAAAAAAAATTATTATTTCTAAAATCTAAATTACCTCATTATACAGTTTTTTTTGCTGTTTTTTCTTGAATGCACGCTTTGTCTGCAAGTCTCATTACACTATTTAAAATAATGTCTTACAGTTATCAGTGAGTAGACAGGCTGCTGTTCCCTCCAGTAACTAAAAAAAAAGAATCATGATCCTTCACACTGTAGAGTGAAGCTGCTTTGTTTTGCTGTCTTATTAAACCCAGATTGGGGTCCTTTTTTAACTCTGAATGACTCTCACAGTGTCATGTTGACAGCTTTTAGGATTTCTCTTTCCCACCGTTTGTGAACATGCAAAAAGCTTGAAGGAAAAGGGGAACAAATGGTTAGATCAGACAAAACACAGTGAATGGAAGAGGCAAAAAGAAAAGGCAATGAAAGACAGTCAGAGATAAAAGTCTTTTTTTTCTAAGGCACTTCAGCTGATGTGCAGTCAGAAGGTGACCGTCTATACTCCCGTTGCTGTGGGCTGTCTCAAGAAGCCGAGCTAGCAACAGCTGCCACTGCCTTTCCAATTCGCCTTTGTATTGAGCTGTAATTACAGCAGAGGTCTCAGGGTTCTTTGAGCTCTCTCAGGAGGTGCCACCCCCTCAGCAGCATCTCAGCCTATATTAAGCACCGTCTCCCCTCACTGTGCCCATTAGAAAGAGAAATGACAATGGTGTATAGTTTCCTACTACATTTACACTTCACAGCACAGACTTAGGTTTTGTTTTTGATTTTTTTAACAGCCCTTTACTATTTGAAAATGCCAAATAAAATTTCAAAAATGCCTTTTTCAAAAACATCATCATCATCATCAGTACAGCTGCAATGAAAAGAATCACTTTTCTAAAACTGAACAAAAAGCTCATGATTTGAAAGTACTTTCCATTCTCAGCCAGGACTTCAGACGTACTTCTGCACTGCTCTTATCTCTTTTAAGATCACCCAAAGGTTACAGTGTGCACCCACCCCTCTCACTTCTTACTTTTAATTATACTGTGAGATCCAGGGCTTGAAGCGTATTCTAGTTTTGTGCGCTTATTTACTCTGCAGAAATAAAGGAAAGTGAAAAAGTCTAATTATTATATATAATCCTATGACATGGTTATTTTAAAAAGGGTTTTGACAGCTTTAGAAAGAATTTTGAGCAAGATAATTTATCTTTGAATAAAAAATAGAAATATTTTTTAAACTTTTCAAGATGAAGCAGTATCTAGGTTTCAAGTAAACTTTGATTTTGACATTGCTAGCCTCATTTGCATGCTGATCAGCGTCCACAGCCTTGCTAGCAGCTCTGTGAAGTTTTGATTAAGCAGCACACATGCTTATGTCAGCATGTTGTTATGCAATTACTGATCCAACACTTCATAGATATCAATCCTCTTGACACATAGTAATGCATCTTATAGCTATTGGGATGTCTCTCTAGAAACATGGTTGACAAATAAAGTATTGCAAACATTCAATAAAAAACAAAATATCCCTTTAAGACCAAACTTGCTGCATTGTTTAACACATTTTTAAAATCAAGCACCTTTCTTCCACAGGTGCTCGAGGAGAGATCGGTGTCTGCGAGCGGAGGAGAGCTTCCGTTTTGCGACTGACATTGACCGCTGTGTGAAGGTTATTGCTCACCCAGACAGCATAGCTGTATCAGCACATAGTGTCCCTGTGAGTCTGCTTATCATTTCACCAATCACTGCACTGTCACTCTACTCACAATGCCAGTGTTTATGAGCAATCACTGTAAGTAGCCCTCTACAACCACATGTACAGTAAGTGTAGGCCTGGGAGCGATTAGTTTTCTGTGGGGTGAAGTCAGAAAGAAGGGTGGCTATCCCTGTGGGACATCACAGTATTTATTTATTTTGGTTTAAATAAACTCATGGGGGATGGGAGATTGAATGTGATGCTTGACAAAAAGTAATCTAGTGCCAGGTTTGTAAAGCTTAGAACAGCTATTGGAAAACACCCACATTTCTGCAGAACCACAATTTCCACTATCACTTGGAAACAAATGGGATATATATATATGTATATGCACAATGGTGAGCTTTCTAGGTGCTATGAGGTGTATTTTGAGTACTTTTGGACAAAACAAAAAATTATTTCCCCCCTTTTTTCAAGTTATGTTAAATTGAGCTATTCAGGTACTGCTTGTATATTCACTAGACAAACAGTTTAATATACTGACTTTGTATTTTCTCATCAAGAAGGTTCAGTTATGAAATATACTGTATAATATGGTATGTTATGATAGATTTTTGCCTTTTTTACTAATAGCATCATGTTTGATGTTCCGTCTTCTCTTTATTAGCTCCTATTAGAGGTGCACAATGTTCCAGATCTTTCTGCTGGAATTACCTGTTCATTTGGGCAGCAGGCTCAGGCAGAGGGTCACGTCAATGGGAACAGAGTTATGTGTCTTTCCCCAGCTGGGAAGGAGGTCCCTCATATACCACAGGATCAAGGTGAGTGCAGATTTACTGTTGAAAGCTGAAAGGTGGAAAACTTGACAAAATGAAATTGATGTAAATATTAAATGAAAAGACCCGAATAACAATTTAGATGTTAAAAAAGCTGTTTTAGAGATACTGGCTTTTTTGTTTGTTTGTTTGTTTAGTTGTTAAGTACAAAAAGCAGTAAAATGTCCTTGGAGTATATACTTTACACCCTCATTTGAAGTCTCTGACAGACGGTTTTCTTACAACAACAGCAATATGCCCTTTGAACACAGACGACAGGTGGCTCTTTACAAGAATATGATAAAAGTATTAACATTTTTCTCATTTTGACCTCTTTTTGGCAACCATTGTTTTGATTCTTTCCTCCATCCCTCTTTGTCTTTCCTTCAGTCTTTGTTATCTCTTTTTTTTTTTGCATGACTCCCATAAATTCCTACAAATTTTCCTTTCCCTCTTTCCACCATTTTGCTAACCATGCTTTCTCTTTGCTCACTCTTTTTCAGACTGGGCTGGCGTAGAGCTTCGTCTCAATTCAAAGGAGACAGGTCAAATGATTGCCAGCACAGAGGTGAAGTTCTACAACTGCAGCACACATCAAATGTGAGTGCAGCTGCCCCCCCTCTCATCCTTTGATTTGTTCAATAGATGGATGAGCACAACTTAATTTAGGGCAATGATGTACTGATGCTTGCAACCCCTCTTAAGATTGCACTATTGGATAACCTCTGAGTTCAATTTATCTGTCAGGTTTAATTTAAATCAACATGATGCATTCGTCATGGCCTGTTTATTTCAACTTTGCTTTAAGTGGCAGTTTGTGGGCTTACTTCTTATAGATTTAAATACAACTAACAGTACAAAAATACAAAAAAAAACAGTACTAGATTTAATCCTGAATTCTTTTCTACATGTGCTTCTTTTGTAAAGCTACTGTAGGATTTATGTCTAAGATTGTTTTAACCCTGGAACTTACATAAAAAAACCTTTTGTACTCTATTGTGTTGCTCTTCCCTTAACCCAGCCTATGGGTTAATCATTTTATTTGCATTTTGATATTGTCTCAAAAGCCAAAACAGAAGTGCTGATCTGAAAGAAAAAATCTTTTTCTCCTTATAGCCAGCAACGTTTGAAGAAAATTGACTTAACACCTGACTTAAGCCATCCTAGATACTTTGATAAACAACTGTTTATTCTGTTCAAATTCCACGTATAAAGCATCACAGTTTAAGAACTTGCTGCTCTTAACTGCTTTATCTCATCTTAAGCTAAATATTGCTGAATTTGTAGACCTTTGATCACTTTTTGCACATGAGTTTTGTAGCATTGCTGATTTGTTGTTTTGTACTACCAAAAATGGTATTTTAATAGAATTCCCTAGAAAATGATTCAATAAATCTTGATGAGTCATTTTGCATTCAGAACATGTGCCAACATGTGAAACTGAAATTTCAAGTCTATTATCAATCACTATAACTTCGACAAGCTCAACTAAATCTTAGCCTCTTTTTTTTTAAAGAAACAGCATTTAAGCTCTGTTGGCCACTTCTTGGGAACTTTTAAGTAACATCATTCATTAAATCCGACATGTGTTCATTTGTGCATCGCTGACATATGTTTCTTTTTCCTTTAACTCCACTCTTACTCTCTAACAGAGAAGAAGTACCCCTTCAATACTCACAATTCACACATTTGCAGTACATCTAATGATGCATTATGGCAATAATGGAGTCAGAACTTTCCTCATGACATACTGCCAGAACAATTCATATGAGCTTAAAAAATGACCTCTAGTTGTGTAAAACATATCTGCAGTAAATGGAAGTAGTTTAAGTTCTGCCTTCTTTAAATGGTTTCAACTTTTTCAGCAGGTGGGTTGTTAAAGTTCTCACTTGCAAGTGGTTTTATTGTACCTACAGTAGTAAGCGCAGTTGCTTTCTACTCTAGACAAACACTGCTCCTGTCTTTCAGTACATCTCAAGTCAGCATTTCCAGCACTACCTATCTCCTGCATAGAGACACCAATTATAGTAGCTATTTATTTTTTTGCAAAAGGTACCAGCACTTTAGCGTCAACTCAGAAACGTAATTTTTTTGTTACGTTTGTTAAAAAATATTCCCTTTAACAAATACTCAAATTCATCTGTAGGTTTATTTATTCAAAATTAAACAGAATTTTAGATCCGACTAATGAATGAAACAAAAATTTAACAGAAAAAATTACTAACATAAAAATCATTGACTCTAATCTGGGTATCGTGTCTCCGGCTCCTTTTAAGGAGAGGAGCTTTGTTTTACTGTGTGCATGTGTGTGTGGCTGCACACACCAACTTACCCAAGTCCGCCATGAAGTTTTCCTCTTCATCAGTCAATCATCATTAATTAGTCTATGTGGTTGTTTCTCCCCCTAAGGCCCTGGTCAGATGAAAACAGCTTCAGCATGCAGTGTAAGGCTATAAGAGTCTTCAGCGTTAACTATTAACTGGATTTAGGTTGTAAAAATAATTCAGGGACAACTTCTGGCTCAAACATGTTGTGCTGCTTTATTCTTAAGGTGGATTTATGCTTGCGCGGCATCTGCGTGCAGCCGGCTACGGCGTAACTAACACTGGTGAGTTTGCTTTCGCACTTGAGTGTAGGGGGTGCGCGTCGTTTTGGTGTCATGTTGCAGTTTCTCCTCCTAATCTGAAGGTGGCAGCAGGGGTGGT
>JBAMHW010000003.1:15042630-15076284 GCA_037177495.1 Rhadinocentrus ornatus
AGATAGATAGATAGATAGATAGATAGATAGATAGATAGATAGATAGATAGATAGATAGATAGATAGATAGATAAAAAGTAACAAAGATAATAAGTAAATAAATAGGGTAAAGAAAAAGTAAAAAAATACTGAAAAAAATGAGTTAATAACTAGGTTAAACAACACACAAAAGAAAAGACGAAAATAAATTGATACATTTTTTTTCGTCTGTGAAAAAAAAATAATGAAAAAATATAAAAATATTTAAATTTGTAATCTGCATTTTTCTATATATTTCCTAATTTATTTCCTTTTTCTTTTCCAGATTTATTCTTTGTTGTGTCACTCAAGCCACAGAATGAAAAATGTTGATAACAGATCAGGTTCAGATATCTAGTAAAAGAGTGAAGCAGCAAAGAAATTATGAACAGGTTCTGAGATACAAATCAGAGCAAGACCCTTGTCCAACAAAGTAGTTGACAAGTGGTAGAAAGGATTTATACTTCAGTTATGCAGGGGCGAGTCTAGAAATTTTTGATTTAGGGCCAGGTAATGGCATATTTGTAAGCATTGGCATCCATTAAAGAAAAGGCTAAATTCATAATAGTCACTCAAATAACTGCAGAATGAAAAAAGTAATAATAAATAAAAAATTGCTCAATTAATATTTAGTGAAAAAATAGCAATGTTTTTAAATTGAATTGAATGGAAAAGAATAATGAAAAACAAACAAACAAAACTGTCCCGGACAAATTAGAGCACTTTGCTGATGAGCAGTGAGCCAAAATACATGTTAACAGGTGCAGAAGTCTGATTGAGAGTAAATAAAACATTTGATTGCAGTGATTGCCTCAAAGCATTGTTCAACAATATATTAGTTTACAAGTGACATAAAATATATTGATTTATCATGTTTGTTTGCTTGTTTTTTTTTTATTATTATTATTTATATTTAACTGCAATTCAAAAGCAATGTCAGGATTCTCATTAATATTTTATTTAGTATAACTTTTGTCAATTTCAACTTATTTCAGTGATAGCTGTTTTTTTCCTTCTTTAATGGGAGGGTATAAGGAAAATGTACACACAGTAGTAAAATAACTGCAATGAGACATGGTCTTTTACTCATTCATGTAGTTCTTTTGTAATACAACATGCAGTATGAATCGGCAAATAATATTTGGACTGTGGATCCTTCTGCCCCATTTGCTGTAGTAATCCCTGTGCTACATTAGTCTTCCATGTTTATGTAATAGAGTACAGGCAAACACATGCACATACAAACAAAGACAAATATACAGAACATGTTATGTAAATCCCGATTATTAATAAGGTTAATGCATTAAAAAGTCATTTAATATGTGGGTATGTTTCTTTTATTTGTTATTTTACTTTATAGGATTGCCCTCAGCTCCTTAACTCTGGAGAAATTCTCATTCCTGCTGGCGAGGTCCGACCCATCACCCTGAGGGCCCGAAACCTTCCACAGCCACAGTCAGGCCAGCGGGGCTACGAGTGTGTGGTTAACGTACAGGGTGGCAGCCACCGTGTCACGGCACTGCGCTTCAACAGCACTAGTGTGCAATGCCAGAACAGCTCGGTATGACCTCAAACACTCTCAGCAGGAATCCCACAGCTCTCAAATGAGGCAGATAGCCTGGAAGCTGTGTAGGCCAGTTGGGTAGGGTGCATCAGCATCATGAATACTGCCTGAGGTGTGCAGCATGAGGAGAAAGCAAAGAAAGGGAAATGAAGAAGTGTTAAGGAAAAATGCTAAGCACTTGTGTTAGGTTTGAGAATGGGAAGACAGGAGGGAAAGAAAAATTGATGTGTGGTTGCAGTAAAAATGATGGAAACCATTACTTTATCTCATAAACCGGATTTTGTCAAACAAATTTTTAGGAACACTTGGGATTTTTTTTTCTTCTTTTAACATAATGCAAATCACAGGTTAAATTTCAGTGCACTACATATCTTGCTACACTGTGACAGTATATGAAAAGGCCATTTTCCTTAGATGTGGGTGATTGGTCACCCCAGCCAGGGTTTGCGTCTCTACATGTCAAAGAGGAGAGGAGCAGACAACCGTAGCAGAAAATGACAGATGGTTAAAAGCCTCGTCTCTCTGCCGCCCTTTCATCCTCTCATTTTCCCCAATCCGTCTCTCTCTGTATCTTTTTATATACTCCGTCCTCTGTCTCTCTTTGACTTCTTCCTCCCTGTTTCCCCTTTCTGAACACCCTCTCAATCTCTGTTTCTGCTTTTCTAGTACATATATGAGGGTGTGAAGATCAGTGACCTGGCAGTGGACCTCTCCATCGTATGGAACGGCAACTTCATCATCGACAATCCTGAGAAGATTAAAGGTGCCTCTGCCATCCATCACTGCCAAACCAGAGGAGTGTAAAGCACTCAATCCACAGGGGATAGATAGTTTATAGAGGCCACTTCATGGCTCCCAAAGGCCCTTAAGAGAAAGTTCACAATAGCAAGGAATTTCATCAAATAGCACCCAATCACTTGTGCACCAAGAAGAGTGGATGGTGAATTTTTGCATTTTCCCAGTTTGGCTCCACAACAAGCTGTGTGTTTTTGCTTTTTTTTTTGTTTCTTTTAGTGATCATGCAAAAGATGGTGTTTGTCTATTGTCACTGTAGGGTTTACATTAAAAAAATTTTTATGCTTTATGGCCATTGATTGGAACACACACAGGATACCTATAGAAAGTCACTTTCTAAAGTATCAAAAAGCTTACACGGAGAATACTATAAAGAAGAATACTCTTAGGGAAGTTTACTGGATTACTACAACATTGTTCCATATACAAAAATACCCATGCTAATCATTTTATTAAATACACAAGATAAAAGTCTTTTTTTTATAATTTCAAATTCAACCTGGTTAAGTATATTTTATGATTGATGATTTTTAAATTTGTTCACTTTAAATTGAATTGTAGTAATAGGTAAAATATTCCTCATTTGTTGTGACCAAAACAAGTTAATCTTGTCATGTCCTAACCTTGCAGTGCACCTCTACAAATGCAGTGCCCAGCGGGACAGCTGTGGCATGTGTCTCAGGGCAGACAGGAAGTTCCAGTGTGGATGGTGTAGCACTGAGGGTCGATGCACCATGAAGCAACACTGTCCTCCCATTTCCCCTTATGCTAGCCGCTGGCTGGATCTGTCTACTAGGAATGTCAAGTGTACCAACCCACGCATTACTGAGGTCTGTTGTTGCAGTTTCAGACCGTTGTCTTCAAAACATTGATTTGAGCCACAAAATTGAGTGTTCTTCACTCATGTAGTGAAACATATTGCTAAACTTTTTATCATTTTTAATTTTTTCATCAATTTTAATGAGTTTAATGACTTACAATGTCTTTCCCGCAACTGCTTTTTAGCCGTCTGCTTTAGAAAAGCGTAATTCCAGTTTATTTCACTGATAGTGTTTCCTAAGATGAGGGGAAAAAGATTGCAGCAATTTTTGTCCTGAAGGTCTGAAAGATGATGGAGGAAATTGTAGTTTAACTGTTGGTCTGTTGTCGTTAAACAGCCAAAGTCACTAAGGTGAACCAGGTTGTTAAAATAAATAAAACAGGGCTTAACACTAAAGACTAACATTCAATAATTTTGTCATTATAAATAAATGAATAGGGCTGCTAGCTTAAAATCAAATGGTGCAAGAAGACAAAAGTATTCCTTTGTCTGTTCCCCCTTGTACTGTATCGGAATAGCATGCATTGCCTAAGTTGTAAATATTAAAGACAAACACTTATTTTGTCTTTGGCCAACTTCCAATTTCCCAGCCAAGTGTCTACTTACCTGAGAATGTCTTTCAATTTGTTGCATGCCAGCTAAATACCTTAAGTGCTTGACAGCTAAGCGAATTCAGTCTGTTTAGAATAAGGTGATGGATCTTTTATGTCCCAAACTCCTGTTCATTCTTTTGAATGAGGCACAGTGGGTCAGGCACAGAGATGCAAGGCTTCTACTTCTACTTCAAAGAGCCAGGAGCCTTTGATGTCCCTGTCACATTATTAGTATTTCTGAAGGAGCTGCAGTAGAATGAATCAAGGAGTGATGGCAGAGTTGCTCCAGCATTGCGCCTGTCCTGTAGGTTAGAATGTGGGATGGTTAGCTTTGCACTGGAAAGGACTGTGAACGGGCTTCTCAAGGCTTTGCTAGACACTGCATAATTCATTAAAGTTTATTTTCAATTAGCAGCAGATGTTAAGGCCTTTTTAATAGAAAATAAAACATTTTATTTGAAAGTCATTTAGCAATATTTATTTCCTATAATTAAATTATTTATCCAATAAAGTGTGTTCTAAGGTTTTAGATCTAATTTGATCTTTTTTATTCTGAGGGACTAGATTCAGTCTAGACTGAAGCATCCAACTGTAAATGTTTTGAATTTGACTGTACTCAGACAAAGAAAATTGAGGTTATCTCAATCCAGTTCCTCAGGGCCTACTGCTCTGCATGTTTTAGATGTGTTCCAACTCCAACGCACCTGATTCAGATTAATGAACTTCTTCATTAAGTTCTTTGCAAGCCTGTTAATGAGTCATTCATTTAATTCACCCTACCTTTGTTAAAGTGGGGTTACCTCTAAAACATGCAGGGTAGTGGGTCCTAAGGACCAGGGCTGAGAAACATTGATCTACACCATTTAATATCATGATGAGTAAAATTACTTAATAAAACACATGAATACCTTGAAGGTTTTATCACTGTAATATGTTAAATAGTCATCGTTTTTTATCAGAGATTGTACCACATAGCAAATCTCATTTTATTTTATTCTAATTTTCTTCTCCTTTCTATATAGGTAAGCCCAGTGGCAGGGCCTCTGGAGGGGGGAACACTTGTCACTATTCAGGGCCTGAACCTGGGTCTGTCTTTCTCTGAGCTGGAGGATAATGTGGAAGTGGCAGGAGTGCAGTGCACCCCACAGGAGCAGGGCTACATCACTGCAGAGCAGTAAGAGAAACTCCTCCCATCCACTGCCCCAACACCCATGAACGCATACTGTAACTTACACAGACATTCTGTACACAAGCAAACACACCCACACACACACCCACATACACAAGAAAAAGAAAAGCATGCAATTTTGTTTTCTCCCACCACGACACTAAAACAGTTGAGTGGTCCAAGTATAAGCAGGATACCCCATGATTCCTCGTCAATTTGTAGGACTGAGTGGGGCTTTGCATTACTATGTTGTAATCAGAGCCGAAGGAAGAGACAGACGGTATCTGTGCTGTTGTCGTTATGAGGCTGTCGGCACAGCTGTAATTGAAATGCGCTGCATGTCGCTGACTGGGGGGACAATCTGTTAGCCATGTGTTTCTCTCACAGCCATGTAATACGATTGGGCTCAGGCTGCAGGGACTTTATTTTTATCCTTGTAAAAAAAAAAGAAAAAAAAAGGAAGGAAGGAACAAAAGAAAATGCCAGCAGAAAATTGGAAAACTCACGTGATCTATAAACAGGAGGATTGGGCAGGGACGATTCATTGTACTGGGGTGTGAATTCCTTGCGCATAGCCATGAATTCAGCAGGACCATTCATTTGACTCACACGGTGCTTTAAAACATGGCATTACTGCTGTTACAACCATTAATTTCAGCATGGGGTCAGTTGCTATAATGACTTATTCATGGTGTACTTTATCTTATTGACCTGACAGACAATAGTGATTTATTGAAGAAACCTCTACGCTGTCATGGCAACCGGAGGTAATGGTGGGTGGCAACCGTGCAGGAGATGGGGAGTGGTGTAGTTTATCATCTGAGTTATATTGCTGTTATAGGTTTCCCATTAGGAAGAAAGATGACCCTCTGTATTGACCCACAACTTCAGTGAAAGTCTGCTTCAATCACAGCAGCCTGAAGAGGCCATTTTCCAGCAGTGAAGCTTATAACATATGTGCTACAGTGCAGTGATGTTTTTGCATTTACCAGTGCTCATGTTTTTGAGAACCCTCATTCATCTGGTGTGTGTGTTTTGTTGTAAATAGGATTGTATGTGAGATGTCTGCAGCTCCAGAAGAAAGTACATCAGGTCCAGTTAAGCTGTGTGTTGGCGAATGCAGACCAGAGCTACGTGCACAGTCCTCCCAGCTCTACTCCTTTGTGGTAATTGTGACACTGAACTGTGATGCATTCGTTTGCTCTTTTGTTTGCTCTGACAGAAACATTGTTTGTAATGATTAAGGCTGATCACATGACAGAAAGTTAACCTGTTTAATGTGTAGATTAAAAGTATTATACCAGATTGGTTAACTTTATAGTTATATGATAGCATATTGAACTGAGGCTGAAATAATAATGAATCAGAATCAGAACACCTGATGTAATTTGTATTTAAATGTTTAATGAATGAATTGTTGCTCTCTTAAGATCCCTGCTACCTTGGCCCTGACACCAGGCAGAGGACCTGAATCTGGGGGCACCAAGGTCACCATTGTTGGGGAGAATCTAGGCGCTGGCAGCACTGTTAATGTTTACTTTGGAAATCAGACCTGTGAGCTGTATAGGTAAGTCTGATGGTAGTATGGTCTCCTGATCTTCTTTGAAATCTGATGTTATTGAACTTATTTTTACATTCTTTAACATTACAATATGCAGAGTATCTCTACACAGTATTTTTAAAGAATTGATCATTTCTAACGGCAACACAGTGTTAGACTACTTATTGTAAAAAAACAAAAAACAAACTTTATATGCAGTTATGTGTCTGTGTGTTTAAATAAAAAGATTAATTAATGATTGGTGAAGAGGTGATGAAGCTCACAGCAGCAAATTTCCTTCTTTGTGTATTTATAGACATCTATTTAAAGTCCAACATGGCTACCATGGTAGCAGTCAGGCAGGTGAGGCAACGAAGCCATTAGCTGAAGCACCTTCTAATTACAGCTTTTATCCCTAATGTGTCTGTAACAAGGAGGAGATGGGACAGACTAATGAATCCTCTCCCCTCATGTATGGTTCATAACTGCATGATGTCAGGAACTTGCCACTGCGTCAGCGGGTAGGTAGTCACAATTTATTGCAGAAATAAATCCCTCTTTTGGTATTGCCACCAGGAGGACCATGTCAGAGATTGTATGCTTCTCTGCTCCATCGGTAACGGGAGCCGGACCAGTGCAAGTCAGCTTGACAGTCGACCGGGCCAAAGTTCCTGGAAGTCTAGCCTATGAGTATATCGAAGACCCCACAGTCCAACGCATTGAGCCCCTCTGGAGCATTACCAGGTAACATTTAGCTAAAACATAAAGTGAATTAGACAAGTGTTTAATATACTGCTTTACAGTGGCTGCATAGTGTTGCCAGAAGATGGCACTATATGCTGTATTGCTATTGGTTGCAATACAGTAGAAGTAAAAAGAAAAAAAACTGCAGAGGACATCTACATAATGTAAACACAGAGAGTCCTATTTACTAGGGGCGGCCTGGCTCGGCAAGGTAGAGCAGTTGTCTTGTAACCCTACGGTTGCCGGTTTCATCCTTGGCCAAGTCGAGTTCATGTCTGAGGTGTCCTTGGGCAAGACATCGAACCCCTAATTGCTCCTGATGGGTTGTGGTGAGCGTCTTGCACGGCAGCTTCCACCATCAGTGCGTGAATGTGTGTGTGAATGGGTGAATGTGATGTATACTGTACAGCGCTTTGGATAAAAGCGCTATATAAATATGGACCATTTTACCATTTACTTTACTCCCTGGGGGTATCGTGACCCTTTTTTTTGTTTGTTTGTTTGCTTTTGCCAGCTCAGAGTAGAAACAGCTGGTGAGTCATGTTATTTTAATTAATGCCAGGTCAGAGGTGACATGCAGTCAAGTCTTCCACAAAACAGGCAAAAAACCCTTCAAGTGGGCATCAACACATTTGGGTCATAAGTGGGAGTTTGTACCATCACCATTTTATTTTTAGCATTCACCTTTTCTTATTCACATCTCCCTAATGCTTATCAAAAAAAGCTAATAGAAACCAAGTTACTTTCACTCCTGATGGCTTTAAAAATGTCTACAGACATGTTTCTTGGAACTGACCTGCAACGAAAAAGGTTCTTCTTTCTTGAGTTCTGCTCTCTTGGTCATTGGTGTTACGGGGATGGTGTTAAGAAAATAGTCATAATTAACAGGAGAGGAAGTGATCTTAGATTGCAGCTTGTATGTTACAGATTTCGTGAACCAGGTCCTTCGATGTTTGGAGATAAAGCAGATGTGAAGGCGTACATCCTTATTTCTGCATGTACAAGTTTTCCTGGTTATTCTATAAATAACATAAAAACTATACAAAAAATCTATGTGCTATATAACATAATGAGGTCCAGCACATCAAACCCTTTATTTATGACCTTAAAATTTACATTTTCCTTTGATAATGCCAACAAAACCACAACAGTATGAATAAATGTCTGTGGCATGCCATCCAATGAAGACATTAAACTGCTCTAACCCTAGTTAAGAGAACAAGACAAGAGTCACAAAAAAAGACTCAACCCTGACACTGCACAATCTCCAGTCTGCAGCAACGCACCTCCCAAGTCTGAAGTAGATTAGAAAAACTGTTGCAGAGGTAGGCCAAGGACGGACATACAGAGATAAAGTATTTTTATTTCCCGGAGAAAATTTCTCCAGTCCATATATGGTTTCCAGCTTAACAGAGGCTAATCTTTAACTAGTAACACCATAGTTTCTGTGAAAAAGGCATAATGTAATCAAGGTGTTGTGATTTAACAAGTTCTCTGAAACATGTAGAATACAGTAAATTAAAAAATAGCACTTTTATTATCCATACCTTTCACTTAAATACTCTTGAATTAGTTTGATATAGCTAATCTTACATACCAACAAATTAATTTGCTAAATAAACATTTCCATCACAGTTGAGAAGTGCATTACCTGCAGTCCTCTAAATAAAAGATGGCACTTAATTTGGCTTCAGGTGGGATTACCCAACACTACGTCCCTGCAGATTAGACTTCAGAGAGAAGGTCCTGGCCCTCAGACTAGTGACAGTAGGAGCTTTGTTGAGCTGCAATCAAGGGCCCTCATCATAAATGTGCATTCCTATTATTAGGCCCTACAAGCATTAGAAAAGGGATTGGATCTATGTTATTTGGCTAGACTGGACAGTTTTTTGTTTTTATGTTTGTTCTTTAATAGAATTTTTCCCTTCTTTCTCTCCTTTTTATGTACATTTTTCTAAGTTAGCCCTGCAGCACAAATTATGCCAAGATTAGAGTGTGTGGTTTATTTTAATCACATCTAGCACAGATATGTAAACAAGCAGCACCTGTATTCATGCTATGCCAATCTCACAGTCATGGCTGAATATAAAATAGCAGCCAGCTGGTTCCCCGTTTGATCTGCTTCTTCTGCCCAATAACAAAAAGCAAACTACTAGCTATACCTCTTCAAAAATGTATTAATGCAGATTCTCCAGAAAATGTTGATGAAAAAGATTGGTCTCTCTGCGGTCGCCGCTCTAATTAAATCATGGTGGAAAGGCAGTTTGCATTCATACACAGGCTACCTGGAGTGCAGTGTGTTTGTGCGTGCATATCTGCACAATAATTTTTGTGAATTAAATGTATTTCTTTTCCTCAAACAGCGGACACACCACCCTAACAGTAATTGGGACTAACCTGGATGTAGTTCAGGAACCTCGGGTTCGAGTCAAATATGCCGGCCATGAATCTGTCAATGTGAGTAAGATGAATCCTGATTTACTACACACAAGCTTTACTGACAAACTGATAAAAAGATAAAAAATAAATCTTTGTTCATGTATTTTTTCTGTTCAAGAAAAACTTGCTTCCTTTTATTTTTACATATACATCTTCAAAGCGTGTCTTTTCAAAGTAGTGCTTATAAAATCGAAGCTGAACATAAAGAGAAGGTTAGAAAGAGGCTGCGTACACAGCAGTTCATTCCAAAGTGACATTTTAAAATACTGACATGAAAGAATTCAGTTTTAGGGGGGGTGATTTATGGTGTTGATTCTGCTTGAATGAACTGCTCAGGCAGGTTGCTTCAAAGTGATTGATTGTATTAAAGTGTTGGGACCCTGATGGCAGAAGTCCAGACACCTTCAGCCCCAAGTTTTTGACCAGTCAAGGATTTGCCTGAGGTCTGCACTGACTGAAACCCCCAGAAATCAATACTAAACAGGTAACTGATGAGATGTCAGAAAGAGAAATGACTGAACCATATGCCTTTACCAGAGGAAATACCATGTGACTGACTGACTGACTGTTTAAAGTGGACAATGTTGTGTGTGTGTTAGAGGACCAGCCAAACTCTGAGCAGGTCAATTAAAACTACATATTCCACAGTGTCACTGGCAGTGCCGAAGTATAAAAGGATTAAAGCCAAACGTTTTACCAAAGGAACTGTGGGAAACGAGGCGATTGGTGTATTTAATGAAGGCAATCTCTTTATCTTGCACATCTTGAAAACATAACTTGGATTGCCTAAAAGTATTTAGAATCACATAAGCACTTAATTGACTTGAAACAGCTCCCTTTGGAACCTGGGATTTGTTTGAAGCTGGCTAAAACCAGGCCTGGAGCATGTGAAGTTTAAAGGGACAGCTCAGTACTAAAAGGGACTTTGAAAAACAACAGAAAACACAGAAGTGATCAAGTGATAAGCTTAGTATGAAAGTTTCTTGTGAATGTATTTACAATTCCACATGTTAAAAAGGATTAATCAACTATATGTCGCATCAGAACATAAAACGAGATGTGTGTTTGAATCTGTCAAGTGTTGAACAAATGCAGTTGCATGATTTAGGAAAGTAAAGGGTAGCTGTTATTAATCATCTAGTTCAACAATGACTGTATCGCAAAGGGAACAAAGAAATTACAAGAAAATTCAGACTCACAAATTTCTGACAGGGAATTAAATCAATATTTTCTCATATATTCTGTAAAGTGAAGTTAATAATGAAACAATGGTGCAATAATGGTGCAAGCCCTTTCATGAATAGAAAAATGCATGATAATATGCTCAGTTACTGAATGTAACTTGAACATCTGTTTCAATTCCTCCCCAGGTGTGCAAAGTTCTGAACACAACCACAATCAGTTGCTTCGCCCCCTCCCTGAAGGCGGAGTACACAACTGACCAAGAGACAATAAAACATGTGGATGAGTTTGGCTTTGTCTTCAACAACGTCCAAGCACTGCTCACTTATAACAACACAGGCTTTGTCTACTACCCCAATCCCTACCTGGAGCCCCTGAGCCTCACAGGTGTTCTGGAGCAAAAACCTGGAGCTCCCATCATTCTCAAAGTAAGCTGACCAATTTAGTTTTCCAGAAACTCTGTAATCCCAGTTGTAACTTGTTAACATCACTGTAATCACCCAAAGTTGCTGCACTGATAAAAAAAAATAAATTCTTGACTCCATCTGTGCTGCCACATACTCTCTCTCCAAATTATACATTAAACAAATGAGACCATTATAGACCAAACATTTGGCTCCTTCTGTGTCCAGTGTTGTACTTGAGAGGTGATCAAATGCTTCCCGTCACAGAAACAGTTCTGTTCGTACAGTGATTTTCCATCTGATTTGCTCTCTATACACAGAAATGTTCCCCCCAAGGAACTTTAATCTTTAGCTCTTCATGTCATTCTCACCAAAAGTTGTTTAAAGTCTGAAAATTTCCTTCTTTAACTGTGTTGCAGGGTCGTAACCTGGTGCCATCTGCATCTGGAGGAGCCAGGCTCAATTACACTGTGCTGATAGGAGAAACACCCTGTTCTCTTACAGTGTCTGACACTCAGTTACTCTGTGAACCCCCAAACCTCACAGGGCAGCATAAAGTCATGGTCAGTCTAAACACCACAAGTCTCTACCCATTTTCTGTCTTGCTGTGAGTCTGTCTGTCTGTGTGAGTGTGGGTCGCTCTCTGTAGGTCAGTGTTTGTTTTTACGTTACTGTGTTTGTGGGTCACTGACAGGCTTTCAGTTAGTCAGTGGTTTTCTGTCAATGTCAGTCACTCATGCTCTGGTAGGTTTCCTATTATGCTCACTGTCCTCTAGAATTATTGACTAGTGAATAATGACAAGAGAGCTGGAAAAAGAAACATAAGCTTATGTGCCCCGAGGTTGGTTTATTCAAAGGCAAATGTAATATGTAACATTTTATGTCTTTGCTAAGCAGTTTTTTTTTCTCAGGGACGTTTTTCAAATTAATTTTAACCCATTTGTCCATTTTTTTTTTCCTTTATAAATATTTGAGCATCTTCAAAACCATTTTTAAATAATTTGCCTTTGCAGGTTCAAGTAGGAGGACTCCACATCTCTCCAGGAGAAGTTCACATCCGATCGGACAGTCTGCTCACTCTCCCTGCTATCGTCAGTATCACAGCTGGAGGAGGGCTGCTCCTCATCATTGTTATCATCGTTCTACTGGCGTACAGACGGAAGTCACATGAGAACGACCTCACTCTGAAGCGCCTGCAGATGCAGATGGACAATCTGGAGTCTAGAGTGGCTCTTGAGTGTAAAGAGGGTGAGTACGGTCTGAGACATACAACACATACAAGCCCTGCTCATTAAATCTCGCGTTCCCAAGACGACATTTAATTTATGATTGCATTATAGCACCAGCTGTTGAGCGCTAACCTGAACGAAATAAGTTCATTAACAAAATTATTTATTTTAATGTAAATTTACTAAATATTTATTTGACTGAAAGACAAGTAAAAATTTAGTCTTTAGTCATTTAGGTCATTTTATATCTGTAAATTTATTTCTTTTTGTAATTAAGTAAAAAAAAAAATCCTTGAGAGTACAAAGATGTTAAGTTTTCACAAGACTCTAAAGTTTCTGTTTCATTTAGGGGGTTGGGCTCTGCTGACAGACATGCAATATAATATACATATGTTGCACTGCCATTTTACTACAGAAGCCCAGAAGGAACAAACCATACACAGACTATAAAGTAGGCTTTTCATACCGTTTCTTAAATCCACCTAATTTTTCCTACATTCTTGGAAGGGGGAAATGAGACGGGGTTTTCAGTGGTTTTAGGAAATACTGACAGTAATTTAAAGACAAAACAGAGTTTTGGCCCGTTCTAACTTTCTAGAACGGGAAAATTCTAGAATTTTCGTCTAAAATTTGGACTCTAGTGTCAAGAATATTTACGATGCTTCTGCCATATGCAGCTTTTGCAGAGTTACAGACGGACATCAACGAGTTAACCAGTGATCTGGACAGAGCTGGAATCCCCTTTTTGGACTATCGCACTTATGCCATGAGGGTTCTCTTTCCTGGCATCGATGACCATCCTGTGCTCAGAGAGCTGGAGGTGAGGAGCCTTGGAAGCAGAGCTGCAGCACTCAAATGCAGTTTCAATATCTTGACCTCAAGCATCAAATAGTCAAAACTTAACTTATTTTGGCTTTATTACAGGAGCTTTTAAACTTCCATCAAACAGAGAAATGTGAACAAATTGTACTCTATAGATTGTAGTTGGTGGCCAGTTTGTTTGATGGTCACTACATGAGCTAAGTAACGCACAATTAGATTGTACTATAAGTTTACTGCCATCCTTTGTTAATGAGTCATGGGCATTTTCTGAAAAATGCTTATTGTATTCCAGGTAGAGATGTCTTCTTTTTAATTGTTATTATTTAATCAAAGCTGATGGCAAATCCACAGGCACTTCAATTTTTATTGGAAAGACTTTTTCAAGGTCAAAAAATGGTTGATATCACAAATTATGGTTAGTCTAATCAACACGCAATCACATGTATTAGCAAAGATCTCTATATTAAAACCTCTGATTGCACTTCCTTTTCATCAGAATAAAACTCTTCATTAGTAGAGAAATATTTAAGGTGATTTATAGATTTAAAAAAGAAAAGATAAAGAAGCATATTTTTATGGTGAGGACAGACAAGTTATGACTTTTGCAGGCTTAGCTCCCTACATTTCCAAACCTGTAGCCACATCATTTTTTCTATTTTGCATTTTGCTTTTAAAGGTAGTGTGTGAGCATTTGTGTGTATATCCAATTCAATTTTCATCTGCAATGAATCACCCTTGAGCAAATACTAATAAGCGAGTGCATCTTTGTTTGTGTGCAAAAATGCATGATGTGTATAGGTGCCGGGGAGCGGACAGACGAATGTGGAGAAAGCCTTGAAGCAGTTTGCTCAGCTGGTGAACAACAAGGTTTTCCTGCTGACATTCATCCGTACGCTGGAGATGCAGCGTTCGTTCTCCATGCGTGACCGCGGTTACGTTGCTTCACTCATCATGACCGCTCTGCAAGGGAGGCTAGAGTATGCCACTGACATCCTCAAACACCTTCTGTCAGACCTTATAGGGCGCAACCTAGAGAGCAAAAACCACCCCAAACTACTCCTCCGCAGGTATAAATCAATGTCACTAAAAGACGCATTGCATGTCACTGCTGATGCATTTTTAAATGATAGTGTCAGTCTATTACATAAGTAATATCTCTTTATATTGTGATTATATTTGCTGTTAGTAGCCCTGGTGGTATAGTAATGCAATATTAACTGTATTTGTAGAAAAGAGGAAGAACAACTGAAAAAATGTACAATTTTAGGTAACGTAAAATTACTATAAAACTACCTTGTTTCATTGTAAAGCTACATATATTATCCTCTGTGGTGAAGGAAATTAAACTAGAGAACATTTCTCCAACAAAATCTACCAGGTCTGATAAACACTGCTTATCTTTCGGCATAGATAATTCCTCCGTGCTTTGTTATTTCCAGCCCAGTTACCACACTGCTGATGGCTGAGTAACTAGGCCAGTGAAAGAAAGGCCACCTCTCTTCAGCTTGGTTTTGTGCAACCACGTGAAACATTGGTTACTAGTCTGAAGAATGGGGCGACTGAGCAGACAGGTGAAAGACAGGAGTGTTAAAAGTGATAGAGAGTGGGAGGTACTGACAGCGGAAGAGAACCTAATGGGGAAGAGTGAGTGCAGAGTTGTTGTCAGTCTGACTTATCTTCCTTGTGCCCCTCATGAAACATTCAGCTGTAGCTCACGTTTCTTCCCTCGTCACCTCTCCTCCTTTCTCTTGCTTCTTTCCCGCTTTCCTCCACCTCTAGTTATCCGATTGTTTTCCAGGGCTAAGACCAGCCTGATGAATGTTTCATAAGGGTTTTTTTTTTGAGGAAAAAGGAGGGCTCTCTCAATCTGAAGCCAACTCATTAAATATAAGGATGAGTTCCCTTGGGAGCTGGCACAACAAGAACTTGTTAACACAAACATGCTGCTCCATTCAAAAGTTGAAAAGGTTTCCATCAACAGAAGAGTCAGTACAGGTTCAGGCTGAAACACAGGTAAGAACGAAAAAAAGAGTGAAGAGACAGAAGGTTATGGAGAAAGAGAGCATGTCTATAATGCTGCAGGCTTTAGATAAGATTTAAATTTAAGGCTACTTGTACCCAATTTTATAGTGTATTCAGACATGATATACACAGCAAATCATTAGATCTTTTCCCTTAAATCGTGTAAAGTGGCTTAGCATAGACTGCAAAAAAATAAAAAATAAAACCAGAGTGAGAGATCTGAAGAGGCCAGGTTTTGTCTGCACAATTATGCCATGCCCCAAATATGTTGTGCACTAGCAGCACTTACTTTACAGTCAAGTGCACATCCTTTGAGACCAAGGGGCTGAGTGAGAATACTATGTCTAGTAACCTGCAGTGTCACATCTTTTGGTTTCAGTACTGTCAGGCTCTTAGAGGTCTTAAACCATGATGAATAATCAGAGCACTCTGGCTCTGGATCTCTCTTGATAACAAATAAGTGTGATTTTTGTTTCTATTGTCTTGCAGAACAGAGTCTGTGGCAGAAAAGATGCTGACAAATTGGTTTGCCTTTTTGCTCCACAAATTTCTCAAGGTAAGAAGAAGCCTTTCTGCCACCTCATTTCTACAGGTGTCAGTGTGATGTATTATGGTGCTGCCCCTTAAAATTATTTGCATTGATTTTTAGCTAGACTACTGTGTATGCTTGTGTTCTAGCTATGATTTTAACAGCCTAATATTGATGTGTTTTATGCACACCATGGAGGGATAATGGTTACCTGTGAAGTCAAACACATCTCCCGTTTGGGATATAAATGCTCCATTTTATTTAACATGTCATGGGCCAGTTACCAAGTCTCATCGTGTTTGCTGACGAATGATGATCTCTTTCCCTCACTTCACTTCTTTTCTGCATCTTGCTCTTTTTTTTCTCCCCCCATCTTTCAATCATATCCCTGGGTTCCTTTCCAAAAAATAGGAGTGTGCTGGTGAACCTCTCTTCATGCTGTTCTGTGCCATTAAACAGCAAATGGAGAAGGGGCCCATAGATTCTATTACCGGAGAGGCACGCTATTCCCTCAGTGAAGATAAACTCATCCGCCAGCAGATTGAATACAAGACATTGGTGAGTCACAAAAGAATTGATAAGAAAAAAGATACATTTTGTTTGTATTAATTTTTGCTTTCTTGTGTCAGATTCAGGGAGTTGTGGTACATTCTCAGGCTGGGTATGAATTTACGAATGCTTTGCTTTTTCTGTGGGAACAAAAACTCTTACATAGCATGACATTTCCATCTAATCAAGATCTAAACAAAGTTTCCTCAAAACAAATGCAGATTATATAACTTATAATGTTGCTGCAGTACATCATTAAGTATTGCTGGCTTCATTTTTATTTGCATAAACATCAGAATGTTTGTTTGATCCATTTAAAAGACCAAATTCCACTTTTTCTGTGTCTTTGTGTTTTCTAATTTCCACTGCTGCTTCGCTGAGTCAGTAAACTGCCATGTTTCCTCTCTTACCTCAATTTATGCATTTACTTTCAGACCATATTCACATGTACACACATTGCCACAACTGAGGTTTCATTCCCAGAAAAGATTAAAATACTAATGACTGACAAATTCAAAGAAAGCCCCACATAAATGTCTTGCAATATCTTAGTAAGGTATTGGG
Source organism: Rhadinocentrus ornatus (assembly GCA_037177495.1). NCBI lineage: Eukaryota > Metazoa > Chordata > Actinopteri > Atheriniformes > Melanotaeniidae > Rhadinocentrus > Rhadinocentrus ornatus. Next base: position 15,059,613 of record JBAMHW010000003.1, read on the forward strand.
TGTCCAGCCAGAACAGCTTCAATACACTTTTCTATCTGCCCACTGATTCTTCAACTTATGTAAAATTAACACAGCAACAATTTCCCCAAAACATTTTCCCTACTTTTGTGTTTTGATTAATGCATCAAATATAAAAAATACTTAAGTTGTTCTTTTAAAGTCTGAATGAAGCAAACATAATATAGGCCTACTGTATTCTCTGGTTGGTCACATTACAAACAAATGTTATTCACTACCCAGCAAAATACGAATGATTAAAATAATCAAGTAATAAAATTAGGCCTCAAAATCAGTGGAAAATGAGCAGTGATCTCTGTCAGGGAGAAGCTGGGAGCAGGTCAAATGAAGACTTCTTCTAAAGATATCTCAGAACAGCTCAAATGAATGGCCCTACAGGGCAAATAGAGCAGTGCTCATTTTAGTGGAACTGAACTGCTTAGATGCTAAATGCAGAATGCAAGATATTTCGCTTTTCAGCTGTGGACTAAATTATCATCGTTGTTGTGCAAATTGTTTACATTCCAATGGTGGGTATTGTCCTAGCTGCAGCAGTGTGTAGACCTGTTAATCCCAGCTGTCTCCAGTAAAAGTTTCTAAAAGTACAAGGTGAAACACAAGACGCAACTAGGGGGTGATCCTGAACTCCTCTTCACTACACTTTGTTAGAAGCTTAATTCACTGTGCATCCAGCTGAAACTTTGGTTCTCTTTGAAGTTGCACAGCCCTGAAACCTCTGCAGTGCAGTTCACAGTGGTTAATATGACCACTTACTGTACCAAGAATTAATCTGATTCTTTGAGCAGAACAATGCTGGTGCTTGCTTACAAGCTCTTGTGTTGCCAGATGGATGGTGGTGGTACATCTAGGCTTCACTCTTTATAAAATAATAATAAAATATTAATAATAAAATAAAAAAAAATTTTGCTTTTGTTTTTCCTTTGCAATTGAAGTAGACAGTACGAATTATGGAGAAAGCTAGCAACAGCTAGCAAGCAAGCTGCTACTCTGAAGCTTATGCATCATATTAGTCACATTTATAATGTTGGGAGTGGGGTCACTTTTGTGGACCTTTTATTGATAAACGCGCCATGATATAGCTTTTTAGATGTGATTTTAGATTTTTTTCTAAACATCTTGAGGTGAAACTGATGAAAACAAACAACACAACCTATTTCAACATATTTTAAATATATGCTGTTTAACACATGTAACTTGTTTCCATTGAAATCTTTAAAAGAATCTAAAAAATTCAGAATTTAAAATCAGATTTAGTGACTGACTTGGCCATTGCATAGGATTAGCATTGTTCTCATAGTGATAAAACCCTTTTGTGTGTATCCTGATTGATCAGATCAGAAATGTTTCATTGCAGTATAAAAGTGATTGCTCAAAACAATTTTATTTACTTTATTTGTTCTTCAAAGCATAGCAGAGCCCCCCACTGAAGGAGTTAAGCATTCCTGTTTTTTTGTCCTTTCACCCATCTCTATATGATGAGGTCTGACAATCCAAAGATTTAAATAAAACTTGAGCAAGTAGCTTCATATAATTAACCTGTTACCTACCATACTACAAACTGTGTCTTCAAAATTCTGTTTGGTGTATGCTAATCAGTACAGTCGTGCGGTAGAGTCAACAGATACACACAGCATGACTCCGTCTTTTACATTTCTATTAAAATTGAGCTGGTTGGGTTCCATCAGAAAAAGGGCCCCCTCCAGCTTTAGCTGCAGAGCAGAGTCAGCCAGTGACAGGATGACACGTCTCTGATTGCCATGTCGGGGAGTGAGAGAGGCTGTGTCTCATTACTAGTTTAATGCTTCTGCTAGAGTTGCACAGCCACATCCTGGAGGTGTGAAATTACATTTTAAGCCAAGATGCTCTGCACCAGGACCGTTTGGTAGGGAGCAAGTATTGACAGGACCTCCACATGAGCACCTTTCTCTGCTTTTCTCTCTCTTTCTTCCACTACCATCTCCTTTATCTCCAGACGTTGAGCTGTGTGAACCCCGACAATGAAAACAGCCCAGAAATCCTTGTCAAGGTCCTCAACTGCGACACCATTACCCAGGTAAAGGAGAAGATCCTGGATGCAGTATACAAGAACATGCCTTACTCACAGCGACCACGAGCTACAGACATGGATCTAGGTGAGGCTGTGAAAGGCTCATTTTATAATAGTGCATACTACAATACTGTCTCATAAATCCTAATATAAAATAACTGAATGAAAATGCTCATAACCTGCTGAAATAATAAAATGGGAGAAGCCAGGGAAGTTCTCACAGACAACTCAAGATGTCTGACATCAACAAAGAGCTCCACATTCATTTCTATCCCCTCCCTTTACCTGTTTGCAGCCCCAATCAGAGCAACACTGCAACATGGACATTAAACCTTCCTGACAGCACACCTACACTTAGGCTTACACCCACCACATGTCATCCAACACTGAATGACGTGACACAAATCCAGGTGACAAACACCTTCAAAGGGAGTAAATAAGATATCTTCTTGGTAGTGGCTCATACTGCTTTGGGCTTGTAGTTTTACACCTTAAGGGGCTTTTACAGGTTAGGGATTTGGATGGGATGTATTTCATTGCTTTGGGCAACTTAAGTAAAGATGCTGGCATTTGTGTTTTGTTCATAAAGTAACAGTCTATAATTATCAAGGGTAGGAAGCAGTTTTTATGAGATCTTGGCAGCCACACTTGACAACTAGCATAACTTTAAAGGGTAAATATGATACACAAGAATAACGTGACCTTAGGGGTAGTGTAAACATAGAGATTCACATCAGACATGACAAAATACTATATGTAAGCCAATTAGGATATTAAATAACACAAAATGTCACTTGTTCAATTGATTGTATTTTTCCTACAGAGTGGCGGCAGGGCAGAACAGCTCGAGTGGTCCTGCAAGATGAGGACATCACAACCAAGATAGAAGGCGACTGGAAGAGACTCAACACGCTCATGCACTACCAGGTGGGTAAATACTAACATAGCACAAAATATGGAAATTTGTGTTTGGTCAAATATTTCTCCATTTTAATTATGCCAATTGGCACTGTGTTATTTATTGTTGGAAAGCCCGATTAGTCACTTTTATAATGAGGTATAACTTGTAAGGATTTTGTATTTGTGGAATGAGCAGCTAAATGTGTGGGTTGTGCCTCAAAAAATGTGTCCCAAAATCCCATGCAATATTCTCCTGTTGGTATTCACTCTCGCTTTAAGATTGAAGTGCTGCCAGGTGTATGTCATTCACAGATGTATAACCAGCACCTGATTAGTACATAATTGATAGACAGACATATTGGAATGAGATTCTGAAGTGCTGATTCCATATCCCATCCTGGAATCTGCAACCGAACTCCACCCTCCAGGATGACAACGCTCTCCCCCACAGAGCCAGGATCATCACAGATTACCTCCAGAATTGTGAATAGAGTGGAGTGCACTTCTCACTTGTTTAGGAGTGCTGCTCATTACACAGAAGCGCAATCCTTACAAGTTACTCCTCACTGTAAAGTGACTAATTAGGATTTCCAACAATATACAACACATATTGGTATTATGAAAAGAATAAATAATCAAATAAACATAAATTTCCTCACTTTTTGTTCTACAACCAGGGCTGCAAGTAATTATATTTAATATCAGTGTGATCTGATTATCAATTGAACAAATCATTCAATTCTTCTAAAATGTTTGTGAATGTACTGAAATATGAAGCACAATTTTTCATGTTATGGCACAAAATCCAAATCAGTGATACAAAACCATAAAAACCAAAAACATAGCCACATGTTAGAATTTATAGCCAGTAAATGATGCTTTCAATTAAAAAAAGACTGACATGGAAAATAAATTATTAAAATTTTAACAGACTAATCATCTTATTTCTAGTTATTTTTACCAGCTGTTAGAAGTTAATACTCAGGTTATTGATTTCAAATGAGTCATCCTATTTATTTGTCAGCTGAATGTTTCCCCGGCCATTAGCTTTGGGCTTCACACAGACAACTAATCAGCAAATGTTTTACAAAATGCAGACAAATAGAGACAAAAATAACCTAGAATCCATAGCAGGAGTATGTCTTGGCAGACGGGGGAGGCACTCTTCTTTTTGTTTTGTTTTTTGTATCTGTGAAGGAGATAAACACTTTCACTCTTTTATTTTTTTAAGCTGTTTGTCAGGTGTTGAAGTGTGTTTGTTTTCTTGTTAAGTTGGATTTAGTATTCGTAATGACCAGGCCTCATCTGCCATAAACAGCTACAGCGTGTAGCATACCCCTGGAAGTGCTACACTATCGCTCTCTCTTTCGCACACACATACACATGTACGCCAACTAAAACATGTCAGTGCAGTCTCATTGACACCAACAAATGGTAAATGGACTGCACTTATATAGTGCTTTTCTAGCCATGTTAACCACTCCAAGCACTTTAACAATACATGCCACATTCATGCACACTCTCATACAACACTTTTATTGTTAAATACTACGTGCTTTGCTCTATCACACACATTCATTCCCTGATAAACATTTCAGGAAGCAACATGGAGTTCAGTGTCTTGCCCAAGGACACTTTGGCATGTAGTCAAGGGAAGCCTGAAATTGAACCACCAATTTTCAGGTTGGCAGACTACTGCTCCTCCTAAGCTACAGCAATGTTTACGCTTGGCTACAGCTAGTGCCTTACTTCTGGTAGACAAGCCAATGCCTATGATTTTAAACATAAACAGTACTCTGTACCCTGCAAGTTGTGTTGGGCCACAGTTTCTGATAATCATGAGTCTGAGATAAAATGTTGTCAGTTCCAGAGCTTCCATGCAAGATATTAAGGCTGGAAAATCAGCTTTTGCACACAGATGTTGTGTTCCCGTCTGTGCTATGATGAACCAATAAAAACCCATGACTACTGCAGTTATTTGGCACAGGACTAAATGCTGATTTAACACTTTTAAAAGCTAGCTGTTAGCAGGCCTTAATGGTGCTATTTATTTATTTATTTTTGACAGTGTGAAAAGATATTCCTAAAATAAATCTGTGCATGATCCTTGCATCTTAAAAATATTCAGTTGTCCATCAAGTACATTTTTTTTTTTCTGTATTCTTCTTTAGTTCAAGTTTACTGAAATGCCAGGACAAATTGATCTGTGTCTTTGTAATGATCTCTCCTTGGTTGTTTAATACACAAGTTTTAGTTTAATGTTTCATTTTAGTTCATTCCAATAGATATTACATATTACGTTTCTTAAGCAAAGGGTTGTTGGTTTTACAAAAAAACTGTGTGAATTAAAGGTTAGTTTCTACAAGCCTACAGAAGATATTCAAAACCCTTGAGTCATAACAACAAATTTCTGGTCCTTTATTTTTCTATTGCAAACAAGATTTACTCAGCCATCAGCAGTGTTTTAACTGGGCTGGAAACAAGAATGCCACAATTACTTTTGATCAACAGCTGCAAGACTAAAACTTATGAGCCTAAACCTTTTTTTTCCAGGTGTCTGAGCGTTGTGTGGTGGCCTTGGTGCCCAAACAGATGTCCTCTTTCATCATTCCTTCCTCAGCCAGCTTCCCACGCAGTATCAGCAGATATGGTTAGTACTGTTTAGGAAATGCAAAGACTAAAAACCAGCTCATGGAAGCATGTTACTGCCACATCCCTGCCATATGGCACAATAATACACAATGTTGCATGGCACATTAAACAAAGACAGTAAGATATAGAAAGAAAATATAAAATAGGTTTATTACGTTTAAATCTTTGTTTTTTTATTGTTATTATATAGCAAGACAAAGAATTTAGTCAGGTAACCTTTGTTTTAAATTAAGAACATTTTAGAAAAATGTAGTCTATGGTGTTGTTTTGCATTATGTTTTAAATTAACTCTTACAAAAAAGACAACACGCTTATGTTGGATGGACTACAGCTTGGCTAAACAAGCATGCCTTTGTTAAATAAATATGTATATTATTACTATGACAACGAATAAAATGATGACAGCAGCTTATTATGCAGTCTAAACACACTATATTTTAAAATATGAAACTAATTATTTAATTTCCTTTGCTTTTAAAAACACAAAAACATTTTGCATTTCGAAATATGTTTTTTTAAGCTCTATCATGTTTGACAACCTAGGCATGGATGTACCCTTCCGCTCCAACCCCACCAGCCCTGACAGTCCCCACTCTCGCGTACCTATGTTGACCCCTGACCTGGAAAGCGGTGTCAAAGTTTGGCATTTAGTCAAGAACCACGACCACGGAGACCAGAAAGAGGGGGAGCGTGGGAGCAAAATGGTGTCTGAGATCTATCTCACGAGGCTGCTAGCTACAAAGGTGCCACATTATACATACAGTGTATTCTTTTAACTGCAGTTGACTGAATGGAACTGACTTATAGCGGTCCAAATTATATTTACAGAATTAATCTATTCTACAGGGTACGTTGCAGAAGTTTGTAGATGACCTGTTTGAGACTCTATTCAGCACTGTGTGTCGGGGCACTGCCTTGCCTCTCGCAATTAAATACATGTTCGACTTCCTTGATGAGCAAGCTGATAGACACGGTATCAATGACATGGATGTTCGCCACACATGGAAGAGCAACTGGTGAGAAAACTAGTCATTTCTAACTGTTTTACCCCAAACTTTTATGTGAAGAAACTAAACTTTCAACCTCCAATTTTAACATGCTTACAGTTTTATAGAAGAAGGTGATCCCATTGAGACCCAATGTCTCATTTTCAACAGAGACCTGTTTAAAGTGTGTCTCTTGAGACTGCTTACAGATTACTTTCAAATATTTTAATCACTATTTTAAGGAGAACAACAACATTAAGTTGTGTGGTATATCAGTGTCCCCTCACAAATCTTTAGACACTAGAACTTTAGAACCAACTCAAAAGAAACATTTTGAAGCAAATTTTTTTTGCAGATTTATTATTTATTTTTCTCTCCATATTTTCAGCCTTCCTCTACGTTTCTGGGTAAATGTAATCAAGAATCCCCAGTTTGTATTTGACATCCATAAAAGCAGTATTACAGATGCCTGTCTGTCTGTGGTGGCGCAAACCTTTATGGACTCTTGTTCAACGTCTGAACATCGCTTGGGCAAAGACTCGCCCTCCACCAAGCTACTGTATGCCAAGGACATACCGCATTACAAAAGCTGGGTTGAACGGTGAGTATTCATGGTTGAGAGTGTGTTTGGAAGACAGATGCGGGTTTGTCAAGTGTTGCAATGAGCATTGACTATAAGAGCAAGATGAAAGTTTTAATTAAGTTTGGATCAGTAATTGGCTATACAGTTAAAACAATATTTAATTTCCATGAGTGCATAAAAATCATCTTTTGAATAAACAAAACCTGACGGCAATTCAGTTAAACTACTATGCAAGAGAATTGGTTGGTTAAGTGAACTTAATTTCAGTTTCTTCATGGATTGCAAATAATCAGCTTAACACCTGAATGTTCAAACTAAGAAAAAAGCAAGAGAAAAAATTATCTTTGCAATTTTTCTTTCCTATGGACAAAATTAATAGATTTTTTTTAACAAATCGACAATAAATAATAATGCTAATAAAAGTAAGAAAAGTTAAACACCCAAAACAGGAATGGGAAAACACACACTTACTAATCAAGTGGTTGAGACAGTTTAGTAAGGTTCGTTTATACACTTTTTCTTTTTTTTTTTTTTTTTGTCTTTGAAAAATATGGTCTACCAAATGGTAGAGCAGGCAGTTACGACTAATGTATTCAATACAATTTAATCAGCCTGCATTATTCAAATATATAATATATAAGGCTGGATATCTTTTTACATTTTTCAAACAGTGTTCGCGTCCTGGAATAGTGTAAACATTAAATTATTTTTCTACCAAAATGCCTCATATGCTAGTGAAACCTTTGTCAGTGGATATTATTTGACTTCTCATGATCAACAGACTAAATCCAACTGAGGAGAAAAGCTCTAAATGCATGAATGTGTCCTTGACGATGACAACGTATGTGTGTTTGTGTCTCCTCTCAGGTACTACGCTGACATCAACCGCCTACCTGCCATCAGTGATCAGGATATGAATGCGTATCTGGCTGAACAGGCCCGCCTTCACTCCAGTGAGTTCAACGTGCTCAGTGCCCTCCATGAGATCTATGCTTACGTCAGCAAGTACAGCCAGGAGGTGAGGCTCGGTCCATTCAGTGCAACACGATAATATGCTTAGTTCTTTTACTGCCATGTTTTGCAAACTAAGGTTACCATTCACTAGAATTAAATGCTATTAGTGAAAAGCTGCAGCAGCTGAAGCTGAATCATTTAGCAGCTCAAGATATTTCCCTTAGGAATTGATGGAGGCCGATTTCTGGACTTCAATTAGTCATACACCAGCTCTTAAGGCATGCTATTGTTGCTCTGCGTATACATGGTCTGTTGAAAGGCAACTATGTGAAAACGAGTTTGTCATAACAAATTTATAAGCTGTTAAAAGTCTTTCCAAAGTTTATACAGTTAGTTTGGTCCATTTATATGACAAATGTTTTTGTGTTTCAGATCATTGATGCACTGGAGCAAGATGAACAAGCTCAGAAGCAGAAGTTGGCATATAAAATGGAGCAAATCATCTTAGCTATGTCTGCAGAGAGCTGAGATGTGCAGCTCATACACACATAAACACTTTCAGTAATGCAAACATAGACACACACACATTGCAAATCTAAATGTAATGGAGGAGTTATACACATGAACATCATTACACATTTATGTGCATGTGTGGAAATACACAATTGCACGTAATCATGTTCTAATATAATATATGCAGATGAACTGCAGCTTGGACCTACTGTATAAATTTACTCACATTATATACACACACATGCATAACTACACAAATGCAGATGTACATACACAGACCGCAGTATACATCAAACAGCAGAACGTCCCAAAGCAAGACTTTTAAATTTAATGTCACCATTTATTTATTTATTTTGTTTGTTTGTTTGTTTGTTTTATCAAGAAACTCCAACAGGCAAACATCCAACTTCTAAAACATGGAAAGAGAAGAAGAAAGGGGATTTGCTGAATTTACCGGCAATTCACATTCCCTGGGTAACAGTTTGTCTTTGTAGCTGGTGCTTATCCTAAGCATGTGTGTGGCATGGTTGGAGCTCTGAAGAGAACAGCACTTAACAAAGAATGACTCAGTGTGAAATGTCTCCGGAGGAGCTCAACAAAGACAGGAGCCAATTTAATGGGACGGCACATCTGGAGCGACAAGACTCAAAGTACTTTATATATGTCAGAAATGAAGGACACTTATTCTCACTACATATCACCGGCCTGGAGTGACGTCGCCATTTGTGGCTATTTGGAGAAAAGATGTCTAACTCTGTGTTGGCAAGCCTTTCCTGGGGGCTTTTAAAAAGCTTGCAATGTTATGCTTTGTTCTGAACTACTAGGCATTGAAAGCAGTAAAAGCTATTACTGACAAGGTGAGAGTCTCACTGTTTAATAATCTAACAAAGGATCTCAACCATCCAATTTTAAATATATGGAGAGATATTTTGGGCCCACTCCCTGGCTTTTAGTGCCAAATATAATGGATCTCGTGTTTTATCCATGCTAAATGCTCCTGTAGAGGCTATTAATAAAGCATGCCTTTGTACGGAAGAGATCTCATATGAGATAGGAAATTTTACAGTGATGATCTATAGACCACTAATTCAGCCATTCAAAGATAAGTGGAGACCAAATTGAACTGTAGCAGAAAGCATGATTAATGATGTTATAAGCGTGATCGTGGATCAGATTAGTCTATCCTTGGCCCACAGCACTGTTCCCCCACCCTTAATGTCTCATCAGTTATTGTTTACATTGAGCGTAATACTTGAAATGCACCCACTGTACAAGATATTAAGAACACCTGCAGCTCCTGTGAAGTAATCTGGACAGATTACGTTAGATGAAGGCCTCGATGCCTTATTGATTTTCCCAGTATATCTACTGTAAACATGGCCTGGAAATTAAACATGGGTAAAAAACTGAAAAAGGATTTCTACTTCCCTGGAGATAATGGAGATGTGAGAGGAACTGTAGCTCAGTGTAAATCAGGTGTTTCTTATATTTTGTAGACAGAGTGGAAATTTGATTAATCATGGATGTGTTTGGATCAGCTGTTGGTCCTTGTAAAGTCTGTTTGTTGCTTCATGGTGCTATCGTTGCATTAAACCCATGCTTTTAGTCTTGCGTTTCAACATATAATTCACAAGTTGTTTTTTTTTATTTTGCATTCCAGTGTACATTTTACTTGGCTGCTTGTTGTCTCCTCGCTGCTGTAGTATAAGTGTCATGTCTAAATTATTAAATAATTAGCATCATTAAAAGTAAAATAAAAATAAGAAAGAAAGAAGCTGGTGGTGGGGCTGTGACTTTACCATTGCAGTATCAGCAGAGCTGTTATACTCCTCACAGGACTTCCATTCATTTAAAAAAAAAAAAGCAAGATAAAACAACATAAATAATAAATACATTCCCTGTTAAATGTTGAAATGTGACAGAATTAATCTGTTTCATGTGTGTTTGACTACAATAATTTATATAAGTGTTGTGCAATAAGCTGTCAGACTGTAATGTTTTTTTAAACAATATATTACTGTATAAATGCTGTACATAAAAAACACTCCTATTTTGCAAGCAAAGATTCACTTTTTACTGTTGTTATACATTAAATGCGCAGCTGATGAAAATGATTCAGGCTCGGTTTGATTTTATTTTTTTAAGTAATCATGGTGGATTTGAATTAGATTGCAGGGGACTTTTCCCAGTTCATCTGGGAAATCATGAGGCAATCCCCGGCCAACCGAGAAACAAGGCCCTACAACGTGTCCTTGGTCTTCCCTGGATGGGCTATGCCCAGAACACCCATTCTGTTGTTGTACAAAGACCGAATGGCCCATGTCAGAGGATCTGCTACCCCAAACTCCAAAACACTCCCCACAGGACTCCCTGAGGGACAAGGTCACATGGCTTCTCCAAGTCCACAAAGCACATGTAGATGTTACAGTGCATCCTAAACTAAAACAAATTATCATATTACCCATATATCCTCCATTTTCTGTGTTTACATGTTACCCAAACCAAACTAAATTGTCTTTATTTATTTATTTTAATTTCTGCTGACTTGAGTTTGAATTTTGCCAACAAAAAAAATGAGGCTATTATTAGAGGTGAGGTCATTTTAAAGCCAATGTGAACCCTGCCACACATAACTGGATAATCTATTGTTACCGTGAGCCATTAGCATGCTAATTTAATAGGTAAACTGATTGAGTTTTCATGGGAAAGCCTTTAAATGCAAGAAAGAGATGTCAGAGATGACCTGAGATCCCAGGAGTACATCTATCATTCAGCCTTTATAGTTTGAGATTAACATAATTGCTTACCCCACAAACAAATTGTATTAGTACACCAGAGACGCCTCCAATTACGGAAAATAAAATCAGGGTAAAAACAGTCTGGTCCCAGCTTTGTTAGAAAGATAAATCCACCATCAAAACAAAGGTACTATTACCACAGAGTTACTGTATATATCAAAACCCCTGGACCATATCTAAGAGATGGAAATATTATCAAGGTTTTTTTTCCTATTTAAATTATGGATCAACTGAAATAACACAGTTGCTGTCAAGAATCGTTTTAAAAATAGAGATGAAATTTTCACATTTGGCAGAGATTTAGTTGTGCGTTTGGTTGGATTTAAATGCTCATGTGCTGGATTCCTGTAAAGCCCTCCACAGGAAGAGGGCATTGTAATTCCCGACCAAACACAAGTAAAGCCTTTACGGAACAATCACTTCCAACATGCTTATTTCCATAAAAGACTGGAACATAAATGTGCACATGGTGATTGCACGATGAGCTAGGGCCTCCTTCTGCTTTGCGTGTTTTGATAAATATCATTACTGCTGTGATTCTAAAATTTATTGCAATTATACTACAAAAGGAAAAGCTTTTAAAATGCAGCTTTTAAAACAGGCTGTTAAGTCAGAGTTGCACATGTGATAATGAAGAACAATTAAACTTGCAAAACAAAATATGTATAAATCGTGTTTGAGAACATGTCTAAAAACATTTTAAAATTGCGTTTAGAAAGAGAATCATGGGACCAACAGCCTATTGGAATGAGGAAGAGGAGCGTTCAGTCATAATGGGACAATATTTGGTACGGCATGTGAGCAGCATATCGGGCTTCCATGCAGTTGCCATAAGGGGCAAGAATTCATTATTTATGTGTAACCCTCAGGGTTGTGGCAAGTAGAGCAGTGGGGTAGAGCAAGGGTGAACAGTCAGGCCACTCTACTCATACCTGCCATCAAGGTGGGGTGTTGAAGAGTTTTCTATACACCTACCAGGCTCTAACCATTTGTCTTGCATCTCTTCACTGTTTACTTGTCAGAGTACCAATGCTCAGCAGCCAACAATTCCCACTTGCCTACTTCTCCTGCACATGCGGAGTAAGGGGGAATCATTATAACTCAAACCTCTCCAACTGACAGCTGAGAAAGCTGCAGGATTTCTTTGTGATAGACTGATAGGATGGGATCAGACAGGGCTTGTTGGAGCTACAACAGCAATTGGAAATTATTCTTCTATCAAACCCTGGCAGTTGTCATAATGTGTCATCCTGCTTTGACCCATGATTGCCATGATTGCATTTTATATGTGTATTTGAGTAAAACAAACTGTGCATTGCCTCATTTCTGGGAAATCACAGTTTTTTTTACTCAGAATAACAGATCATCAGCTTTTCCTGCTGATCAGAATATTTGATTTAGGGGAACACAGACTTTATGCTCAGACTCTAGATCTTGAAGAATAATTCAAACTGTGTTTTTTTTCTGTAGAATTCTGAACTGAAAAGTCCTTGTATTTTTCATTCACATAAACAACACAAAAATTTAGTGGACAAGGCAGTTCATCACACTGTGGTGTGTCACTTTCTGGGTTATGTTATTACATGCATTAAATACAAACATGTTTTTCTTTTAAAACTTTGAATGCAGGTGTGGACACGACAGAAATTGTATATAATGGGATATTTATAAAGTATACGGCAGGCGTGAAGATAAGCTGGTCTTCAATGGGAATTCTTGAATTTAGTTTGTTGCTCTATTTTTCACTGAATGTTGCATTATTATTCAATACAAGTAACACATTCCTTACACTGCATAATCAAGCATAACATTTCCTGAAGCATTGCTGGAGTGCATCCTTCAGGCTGTTGAGGTCCACAAACATCAGACTCCTGCTGCTTCGGTTAAATACAACATCATTGCAAGGTACCAATCCAAGCACATCCAGTGTTCTTTCTTAAGACAAAAGACAGCTATCTACATCAGGGAGAAAAATCCCTAATTACTGTGTTGAATACATCACTAATGACCACAGCTCATCCAGCATCAGTAAAAACTCCTTCCAGGATTTATTGGATTAGCTAATCCAATGACGACATTTTCATTTCCTCAAATGGCCATCATATTTTTTCTTTTGTCCACTAGCAAGACCATGGTTCTTGATTTTTATGGTCATGGTTACCTTTATTAATCACTATCTGAGACTAACAACTGGATCCCTAATGTGAAAAGTAAAAAACAGCATTGAGCAATGCACCTGTATGTACAAATAGGGAGATTAATGATGTACTTGTTTCTGTTGATCTTTATTTCACTGCAGCCTACTGATGCCATCTTCTGGCCACAATTATTATGACAAGCCAGTCTTGGAAACAGAAAGAAGAAATAAGGATAATTCGTCCATTTGCTGGTCATCTTAGAAGTATGAAGAGTTAGGGGGCCTGAAAAATGTAATAATGAAAAAGGGCAAAGACTGTATGTGGTATCATGTAGGACCATACAGCATTCTTACAGGTAACAATAAAGAGAACCCACACAGGGACTTTGCTGATGCATATTTTGTTTTGGAATGGAGGGTCTTTATTGGTCCACCACCTCTCTTGGTTCTTTTCTTTTTTCTTGTTTCCTGTACTCTTGAAGGCTGAGATCTTGTAGGCTACTCAGCCCAGAGAGTTAACCGACAACATTTCCTGCAGTTTCAAATTTAATCCCCTCCCACCACTCCTCCCCCTTCCAAACTTTTCCTCAATTTTTCCCTCCTCAGCTTCCTTCTCTTGCACTCATGCAATCACTTCAAGACAGACTCCCTCCTACACAGCCAATCAGTGAGCTTTGTGAGATTTATGGCTCTCATTTTCAAAGCTCCCTAAATTCTGAATTACAAAGTCTATGTTATGTGTTTGTGGCTGCTTTTGCCTGGATGTTTTGTTCAAATAAATTAACCACAATTAAATTAATACCATTCTTTTTTTTGTTGTTGTTGTAAAGGCAGGTTAATTAAGCTCTTAACAGTTTTTTGTCTGTTCTTTTGACTTAGAACACAATTTAACCATTGCTCACTAAAGCTGAATTATTCATGATGAACTTGAATGCTCTTCTTAGAAATAACTGTCAAACTGAGTGAGTTATTGTTTTACAACTTCTTCTTCAGAGCTCTGTCTGAGCTTTTGTAAATAATGCAATACCAGTGAGCTCTGACAGCTGGGGCTCTCTGACAGAATAAAAAGCTAATGTTGGTGCTACAGTAAAACAATCCGGAAATTTACATTTTAAACAAAGACAAATAGAAAATATGCTATCTTTTAAAATATGATGAATTTAAGTTTTCTTAGTATCATTTCATCCCCCCAGATGCAAATAAAACAATGCACAAAGCACCAAAACAATATTGTGCAGCAAGTTGTCACACTGGATGGAACCGTGTTGTGACTACTGATTGTCATAGATCTATTTTTACCTTTTTGTAGCACAAAGTTAACCCTAGCAGAGGAAAAAATACTATGGACATTCCTTGCAGCTTTAAAACCTTCCCACATCTTCATTTTGTTCTGTCAGAGCACATTTGCCTGCATCTCCTACCAACTTATACAATTTTTATAACAAAAGTAGCATAATTACTTAATTACATTTCCATACCAGAAATAGTGTGCTTGCTGTCTCTGATCTGAGAGCTTCAACATACACAGACCTATGTTACATCCAGGAACTGCTGCTGCCTCCTGTAAAACAAGTCTCTGTGTGGCAACAGGAAGAAATGTGATTACACTGTATCCTGCGGGCTGTATTATATCACAATTTCTGATAACAATAACCTTCTAAAATGGGCTAGTTTATTATTCTCGACTGGACCGCACACACAGCAGGACTGAACGTGAATTGCTAGTTGTTATGGACAGGTTAAATTGATCAATCCCATTCATTCTGACCAACTATTGTTTAGAGTCTGTTAGTAATGGAGGCTTTGTAAAGGACAAATTAGGCTGTGCCCTTTCTTGAAACCCTGAGCTCTCTAACCTGATTGAAAATTAGCGCAAGCATGCACATATGGTGTTACCATTGATGTCAAATAAAGCTTAAGCTGGTTTCTTTTATTTACTGACACATCAGACTTAACCTCTTGAAAAACCGTCATAACCACACAGGGCGCGGCTACAAGCTCCTGTTCTGCCCTCTGTGCCTGTCCTGGTTCTGACTGAGGACGAAGAGATCGTGGATCCACGCATTATGTGCAGTAATGGGTTTGCGGGTTAAGATAAAAGCTAATCACGTTGGCTTTCATTATTTACTGAAAAACTTTGCTGTGAGAGAGCAATGGATTAGGTCATCACAATATACCACGCGTTGGTTTGCAGTCAACACTTCAAGGAAGACTGCTTTACCAACTGGCAGCAGAAAAAAATGGGCTTAGCAGGCAAGTCAAAATTAAAGCCGGATGCTGTGCCTTCTGTCAAGAAACCATCAAGTGGAGATCCTGTGTGTTTATCAATAAGTTTATTTTTCTGTAAGGTGCATAATCCAACCAAGCCTGCCTGTTAACATTTGCAAACGTTACAAGTTGCACAGAGCAGTGCTGACTCCGCCCACATCTCAAAGGCGAATTGCAAACAAGCTACTGGTCCTCTGCAGAAGCACAGTCCTGGAAAAGGGCACAGGTTTTGTGCCAGAACCTTTATAATCACAACTTAAAGACCACTGAGAACATTTTAAATAGTTCCAAAAAGGCATTGTTGTGGGTCTTTAAGTTGAAGACAGCACTTGAGGTTGTGCTGGAGCATCTAAACTCACACATAGAAACCAAACTCAACAAGCTTTGACTATATTTTGTGCAGAAGTCTTGGGCACACAAACTCAAATGAAAATAAAAAGCTGAATCTAGTGTATGTACAATTCTACTGAGCTTGAACCTTTACTGTGGTTTTGTGTGGATGCACACATCTCTTGAAATGATTGAGTCTTTATGGAAACTTTAAAACAAAATTAAACCAAACACTGAGCTTTCAAACACCAGCCCAAGGACACAACTGATTGACTAGGATAAAGAGGGATTCAAAATGTCAAACTTCCGGTTATAAGATGACCTGCTTTTTCACTTGAGCCTCAAGTACATGTGTCAACTGAACGGCCAGATGCTTCTCTCAGGTTGTATGCCAGGTCTTGATTGGATTTTTATCTATTTATTTATTTATTTATTTATTTATTTATTTATTTATTTATTTATTTATTTATTTATTTATTTATTTAT
>JBAMHW010000003.1:15090668-15104931 GCA_037177495.1 Rhadinocentrus ornatus
GTAAATAGAGAGATGCTTTTAATTAAGTATAATACAGCCTATGAGTGTTGCAATGTGTTTTATATATTTACTTGCAAAATTTAAAAATGTAAAATTGAGCAGTGTATGGTTAAAGTAAGCAACATGTTAATGTTATTTCCCAGCCGAGCATGATGTCAGTAAGTGTTGTACGAATTATGATCTACTTCTATATCGTAAACCTTTCCGTAATCTTTGAAAAGTTTGGGACATCAATATTATTTCATCACCTACTATTAATAGATTTCAGAAACATATAAAAAGTTTCTATAAAACAGTTGAACAAACCTTTAGACCACACAGCAGTAGATCAGGTGAGAAAACACCTTTCCCACGTTATGCCGGAGCAAGCCGGACCAAAATCTAACTACCGCGATCCAACTTGCATAGTCGCAGGTGAGCGGCTCTCTGCAGGTTTTGGTCATCTTAAATGAGACTAAAATTCATACTGGTGTACTAAAATAAATCCAGAACAGTTTGGCCACAAAAAAATGTACTCAAAAGTATCAAGTTTCAAACTTTACACACCCAAATTAAAAATGGGTATTTGATGTTGACAATGAACTTTATTCATTTCACTTAAACTAATCAGGGATACTTTACAAACATGTCAAGAACAAAGTCTTCTATAAAAGCAACAAAGTGAATGCGAGATAAGCAAGGCTCTAAGATTAATAAAGTAAAGCAAATCACTAGAATAAAAACATGCTCAGTGGTTGCAGATGAATGGCTGCACCTCACGTGTTTGTGCAATAATGTAATGTAAAGGAAATGTAAAAAACACTATAGAAAGGCAAAGCTTCCTGGGGTTATGTAAGAAAAAAATAGGATGTTGCTTGTGTGCCATGTGTTAAGGCTGAAGTCTAAATCTAACCTCGATAAATGTTTTGGGTTAGCTGTGCGTGACTGGGAGAAGGTAAAGAGAGTCGAAAGCCTGGGAGGGAGAAGGGCGTGGAGCAGAAGGCTTGTCTTCTTCCAAAGCCTGCCACATTCCTCCATCCAGAGTCCCAGGAGATGGGGGGTGCAGGGTGGAGTATATCCAGACCGCAGCCGTCATTCAGAGGAATTTGGTGGGAAAATATTCAACAGCGCAATGAAGTCAGAGCCATCACCAAATAACATATGGGGTATGGTCTGATTTGGACAGTTGGCTTTGTTACGTTTGTACAATGACAGGATGATGCAGATGGCAGATGACTGAAATCTTGGCTGCTTCAATCATTAAAACACAGAAGAGGGAATGAAAGCAAAATCTTTGGGGATATCAGTGTTGATGTGAGGTTCAGGGGTTGTGAACATCAGCACATAGCACGTGTATTTCTATAGTGATGGAACAATGCTGTAAATTTCCAATATTTATCTGTGACCCTTTGTGAGATAGTAAGTGATGGCTGGAGAAAATTAAGTGATGATAGGTTCAGAGGTCAGACTTAGGAAGTTTACAGACCTTGCATAGGAAGCAAGGCTGCAGCAAATACTGGAAACACTACTTTATCAAAAACAACACAAAGGTTAAGGTTACATACTAGCCTCAAAATAACACAAAAGTTACTTCCTGCATGTGGTAGAACTTGCACTACACTTTGAAATGCTTAAAATTAAGACTATCAAAGCTGACAGAATTCATGGTTGGTCTGCAGCAACCTTAAAAACAGTCAAGTTTTTGGCCAAAATTTACAGCAAGCAGATTCAGAGTACTTTGGTAAGGATATAGTCATAACAATACATTAAAGTTGGTCTCTCAGATCCAGTTCTTTCAAATATGTCCAAAAGGTTTCACTCCATCTGGTTTCTGGTCTGTTGGGGAAGCTCGTTTGTATGTAATGAGTGATGGTTGGTCGGAGCTGGACAAAGTTTACTGGCTGTGTTGGCAGTGTTGGCAGAGTAAGCCTTGTGTTTTTATTGTGCCTGAGGCAAACAAGCATGTTTGCTATATGAAAATGGAGCAGCTTGGTTTTACAAGTGTGCTGTAGTGCTATGTCATCATTAGCACAAAACTAGTAAAACAACAGGTTTTTATTGTAGAGTTTCAAATTCTCCCTCATGCAGGAAGATCTTTACATTTTCTTAAAGTACTGCCAATGTCGATGTGGCTATAAAAGCAGTGCAAACTAATTTCCAATCTCTTACCAGAATATCATCCAAAGAAATTCCATGAGAAACAACCCTAAACCCCAAATACACCTATCAGACACAGTGTAGAAATAAAGACTTTTTACTTTACAAAACAAACCACTGGCTAAGTTTTACCTTCCAGTCAATTCAAACTTTCCAGTTGAAAGAGCACAGGGATAAAAAAAATAAAAATAAACGGATGCCAAATTTGTATGAGAAAAGCTCATTTATGTGATCATCTCAACCACTGTACCTCATCCTTTCTTGTAAAATAAACATACAGACCACCCAGCGATGGAGGATGGATTGCAGCTGTAGATTACAGGCTGGGAAAGCAGTCTAAAAGACTGACTTAAAGAAAGCTAGTCCCTGACCTGCTGCTAGTCTACATGCACATGGTCCTTGTTGAAAAGTAGTGATAGCAAGTAAAATCCTACTAACACCTACTGACATTAGCCTTCAGTCTGATGTCAATAAAGCTTGCTGCTTGCACTCTGCACTATGAAAATATTGTGTAGTGGCGTCCCTTCATGTTGTAGAGGCATACAGGTTTGTGTTATGGGAGGAATGAAATAATCACTGGGCCTAACTCCAGTTCTTTGAGTATGTGCAAAGCTCCAAGTACAGTGAGGGTTCTCACACTGCTACTAGCAAGTACACTCACCTCAGTACAGCAGGGATGCCTGCATTTAAAAACACAATGTCCAACTTTTGGTGTAAAAAAATACAAGAGGGCATTTAACTGCACCCCTAATATAAGACCTACAAATCTGCTTTAAGCCCAGTGACTTTTATTTGTTTTGTTTTTTTACATTCAGTGTAGACAGTAGCATAATGTAGAACAGCTACTGTGTGACAGACAGCTGTGCTGGACAGTTGCTAACACTGAACATACCAGAGGACTTCCCTGGAGATTATTGCCCCACCTGCTAGCATGGTAGACAGATAGTTTGTGCTGTACTTTTCATCCATCTGTCACAATGATTTTTCCAACAAAATGTGTTGTGTCACAGTTCTGCCTCTGTTTGACTGTATGCACAATAGTCATAAAGGCACACTGTGCAGGAAGGGGTAAATTTACATCCTTTTGTATTTTGGAAAAGTCATTTTATTATTTACACAAACACAAAATTAAACAACTGTTTGAAAGAGCAACATTTTTTTTTGTACTCAAACTGTACAATGTTACTATAGTCTTCCCAAGCCAACGGACTTTTCCTACTCTTGTGCACTTCCTGTAACAAGACACTCATAATATTCTGAGCCTTTGTGCTGCGTGTTTTTGTTTAGCTGCATTGTATTGCATCCATTTAAAGATTACAGGTCAATTAAATATGAGCAAAATAGAGCCTGAGTTTAAAAAGTAAATTGTTCTTCAATTTGATAGCAAGTAAAATATTACCCAGTAAAAATTAAGAGGTAATGGGATTTACAAATGCAAGGCCTTATGGGAATGTTTTGACCCCAAGATAATGGTGGTGTTATTTTGCAGAGGAAGGACTGCATAAAATAATAAATGCTGAATCATCTGGTTTGACTTCAAAATCCAACCCTTGCAACATGAGCTAATGAACCAATCAGTTCAGTGACTGCAGTGTGTGGCAGCATATTTGATTAATTAACCCAAGAAAATCAGATGTGTCCTTTAAGCCATCAACTTAATTAAAGTTTTGCTGCTGAAACAGTTCACAGCTGAAGGAATTTTTAAAAACTACCATACCAAGAGTTTGATTCTTGGTATGTTTACCTGTTATAAAGTATACAGTAATTCTAAAACAGTAAGGGACTAAATGTGATTCATGAATTGGAGAGCTTCAGCTATTTAATGCAATATTGTTGGTTACCTAACTCTCAATCACTACAGAGAATCTGGGGACACAAAGAAATCATGTTGTTTGTACACTAGGCAAGGCAAGGCAGTTTATTTGTGAAGCACATTTCATGTACAGGACAATTTAAAGTGCACTAAGGAGCTTACATGCAAAAGATTATGCAATAAGATGATAACAGATTAGCAAACTTTTGGAAAATGTTGTCCTTATGCAACAAAATATACCTGTAAAGTACCTGCAAGTAACAACTCCAATAAATTAAAAAGACTGTGTATCTGAATAGGGATAATGTGGCCATATCTTGTCCACTCTGGTATAAGTTACCTTGTATTACCTCTACCCATTCTTTAAAGTGATTTTGTTCTGACTTCACAACAGGAATCAAAGCACAAGACAATTCAGCGACCGTGATGCCAATATTGTCTATTCCACGAGGAGGTAAGATTACAAATATAAATGATAGCCCTAGTAAGATGGATGGTAACTTCTGTAGAAATAAACAAATTCTTACACAGTAAACACAGCAAAGAAGCTCTTCTTAAACATTCACTCTCCTACCACCAGAAAACATGTTTTGCTGACAACACAAAAAATTTGAAAGCCTGATTAAGATGACCGCATTAACATGCAAATAAAAAAAAGTATCAACACTTACAGAGTAAGAGCCTGTGGGCTGCATGTGTCATTGGTGAAGTAACACAATGTTTCAAAACGAAATGTTGATCTCAGGTCATTTTTTAAAATCTGCATTCAACTCTTGTGTGCAGCTCTCAATAAAAAAATGTATCCAACAGATCAGTAAAATATAAAGTTTATTCACCTTTCCTGCTCATAACTAATCTATTAACCATTCAGCTCTGCTTTTTTGGCACCAGATAATGGAGCTGGTCAAGTCATGGTCTTGCCCACTGTGAAACCTCAAGAGCCTGCTGCACAAACAACAACAGCTACAGACAAAGCAGAAAAAAATTATTACAGTAGCACTGTAGCTCCACAGGATGCAGCAGATGAGGGAACTAAATCGACAGATGAGGTGCAGACTGACATACCCGCTGCAAACTCAGAGACCCCAGCACCTATTCCCCCCAGAGGTGACAGTCATATCAACATACCAAAGGTAACATAAACAAGAACCAACAAAATGCTGTAATTAACCAAAATAGTTATAAGATTACTAAACTCACAGTCTAGCATATCTTATAGGGCCACAGTGAGAGTGGTAAATTGTTTGAAAGTGCCACAAAATAGGCAAATAATCCCCCTGGAAGTTAATTTAATCACAAAGATCAGAAAATGATGCACGTCATTTATTTCAAAGGAGTGAAAGACAAGTGTCAGTAAATTTTCCAGGACAAAATAAGAATGCTTATTTATTTTCTTAGGGCTTGGACATCTATCATTTACATTTGCTTTAAATCTTTGAAGTTACTGCACTTGCAGAAAAAACTGCAAGCAAATTTGTAGTGTAACAGCAATTGAGACGGAAGCAGTGATGAAAAGAAGATTACGAATAACTTAACATGTTAGAAAATCTCCTCTCATTTGTCATCTTCATTTCTCCAAAACAAGCCACACATATCACAACTTGAACATGTGAACGGAAGAAACTGAGGATCAAATGACATGAGGGTGGCACAACAGAGACCAACTCTGTATGATCCTAGAGAAAAACACAAAGAACCTACT
This sequence comes from Rhadinocentrus ornatus, assembly GCA_037177495.1. NCBI lineage: Eukaryota > Metazoa > Chordata > Actinopteri > Atheriniformes > Melanotaeniidae > Rhadinocentrus > Rhadinocentrus ornatus. The sequence goes on from JBAMHW010000003.1 coordinate 15,096,320, forward strand.
GCTATGGTTCTGTTTTATATATGCATCAATTTATTCATGTGTGTGATCTTCCAGTTTAGTTTTTTATGTTATGAATGTATTACCGCCCCCTGGTGCACTGGCAATGTCTTCTTGCACCTCCTGGCTGAGATGATAGCAGTGTGAGGCGGCACAGCAGGGGGCCCCCTCATCTCCATTTGTTGCTCATGTCAGCTTGGTGTATAAGAGCCCTTAACATTTACATATGTACGTACACAAGCTCAAACTGTTTAAAGTAACTAAGTATAGAGGGTACACACAGATTCATACAATATCATCACAGGATGACTATGGTCCAGGAAAGGCACAGGCAATCATGAGCCTAATGGTAAGGAAGGGAGGTATTGTGGTTATTAACAAGTTTTGGTTTCTCTCTGCAGCCAGTGGCAGGAGATGATGTTGTCTGTGTGAGCAAAGAAGCCGTGGAAGGAAGAAATGCTGTCAATCTGAAACTTAAGGCATCTTCCAGCTGTGTAAGCATTGAAAATATATAATCGAATATGTGCATTTTGCTTTTACATGATACAGATCAACACTTAGAGCAGATCAGACAAACAGATGTGCAAAGATGAAAACTCTTTGTCGTTAATTTCTGGAAAACTGAAAACTTAATGCTTTTCCAAGAAAAAGTTCCTAGCCTGCTTTGTTTGACATCCCAAATTGTTAATCATCTCTCTAAAGGAAACGTCAGCAGGAAATTCTTTTTCATTTTAGAGGTGGTAACTGGTACATCCACATGCCAGTGAATCAATGAAGGACTGTGTATCCTTTCTTTTCAATAACTATTTGGAAAGTCCAAGAAGTTTCTGTTGCACGTAACCCAGGGCACAAATTTCACTGTAAGGGTAGTGGGAGGGAAGCACAATGGGTGGGCCCACTGCTGCTGTGGAATATGTAATGCATAACAGCCCAAGGCAGTAGTGTGTGTGTTTAAGAATATGTTTGTGTTTAGGAAGATAAATTCTTCAGTATCTCAGGATAACAGCTTAGAGGTCTAGAGTTTGTGTGTGTGTTCGTGAATTTTTTTTTTTTTTTGTGAAGGTCTATACCCACTACACATGCTTTCAGTTAGCTACAGCTCTCATATAGCCTCAGAAGTAAATGTATTATTTAACATTTCAAAAATGCATACACGGCCATGACCAATGCAGCATTTTGAGCGTTCAAAGACATGGTCTTCTAAAGAAATATTATTTTGCCCAAACCAAAATGCACAAGGAGAATGGAATAACTACAGGGCAAAGTGCTGATGTTTTTATAGGTTTAGTGAGGGCTAAAGTAAGATGTAAAATGAACCCTGAGCCAAATCAGGGAATCAATGTTGTTCATGGCAGAGGACTAAAATACAGAGGACAGTCTGCAGGCTTTGACTTCTCTGTCATGTAAAGAGTAAATTCTTTCATTAATGGCATGTGGAATTCTCTATGCAGGATGCTTTATATATATAAAAGGGTGGTGGACTTGTAAATAAGTTCTTGCAGATCTTTTTCCAAGCTATGTACTGGACTGGAAAGACAAATCTAGTATATTCATTTTTGCTTTTCTGGAACATTGTTGAGGCATTAATTAAATGGTCCTGTGAGACTCTCATCTCATCTTAGAAATTTCAGATAAAAAACTAAATTCAGGTTGTTTTTGCACTTTTGATTCAAAGTTAAAATAATAAATAAATAAAAACTGAAAAAACAAAATAGAAAAAAGGAACAGAAATTTATTTGAATATTTAATTTATTAGATGTGTGAGTGGGATGCTGATTTTGAAAGGGTTTATGATTTAAGTTTTAGGCATTAATTTTACATTTGTGTTTTCATAATTATGATAATTATCAATACAATATTATGTAATATTATTTTCTTTGCAGAAAGAAACACAAATGAAGATTGCAAGTGTTCTACAGGAGTTGTGTGGTGAAGACTGTAAACTGGAGCTTTACCAGGAAGACAACACAAATGAAATCCTTGTGTCTGGGAACTACGTTGAAGGTTGGTAATGTTCTGTGGTTATCTTCAATAATAAAAGCAAAGATAACAGTTACACTTCATAAACGTCATGGCCTCTGATGAGCAAGCAATAAATATGTAAATGTTCATTCATAGTTAGACTTTTAGATCTAATTTTAATACCACCCAATAAAGTAGCACCTCTAACTTTAACAATATTAAAAACAGAATGACATTTTTTATTTAAATGTATTTTTGCATTTGCAGCTGATGTTACAGGCATGACAAACAAGTTCAACAATGACAACATAAAGGATAAGGTAAGTGCCATCAAGATTTCTGTGATACATTACACATATTTTGATTTAATTCTTCTAAAGACATTGGAGTCATATTCATGTCACACAAATGTTTCTCCGTTGATATGACCAAGGCATGGTAAAAGAAATTCTGCAATTAATCAGTGATGTAATTTATACCATTCACCATGAAGACCTCCTAAAGCAATAACTTACATTGACTCAGCTAGCTAAACTTTGTGGTTGAATAATTAAAACTTAAAATACAAGTGGGAGGAGAAAACCGCTCTCTGAGTTTATAGACTCTCTTTAAAACCTTAAGCTGCCAGACTGACAGTTGTTGTCACAAAAATCCCACAAACAATCCACTTGTCAGCTGAAAAACTTTCTTTTCCTCATACCCAGGTGCTAATCTTGGCAGACGGGTGTGCTTGTCACAGCCATCTGTCTATTTGCTTTCAACATACTCCACATTAATTTTCTACTCCGTCATACACTGTTTGACTTCATAAGCAAATTAACAGGTTTCAGACACAGTCACTTTATTATCCTGGTGCCACTTAACTTCCCGGCATCTTTTTTTTGTTTTGACTGCCAAGGAATGAATAAGTACACTGTAGGAAAAACTCTACAGGCTTCTTCATTTTTTTGTGTGCACGTGTGTGTCCAAACTTACATATTTGATAGATATACCAAAGTGTCTATATAATAAAGTTATTCCTTTGCTGGTATAAATCAGCTTTTTCTTTCACTCTTTTGTTTATCTTCTGTGTCACAGACTGATGTTGAGGAAGCTGTTACTCGCTGGGGAAAGAACTCAAAGTTGGTGCTGGTTTCCATGTTGCTGGCTGGCTTGCTGCTAGCGGCACTACTGACAGCTGGTTATTACCTCAAGACACATCGCAAGAACGCCAAAGGAGTCAGACTCGTGAGTCATTCAGAGATTATACACTGTTTAATCAAAACTACCCAAAAATAAGTTTACATGCAGAATACGTCTGTAGAAGTTGTGCCTATAGTTAGTGAAAAGCATAAAATGTTAAATTAAATGCTGAGACTTTTAGGATTAATAGTGTCTTTACCTAATAATGTGCTTGCAAATGTTACAATCTCAAGTTTCTACTAGTTGCGGATGTCCACAGCTGCAGCCTATGAAACTCTAAAAAGAATGCATTTGTTTACATGTTTTCATTTACACATTTTGCTGCAAACAATCTTAGAAAAGCTCTGATCTAAAGCTGTTGCTATGTTTTCCCTTTAGGCTGAGTCTTTCCAGGTGGATGAGGAGAACCAGGCCAACACCCTGGTGTCTGTGGCCCCCCTACCCCAGGAGCCCCTTGACAAGCCTATTGTCAATGGAGAGTCTCCACCAGAAAATGGCACCAACTTCACCCCCACCACTAATGGACACTCTGCCACACAGACCCCAGTGGCCGACACTGAGATGTGAATCACAACACCCTCAACCACTGCGCTCTACCAATCACCTTCTAACCCTTCTGTTACCTCTTAAGTCAAATTCATCAAGAATACACCAAATAAGCCACATCCCTTCCTCTCCTCAGTTTTTTTCTGTCTGGAGCACGATGACAACGACACTGATGAGGCCAACAACAGCAATATGATGTTAATGATTACAGTGCCTGTAATGTGAAAAATCTACACTAACATTTGCTGGTGTCAAGAAGAGCCTGCTTACAATGACTGACTGACTGTGTGTCTGACTGACTGACTGATGGGTTATAATAGCTGTTCTGAGTTCAGTCTTATTGTAATTACATTTTTTGAATAATCAAACAATGCTAAATGTATAATGTTGAAACCCGACACGCAAACACATAATGCCTGTTACTTTAATCCACATTTGTGCTGCAATGAAACCAATAAAGCCAAACAGCTGAAAGGAGTTTCTGTACTGGTGTGAAAAATACCGACAGACACTGACTTTACTGTGTAATTCCATGCCTGCACACTTGCCTTAAAAATTACATAAAGGGAAAAAAAAGGTGCATGAAGATAGGTTTAAAAAAAATTAAAATCCCACAGTTGATTGTCAAAATGTAATAAAATTATGTTTGTATCCAATTTTTTTTCTTTATCATTGTTGACATTGTTTATAAAAAAACAAAAACAAAAACAAAAAAACATAATGATAAATGTGAATGCTGGTAGATTAAAAGAAAAAAAAAAAAAAAAGCACAACCTTTGATTTTTATGAGGAATGAAATTATGTTGCCATGCTTTGAAAAATGTGGAAATGTCTGGAAAACTCTATAGTCACCCAAGTGCTTCCAAACTTCAGCCTACTGAGCAACTAAAACTCTGCAGCTGCCCTTTGGTCAAATTTTAAATGGACCACCTCCAAAGTGTGTTTCTATTGTGTGGCTATGTGGTTTTCATTATTGTACAGTTTGTTTTTTCTGTTTTGAAACAAACGCTATTTTTTCACTGTATAAGGGAATGGTAACACACAGGAGTATGATCTAATTCAGACCAATAAAGTAAACTTGGAGTTTTCAAGTTACAAGGAGGAAAAAGAACAAGAAATCACTGCTGGCTTGGTTTATTTTTTTTTGTTTTGTTTTTTGTGTCACACAGATGGTTCAGCACAACAAACTTTCTTTATCTCCTTATTGATTTGAAACACATTTTTTACTTCAGAGGTGAAAAAAAATTCTCTTTCGTGATGTACTGCATATGTAAATACAATTGCTCTCTATTTCATAAACTGTGATTGTTGACAATATGTTCGCATGTTGTCCTCAGCTTATATGTGTTGTGCTAACTTAGACACATTTCATACATTAAAAACCTACAGGTTTTAATAAAAAAGCTATTTTTTTCACATTATGAAATGTCACTCCCAATCAATGAATCAGACGCAAGTTCACATTCACACAGAGCTGTGTCTTTGTAACTTCAGATGGATATCAAGTTCAACATATTTCCATGCACAACTAAGTTTACGGGAGTTCGGTGTATTAATTTAACTAGATCAATGTCCTTGTCCTAGTATTAATGCATCAAAGGGGGATTAAGTTCTTAATCAAATGTCCAGCTCTATGAGGCTGCACTATGTGAAAACAAATTTAAGCATATCCAAATTCACTTCGCAGATACAGTCTTTAAGTCATTTGAATGGTGAATTTGTCTGATGATGATGTTAAAAAAAATTTGAATTTTATTGGATTGGAGACTCTGGAAAGGTTTCAGATATTCACGAGTTTACATGCAGCTTTAATGGGCTTTTTTCAGTCACATTTTCAACCTCATGACAAAAGAAACTAACAAACAAACACCCCCCCCCCAAAAAAAAAAATAAAAATAAATAAATAAAATTAAATAAATAAATAAATAAAAACAAATAAAAAAATTACGTGAATAAGAACAGCTTTTTAGTCCACTTGGTAGCTGCCCATGGATTTGCATTTAAAATGCTGTGGTTGGTCCAACACACATCTTTTTTTTTTTTCCAGTGTCATGTAAACACATGGTCTCCTTAACATAATCCTTTATGGATTACGTCTGTATGTAATCCATACAGGTAATCCATAAAGTAACCAAGCTACTTAACTGAAAATTTTAAAGCTTTGTGCTAAAATGACTATCCATCCTACATATTTCAGCTTTTTTCTACAAATACTTCCTTCCACGTAAAAATACCAAGTTTTTATCTTTTGGCTGGCCATGCATGGAGGACATACTTTTAGGAAAAACTAAGCTAAGGAAAAAGTAAGGCAAGGCAAGTTTATTTGTATAGCACATTTCTTGGACAAGACAATTCAAACTGCTGTACATAAAAGCAGGGGTGCAGGAATTAAAAACAAACTTTAAAAGAAACTAAAGAAACAGGAGGAAACAAAGAAAAAAGGCTAAAATAAAATAGATAAATTTGCGTTTAGTTCTGACTCCAGGAACAGAAAGTAGATTTGGCCCTAATGACCTTAGGGATTGGGTTGGTTCATAACAAACCAGGAGATCCTCAATGTATTTTGGTCCTAAGTCATTCAGTGTATGGTAAACTAACAGCAGGAGTTTGAAGTCAATACTTTGACAGACAGGAAACCAGTGTAAAAATCCAAGAACTGGATTTATATGATCTCTTTTCTTGGTCTTGGTGAGGACTTGAGCAGCAGCGATCTGGACTAATTGCAGCTGTCTGATGGACTTTTTAGGGAGACCTGTGACAACGGCATTGCAGTAGTCCAGTCTACTAAAGATAAATGCATGGACAATTTTTTGTAAATCCTTCTAAGTCATCAGTCCTCTAATCCTCGATATGTTCTTTAAGTAATAATAAGCTGACTTCACAACTGTCTTAATATAACTGCTAAAATTCAGGTCTGAGTCCATGACAAATCCCAGATTTCTGACTGATTAACTTGGCAGTAGTACTGACTTTTATTCTTTCTTCCTTGGCTCAAAAAACTATTATTTGAGTTTTGTCTTCATTTAACTGAAGGAAGTTCTGGCACATCCAGTCTTTAATTTAAATGATTTAGTTGATCAGAGTTTGGATTGGACTGTAGTCTCCGGGTGAGATGGTTATGTAGATTTGTGTGTCATCAGCATAATTATGGTAAAATATTTTGTTGTTTGTCATCATTTGAGCAAGTGGCAGCATGTAGATGTTGAATCTGTTGTCCACCATCTACACATTAAGCTGTAAAGGTTTTTTAAGCACATCACCGAAAGCAAACACGTAAAATAAACTCTGCCTTCTTTTTCTTAAAAAAAATTAAAATAAAAGTGATTTAAGCTTTAAATGTATTTGATATTATTGTTTTTATAATTATTAATTTCAATATGTAAAATGAATTTAATTTGATTTATTTATAAATCAAAGTAATCTAAATGTGATTAATTTATTGCCTGATTTAATCTGGACAGATTAAATAAGAGATTAAACATGCCTCTTTAAAAGCAGATATGTGAACTTGTATGTGCAAAGCAAATGTCAAAGAATTCATCACTGTAGAACAAATAAACTGAAAATAAGAAACTATCTAATGCTTAATGCTTTACTGAGTAACAAGTAACAAGCCAGAGTCTAACCAGTATAATGGTTCACTCAAAAGTATAAACAAACAGTATTAATGATGATATATTGAGGAACTACAGGCCAAGTCTCACCAGAGTCTGAAGTAGTGTCTCATTTATGTTCCTTTTCTGAGGGACAGTGTTAATGTGACATAACGGCAATTAAAGGCAACTAATGCATACTAAAATTTATAAACTGTAACTACGTAGACCTAACCATTTAAATCAATCTACTATAATTTCTAGTAACAGTACTTTGAAAAGGAAAAGAAGCAGAATAGGGCTGTGTGGTAGATGCCGTATGAACCTCAATTAAGCAATGTCTTCTGCTGTCCCCTTCTTTTCCACTTAAAAGTGTGTGTGGCCAAAATAACACTAATGGGATACAGGAAGTAAAGAGCATGATGTAGGAACAATTATTAAGGTGTAGAAGTTTGAAATCAAATTAAACCTTTAGCTGCAGCTGAGTGGAAAAAAGAGTAAATAAAACACTGTAATTGCACATTTTTTTAGATTTCAGAGCAGAACGTTTTCCACTCTCACCAATGTAGACATTTCACATTCTGTCATGAGATCAGGTTGGAACTAAAGAGTACTTCATCTATGAAATGCTACATGCTACATTGCTTCAGTTATAAACAGCAGGCCTGAAAACGGCAATGTGAGTAACCGTTGAGTAACTTCTTAGGATAATGCTTGAGTTTACTTGATTAAAAATGAGAATCTAACGAATAATAATTTATTAATATATTGGCAGTATTTAACAGACTTGCTGATGGATAATAGTAAAAGTATGATCAAGTAGCAGATAATTATGAATATCTACTTCAATGATTCATGAATTTAGTATCTCTCAGCTGCCTTTATAATAAATATCAACTGTTTATAAAAGTTATTGTGGTAGTATCAATTAATGATGCAATAACTATCAGGCAGTTTTCTATTCATTCTATGCTGTACCAATAATTTGAACAGTCACAGTGAAAATGCAAACCTGGGATTTTTAAATGTGCCCAAATCACAGTGAGGTCTGAAGTTTAAAGAACCTGCCATCAAAGTAACTTGGTACAAGCTAAAGTAAAAGTGCAATTTTAAACATTTATTTACTAAGCTCAAGAGTTAAAGAGTCTTTTGTTTTTTCATCATTTCTAAAATGTATTCAACACAATAATATGCACAAGTCCATACTTTGACAAATAAAATTGAAATTTAAATATTCACAACACCACATAGAAAGAGGCAAGGCAAGGCAAATTTATTTGTATAGCACATTTCATGTACAAGACAATTCAAAGTGCTTTACACAAAACATAA
>JBAMHW010000003.1:15105031-15126885 GCA_037177495.1 Rhadinocentrus ornatus
AGTCGTTTAAGTAATATATTGTGATCAACTGTATCAAATGCAGCACTGAGGTCCAGTAAGACTAAGACTGACATTTTCCCATCATCTGTATTCAAACATATGTCATTAATGACTTTGGTCAGAGCAGTCTCAGTGCTGTCGTGCTCTCTAAAACCTGACTGGAAGACATCTAAGCAGTTGGTTTGTGTTAAAAAGTCATTTAACTGATAAAAAACTAATTTTTCAATAATCTTACATTCCCAGCAGTGTACCACAAAGACACAATGTTATAATACAGGGCTGTATGAGGTGTTGGGGACAAAACTAATGGGTATGCCCATATAAACTGGTTGACAGGATGACACCATTAAAAACTTGGCAACAATTGCAACAATTCTCTTGCAATAATTATCCAAAATACACAACTAAAATCACGCAAGGCGTTCTCCAGGAGATCAAAGTGAAAACAGTGACCTAGCCAAGCTTGTCAACAAAGGCAGAGCAACCCAGCTGGCATTTTAACGTCAATGTTGAATCAACGTCAGGTGCCTGTGTTGAACAACTGTTGAATTTTGTTTAGATTTTGCAAATCCAATCAACGTTGAAATAGCAACGTCATTTCAACATCATGTTTCTCAACATAGGTGAATTTGCCAACATTGAATCAACATTGATTTTAGTTTTGATTTTGCAAATCTAATCAACGTTGAAATTTCAACGTCACTATGAGGTCCTGCTTTTCAACATAGATTGACACATATAGTTATGATGCACTGTTTTTACTGTTTGTGTTGAACAATTAATAATCTTAGAAGTACAATACACAGAAAGGACCAAATACATTTGTCATTTAAATGTTCAGAACAGCTATGAAATGGGTCAACTCATCAAAGCAAGAGAAAGACATTTCAACTGCTTTATTATGAACAAAACTGATTAACAGCCCAAACATTGGGCAACATTGACCTGTTATTTAAGTGCATTAAAAGATGCATTGCAGGGAAACCTGTGGTCAATTTTGTTTATTACTGAGAAACGCTTCAAATTAAAATATTTAGCAAATATCAATTTTTGTTGAACTGTTTCAAGTACATAAATTTGTACTCATAGGTCAGCATGGTCATTGATCATTATATGTTTTTGCAGCTTACAAAGGGAGTTGGTAGTAGGGGTGGGCCAATTCACTATTTAATCGATGCATCCTGATGCTAAATAACGAAAACAGCTGTAAAGTGTGACAGGAAGCTAAGTTGTTTGTGTAGAGTCCTCCAACTAAAAATTATTTTGTTAATGAATGATGATTCTGCTTAATATATTCAGTTATTTCACAAAACTCCTACGTTGAAGCAAACTCACCACAGATTATCTTGTACAATTGAATCCTCATGAAGGCAATCTTCCCACTTCTTCCTCTGAGGCTCATTTTGGCCATCATTTTATTTGTCATAGTCCTGCCATGGACAAACAGATTGATATTACAATATTATAGTGCAATCAACACATTGTTACTACTGCTACATTGTTCAGTAGAAAAATGTAGCAGATAGCGAGTAAGTGGATGTGTGGGGCAGTGCATGACAGGGAATTTAACTGCATGTAAACTGCATTTCCATTAATTTTCTTTAACTTATCCAAAGTAGTGGATCATGTAGTTTGTGGTGTTCATAATATCCAGACCATTATAATCTAAATCTGAAGAAAATTAACATAAATTTACTTACGCAGCCATTGACCTCTTGACGAGGTCTGTAGCATCAACGCCTCCCATCGTCTTCAGGTGTTTACTCTGAAAAGAAGCAACAAGAAATTAAAACCTATGTAGTGTGTTTTGTATGTGTCAGACTAAGGTCAATTTGGTCACATAGAAGTTTTTTTTTACTAAAGGTATCATTTCAAATACATGAGGTAAATGTGAGCATTTAAGAATAAAAATAAAGTTTAAAAAAATTGGTAGTTGCGTTTATCTAGAGTTGAATAATGCTGGGCTTACACCAAACAATTTACACAGTCCCAGACTAAAAACGGAAGTCTTTAGGAAATCTCAGGATTCTTACTGGAGTCACAGCGTGCTCCCGTCATCTTGATCATTAGGTTTAAGGTGGTAATCTGTGCTGTTTCATGTCAGTCTTTCTCTAGTCTTGGTAATAAGTCTTGGCACAAAGTGTTCTTGGTAATAACTTGCGATAATATCAAACATGTTTGATATTATCGCAAGTCTCAGTGACGTAACACAATCAACAACCAAAAGATGAGCTCTGACAAAAGCAGAAACTGGAATCCCGACAGTCAGAACACCGGCAAAAAACGGATGAAAGAAAATAAAAAATTTTTTAAAGAAAATTGACAAACAAGAAACAGTGATGAAATGTTGTCGGTGGACCGTCCAGAAAGAAGAGCGGATGGTTATTAAGAAGCAAATGTCTGCTGTGGATCATTTATGTGTAATGTTCTAAAAAATGAGAGAAGGATAGAAACTCATTTATCCCTCCAGATTGTGATGAGTCGGTGTAACACCTGGTGGAGAGGCAAAGCCATTACTCTCTCCTTGTTTGCTTTGCTGTGGGCAGATCAGCCCCGTTCGATATCAACTGTCCAACATATCACAAAAAAATGCTAAAAGAATTTAGTTGTAGTCTTGTAAATAGTGATTCACAGTCTGTCACATCTTAGTCAGAGACTAGGCCAAGACTTTTCTAGTCTTTTGCAAACTTTTCAGAGTCTTCTGATGTAAGCCCAGCATAAGATAATGAAACATAAATTAGTGTGATATTATTATGCTTCTACTGGTATTTTTTTTTTTTTTTTTTTATCCCAGTTGAGGTCAAATTTCACTCCAGAGTGCTACAGAAATGTCTTAAATAGTCACAATACAACTGAATGATCACCACTTGTCTTTGTAATAAGTCCAGTCAGGGAGTGTCATGTCAGTGTCAAAATGCCATTAAATTATTTGGAAAAACCACCCATTTTTTTTATCAAGGCTAAAGGGGAAAACCACCTGAGCATTAAAAACTTACCAGTTCTGCTCCCTCATTCTTGTCCTCCAGGCAAATCTCTAAAGCTTCGAACTATTCTGTGTTTGCCGGCTTGACATCATAACTTGTTCCAGCAGATGAAATGGCAACGTGAATTGAATCCTTTATTTCAAGAAGGAGCTGAAGAACTCGCTTCTGGAATTCTAGCCAAGAAAGAAGTAACTGATTATTATTTTTATTATGTAGTCTGTATGTTTTACACCAGTGTTCTACATAACCTCAACCGCTAAAACCGCTAACAAGTGTTAGCATGTGCTAGCAAGTGCAAAATAATACACCCTTCTAGCTAACGTTAGTTACCACTGCTAAAAAGCCCGTTGGTGAATGCTGCTGTTGGCTGTATGCCCAAAACTAACCGTTAACCAAAGCATAACATCACAGGTTTATTTTAAAATATAACTTAAAAATGTGATGTGAATGTGTGTGAGTCTCAAAAGAAAAGATCTCACATGTTGTATGTATCACAAGATTTCTTTTTAAATATAAATATAACATTTAGATACACTTTAAAAATAGAGACATAACAACAGAATTGTAATTGCTCTCAGTAACGGTCCACTGATGATGAGTGTGTTGGGTCTAAAAAAGAAACAGTGACCTTTTGGCTCTTGATGGCCATGAGGATTCAGTCACACAACACATGGTTACAAGGTCATCTGTCACTCTGGATGTGGATACACCAGAGAGGGAGCCTCACATGTGAAAAAGACTGACTGTGTGCAGCCACAGCAAATTTACTACTCCAGTGTTTCTAGCTGAAATGACCTTTACCAGCTCGTTGTTACACTCTGACAGCCTATACATGCCAGCTGTTATGGTTCACTTACCAAGCCTGCTGGGATAGACACTACCACTGTTTGCACAGCTACTGTAAAGCTGAGTGGGTGCAAAGGTCAGCGCTGTGTTCACTGGTAGCAGATCAGCAATGACGAGGTGGTAAGAGTCCATCACTGCAAATATACAAACAAAATGTCCCTGTTTTATATATAAATTGTTTTGTTTCTCTCAGTCAGCCATGTAGTTAAGCCTTCATATTTGTATAGAAATATTAAGGCTCCCATGGTGTAGTCTTAATACGTCTGAATTTAATGTCCACAAAATGAAATTGTTTGGGGCAATTAGAAAACAAAACGAATCTATTTCGCTCCACAAAACTCTAAACGATTAATAATATGGCCTTCAGGTTCCCAGTGAAACATTATTTGTACTTTGTCTCCATCTAATGGGGAGCTCTCCTCATTTCAGCTGACAGGTTGCCGACAAACAACTGGAACTCTGGTTTTGGAGAGGGTTTTCCAGAGCTTGTATAAAGAATTTTAAAAACGTATAAGATATATCTGTTTAGTAACATACTGCTGCCTAGTAATTTTAAATTACTTTTAATTTTTGCCCCCAATTTTTACCTGGCCCGCATATAAGGCTGTAGGAGTGGGTGTTAAATCGGGACAGTTCGGTATCCCGCCAAAAAATGGGTGACGTAGATTGACATAACAAATACCGTAAATGGCAGTAATGTGTGACTCATTTCAGTTGCCGTAAATCAAACTTGTGACGATGATGACTGGTCCATTCATGCATTTTACTGATAATTGACAGCGAACAAAGGGCGTTTGGTGATTTTTCTTGTTCTTCTTCTCCTTTAAAGATTCTCCATTCTGGAGCCTTTTCTTCTCAGCTACAAGTCAACAAACTGTGATTTTAGTTGTTGTTGTTTTTTTTCAGAACAATAATCAACAATTAGATAGGTTTGCTGTAATTATGTTAGAAATAACTGAAACAATGACTGTGCTCTAACTTATACAAAATATTTATGCCGCCACTGAGATCTTAGACATTATAGGTCTATGACTGCAATGATAAACGTACCGTCCGATAGGCCAATTTTCCAGTGTTGTACTGCCATCTGCTGGACAAAAATTACATTGCATTATATTTTCTTAATCACAATTCATTATTAAACATTTTTTAGAAGAACATTTCGAAATTAACTCATCCATTGAAGATAACAGACTATTAGGACCCCAAAAGGAATAACTTCAAGACAAAAGTCTACATAAATGCTATAATTTTAAAATGTTTTCAATATTTAGAAATAAAAAAAAACAAGATAAAAGTTTAATTTTAAATTATATCTTCAAAACCTGATTACACTGCAATAGAAAATATGTTTAAGGTGAATGAATGGCTGAGACTTTATGGTGGCATCAGTTTTCCCGATTTTGCACTTATTAGAATCAATGTGCACTTTAGAAGTTGAAAAAAAATAGGCTAAATAAATTAGGTTACCTATAATAAATTTAGGCCTGACATACTGGCCCCTGAGAGGAAAGGAATCTGCGTTGTCTTTATTTGTAAATGATGAGGAATATAGGCCTTTAAGATTATCCGTCGTCTTAAATACAATTTTTTACACAGTCATCGAGAAATCAATAACAGACTCGGAGCACGACATCTGGTAGTTACGTCAAAGGGAAAGAGTTTACGGTAAAATAGCTCTCATAACCATGTGATCTCACCGATGTTTGTAAACATGCGTCAGCCACATGTGATTCTGGCGATGAGGAAAGACTCTCAGGCGGCTTGCCCAATCAGTGACCGGGGGAGTGTCAGGGGCGGGGTCCTCGTGTTGCGCTATGGAAAATTGTTAGAGGATACACTGTGACAAACGTGCGCTCTGAGATTGATAATAACGACAATAAGGCAGAAACAGGAATTCGGTGTACTGACCATTCAGCGAGGGTCGGGTCTGAGGGAAATGGCTGACACTTCTTCAACACTGGAGAACAGCAAGCCAGGTTTAAACACGTAAGTTATTTATGTTATTACATGGGCAAAGCGACATCACGCTGCGTATGTTGTGTAAAGAATACCACTATGTAATTCATAACCACTGGAAGCCTGCGCAGAAAGGTAAGAATAACGCTTGAGCACGTATTAAAGTATGGACCAAAGAATAATAAAACAAAATGAAAGTAATGTTTTCACAATCATGCAGAGATTCGGCGGCTTGTTGATAAGAATAAGTTGTTAACACTTTATAAAAATCACAATGTTTCATCATCGATATGACAACAGGTAAATTTAAACTGCGTCAGCGCGAAGTCCGACAAGCCTCATAAAATCCATCAGGAATTTCCGCTGCGATGGTATGACAGAGTATTTGTGCTACGTCTGAAACTTGACTTGAGACCGAATTTCAAGATTAAACGAAGATGTAAACAAAACGTGGAATCGGTAGCGATGGCGTGTCAAGGAAGAGCTCGGAATAGGATGCTGCGCAAGAGATGGATAGTGCGTAATCCTGTTGTGGGAGAGGACGATGTTACGCAGTACATATTGGCACGATAATTTACCACCGGTGGCCTCACGGGCTTTTTAGACAGTGTTGTCAAAAATTTTCGGTTGGTTTTATTACTGAAAACATTTATTTTTATTTATATATATATATTTTTTTTAAGATTTAGTTTTAATATAGTTGAGAGACGTGGTCACAAATTGATGTGCGAGGGTAAAGTAGTTTGATGATTTAAGAAGAAATGAAAACTCGATCATCGCGGTGATAACACAGCTTTTTAAATGTTTTATGTGTCAAACATCATTTGCTGCGTCACAGAAAACCAAGGAGATCCTTAACAGTAATTTAGATTTATAGTGCGCACTTGATATCTTGAAAACAAGCTGTGCCTCCCGAATATAGGGGGTGCTACTGAGTGGCACCCTCTTTGTATTGTTTCATCTGCTATACAAGTTGGCATGTTTCTTCTCTCTCATCACTTATTGTTTGTACTTTTTATGCTTAGGGTTAAAATTATATGACCCAAAGTATGATTAACTTATAACACAAAGGTTTTTCCTTTGTACTCCTGCTATCAAGTGTGAGTCATTTAGCAGATGTGCCCCCCTAACGATCTTTTAATGCACCCCTTGTTGTGATGATACTGTTGTGGCTGAAACAGAGGCTGCTGGTACTGTATCTTCCTAATGACAATCTCATAGGAAGGTGTGGTACTTCCTGCTGCTGATATGCCAAAGAGATATGAAGTGCTTCTTCACCTCTCAGAGTGTCTAAGGTGGAAAAGAGACATGCAGGAGAAGCATGTCAATTTGTTCATTCCATAGGTGAATCAGCAGTAGACCTCATGAGTTGCTAAACCACCGGCAAGCAAAGGTAAGGGGAGAGGGGGGGGGCGCGTGGGGGGGGGGGAGAGAGAGAGAGAGAGAGAGAGAGAGAGAGAGAGAGAGAGAGAGAGAGAGAGAGAGAGAATGGGAGAGGACGGTACCTTAAGAACTTGTATAATGTGTATTGAAAGAAACTCTGCTCCGGAGGGAATGTTTTAATGTTGGTTTTGAAACATGTTAAGGTCCTGGGAAGAGGCATAAACTGATCACAGAGTATTAGGGGCTGGCTTTTAATCAAAATACCTCCAGTTTTTTGTTTTTTTTATTGTAGATAACTTTCTATTGTGTGAACCAGGCGTCCAAAACTAATCAGAACATGCTTTAAAGGTTGTGAGGATCATGCCCTCAGCAGTCAATGTTTACCATGTCTATTAAAGCTGTCCAGTGGAACAAGTGACCCACTTTCACAAACAAGGTAATGTGACCTCAATAGTTATTTTGCCTTTCTTTTTCTTTTTTCTTTTTTGGTGGTGGTGGAGAGGGAGGGTGGAGTTGCTGCCTCTCAAGTGAAACAAATAAAAGCATTCAAGTGAGCTTAATCCAGAGGTCTCAAACAGTTAACACAGGTTAAACATCCAGCAGTGAGGGGATAAGATGATAGGACAGTAACAAATGCAGTTTCTAAGAAAATACAAGCTCCAGTTTGCTTTGAATTCTCCATTTACAATAATAATGTATGGTCTCAGAAGCCCCTCTAACCCTATAAAAAAAACTGCACAATGTGTTGGTCCACACCTGCACCGACTGTTTCAACTAAGTTAAATGATTAATTAAATGGACCTTTATGCATCCTGCTGGTAGCATATAATGGACAGCCACAGGAGGCAAGGAAAATTCATATCTTTCCCCAAGAAAGAAAAATCAGGTTACAAAAAAAAAGAACAAAAAACAAACAAACAAAAAAAAAAAACACAGGAGAGGGAGAGAAAGAGAAGTGAGAAGCAGCTGCTTCCTGGTTTCCTTTAGAAGAGAGGTGAGCAGCACACCTGAACTAACACAGTTTGAGCTGCTAGCAGCAGCGGCAGCAGGTGTCTCGGAGTGAAGGCAGGACATTAGGATTCACTAGGGACTATGCAGATTAATTACTATCCCAATTTCATCAGTTATTACCGCTAATCATTTGACTCTGAGATGTTGCAGTAAAAAAAGATGGACTTTCTATTAATATTTGATCCCTTTTCCTGTGATCAATTATGATATATTAGATGGATTCCTTATAATTCCAGGATTGTGAACATGCCACTGTCATGCTGAATACAACAGACCTAAAAAAAAAAGAAAAAAAGATAATGTTTATATCAAATGACTTTGCGATAAAGTAGATCAAATGCAAATGTTTTCAAAGTAAACCTCTAAAGTCATGTGAGAGAGATTAAAATGAAATTATCTGCATTTACCACAATAATCTGATATTCAGTTGGAAGTATTTTCTAATTTGAATTTTTTTTCACAAACCCGATTACAACCTTATTATTATTATTATTATTATTATTATTATTATTATTATTATTATTATTATTATTATAATTATTATTATTATAATTATTATTATTATAATAATTATTATTATTATTATCATTATTATTTGGTGTTTCAGCAGCAGTAGCAGTCGGGTTAGTAAAGGGAAGTAGATAGAACATAACTTTGCTCATTTTATAAACATTGGAGATTTTTATAATAAAAAATGTGATGTGAGAAAGGGGGGCCCTGTGCCCCAGTAGAGCCCTATGTCTAGCAATGCCACTGCTTAGACAAACTTAAAAACAACTCTTGCTTTTCCAGCTGGAGCTAATAAATTTAGCTGACACTAGTTGTTCAATAATGTTTAGATGGAGACATAATTTTAGAAGACAAGACAGAGATTGAGAATCTACTGATGAATGTGTTTACAGACAGCATCACCTGTAGCCTACATAAACCATCAGGGAACATTGAAAGCGACCCACTGCCTTTTAAAACAGATCCCTCCTACGCTGAGATTATAGAATAGGAAATGGTACAGAGCAGAGAGATGACAGTGCTAAAATTAAACTCGGAGCACTGCTGGCCCAGCTAGATGATGATGTATTAATAGACAAGTGTGAGGCAGCATTTGTTCGTACCTTATGTGCTGCAAAACGAGGGAAAAGGTGATGTAAGCAACTGTGATGGAACCAAAAAGGAGACTTCTCAAGTCTTCCATCATGAATAGCCCTATTTTAGTTTGTATAGTTACACTGTACATCGAAGCAAATCTGAATATCAAAGGTAGACAGCAGGTAAGAAAATGAAACGGTGAGATTGTTTTGGTTGCCTCAGTGCTTTTGTCCGTGATTAACCTGGTGTTCCTTGTCTCAGAAACTGGAAACTTAATTTGCTTTCTGGAGATGCCCTACAGCAGCTAGCTTAACTCATTACGCCATTCTTGTTGTCAGCAAGACATCTGATATTTCCCAACAGGCCAAGCAAAAGCCAGAAAAGAGTCACAAAGTGTAAATCAACTCTTTCGTCCATGGAATTTATTTTCACCCATTGTCTGGCAGATCGGACTAAGTGTCAAGCTCATCTGAGTGTGTTATGGCTCTTTCTTCTCCAAACATTTCACAATACGTGTCTCCAAGGAGAACATGACGCAATGTAGAAAGAGATATCCAAGCTCTTACATGATCCAAACTTTTGGCACTTTCAGGGCACTGTTTGTGCAGACTGAGTACACAGGAAATGAGATCTGATTGGTCCAGTTAGGTCTCATGTGAATTTTTCTAATTCTACAATTGAGTCCACAAAAGCAAAAGCAGTGGATTTATTTTTGGACTTCAAAAGCATTTTATCATAATATTACCTTACACAGATGTGATTGTATACTACACAATATTTTGTACATAGGGTATTTTGATCCAAATTATACTCTACATTTCTTTGACTGCAGGTGGCTCGAAAACACATTACCTTGATAAGGTTGCCTCTCTCACTCCTGATAAATTAGGACCTCTAATCTGTAAGAGGATTAACCACCTACCCTGTTTACACGCGCAAACATGCACACAGCTCTGCCCCACACTGTTATACGCACACAGTGTCACACATATGCCAGCATTCAGTGTTCGTTTTACGTCACCTGCTCTGATGAGAACAATTCCAGTGACTTCTACTGTTGACACAAACTGCGTACTAACAGCCTGCATCGGGCATATTTAACCACAGGGATATATTAAATGACCATTTCCTTTAAAAAGAAAGATTGGTTCAGTATGTTTCTGACTAAAACATTTTTTGTGTCATCTGTGATTAATCTTTTCTCTTTTTTTATCTCTGCTGGTAATTTGTTTTTTGTAAAAAGTGGACATTGCATGCAGTTTGATGTGGCTTCAAATGAATCAATGTTGCATAACTCACTTTTGTTTTGGTCTTAAAAGGGCCCGATGCGCCTTTAACAAGCAGTAGATGATCAGGTGACTTGGTAGGAAAAAAAGCAGCCTCTGTGCTCACAAAAGAACTTGTAGTAAAATGAACAAGGGAGCATGAAAGAGAGAGAGCGTGGTGGATAGAGAGAGGCCCACAAGTAATGTTATATGGGATGGATGTAAGGAGTGCTGCGGCCTTTAGAGCACAATGCTTGTCTGATTTACTCTTAACGCTGATCAAGGACACTTTAATCATTTTGTTGGGCTCAAATTACGCATTTCTAAAACAATGTTTCCTATCACAAATTCCTTAATTCTATTACCAGTTCCTAAAATATAACCAGCCAGTACAACTGCTTTTGTTATAGAAGCCAAGACACTAAACTTCCAGTGAAGAGGATTATGCACTGGCTGACAGGGAAATTGTCCCTGAAAGACACATGCAGGTTTTGGATTAGTTGCTACGTCATCTTTTCCCCAACAACAGGATAATAGTGTCTGTGACACTGTCAGAGCAGTATAATGCCTGGCTTTTAAAGCCAGACCTACAAACAAAATCCAGGCAGTTTTCATATTAATCATCTTAGTTTTGTCATTTAAAAAGAAAATTGTGACAGAGAAAGTCCCAAATGAGTTTCATATAGACATTCTGTTCTCTGCATGCTTCATTGGGTTGGACAACAGGGGCACATACTAATGAATCTTTACCTATTTCAGGCCCTGTTTTTTTGTCATCTCACACCACAGTCAACCCTCACTATCGGGAGCAAACTGGATGTCTGAGGCAGACCCAGGAGAGGACACAATATCCTACTGTGCACTACAAAGAAATCTGCAGGGAGCTTCAAGTATCTATTTTTCTACAATGTGATTCATAGCCAGTTTTTGTTTTACTTGATGTCTGGTGCCATTGCCACCTTGGCCATCTGATGCGCTTCTGATTCGAGGTGCAGAGCTGCTGTGTTTTTCCTCGATGTGCTGTCCATAACTCAATGGTTCTTTTTAAATTACATGTTGTTTTTCAGTTTGTAAAAATCTCTAAAATGTAATTTCAGATACAGCCCTGGTGAACAATCATTAGACAAATATATTATGTCTTTGCCAAACTTATATTATGTTGTCAGCAGAGTTTGTAGAAATATTCATCTTCTTAGTGCAGATAAAGACACAGGTGGTCATTTTTGCTTCACATTCAATAATCAAAGTTAAAACAATGGTAATTAAACATTTTGTAATGCAATTTTAGCATCTGCTTAATCTTGAGAAATGTGTCTTAAATAATCTGCAGAGTTTTTTTATTTTTACAATTGTAATGTATTCTTGTCAAAAAATCTGGTTAGAAGAACAAACACAGATTAGTGAGGAAGAGATAAAAATGGTTTATCTCTGCAGTGGACCAAGAACAAAAATCAAAAGGTTGTTTAACTGATGTTATACAGCGTTTCCTGTCATCTTTACTCAAGCATATTGTCGGTTTTGTTTAATTACTGTATCCCTTACAAAGCATATCAGTCGCTACATTAGGTAGTTTTCTAGAAGAGCTTTTGACTCTGAAAACAAATAGAAAAAGAAAAAAACAAAGAATTACTACTAATATAACTGAAAATAAATTAATTGCACCTCCTGATGGGTTAAGGAGTTTTATTGATAGTGTTAAAATAATTTATCTGTTATAAAAACACAAAATGTTTTACATTTTTTGGTCTGATTACCAGTTTTCATCATCATAAAGATCACTCATAAAACATTTCCTAAATTTATGCAGGATTCATATTTGTGTAAATCTTTTTTTTTTATTTATTAATTTATTTTTTGATTGATTAATCTATAAATTTTCTTTTTTTTTCTTTTCTTTTTTTCAGATGTTGACATGGTTTTGAACTTTGGGCTTCTGAAAGTAATCCTCCCCAGGGAACTGGTTTCAGATGGTGTGTTAGAGTATACAATCCCATCTAGCACCATTTGAAATCGGTGTTCTTGAGCAGGAACAGACTTCTGGAGTATCTTCAGTGCTGGATTTTAGTTTGGTGTCATTGATTGGATTCATATTTTACCTATTACTCTAAACTCATGTCAGACTCAGTCGAACCTATTTGGAAGTATCAAAGACGCAATCCTGTGATGATGTTTCTGGAGGCTCTCAAACCATCAGAGAGAAAACAATGTTGGATCCAGTCTTCTGACCCCTTGACCCCCCTCTCACCAGGGCTGACCGTTTTCCTCTGGTGTTTAGAGTTTCCATCATGTCTAGCACCATTTGAAATCGGTTACAATGTGGAGGGACAGTCAACAAAGATTTTGCGTCATCTACATGATGGAATACCTAAAGGTACCAGAAGATGGCAGCCTTGTACTATTGTTCCTGTGGTTATTTCCGACACTGGATGAAGTTTTGTAGCTGTGAAAGATTTGCTGAAAGACCCTATGCAAGTGTAAGCCCAGGAAGGGTTTGGAAAAGAAGTCAAGAACTGATTTTGTTAAGGGTGTCAGTTTCCTCTCTTCCTATGCAGCGATCAGTCATCCATGCTGTCTGGAAGTTACAGCAACAGTTGTGATTTATTTCCAGAAACAGTCCAGAAGTTGGCCTATGCAGCATTTTAAAATGTATGTCCAAATAAGTATTTTTCCCAGTTTAGACTTTGAGTTACCATCATGTCTACTTAGTTTAATTTAGAGGGGAAAAACCACACAATAAAATGCATTTAACTTTCAGAACTGGGAACAGTTCTTTGAGTTTATGAGTATTCAGTTAATTTATAGCATGTCATATCTTAAAACGTGTGCCTGCCATGCTAATGCTACATTATGTAGAAAAAAAGGCAAATAAAGGACCAACATTAGCCTAAAACAAGAAGCCCTGAATTGTTAACTATTTTCCCTCCCCAAAACATTTCAGCTGATAAGGATGATCTTTTTCACAAATTATTAAAAACTCCTAATTACAATTCATGAATCATTAACCTACACTGCCAGTATTGTTAATCGTGATCATGTGAATTTCAAGCATATGGTTTCCAGAGGGGTTACAAGGAAAAACACGAATGTTCATAGTTCTAATAAGTTTGGACTCAGACCGAGCTATTATTAATACCAGCCATATGAAAGGTATATTACCTATATAATGTGAGGCATCATTGAAGTACGATAGGCAGCTATAAGGACACAAGTTATTTAGTCTAGTTATATGCCTTTGTTTAAACAATTGTACTTGACTTTATGTCCTAATGTGTTTGTGAAACTGGTTATTAAAATAAAGTTTGCTTTCAGCAGAATCAATCAATAAATGTTTTTTTCTTTTTTTTTTCTAATAAACTTCAAAGTTTTGTGGTTATTCAAACTTATTTATTCTTCTACTCAAATCAAAACTCACTCAAAAGTGCATTATATACGTTTCAAATGTCCCAAATTTTTTGGAAGAAAAGTAGTGAATCAGTCCTTTTTATAAACCCTCTTATTCCACTTTAGATTTGCCATCAGGTGAGCGGCAGGTTACACCTTGGACGGGTTGCCATACCTTCTGTCCCATTGCCCACACAGATACGAACATGACAACCACTCACTCACACGCTGTCTTAACATCAGTCTAGAATCACAAACTAACCCAATGTGCATGTTTTTGGAATGTGGGAGGAAGGCTGATTAACTGCAATTAACCTATTCATATATGAGGATAACAAGCAAACTCTACACTGAAAAGCCCCATTTAAGATTCATGTATGAGGACGTCTTAGTTCTAGCTACAGAGCTAACCCCCACTCTACTGTGCAGCCAGAAAAATAACAAAATAAACATAAAATTATAAATAGATAAGTTGACAAACTGTTGAAGAGCTGAAATAAAGCAAAGAGAAATATGTGGCTGCAATCTCCAGTTTCCCAGTAATGCGTTGGGGTGTTGTTTCTGAAGCTTGGCAACACCTGAGCTGTTGACATCATATGCAGCAAAGCCAGATAACACAGGTAAACTCTCTCTGAAGGCAAAATGGACAGAAACACGCAGCCAATGTTTCAACATCCTCCACAGGAACATGTCCTGGATTACACCATCTGTTGTTAACAAGTATACTGCAATCTCACCTTGTGTACTCTCTACTCTGTCTACAATCTCTGTCTGGGTAAAAGGTCTAAAAGTCCTGAACAGAGATGTTGGGGTCCGATAAATTCTCCTGCAGCAATGACTCTATGAAATACATTATACTATATTTCTGATAATCCTGCTCAAAACTCGTCCACTTATTTGCCAGGAATCTCACACTCCCCATGCGGATCAAAGTAAGAAATGGTTCCAAGCTTCTCCTTCCTCTCAGTTTTACACCTGCACTACATCCTACGCATCTCCTCTCCAATCTGTCAGCTGCTCCCACATGTAAAATTTTTTCCTGTTGCCAGCTTTAGAAGAACTAATATTACTAGCAAACCTCATTCTAGCAGCACCACATGCAAATCCAGTAAATCAGTAAAGAAAAATACAAAATTACCAGTGTTGTAAATCAGGTTGCCTAAAGTGTGGCACAGTTTCAGAACTCTTCATGAAACCTTGTTTAGAAAATTGCTAAATGTGTAAGAAACTTTTTAGGTGCAGGCATTGTACAGGGCTAATGTGTGAAAAAAGCCATCTTGGAGAATTGGATATGGAGTTGTGTTTCTATAACAACAGCAAACAAAACTGATGTCAACCCATTCAATATGATTTTACTATAGAGAAATAGTGAGTCATAGGGAGTGCCTTAACTTGGGATTTAACCAATCACTGCTTTGGTTGCCAAGTCTGTTTCAATAATGGCTGGTATCATCTGTTGCATGATGGTACATTCAGACTTTCCTTGACCTCAGCAGAACTGTAAGGAAACTCAAAACTTGAAGGTTAAAAAAAAAAGTTGGTTAAAGCACACATGATGATTAGAACCACTGTAAAAATAGAAATAAAAGCTACAGTGTGTTTAATTACAGGGAAATAGTTTTGAGAGAACGCATGTGGAAAAGTTGAATCTAAAATCATTAAAAGAAATGCCACTACAGTCTTAATTATGTGGTATGACCAGGGGTTTATTGTGGCTATTGTTGGCTAAATTTTCCAGATGTTACTGAGTCAGTTTAATGACTTTTTATTTTATTTATACTCTGTTGATGGGATTTACTTTTAAATAAGTTGTTTTCGTGACATTTTATCTGACACCATCCATTAAAAAAAAAAAAAAAGGTAATGTTAAAAGCTTGTTGCTAAGATCAGCGTTCATGTAGCAACACACAATATGTGCCCAAAGTGACATTAATAGAAGGAAAAATTTAGAAGGTAAAAGTTTTTTGACACCATCCACAAAGCATGTATGTTGACAGTATAGTTTAACAGTAATATGTGGTGTTGCTCAGATAAGGTTAGGCAAGCTTGAAATGAAAATGTCCTTGGATCCGAATCAGCCATCCACAGACATTTTAGGCTACAACTGTTTCCATTCTACAAAGTAAATGTTGTGAGATGCAACGGTTTCTACTGAAAATTGAATGTTTTCTATCATAACAAAATTGAGAATAAGCTGCCTATCAAAAACTAAAAATCCATTTACATTAATGTGCTTCAGAGTTTAAGGTGCATGTAAACACTTACTCTAAAATCATAGATTGGTCATCTGGTTTTGATCCCATGCCGAGTCTGCAGTGGAAACCATTTATGTCTTGTTTGTCTAAAGCTTAAAGATCTTCATCCTCTCTTCTTATGAAACTAGCTTTGAAGATGAGTCATAAAGAGGAGTCATCAAGCCAAAGAGGGGTTTCCTTTATTCTTGTTTTTTTTCTCAACCACTGCAAAGCTGTGCCAAAACCACTGCCTCACATTTTGTGTAACCATGTAAGTGATTCAGCCAAGTTACATGAGTCCTCACAAATCCCTTTGTTTCAGATGGGCTGGCAGGGTTTACTCTGCAATGCCACATGATTAGTCTGAGAATGTGATGTGTAATTTGTTCTTGTTGATCTAGTGTAAAAATGCATCACTTCCTCTATCTGAGGGGCAGGGTTAACTAGAGGGTCTCCTGCACATGAGCATTTCCTCCTCTTTGCACAACAACACAACATGAAGAGTGATCATGACCTTGTACAGTTAATGTCGTGGGAGCCAACTAAAAGTGCTTTGAAACACAAAGACAAGCAGAAAGCAAGCGCTGTAAAAATCAGTAAGAGTCTGCTTCTATTTCCCTTAAACCATCATTCTTATACTCTTATGCCGCACCCACAAAACCTGGTTCAAACTAGTTCTACACTTACCTTTGCTCTCTTTTAGTCTACCAGAGTGTAAGCAGCTGTCCCAAAGTGTGTGTGTGCGTGACCATGAATGGACTTTCTTGTTTTGTCTGCTACTCAGCCCTTGCTGACAATAACCACTCACCTCTGCGGCCTTCACCCTTTAACAGACAACTACTGAATGCTGACTCTTAACCTATGCCATTAAGCCATTGTTATACTGAAAATAACATAAAATAATATAAAAGAACACTATTAATAGGGAAACAATCTCACAATTTCCCCCTTTTGATATCTCCCAGATATCAACACCTAAGTGCAAACTCCTCCTCTGCCCTGTCAGCCTCACCTACAGCCACTCTAGCAGCCAACAAAGGCATCATTTTCTCAGCAGTCTCCTCGGAGAGATGGTCCTGTCAGTGATTCGCACACACAGTGCCCTAATATACGGAATACAACACCCACAGGTAACCAAAATTGCCACAAAAGTAGCCAATGACAACACTATAGACATGATAAGCCCCTTCCATTTACCAAATCTGCTAGTTATCCGATCTTCAAAAGGATTTTCCGCATCTGAGTGTTCCTTCATCTGATCTGACAGAGTTCTAAGTCCCTCCAAAGCCCTAGTAACTGTCCATCCGGGGCAGTTTTATTGGGAATAAAAGTACAACACGCATCGCCAAACATAGCACATACACCCCCTTTTTCGGCTTGCAACATGTCCAATGCCATCCTATTCTGAACTGCCATGATGGAGGTCGGAGCTAGCTGGTCAGATAAACCTTCAGCCATGCCCCATCCTGGAGTATATGTGGATACATCTACCTGGGAAGGGGGAATCACTTCCATCCATACATCAAAGCCTCTCCGATCATTCTGATTACTTCCACACTGAATGAACCTACACAGATCTACCTGGAAAGTGGCAGTGTCTCCTTCCTGTAGACTAGTTCTACTCCTCCATCTCTGAGCAAACACTTATCCTGAGTGGTATCTAACACTTACCTTTCCTTACTATTCAGCTCTTCTTCAAAGTCCCCACACAACCAAAAAACTCAACACTAGGGCAGCCTATCCCATGCAAAACATTCCCATAAACCTCCAATTTCTCCACTGAAACCTTGGTCCCTCCATATTGCTCTGGTTTTCTTTATCTTTGTACTCAGATACTACCAGTATCTTTGGAGCTGTAAACCTTCTACTCCAAGAGCTAGATCCTTCTGTGACCCAAACCTCTAGTGGATTAATAGGTGTACAGTTAAAAATAAAAACAAAACACTTAATGTTATAAACGCACTTGAGCTTATTCTGATTAAACAAAGTAATTAGCAATTAACTTTAGCGATTAGCATTTAACCTTTTAAGCGGGGATGTGGTGAGAATAGAAAAGATAGAGTAGGATAGTAAAAGAGTTCTTATTGCCGATATTGCGATCTTCAACCTCAGGGGTAGACTCCCCTGAGGTCAGACCTCTCCACCGGGGATTATTCTGCCCCTGTTTTGGTAGGAGGGTCTTCACCAGACAATCCTGATTCCCTTGTATCTTCCTGCTGCTGTGTCAGAATGTCTCCCAGGCTTCTCCCTGGTTCTTCAGTGGGGGTGCACTGGCTCCAGTGGTATCAAGTGGATCCCTTACCCTGAAGCCTTACTGCATGTGAGGTTCTCTCCAGCACCCTGAAGGTACCTGTCCACCTAGGTTCTGAATCAAATTTCTAATTTCTTCAGTAAACTTTTCTGGGTCTGTCATTCAAAGTGTTTGTTGTTGTTTTGTTAAAAGTGAATTTAGTTGTATATGCATGAATCGATCGTGTTCTCAGTGGAAGCACATTTTATGTAAACCGTTTCAGGTTTGCCTTAAAAAAAAATCTCTTTCAGGATGAATATGAATTTAACATATGAACATTATCTCTGCATAGGCCAACTCTGATAAAGTGAAGCAGAAACAAATCAAAGATTTTTAGCACAGATAGTTGGCCATCTATTCGCAATGCCCCTCAGTTGCTGGACCTCACGTTTTAGAAAGTTAATAAAACTACATTGGAGCCTCATGACATGGGACACATCATTTTAAATTGCACAATCTTTTTTTTCTTTCATTAAAAATGTTGTCAAAGTTAAATATCTTGACACTATGTAAAACAATTATATCATGATTTAAAAAAAAAAATTCAGTGTTTCTTCATAGCATTGATTCGCTGATCAGTCAATAGTTTGGATACAGTTACCCTTGGGAAAGTGTGTCCAAACTTTAGACTGGTACTGTATGTTTCATAGGTAGGGTTAGAAAAAAATTAACCCTGAATCAACTGTGTAAGCAACCTGAAACATCAAACTATTTTATGAGAAAATATGTTCATTGTTTATATCATTTACAGTAGAACACGAAGATTAACTGTTAAGAATGTTTGTTATTTATGTTTAAAAGGCAAGAAGTCTACTTAAAAGCCCACAATAACAGGATTTGTACAAAAGGGATGGACAGAGACATCGCTGTCATTTTCCTGCTTTTCCCAAACAGGATAGACTTATGCAGCTTCAGCGGAAACTGGGCAGGTGGTGACTGATTTATTACAGTTGTGACTGTGAACTTTGTCAGCCTCTGTTTTTGTGATTTCTGAACTAAAAGGTGACATCAAAATAAATTTAGATTTATTTCCCAAAATTGTTTTGATTTTTTTTTCTTGATGCCTGGCAGGGATGAGCCACAATGGGGGTGGTGTCCCATTCCTATGTTGGAAAAACAGGGTTTTGAAAGAGGAGGAAAACTCACATCATTTCCTGTCCTGAGGCCATGTTTATAAGATACTTAAATCCCCAGCAGGCGGCCAGTAAAATCTGTAATATGAAAACAGTGCTCTAAATTAACTTAGCCTTTTGCTAACAATACAACACTGGTATAGCTGCAGAAACTAGCATGAATCAGATATTCTAAACAAAGTCTGTACTGTAATGTAAGTTTTGCAGCCTTGATTTCATGACTAAAACTGTACTGATTGTTGTGAGTTGACCTCTTGGTTTTGTTGTGATGTGATAATGTGCATAGCATTGTGGCTTTAAGGGTTGTTGGAAATGCACCATCTGATGGATTATGATAAATTCTACAGACCTTTATGATCCTTTGGGTTTTCTCATATCACCAGAAAGAGGTTTTGACAGAACATTGTTAGGAATTTTTCCACACTTGTTTATGTCCCACCCAGGAAAACTTTAGTTCTATTAATCTTTCCTCTAATTCCATAATTCATAGTTTGATTTGTTCAGTATTAAAAATGAAAATAAACAAATATGGGCATTTGCTCACCTCAGCTGTTTTGTATCACAAAAACATCAAATAAAAATATTTTGTGTTTTGTGTCTGACCAAAATCCTTAAAAAATAGAGGACTAGTACATGCACAAAATGAAGGTGAGATCAAGGCAAAAACAGTTCGTAATTCTTAAGGTTGTCAAAACAGACTAATAAAACAACAACACTCTTACAAGTCTAAAGCATCCTCGATAGATTGAATGCCATTTTTCCTGAAATTTTAATTCCAACATTCAGAATTTTGGTGAAAGTAATGGAAAGCTGAGTCATAGTAGTATAAAAAGCCATAGCCAACTTATGTTTCACATTATATTCATCAGACCTTTCACTCAGATCCCTGAGAGCACCACTCCCATCATGACAGAATAATGTCATCACAGGAAGAAGTGATCACTTATAACAGCTTCGTTTAGACTTGAATCTTTGCATAAAGGCAGGGCGGTCCAAATCTGGTCTTTGACAGAAACCAAGCTTTAGGTCCATCCCTGCACTCATATGCCTCAAATTATTTAAGAACTTAAGGACAGTCTGTTAAGATCCATTTCATTTGAATGTGGTGTGTAAGAGGAGGTTTAAGGAGACAAGTGGACCCAAACATAGTACCAGGAAAATCTAGTTTGTTTCTTTAATTAGTCATCTATTGTGTGGTAAACAATTTGAAAGTATGACTTTTTTTGTTATCTTGTTTGAAAACTGTTTTAAAGATGTAACAGAAAATACTGTTCCGTCTGGTTTTTCTTATATAACTAAAAGGATTTATTTCCAATGTTTCCTGTGAGCATCACTATATCCTTTTTAAATCACTTTCTTGGGTAAGCACTGTTCCAGTGGCTTCTGAGAAAAACAGCAAACCCACCCTCTCTGGTCTTTAACAGTCTAACTTAAACGAATGACTATAATAATGACTGCATATCCTGTTTGTGACCATGTTTTCTCTTCTGTACAATTAATCAAAGTATCTTTTCAGTTAATGTCAAGCTCAAGTTTTACACTGAGGGAAGCTACAGGAAGAAACGTTATGCCGACCAAATAAAGTCTCTGATGATGTTCCAAAAACGGGCAAAGAAATCCAAGACACAGTCCAGGGTACAATGAAGCAGTGTTATTCCTTTTTTCTATGGGTGCTTTCTACTGTTCTGGTCCACACCCTTGCCAGGATAATAACTTGGTCTTAATCTCTCTTGACAAAGAATGCATTCATTTAGTTTCTCCTGTAAAACAAAGGTCTCAACTTTTTATTATTTAAAAAATACTTGGACAAATGCTTGTCTTACAAAACTCTTTTACCTCTTCACATTTGGAGAAGTAAAACATTTGCAAATCCAGATTCATTCATGATCAGAAAGGTTTTATGTATCTTTGAAGTTACATTGTATATGTTAGCTTGTGTAGTGCATTCTTTATCAAAGGACAACATTCCTCTGAATTCTTATGTCATGAAGGAAGCTTTGTCTTTCTTATTTCCCCCTCTTTTTAAAGACAGTAACTTAAAGGGGCCCAGAACAATAGACAATTCTGAAAAGAAAGTCAGGAGGCGAGAATGTGGCTGATTGCATCTTTAACAGCCTCCAATTCAGTCTGCAAACTGAATTAAACAGTAAGTGAATTTCTTGAATAACTTCTGTTTTCCCTGTTATGATGAGAAAACAAAAATAAAAAAAATCTCTCTCTCTCTCTCTCTCTCTCTCTCTCTCTCTCTCTCTCTCTCTCTCTCTCTCTCTCTATATATATAT
>JBAMHW010000003.1:15126985-15146593 GCA_037177495.1 Rhadinocentrus ornatus
TCTATCTATCTATCTATCTATCTATCTATCTATCTATCTATCTATCTATCTATCTATCTATCTATATATATATATATATACACAACACAAAAAAACAATGTTAAACTGTTTAATTAAAACATAAATAATGCTATAAAAGTTAAATAAAATATGTACAAACTTGTGTTAATGTGCCAATAATAAAAAAAACATATATATTTTAAAAGTTATAAAAAAAAGTGCATGTGAACAGCAATCTGTGGAATGTCCTCTTGAAAGTGTGATAACACACATCATGTCTGACGACTTGATATAGTGCAAAAGTATAAAAAGTGGGTTTCTTGTTTCCCCCTGTGGATTCAGAAAGGCTCTCAGCTTGTTGGCATGTCCTTCATTGGTGGCAGATGTTCTAACTGATAGGTGCGATTCCATTTGTAGAGCTGTTTTTGACAAGAAATGCAGTAAAAACTGTTTAGTTCACACATTGATACAAGTAAAAGGGCACAACATTCATCCTTTTAAGGCTTCCCTGTGAGAAGAATACTTCATATTTCAATTTTAAAATGGTAAGAATAAAAAACAAATAAAAAGAAATATGTTTCTGGGGTATTTAGATGTTTGTATGGTAATAAATACACAGGAAGTTACCTGAGTGAGGAAGGCAATCTAAAGATTTTGGAACTGTAATAACTCCGGCTTCAGGTCTTCTCCAGTGTCATATGAGCTATAGTGTCATCAAATAAGGAATGTGTGTCAGAACTGTTGAGTTAAAAGTGTATTAGTCCACCAAATGGTGTATTCTTAATCTGCATTCCAGGGTATTAAGCGTTAGTCATTGTAATTAGGAAAGAGGCTTTTTTTTTTTTTAAACAAAAAGCTTATGCCTGATAGAATATTTGAAGCTTGCATACCATAAAAAAGTAACAACATATTAATTTCTGCTGTTGAAGTGGAACAATTTAGCTTAAGATGATTGATTGGGTGTGTTCTTCATCCAGCTGATCCTATGCAACAGGCTAAAATCTAAATTAAAGATTTTGTCAGGCTGTTTTGTCTATTTTTTTTCTTTCACCCTGGAAAATAGTTTTATCAGAGGATTTCCTGTAGACTTCCATCATTCCTCAGCAGTCCGGAAACACCAACACATAAATTTCCTTATGTGGTTCCAAAACCAAAAAGCAATGGAGAAATAACTCGTGTGGCTTTACTGCCTGGTGTGTTGTCAGAAACAGGTTGTAACATCTGCTGACACATTGTTTGTTGCACATTCATGTTATAAAGTTGCATATTATATGTGGACTGGAAGAGTTGCAAAGAGCAGAACATGCAAAGATAAATAACAGCAGCAACATCTCACCCTTTTCTCCTTAGAAGAAACTTGTTTAAAAAGAATGCACATATGCATGCAACTGTAAGGAAAATAACAAAAAGGTTTTCTTACATTGTGTATTTCAATCACTACATTAATTGACAGCAATTTGAAGAAGAAAACTTGCACATTACCTAAAGTAACGACTATCACACAGATTATAACTGCTGTGTATCCTGGAAAAATAATATTAAAATCAAGGTAAATGCACAATCAACAAAAATGCATATATATTTTTAGGCTAGAACACAATCACTCACCGAAATCTTTGTTAGAATCTATGGCCTCCTCCTGCTTGTCTGCAAGAATAAAACAGTTGACAAATGACAATAAACACTATTAGCATAATCATTACAGTTTGTGCATCAGTTCAGAGACACTATGCTTCCAAATGATTCTTCTGACATGTATGTTTTTTTGTGAAACGTCACCACAGATTTTAATATTAGTTCATTTGGATCAATTAGGTAGAACTTAATTAATAACACTGCAGATATTAGGAATCTTAAAGCAATCTATGAGTTATTGTGTTAGAAGGAAGTACTTGGCACTTTATGAAATACTTGTATTTTCTCTTTGTTAAAGACTCAAATGAGAAAATTTATACCCCTCATTAAATGCTGGGGTTCACAGCCAAAAAATACTCCTTTCTAACAGATAAGCTTCACATTTTAGGTGATCTACTTAAAGTCTCTGGCTGATAGCATATGAGCTCATTTCCATACACGGACTCATGTTTTAAAATGAGCTAATTTGCTTTGTTTTAAAGAGTATCAAAGTTTATTTTAGAGCGATTGGAGGTTATATCTATTAGTAATTAGTAATATATCTATTAAGTTTTTAATAAAGCAATAACATCCATCCTCACATGTAAGCTCTACATGACCTGTCTAATGGTTTATGGTCAGCTTTCCACACTTCATTTTACTTATGACATACGTGTGTCTCAGAAGCCACAGATTTACTGATGTGGTGTCCAGAAGATCCATGCCTTTGATTTACCATTATCAAACATATCGAAATGACTGACAAAGAATCGATCTGTGGAGGGGGCTTTTTGAAATCCAGGTTTTTACACAATATGATGCTTTTCCCCCACACAGATACAACAAAATAAACCAAGGCAAGCAACTTATAAAAACAGAAAAGACATTTTGAGCCCATCTGGGTTTTTTTGCTTTGTTTTTTTTTTTGTAGAAAAATCATCGGATACCTCCAAATGAAGACGATGTAGATGTTGTTGGGCTGGTTGAAGCAGCTTTACCTTGGAGTGCCAAAATGAATTTGCCAAAATGAATTTTTTGTGAACAAAAATGGTTTTAAGAGATAAGATATAAGATCTTCAATGTGATTTCTGACATGCATACTGCATGCACCATATAAATGCATGCATTTAAAGCGTTTAAGTTAACATATTTCTGTACCTTGTTCTGAAAGTGAGACAGTTGCGGATGCAGTGACTGTGATAGTGTTATCTCTGGGGGGGGCTGTGGGTGTGGTGGATACAACTGCAGAAGTGGACACCTCTGTAATATGAAACACAATTATAGTTGCCAAAAAATGTGAGGGAGCATTTGTAGTCAGTAAAAATATATTACTCTTTACAAAATTAGCTAATGTCTATTTAAAAATTATTTCAATAAATACTGTAGTTGTTTATCATTGTATACCTTGTGCTGTTGTAGTAATGAATGTTGTAATTCTACTTTCTGTTGCCACACCTACAAACAAAGAAGACTACTAAATTTATCCAAGGCAAAAAAAAGCCATTCATCAGCCTTTTATGAAGCTGAAGGTTGGTCATGCATATGGATTTAATCTGGCATGCAGAACGTGCCGTGCCTTCAAGTTAAAGTCATGCATCAGACATTTGAGTCAACATTTACTTCACATTAGATAGAGAGAAAATTGAAAAGAATCTTCCATTTATTATCCTTCAGTCTTGTGTGGAAAGCTGTGATTCAGAACTTAATGGTGCATTAGTGAAGGAACACTAAAAAATCACCAACTCTTCAGGGAAAAGTTGCTCAAGTCACCACTTTGTTAATTTGTTTAAGAGGCAATGAGTGTGACGATTAGTACATAAACTACATAAGGTGAGCACACATATAAATACTTAATAAATGAATATGCAAAGTCATAAAGGGATGAGCTGATAATGTTGAAAAATGGACTCTGTGTTTTCAGTGCTAAGTTTATCTGATGACACCAACAGTATGCACAGTGTTGAACTAAAACTGTGTTCCAGATCACCATTTTACAACCTTGATACTGGACTGCAAATGCTCTACAGGTTGGTCTTCTGAGACTTTTTAATGCGCTTTGTAAGAGGCCACACATCTGACTTTTGTATAATTTGGGCCATCATTTGTAAATTGAGTACAAACTTTAAAGTATAACAAAGCATTCTTTGATAATGAATTACATTCCAGGCAAGCCACTGTTTTGACTACATTTCACGACTATATAAAAGTCTAACTGCAAAGCCTTTTAGTGTCCTTGAGACTGGTACAGCAAGTGAAACACTATTGTGTTGGTTAAAGGACAGCATCCAGCATTTTAAACCAAATTCCTGTTTTCTCATCTTTTAAGGTCTGAATTATTTCTAAAGACAAAAAATATATGGAATATGTTGATTGTTGAGACAGATGCTACAACCTGAAATGTGAAAATATTGCCTGCATTTATCACAAAGGGTGATTGTTTTGGCCATTATCCTGCAGTACTTTTGTGCACTGATGCCAGATAAAAAATAAAAATCCACTCTGTCAGCAACAAGCCTCAATAGCCCAGGAGCAGCCTTTCCCTTAAAGGAAAGCTGGAGAAGAGAGGGATTTCTTTTACTATTTTGACTGGCTGTGTTGATTTAAACAGATGCTGTGTACAGACAAGAGTGTTTTTTAAACCATTTGTAGGCCCTGTATAACTACCTATAACTTCTCCCTGCTTCCATAGTCATAGTTTATAAAACACAGAGGAAATTTGCAGGGGGCATTAAAAATGCAAATTCATCCACAAAACATTACAGTTACGTTCTGGACTTTACACTCAGTGATCCAACAACTCAGTTCCCAACAGACTGCAGAGCATTAAGTAGACCCATATTCTCTTCACTGTGTTGTAAGGCAACTTAAAGAATAAATTGAGTTGATCAGCACTTTTACTTTAATGCAGATATGATGCAGTGGTCTCTTGGTTGCATTTACAGTGTTTTTGTTTGTTCCTAGTCACCAGGGCACACTTGTTCCAGTTAATTATTTCTGAAATCTCAAATAATAAAAAGCAGTGGAATTTTAATTAACCTTGTAGGATTTTGTGGTATGTGGGGCTAATCTGAGTCATGGTGCTGAAATGCAACTTTTCTATAAATAAATAAAAGAATAGTTACTATGGATGAAGTAAGTTGCCCTCTCCGTGTTAAAGAAAAGGCATTTTCATGGAACAATGAAATGAAAGACTTGACAATGTGTAATGTTTTTTTTAAAGAATCCAATGAATTTGGAAAGAATATTAAAAAAATTATGTTAATCAAAAAACAACTATACAAGACTTTGTCAACCTCAGCCTGCTTCTCTAGCCACTCTTCTTTAAATAAGAAGTATAACACAAAAAACTTACCTTTGCATTCAGGAGGTTGTGAACTGTATTGACCATTTTCATTGCATTCAATGCTAGGATCTCCAGTGAGGGTGTATCCTACATCGCACCTGTACTTCACGGTGTCTCCATATTTTGGATTATCTTGAAGAACACCAAGGCTTCTGCCATTGGTCACTTCAGGAGGTTTTCCACATTTGACAACTGAAGAGATTAAATAAATGAATAAATGAAAACGTGTATTTTATTCCCAATAAACATTGCTTTCAGAGTGTAGAGAAAACACTTGAAATCATACACAATGATGTACAAGAAGTACAACCTCACACACTTACTGTTACAAGTTCCTTTTCCGAACCACCCTCCATCAAAGCACTGTCGATAGCTCATTCCACCAATCTTGTAACTAAACGACAAAGGAAAGTAAACATAAGAGATTCATTTAAGGGAGGGGGATAGTTCTGTAGAATGACAGACTGAAATACTGCAGTAGGATCATTTCAGCTCAGAAGCTAAATTCCTTCGAAGTTTAATCCTAAAAGAATGTATCAACAATTTCTTCAGTGCTGGCAGGATGGACAAGTTTCTGGTTACTGGTACATACTGATTTGAGTTTGTGAGGTAATAATTCAATTTCAGATAGCAATGGAATCTAAAGATTTCATAACTCAAGGATTTAAGCTTACCCCTTATCACAAGTTACTTGTATTATATCACCAAACAAAGTACCTCCCCTCGTATCAAACTGCATATATGGCTCTGGCTTAGGAGGACCACAGTCCTTCCCTGTAAGATTAAAAATAAAACAAAAAATATAATAGTAACACACATCATAATGGTACTTTGCATACATTAATGCTCAAGATGATGAAATTATTTGGACGCCAATAGTGGATGAATGACAGGAAAGATTGAGGTAAATAAAGGTAGGACTCACTTTTGCATATAAGATCTGGTTTAGTCCATTCATCATTAATGCATGTTATAATTCCAGATCCGCTTTCTTTGAAGTATCCAGTGGTACACAATAAAGTGACCTCACAACCATCTGGGAAATCATTACGTAAAAGTGCTTCATTGGACAAGATCATTGGGCTACTTCCCACAGGTTTAGGACAGTCACCTAGAAGTAAAAAAAAAACACAAGAAAACCAACAACAAAAAAAAACGGACACATCAAGATTGTTTAAGTGTTATTTAGTCATTAAAATTTAAATAAAAAAATCTGCTGCTATAAAAAGGCATCTCACAATTGTAGTAGTAATCTATGTTTGTACTAATAGTACAGCAGGGAAAATATAAATGTAGTTCAGTTTTATTAATTATTTAAAAGTTAAAAAAGTTTGCTGAATTTCTGTAATAATTTTTATTTATAGAAGTAAGCGGCAGTTTTTCCACAGTGGAGGCGACAGAAAATGTGACCTGGCTCTCGTGATAAATATCATCTTATTTTACCGGCTGCGAGGCTGCCCTAACACTGACCTGCTGTGTTCACGACAAAGAGGTAAATTATCAGCAGGGATTTCAGTTTCCGTTGTCCGCGAGTATCCAGTAAAAATTCCATATCAGGATGCAGAAAGCGATAAATGATCCTGATCCAGATCCTGCAGACCGCGTCCGTTTGTCTAACTTCTTCTGGGGAAGAGTGTAGACTGCTGGCTCCTCACACCGCCTACAGTGCTGCTCCTCCCGTGCTGCTGGAGCACCATAATTATTCATTTGCGCAGAATTGCAGGAAGTGACGTAAGATTTATCTACCATAATAAAACCTGAATTTATGTTTGTATGAACATTATTTTAGGCTCTTCTAAATAGTTTCTCTGACTCATAACAATATTCAGCTCCTTTGATATACAGTAAATACAGTATATTAAGTAAATACACAAAGCTAATATAAGTAATCAAACAGAGGCCTTTTTAATGGTATGTGATTTATTGCCAGAAAGCTTTGCAATAACAAAGAAGTTGAAACACAAATGCCACTTTTTGTAATCTGTCTGTCTTTTTGCCTGTCTGTCTGTTAAATGCATTTTAATCGGATGTCCTGGCAAAAACTGGAAAAGTTATGGGTGTAACCTTGATCAGGTTTAATAAAGTCTGCGTGTATATCAGCATATCATTCAATACAAAATACATTTATGTGGTATAAAAAAAATAAAGATTAATTATTGTCATTATTGATTAATTAAAGA
This sequence comes from Rhadinocentrus ornatus, assembly GCA_037177495.1. Classification (NCBI taxonomy): domain Eukaryota; kingdom Metazoa; phylum Chordata; class Actinopteri; order Atheriniformes; family Melanotaeniidae; genus Rhadinocentrus; species Rhadinocentrus ornatus. Next base: position 15,134,123 of record JBAMHW010000003.1, read on the forward strand.
AGGAAGTTATGCACATTTGAAGGACTCAGATGCTTCTCGTAATAGAATACCCCACAATAAAGAGTCTGGGTCAAAATACTGTCTGTGGTTTGGGGTATTGTCATGGATACAACAGGCTGCACTTTCCCTTTCCAAAAGGGAGTTGTGCCTCTCTGTTTCTTTTACACACACACCCACATTCTCTAGACTAAATTCCAAGAAATCCACCACCCATTTTTAACCACAACTGTGTTGACAGGGACGTCTTTCCACCACCCCCGTGTTGCTGGAGTAACCTCCAGACATATTACCTAGAAACAGGGCAACAAAGAGCTTACAAACTTTAGAAACCTGTGAATTAACTTTTTAGTGTTTTTTTTTTATTTTTAGAAGTACTGTGGAAAGAAGATTGGGACCTCTCAGGTTTGGGAGGGAAAAACATAAGAAAAAAATCCAATAAAAAATGGCTAAAATTAGAGGTTGTTGATCGAGCTGGCGCAGCCTGCTTTTCTTATCTCTCTGAACACCCTGTCCAAGTAAATGATTAGGAAACCTCCTTCTCAACAGCCGTAAGAATACATCTGCTTCTCTTCATGTCTGATAATGTGGAAAATATGTTTCCAAAGCTCCTTATACAAACTCAAGAGTGCATAATTTACCTGTTTTTCAAGCATACTGACAATGTGATGTAAATCACAAAACCATAGCTTTTTATTTTTCACATTTCTTTCTCTCCATAAGGCTACACGTTAGTGCAAGGACAGGTTATTTGTAGACACTTTTCATGTTGACATGTGCATTTCACTTTTGCAAAGAGTTTTTGAGATTCATTTCACACTGCCACATCATTTTTTAAGGAAAAAAGCAAACACAAAAACAACAAAAAAAAACAACAGCAAAACACCAATGTGATGCATATTTATCGTACTGCAGGCCTTCATGATGAAATCTTACAAAAACAACTAAAAACCTATTTAACACTTAATCTAACTCAGAAAAGCAAACCAACTCTAGAAAAATGTGCCAAGTTTGAAAACATCTGAACACCTGTGACCTTTGCACACTAAAATCATTTAACAGGACGTTAGTGGCATCTAGTGCCAAAAAGAAAAACTACATAGTCAAAAACTACAAACCAAGAAGCTGTTGTTACCTTGCTATGCTCTAAATCATTCAGTGCAGTAGTAAATATGCAATGACTGGAAAATATACCACATAATTTTTTCTTTGAGTGAATAGTGGTGGCATAAAAATTGTTTGGGTTTTTTTTCTGCCATTTTCATTAACTTTTCTTCTTTCTTTTTTTTCAATCATTGGCTATACCAAACTTAGACATAAAAATCCACCCATTCCTTACACCATCTTTTGGTTTCACATATCTTCTTGTAATTAAAAGAAAAAATGGTTGGTTATCATTGGTTATTTTTTAGCTCTGCTGGCTACCATGACAACGGGTAATCTGCCATAGTGACAGTGACTTATGCTGTTTTATCCATGTGAAACAAACAAATCTACAAACAGGACCTAAATGATTAATCTGTCAACAGCTGTGCCTTTGTATTTTGCATACTGGCACACTATGATGATGCTTTTGAATAGGTTTGATGGGGAATATGTATTCCCTCACATCTGTTCTTATAACCTGGTGTGTCAGATTTTCACAACCTGCTCTTCTTCAATTCCAATTATCCACACTGCCAAATCTCACTCCTTCTTAATTCTGTCATTACTCAGGTCTTCTTGTCAACCTATCAGCATGATCCTTGTCCTTTTAAATCTCACCTCTGTTTCATCATTCACCCATCCAACCTGACTTTCATGCAACACACTTCCTCCCCTTCGACACCAGTGTTCCATTATGATGCCCCATCTAAGGCTACACACAAACTCTATATGCATTAGAAGGGTCAATTGATCTCTCATGAAAAATCAGAATAACAAAGTTTTAATAATCTCAGTTTCAGGTCAAGAAATCAAAGAAAAAAATGTTTTCAGCAAAACTTTATTTTCAGTGCATAAACATAATACCATGTTAAGGTCATAACCTACCCTTTTCAATCCATTTTAAATATTTTCTCTTTTTTTTTTACATAAAAAAATAATAGAGCAATTTGATATACCTCTATTTTTTTTCCTCCACAAAAGAGCACTCAGCAAGTATTTATAAAGGTGCTGTACAATGTACAAACATTTACATCTACTGTTCCTAAAGAATGTAGAAGATACCACAAGGATTGTTTTTTTTTTCTTTCTTTCTAATGAAACAATGCAAGGCCACAGTATGATGCAGAGATGAAATACAAAATGGTCAAAATAAAAACTGACAAGGAAAACAACAGTGCAGGGGGAGATACAATAAAAAGAGCATAATTTAATGCGGGGCCAGAGTGACCTGCCTTTACCCGACACTCAAGAGTTGGATTTTACTCATTCGTACCAACCAAACTATTGCACAAAAACTTACTAGATTTGTAAACTGAAAACCCCATTTGACAATCACAAACTTAGACCTCAATTCAGCTGTAATTAATATTAACTCACATATTTGCTACTATACTGCGTTCCCTGAGCTCTTCTAAATACATCTTTATTTCATAAGCTGTGTGAGCAAGTGTGAAATTTCTTTTTCCTTTATTTGACCGTTTTTTCTCTCACTTGTACATTTGTTTTACATCTATCTGCTCAATTACCCTGTAATATGTAAATTCATTTCGCTTACATCAGCAGCATGGTTAAAAATCACTACACTCTCTGGCCTCGAACCTTAAAGCTACCCTAGCACAGAATTACACAGCAGAATAAACAGATATATACAATAAAACCCTATTTTTTTCTTTTCACAACATCAAAATAAAAAAAGGGACATGACTCAGAACTCTAAAAGCATACATAAACAGACTTTTTTGCCTTTAACAGTAAACCTTAACAAAAAAGTAATATCTCCATTAAATAATGATAATACCAAAACATTATAAAATACCAACAATGTATTGGTAGCAAGTGAACATCAACTCATTCGGTTATGCTACAAGGGCAGATGCAGTGCAATGGAAATCTGTATATAGCGTCTGTAAAACATGACACATTCATATATATGTATATATATCTATATATCATATTTCACAATGAGACAATTTGCGACTGCAAACATTTGGTACAGCAGTTTGAATGTAAGCTCTATACATTTCATGAACTACAAAGATCCATGGTAACTCCAACCACTGAAGTACAATGGAAATAAAGTGAAAAGCTCAAATAACATGGGACAATTTTTAAAGTCTATATCAAAATGTGGAATGGTTTGGTACAGCTACATGTACATCCAGTATTTTCATCTAATACCTTAATAATTACACACTGGTTTGTTATTATACACATGGTAAACAAGATCTCAATCCACAAGTTTCTGGTCTTTTAATGATGCTGTTTGTGTGAAGATGTTTCATGGTGATACCAACTGAACAGTCTACAGTAAGAAGTGGTAAATGCTTGCTTAGTTGTATTTCAAAACTGACTGTGTAAAGAATGAGAATTATAAACAAGAAACTGGTTCATCCTCAGTGATGTGCAGAACACGTGCAGTAAAACAAATAGTACGAACGACTGCATGCAGTTGAGCAAACCTTTAAGAAAAAGAGAGTCCAAATATCCCACAATGAGGCTGAGAGCAAAATTAAACCCTATGGCAGTCATACTAGATGTACACTACTGACCTAAGGCAGGGCCTTTCTCATTTCTTTGCATATGGGTCATTGCGTTTTAATGAGTAAAGCGGTGTTGGTAGTTGTCGATCCGCAGGAGGCTTCCAGGATTGGCACATTTCACATTTTAAAATGTCTTGTCTGACAAGGCCCGAGCGTGCCACATGTGGTGAAGTCCCGCATCAAAAAATGTTGAAGCAACTGACAAGGCAGAGGGGAGTACTCCATGCCACATTTTGCCACAGGACTCCCAAAATACAAATCCAGCCATGGTTTATGGATAAAGAAAGTGGGACACTGCCACACTTCCCTTTTTTCTTTAATGGAAGAACTCTGACAATCTATTGAGAACATTGTTAAATAATCCATGGCGCAGCTCATTAGTCTCCCCTCACAAAGGATCATGGAGGACTTCTGCTTCAGTAAGAATCTTGGCAAAGCTTGGTACTTTCCAAGGGCCTGGACTAACAGATCCTTGAGGGCTGCAGGGGGCCCCTGGAAAACTGTTTACAGAGGCTACAAAGTCTTCTTCATTACTATGTTCTTTGGGGTTTGATGATCTACTTTCTCTTCCTTTTGTCTCTTTTGGCAAATCTACAGAATCTTTTCTACTCCTCGTACCTTCAAAAAACATTGATTCCACTTTGTTCATAATGTCTTTACTCCCATTCCTGTTTTCTGTAGGTTTGCTTTTGCCATTAACATCTTGGTACCCTGAGTCTTTACCTTTCTCACTTTCTCTTATTGCATTAGGCAATGTCCTGTGGTGATGAGACTCTCCTGCTACTCTTCTTTTAAAACTCTCTTGCTCACGGCCAGGCCTGACCCTTTCTCTTCTTCCTTGAGAGAATCTTCTTATCTTAAGATTCTCAGTGTCACCACTTTTCTTTTCATTACCTAAGCTCCCCCCGCTGGAAGAGTCCTTTAATCTTCTATGAAGGCCTTGTTGATGCTCTGTTCGCTGAAGGGTTGAAGCCACCTGCTGCCCATCTTGACACTTTATGGGGTTTGCAATATGTATTTTCGTTTGTTTCTGATGTGTGTGAAGCATTCTGCTGCTGCTAGGCAATGCTTCTTGTGCCTGACTCTCAGTCTTTTTGGGACTGTGATGTTGCTCTTTGGCTTTAGGAAATGTCTTCCCTGTTGTCTTTGGGCTGATTAGCTCCCCGGAGTCTTTCATGGGCCTGGTCCTCTGGTAGAACTTCATTTGATCATAAGAGACAGGACAAAGCCTTTCTACCTCCATGTCGGCCCACTTTCCAATCTCCTCCACTGAGCTTAAACCCCTGCTGCGGTGGAGCTCGCGGCCTTGTGGGGATTTGGTGCTACAACTGTGAGTATGTTTCAATTTGCCAGAAAAGGGAGGGGAAACAAAAACGGAAGCCCCGGCAGGATATGGAGAGTGTTGGGGTGATGCGTCAGAAAGAAACACCTCTTCGGAATAGCTTTTGGATGAAATGAGCTTTTGATCACGTTGATCTGTAAGAGAGGCACACATTTTTACATGGAGGTACCATATGGGCACATAAATAATAAATGTAGCATTAAATGTAATTTCAGGATGTGAAAGAAAGAAATTAGGTTACATATTCATAGGTGTTAATAACAGTGGGAAAATGTGGGATAGCAAAGAATTACCAAGGTTAAAGAGAAAAGACCAGACAAAGTAGTGATGATGTTAGTGTTGGTGCTCAGTGTACTGGCACGCAGAAGAGGAAGTGGTATTACCTGCATCAGGGGCAAGAGAAAAGTCAAAGGACGCAGATTTTTAGAAATTTAATAAATTGAAAGAAAAAAAAAGTAAAGAAAATGCATTGAAAATAGCAAGAGTAGAGCTTTAAAATAAGCTCCAATCAAATCAAATGAAGACAGTCATTAACAAGTATTGAGCGTGTTTATGATTTTGGCATTTACACAAAGTTTAATGTTACAGACATCATATATTTCAATTCCCACTTTTTTAACCAACAAGATTGTCTCAGAGTTTTGAGACAAGAAAATTAACCTATGGAGCATTTAGCAAAATATGCAAAATATCAGCGGGCAAAGTTTAGAGCACAGTCACTATGCATCATTTCACTGGGTTACAGTCTGACCTCCCCAGCAGTGGGATGCCCTGGGCGAGTTTGTCTGCAGACAATAAGTTTCTCTCTGCGTCAAATTGGTGTGTCAGATACGCAACTCTTTTTCAACTGGCAGCTCCATGTCAGACAGCATTAACTGTCTGAAGGCTGCCCCAGGGAACTGGCTTACATGGCAGAATTTACAGAAAATAATCACAATTATGACCCTAATACAAGAAGTGAATGAAACAGGCTGGGGACCATTAACATTACTTTTTACAGTTTGATGTCTGAAACAGAGAAGTCTTGGTTCTTTTGTGCAAACTGTTGTGTTTATGCTTGTCATTGGATGGATAAAAACAGAGTTTTTAGAGTGGTTTGCTGCAGGTAAAGGTGAAGATATCGAGCCATTTTGCAGTGACATACTTTACCAAGTCCTACCTTTACCCTGCAGCAAGACAATGACTCCAAGCACAACTCTAGGCTGTGTGAAAACTGCTAGAAGAATAAAGAGGGGGATGGTGTGCTATCAGTCATGTCATGGCCACCTCAGCCACCCTCAGACTTCAGTACCAAAGAACTTGCTTGGACTTGAACTGACCAAAGACCTTGAATTTGCAGAGCTATGATCAAAGCTAAAGAAGCTGATTTTAAAAACAAACAAACAAAAGATCTAATGTTTGCAATATTGAACTTTGTGTTGACTTCTATTAGTACATCAGAGCTGGTTTTTCTGCATTTCCTGACAAATTTAATTTCAATAAAATTGGATTAAACCATAGTTAGAAAATTCTTAAAAAAAAATAAAATACAATTCTTAAATCATAATTGGACTTTTTGAGGCTACCTCAAACTTATACTGATGGTATAAAATTGCTACATTATTATAATACTAAAACTGATAACTATACATTCCATAAAGCCAAACTATCACAAAACTGCACTAGAGCATCATGTCTGAATATAGCACTCACTGCCATCTTGAGACAGACCTGCTCCAGGTCTAAGCAGCAATACCACTTTGTTTCCTCCAGCTTGGATCAGTTCAATAGCCCGGGTATGGGAAATGCCACGAGCAGGCTCTCCATTAATCTCCACTATTTCATCTCCAACCTAAAAGAATCCAGAAACACACGGATGAACAGCTACCACACTCTGCATTGCATGCATGCACACTCAAACATGAAGCAGCTCATCGTTAAATAATGTAACTTTATGCCACACATGATTACAGCTTTGTGATACCCTGCAGGAACCCTCTATTACTGGAGATGACAAAAAGCTCAAGATAAAGGATGTCAGTCTGTCATGCCCTAATCAGTTTTGACAATCCTAAACATACTTGGATAGGCAAAGTCATGCCCACAGATCACAGTCTGGCAGGTCAAACCAGTAATTTCCATAAAAAGCTTCTGTTCTGTTTGATTACATCAGAATCTTCAATTTCATCCTCATAATGAAAACATGATAATGCTATCCAAATGGAAATATTCAAACCACAGAGAGAAAATACAAGATCAGTTACAGGGCCACCTTCCTGTAAATTATGTTACTACTGAATAGGTATGGATAAAATTATGATTTCAGACAACATGATTTTTTTCTTTATTACTCTAGTAGAAAACCTGAAATGACCTGTTATAATTCAGATTTAGGCTAAATCAGCTGTTTGCATGCAATTGAGTGTTACGTGAATAAATTACTGTTGCACCCTCTAGTGGTTACTAGCCCTATGCCACAATCCTTCTATACAGAAATATAGCAATATTTTAAATATATACAAGTGCACCTTAAAGCGTTTACAATAATATGTACAGTACCAGTCAAATGTTTGAGACACTTTGCCATTACATCCATAGACAAGTGTGTCTAAAACTTTGACTGGAGGTGTATATTATCTAGATAATAGATGTTATTAATGAATGTTTTAATAAAAGGAGCACAGACATGGATTCTTCCATCCAGCAGAGCAGGTCCATCTTCTGCAAGTCTCAGGATGTACAGGCCCATGTTGTATTCTGTGCCCCCTCGCAAACTAAAGCCAAAGCCCCTGGGACTTCTCTCCAACTCCACAGTCAGGCAACCCTACAAACAGGAGAAAATCGGATACACTGTCATAAATACAGATGTTCATAGTTTTCGTTCATCACTGACATGATGCTGCTGGAATGAGGATCTTAAATTTATTCAAGTCAGGGTTGTGTGTTGTAGCAGTTTCTGACTAGTAGCCGATTCCAACATCATCAGTTATTCATGTGAAATTGTGAGGATGTACAGCCACTTTTCTAAGGTCTTGTGGACGAGCTAATATGACATCCTCAGCTGAGAGTTATTTGGTTTGGATGGCACCATCACAGTACACAGTACAAGTTTGCCATGAAATAAAAGTAAGTGGAAAACCGATTGCTAGAGCCAGTCTTTTCTATACAGGTTGGCTTGCACAGGGGCTGTTATGCAAAAACATTTAGGATCAGATATGACAAATATTGAGTTGTTTGTTTTTGGTGATCTCAACTATCAAGCGTGGTGGTGGCTGTATCATGCTCTGGGACTGTTTTGCTGCAAGGAAAATAGTGATGGAACCAAACAGACCCAAACAGTATCTTTGTGTTGGCCCTGCAATGGACTGGGAACCTGTCCAGGGTGTACCCTGCCTCTCGCCTGCTAATTACTGGGATAGGCTCTAGCTTCCCTATGACCCTGATTTGGACTAAGCGGTATAGAAAATTAATTAGTGTATGAGTGAATGTGTGAATGGGTGAAGGAGAAACACATTTTAAAGCACTTTGTAGAGCTTAGTGATGGTTAAGAGGCACAATACAAGAGTGGCTCATGGGCCATTTATCATGTAAAACATGTTTCTGTAAATGGTTGAATGATTGAGTTGAATGATGAGTAAACAGCAAAACCTTTGCAAGGTTAAAAAGGAAGTAGATAAGTGTAAACCATTTACCATCTGAGGTCTAAATATTTCACAGTGTTAAAACTGCCAGCCAGCATTTGCCAGACGCTTGTTCATGACTACAAAAAGGGTCTGGTAAAGGTGTAGCATATTGAGAAACATTCAGTCTAATATTAGGTATACCATGTTTATATCTTTAACCCCTTTGTACTTTGTATGTATAAAACCATGAGTATGTAATGAGACTAAATTGCCTTGAAATCTGTGATGCCAGAGTCAGCTTTTCTTGTGATTGCAAATTTTCTGAATCATTCTTTTGGGAATGACCTTCAAGTTACACAAAGGTATGATGAATTATACTATTGTAAACATTTTGCTAAGCAGTACATAATATATAAACTGTATTATTGCTTAACATAGCTGTTTATACCCATATGTTGCATCTGGAAGTTATGAGTTAAAATAACAGGTGAAACAACATAAAGACCATAATGTTTACCTGGTTGGGTCCTGTCACACACAGCGTTCCCTGCTGGTCAGACCAGTTGACTCCTTCTCTTTTCTCCTCCAGATCAAAGTTATAACTACAACAGACACACACATGTTTGTTATACTATATTTTTTGTAAACAGAAGTTTGCAAGCCACCAACAAAAAAAAAAGCCATTTTATAAATGATAAAACAGAATTTTAATGGCGGATGGTGGGTATACGGAAATGCTTTGCTATATACTGTCATTCACTTGTTAGTTCATTGCACTGGTGCAATTTGCAGTATTTGCTTGTTATCTGAACAGTCCCCCTTCTATTCCTGCAGCTTTATTTTATGTTAATTACCACTTTGTGGTTTCATGAGCAGGTTGGTAGGTCAAGGTGTTTGATTTATAGATACATTGTTGCAATGATATCACCATAATCTGCAGTATTTTATATTTTAAATAGGTTTATTTGTCCTGTCCTGCTCATGCCATCTATGCCTGTGTACAGTCCTTTAGTTTAGATCAGTTGATATAGTCTGACATGGATATCATTTTTCTGTCTTTCAGATCCTTACCGTTCATCCTGAAGCACTGATCTTTGCCCCATGGCTCTGTGTTGAAGAGCTGGACTCTGCCTGGCTGAGCTTGCTCCAGATGGAGGGCCCTTGTATTCTAAAAGACATTTTATTATTGCATTTGCTGTAATCAGTGAACACTAAAATCTCCCTTTTAATTTAAGCTGCTAACATTTACAGCAGCAAGAGAATAAACCAATGAGCAGATGAAAAACAAATTGTGGAATAATAAGAAAATATTCTTTCAATACTTCAACTGTTCTCTTTCATTTGCAAACATAGTTGTTAAAAAAAAAGAAATGATACAACAGAGTGGCAACTGCCCCAACTTTTGCTTTTAACAAGTTGCTAATATCAAATTTAAAACAAGCTAAAAAAAACTAATAATCATTTAAACATTTTTTAATTGACATATAGTTAAAATGTAGCTCCATGTTTTGACATGTGTGAGCATCATCCATGTTTTTGGATTCTTCATTATACCCATCTTTATTCAGTTTTTTTTATTTGTTTCCTTAACTTTCATGTATATATTTTAATCATTTGAAGAACTGATTACTATGATTAGCTGCTGAAGCGTCTTAACTAATTTCCAACCCAAAGGTAATCACAGAACCCACTTATCATAATAACAATCACAGTTGTGAGTAAGATATTTACCATCCTCAGGAACCACAGTGAGGGTGACAACATTGCCTGCATCCTTGATAAGCTGAACAATGTCGTTGTGAGACAGCTCAATGATGGAGCGTCCGTTGACTGCTGAGATACGATCACCAACATGCAGCAAGCCACAGCGGTCGGTAGGACTGCCCTCAATGATGCGGCCAATTTTGTGAGGGATAACTGAAATGGTGGATATAAAGAGAAATAAGTAACTTATCTTACATCAACACAAAAAGGCATCAATCATGGTGGTTATAAATGCAACACTCACAAACAAAGTTATCCAAAACTTGAATGTAATAGTCTTTAAAGCTGAGATAAATGTAGCATTGATCTTTTTTTTTAATCAAAAATATATCCTTTAAAAATATGCCATGCTAAACACATTGCCTGATATTTATATCTTTGTTTATCTAAAAGATCTGACAAACTAAAAGATTTGATTACTACCTCCATGTGGTGGTTTGCTTTTGGATGTAAGGATGACAAATCCAAACCCCTCTGTGTCCTTGCGGTGGAGCGTGATGTCAAAAGACTCATGGTCCAGTGCACTGGGCATGGGTAGGCGAGGTAGCTTGGGAGAACCGTTCACTAACACGGGTGCCATCTCTGGTGCTTCTTCGTCTGTTGCATCTAATTTAAAAGAATACAGACGCATATGTATTTGTGCCTTGTGCAATCATCTGTATTTTTGTGTTTAAGTTTGCTTTTCAGGGATTTTTTTACAAACAGTGTTGACTTCATTAGTGTACATGCAGGCAAAATCAAAGCGGAGCAGAAGGATCTAAAACCTGTATGATGAAAGAAGAATCTAAGTGGAGAGGGAACTAGGCAAACATTTTATAATGAAGATGATAAAACCTCTCTTGTTTCTGTCAAATTATAAAACTTTTTGTGTCAGAAGAGTCCTATGTGGCACAGCTAAATTAAATCCTTCAAAGGCTTTAACTGAACAGCTTTGATCCAGGAGTTTGACTCACCTCTGTAAATGACCTTTCGACGAACAGTCAACATAACTTGGCCATTACGGGCAGCATTTGTCATCAGGTCCAAGACTTGCTTGTGTGAGCGACCTTTGACCATCACACCGTCGATGCCAATGAGCTCGTCTCCTGCTCTGAGACGACCATCCTTCTCTGCAGCTCCATTAGGCACAATCGCCCCAATGTACACCTGGGGAAATACATTCTGATATGGGGTTAAAAACAGGGAGGTGACCATTGAAAATACAGAAATAATAGTTGTATAACAGATATGAGACCTACCAATAAAGGGATCTGTACTATTTCCATACAAACACACCTATCTAATTCTTAAATTCACTTAAAAGGTTCAGGTTTCCTAAGATTTGCATGTTAAATTCCAACATTTCTCCACACTCAAATTCCCAGGCTTTTTTTGTTGTAGATTTTATAATACAAATCCTGACAGTCGATGTTTCTTTTGTACAATATCCACCTATTTACTAGCATGAAATCATGTGATGTGGTGTCTAATAGTCTCTATGTCATGTAGCCCATTCACTTTACAAACCCAGATGAGTTCAGTGTGAAGTGATTTTTTTAAGCTGCAGTGGAGAACCAATCAGAGGAGAGAGTGAACCAACTGGTACCAGCTAACTAAGCTCAGTTTGGTCTGTAAGAGTTTAAATAAATAACAAACTAATTCCTATAATCTAATGCTATTTTTATGAATAAAAGCAGGAAATGATTGTATGGTGGAGTTTATATTACTTCTATGAAGTCTTGTTCATTTATTATGTCAAAGGAAAAAACAAAGCCTGCTGTCAGAAAGTCAAGGTTCCTTAAAGGAAGTGTTTAGTCGGCTTAATTTCTAATGAATACTTTATAACTGCTTACTCATAAATTCAGTGAAGCTTAATATTCAGTGATTTGTGAGTATACGTGAGCAAAGAAATTCAAGGACAGGGCAGGCTTTTCTTTTTAAACCAATCTAGATTGATTGGTTTGAAAGAAAGGACTGTGACCTGCAGGAGTGTGTGCCCAGTCATCAGCTGAGCGCATATGTTATATATATATATATATATATATATATATATATATATATACACATATATATACATATACACATATATATATACATATAC
>JBAMHW010000003.1:15151529-15161782 GCA_037177495.1 Rhadinocentrus ornatus
AATACACCCAGATTTCTGGCCTGGTTGGTGGTTTTTAGTTGTATAGACTAAAGCTCTGTGGTGACACTTAATTGTTTCTCTTTTGCTCCAAAGAACATAACCTCATTTTTTTTTTTGGTTTATATCTTACCTCTTAGATTTGTGAATGTCAATCTCTCTATAAATTGAAAAGACGTGGCATCTGGCCCTATTTTGCATTGGTAAACGCTCAAGAATCAACATAAAAGGTCAGGACTTACTTAGGTGCAAACAGACACAGTCAAATGTGAGACAGACTAGGAAAAAAATGCCCAAAGAATGGGGGAAAAAGAAAAAAAAAGGTGTGCACTGAAACCATGTTGATACACATGGTTATAAATAATCACACTATGAGGTTCTAATCATATAAAAGCAACGTTACATGCCAAAAGGAAATTAATTACTCCCAAACTTGGACAGCAGTTGTCAGTCAAGATGCACATCCTTTTGGTGTAGTGACCAAACAATCAACAAAAAACACATTCTGGTTCTGGGAGTCGTAACTGACTTGGACATTTAGGGAGTAATATTCTTGCAGTGTATGGAGAGGATCTGGCAAGGTTGCTTCAAAGTGCACATGCGTGCAGTCTATTGCACCACTGGATTTTAGAAGACCAGCAATAGTATTCCAGTAATAGTAATCCCACCTTCACTGTGACTTGTATTTGAATGTGGGAAATTATGATGTTGGGACACAATATGCAATATCTTACAATTTATTTAAAAATAGCAAAATGCCCAATATATCCCCAGAAGTTAAAAACTTTACTGTAATATTATTGTTGTATTTTAATTAGCTGAACAGCAGAAGACAACACAAATCCTGACTTTGTTCAAACATATCATCACTCAAATGTTAGTATGAGTACTCCTGCGTGCTCGTCAGATTTGATCTTACCTAAGAACAAATCCAAGATATGAATATTTTTATGAGTGCCACATCTTTTGACAAGATATTACCAAAGTGTAGATATCTGACAATGACCCGTAGTGGCACCTTTTAGCACAAACATCCTATTCTAGCTGTTAAGCATGGCAAAACTTAAAGAGAGCTGTGTATTTATGAATACACACAATCTTCAACGAACTAAAGCATAGTGGACCAAAATTCCTCCAAATGACCTCTAGAAAAGAAAACAATCACTTTAAATTAATGCTGTTAAAGGTGGTTCTACAAGCTGTTGAATCTTAGTGTTTCAGACATTGGTTCACATTACACTTGGACTTGGGCTTCGTTAAATAAATGACTCATTATAAGTCATGTGTTGTTCATGTTATCATATTTACCTAATTTCAAGACCTCTTAAGGAACAGGTGCATTTTCTTTTAGATACATCCTATAAATCATTAGAATTAAAAGAGGGTGTGCACAAGACTATATTTATATGCTTACAGAGCTCAAAGCATCACACCTGCCAAACTCAGATTGGTTGCTTTTAAAGTATTCATTTCATAGTGCTACAGTTGTTTTATTGCCTTATTGAACCCATTAAACAGTGTCATGTTAAATCAGTACCACAGAGGTAAAATTAACACCTCTAGGTGCATCATGGTAACCCACTGGGTACAAATAAACTGCAAAAGAATTTTCTGTAATATTGCAGAAATGAGCAGTTATAAACTCATGGAGCTTTCTGCCAGCTAAATGAAATGTGCTGCCTTGCTCAGTCTTTTAGTTACAAAGTTTTGGCCCCAAAAAAGTATGAAGACATAGGTTTGCTCACCAGATGCCATCTTGTTGTCCTGGGCAGCAGGGCCGTCGCTTAGCACATTTTTCACCTGTAGAAACTCATCTGTTCGGTCACCTCCTATAATAGTAAACCCGAAACCCTGGGAGCTTTTCTTTAGAGCAGTGTGGTACAACTCCCCTTTCAGCTGGCTGGGGTCTGCAGTGAAGCCAAGTGTCCCTCCCTTACCTGTGCACAAAGTAGACAGGTAGGCACATGTCTATTATGTGTGATTGTGTGGACATCCCTCTGAAAATGCAAAAGTTTGAGGGAATTACTGGCTAAACTCAAATGCAATCTCCAAACAATGAACAACATTAAATAAAACACAGATTAACACATTTATATCCTTCTTGAAAGACAGCCTGTGTCGATTACGTCTGTACTGAAGCTTAATTATACAGATTATGAGGTGAGAATCAACATATTAATTAGTGATGTCTATTTACACTTTAAAAACCCACCAAAGGAGACCTTTCGTTACAACCCTGCTGAGACATGTACAGAAACAGACATTCAATTTTCAAATTATAGCTTTAGAAGCCAGTTTACTTGCTTTCCAGCATTACAACATTATAGAGCTGAACAGAATTACAGCACTCTTGACAATCTTAATTTAAAAAAAAAGAAAAAAAAAAAGCTTTGTGATTTTAGACTAAAGGTCACTGGTAACATCAATATGGACTGGCAGCTTGGCTATGGCATAAGCAATACACACAATAACCAACTATAAGGGTCACACTGCATTAAACTGAGCAGCTTCCTTATCTAGCAGTTTTTTAGTATCAGCTCTCAAGATCATTGTCACGCAATCTTTTCTCTTGCTGCCCGATGATCTATGGCCTGGACTGCATCACTGCTGCAACTCAGACATTGTAAAAGTGAAAGAGGCCAGTAACAGATTGTCTACAATCCTGCAGCTGTGTACTGGAGTGTGGTTGCAAGATGTGCCAGTCTTGTCTAGTTTATACATGCACTAATAACAGACTAGTTAAAGGAAGTGAAAAAACTTCTGTTAATAAATCCAGGTTTAACATGTCTTAAGTCCAGTCCTTCCTGCTAAAGATGTAAGCTTTTATAATTAGTTCATTATGTAGTAGAGCACCATTATTTTGTATCACCAGAGTCATTTAAACTAAAAACTATTTTTTACACAATTGCAGCAGTTATAATATATATTAAAAAATACTGTGTTCTTTATAGTTCTAATGGTTTTAATACCTAACTTCTAAATTTTACTCTACTATGAATTTGATGTTAAATGTTTAAATATACAGCTTAAGCTGAATTTCAGATGGCTACCTTACTTGGAAACAACCACTGTGTTATGGAAATTTACAGCTGCATTTCTTCCCACATTATTCCTGCTTTAGCTCTTCCTGTGACCTGCATGAAGCAGGTGATTAAACATTAACTTCAAATAGCAAAGGGTATTCCCATATTTAGTTTCCAAGATAACTTCCTATTCTGACTAGTAAGCAATGTTTTTCCTGTCACTTTGCTAAAAACACCCTATACCTTACAGTAAAAGACCAGATTTAAAATTCAGGCACATTTAAACTATGAAATGGTTCACCAGCTGTAAACATCCACCAGAGAACGACTCTAAATTACTGCAGTCTGTGTGGACTCCAGATATCCAAACTGTCGCATGGATCAAGCACAGCTTATTTACATAATATTACATTCAAATTGCTTGAAAAACAAATTTTTGATTTTTTTCTTTCCCAGTGAGTTAAAAAAAAAATCAATCCAAGGAACATTTGTGGGCGAGGAAACAAACGGTTAAATGAAAGTAAATGAGGAAAAGATAAAAGGATAAAATGAGTGTGACAGAGGAAAGCCTGAACTTGTGTGGATGAATCCAAAGTAAGTCTATAAGTCAAAGTGTAGAAGCAGGAAGCCCATAAAGCAGCTTTTTTTTTTCTTTTTTAACATCTCATGTGTAATTCAAGTGCACTGTAAATCCCCAGAAGGAAAAGAGAAAAT
Source organism: Rhadinocentrus ornatus (assembly GCA_037177495.1). NCBI lineage: Eukaryota > Metazoa > Chordata > Actinopteri > Atheriniformes > Melanotaeniidae > Rhadinocentrus > Rhadinocentrus ornatus. Next base: position 15,155,264 of record JBAMHW010000003.1, read on the forward strand.
ATATTCTTTACTGCATCAATAAAGGGATAACAATGTCTGTTTCTAAGGGTGCACCTTGAACAGCAGAATTTAAAAGGACTAATGCTGTGAAACCAGCATTTACTAACATTATTAAAACCTTCACTTACTAAGTACTAAAAAGTTTTGAACTTATCAAAATGTATTTCAACAAACACTAGACTAGAGAAGCCGCTGATTACCAAATGTCCAAGCTGTGGGTTTTGAGTGGCAGTTGAGGTTGCCATGGCAATGTTAACTGCAACTATCTATCTGGCTCAGGCTGAAATTCTCAAAAGCTTATCTCAAATTTCTCTGACTAAACTTAGAAAAACAAACAAAAACAAAAACTATGTAAAGTTTAAGTTTTATATTTATAGAGTACTTTTCACAGAAAGATTAGCAAAGTATTTCATGGTAAGATATTATAAAAAAAAAAAGAAAAAACGTACATAAAGTTTTACATAAACTAAAATATATGGATAAAATAGATCTAAGACACACACACACACACACACACACACACACACACAAAAGTCCATTATTAAAACCCACGTCTAGCTAAATACCAATGCTGCCAAATTTAACATCGGCAGCTTTATAAAGCATTCGGGTTGCCATCAAGTGAAAAAGCGTGAGGAGTCTGTTGCCTTAAAAGAAAAGCGCAAAGAACCACAGCAACAACAAACACTGGCAAACGCATTTAAAACGGGAGAAACACACAAAAGTAAGCCAGAAAGCCACCACAACAGCAGATGGAAGTTTTAGATTTCATTGTGACCAGCTCCTGTTGGTCATGAAAAATGTTAACTATAAGTCCAATTCCAAGATTTTTTTTTAATGGAAATTCTTTGATTTGAGTTAATCTACTCAATAAATAAAATAGTTCGGTGGCAATTATTGCTTTCATGTGTTAATAGATGTTTTATAGGTTAACCTATGCTAGGTCATTGAATGATAGTAACAAAAATATTAACCATAAAAGTCTGAAATTTCCTGCAATAAATAGAATTCCTGAACAGTATAGCACATGTCATTAAAGATGCATCAGCGAGCCTGTCGTTTTCTTACTGGAACTGTCTTTCCATGACTAGTAGCGTGCAGATGTTTGTCAAAATGTTTTTCTTTTTAATTAGAAGGAAAAATAGTGGATTTATCTTTACAGAAATCCCACAAATTAGACAAAGAAAATCACCACTATGATATGAACTATTTTCCAAAAAAGACATTTTGAGATATAAATGCTACAATAGAAATCAGTTGAAAAAAATGTATCACAAAGGGACATTATTAAATTATGATTTTTGTTATTTAAACATATTTAAAAAACTATTTTAAATTTAAATACACTAAGACTTGAAAAATTTATTTCACTTTAGTTAATTTCTGTGGTTAGTAGTTTATATGAATACAGCAGGTCTTATTTCTGTTAAATAATGATTTATATTATACAAAACTGCCTACGAAACTAATTTAATAGAAAACAGAAAAAGTCCTTTAGCAGCCTGAGGAGTCACTACTGACTATGATGCTCTGGTCTCATCACAGCAACCATCTGACAGCTCAGTCGGTTGTGTAATCAGTAATCAGTGGTGAAATGGCAGTTTTCTCAGTCCCCATACACCTGAGTAGAGAGATGTTTGATTATGCATGACCTCTCTAACGTGCTGTTTCGCCAGCTGTTGACACGCACTCCGTTAAAAGCCAGCCTCCTCCCCTTTATTCCTTGTTTCACTCCCCAAATCCCTGCCAGTGCTGGGAGTTTGTCTTTGTCCACCACTGCAACACTACATCTATAATATATCCATTGTAATGAAAACATAGTTAATTCATGATGTTTATAGCAGAAGAAAAATGGCTTGTCAACTTAAAGAACAGCCCGTAACTGGAAAGCTGACAAAAATTTGTGTTTCATGAGCAAACAAGGGAAGAAAGGACTCATTGTGACGATCCATTATTGTTTGCGGCCTCCCTAAGGCTGACACATTCAGCTGACCTAGCATGAAATGATGACGTTCCCTGCTTTCTATTCCCACAAGAGATATTTATCAAAGCAGTATGGCAGAGGTGAAAGGTTTGCCCTCTGCACAGACCATAAGACAAAGTAATTAAATCACTATAACATTGTAGGAAATTAGCTGATGCTTATGTCCAGAATGATTAACACAATCACAATATGCTCAATGAAAATGGCCACATTGAAGATGTTAACATGTTTCTCTTCAATGCTGAATAAAATAATGAAGTAAAAAAAGTACATTGTTAATTCATGACAGCACACCATAAACAGACATATTTCAAAGAGAGTAGCAGAGCAAGAAGCAACATATAAGATGACTTCAGTCCAACAGGAATTTCTTGTTATTTTTAACTAACCAATGACATAGTCCGTCAGAGAGCTTGCAAAAGTAATTAAAGTTATACATGGATTTGAATCCTCAGAGGGTTGTCAAAACCCATGAGAAAGGGGAATACAATGTTTTTAAAAGTCACTGTCATTCATGGTAATAATGCAACATTTGCAATTTATCACAAGTGCAAAATCTATTTATGTACGTATGTCCTTCATCACACTCCTCCGCTGTTATAATAAACTGGAAGTTCCAACCATGGTTGTTATTTAGATTGTATATTGTAGCGTAGTTCACCTGGTGTTACATCAAGAATATTTCCCTTGGGTGTGTTCTGGATAATTGTCAGCAATGATAAAGAACATCCATCCATTCATCCATTTTCTGCCGCTTATCCGGAGTCGGGTCGCGGGGGCCGCCGCCTAAGCAGGAAAACCCAGACTTCCCTTTCCCAGGCCACATTCACGAGTTCATCAGGGGGGATCCCGAGGCGTTCCCAGACCAGCCAAGAGATGTAGCCCATCCAGCATGTCCTGGGTCTTCCCCGGGGCCTCTTTCCGGTGGGACGTGCTCGGAACACCTCACCAGGGAGGCATCCAGGAGGCATCCTGACCAGATGCCCGAGCCACCTCATCTGGCTTCTCTTGATGCAGGGGAGCAGCGACTCTACTCTAAGCCCCTCCCGGATCACCAAGCTTCTCACCCTATCTCTAAGGGAGAGCCCGGCCACCCTGCAGAGAAACTCATTTCGGCCGCTTGTATTTGCAATCTTTCGGTCACTACCCACTGCTTGTGACCATAAGTAAGGGTAGGAATGTAGATTGACCAGTAAATCGAGAGCTATGCCTTTTGGCTCAGGTCCTTCTTCACCACGACCGAACAATGGTAAAGAACAGAGTACAGGAATTGATAAATAATAGTCAGTGAAAGACTTTCCAGATGAGCTCAGGTTGCAGTCTAGTGACATTCCAATGCAAGTTAATGGAAGTAAATGCCTAAACAATGTCATTCATGCGTAGTCTTTCTTCAGCAGTGCGATCCAGACTGCTGAGGCAGTGCATAACAAAGCATAAGAAAGCAATCACACATGCATATCTCAACACACAATACTAAAAACAGTCTCAGATGAATGAAATGAGACGTCAGTGTTGCCTTTCCTGCTGACATTGATGGGAGTTTTATGCCAATTGTGATTTGGGGACCTTGTACAGTAGTAACACATCTCTTGCCGTTTCTTGCACTGTCCTTTGACAGATCCACCCACTAAAAAACTGAAATCACATAAGTGCAGGACTATTTTAAACATTCTTCTTCATTTGAGCCTTTATGTATCTGCTAATTTTCATCACAAAGTAAAGCTCTTGCATCCAGTAAAGCATTTTGTCAGTTGAAGAGGGACGCATGTCCAGTGCTATTGTAATACCTTGAGAAGGAGCTGCTACAGCTTGCTGGATCGCAGCAGCCTGCTGGTTCAGCTTCTTCTTTGCCTCCAGGACGGGGTTCTCAAACTGAGTTTTTTGGTTGATGTGGCTGAAACAAACAGGTTTAGATTTAAGAGCAGAGACTTGGAACCCAAACACACACACACAGCTCTGACTTATTAATCTCTGCATAATTTTCTCTACAGTAAATTATGTATGTCACAAACCTTTTCATAATAATGATTTTCTTATAGAAGGATGATATAACAGTGCAAGCACAAACAAACTCAAATGCAGCACACATTAAAGACTGGTTTGACTTTATTTTGGGAAGCAGTTGTGGCTTAAAGCCACTTAATATAGTTGGAAATGAAGACTTGACTGCCAGTGACATCCTGTTCCTCTGCAACAAGGTAAACAGCTTGTTGTCCCCCTGGCATAAAGCTAGGGCCATTGTTTCACAGTAAGCTCATTTCAAACTAAACACTGGCAGCTACAAGCTCCATCTATGTGCTATTGACTCTCCTTGTCCAAACAGTCCACATTTTCCTCTCATGTCACCTCTGTCTAGGGGGTTTTCATCTGCAGCCTGAGCAATAACACAACACCTTCCATTTTTGTTTCATCACAACAGATTGCCAGCTCTCCTCTCAGCCCCCATCCTGCTGCATCTGTGTCTTCTTTTTAAGAATTGTCCTACTTCTCTCTGGTGCTGGTCCAATGGCTGCTGAAGCAAATGGCTATTTTTCATTTAATTTTTACTAAGGTGGTAAGCACAAAATCAAATTGCATACAGTATATACAAAAAAATTTAAATGACATACACATACTTGTGTGCTCAGGGCTATTGACAAAGAACACAGCTAGAGCACAATCAATGTTGTGTTCATAAGCAAGTCACAGCACAGAGTTTCATTTTGCCACCCACTGATAAACAATAGGAGAATCCTAAATGCTTCTTCTCTGCATGTTGCGTAACTTGAATCCTCCCCACATGAAGTAAACAAAATAAGCTAACCAAATCCATTGATATGATTTTTGGACAGAATTTATTTATGCCAGTCCAGTCTGAATATAACAGTGTAATATTCACATGTTTTTTAAAAATATTTAATGCATTTCTGGGATAAACAAGGGAGATAAAACAATTTGCAATGTTTAAGATAGAGAAAAAAAGTTGGAAATTAGATATACAGAATTATTAAACTTACTCAACGTAATATATCCCATACTGTGGGTCTTCAATTTTCTCCCAGCCATAGGGCAGCTCTGTCAAAAGAAAATAATGTAACATTTTGTTGTGAAGAGATGCAAATAACAGACTGGGAATACAAAGCAAGATAAACAGGCATAATATTTTGGAGACATCTGCAAATTGCAAACTGTTAAACAGTGATGAGGCACAACAGTACTTAACAGTCTGTTTTTATTCTCTTGACTTGGTTGTTTAGCATATGAAAGTATGCATGAAAATAATTAGAATAGCTGAGAGCACATTCCTGTGCTTCTTAATAGGCAGGCCGTCTGGAATGGCTGATGTACATCATGCCCTGATGAACATATCAAGAGAAAAGAGAGAGGAAAAAAATAGCTCTTAACACAAGAGAGAGCTTTGGAGTTGCTTTTCAAATGCGACACAACAACTAGCTTTCTTTTGTAAAATTCCATTTAAACCAGGCTAGAAGGGTCCCGCTCTTTCAGCCATGGCCACTTTGTGTTTCTGTCTGCACTTAAGTCCACATTATCATCCCGGGGATACAAAGGCACTTCTGGAGTTCCTTTAAGTAGACCCTAGATCCAGGTTTCTAAAAAAAATTAAGCCATGACACGGAGATGCTTAGGGTTACTTTTAGGTGATGTCACTTCAATGACAAGTTGGTTACATAATAATTACGTGAAAAATGATGGACTGTGTAACGTAGGGCATATAGAAGTATAGCCATGTGTAAATGCATGTGAAGTGGTTAATGGAATTAGTTCATGCTTGAGTTGACGAGAGCAGCAGAGTAATCAACTGCACGTACCACCATCCTCGCACTTCTCTGGGGGCTTTGCCTTCTTTGCCAAGCGGGGGTCCAACCACGTGGTTGTCTTGGTATTGTGACTGCAGAACACATAACAGCAGCTAGTAAGTATCAACAACAAAGACCAGTGCCAGGAAGGAAACAGCGTGAAGCACAAGTAGCAAAAAAAAGGATGCAGTGCAGCAGATCAACAGCAACTGCATTCCCTTGAATATTATGCTATGCTGCACAAGGGTTATTGAATTTATTAACAAAGGTATGATCCATTGCTTTCTGTTCTGCTGTCACTGTGTTTATGGTTAGGTGGCCTTTTCAGAGGGGAAAACAAAGCCTAATAAATGAGCAACATGACTCGTTTATCCTTAAATGTGTTGAATAACTGGAGTGTGTAATCAGAAGGAATATCCCGATGGTCTTCTGATATCTTCTGAGATAAGCAGCTTAGAGGCAAATGTGAATGAAACAAACAGGCTTTTGCAAAGAAACATAGCCTTTATACACACCCTATATACTGCATACAGGGTGTACAATATATATATGTATATATATATATATATATAAATACCTTGAAAATTTGAACTGACTTATTGAAGCCTGAAACTGTATCTTCATAATTTATCATCAGTCAGAGGTACAGAAATATCTCAAAAATAGAATAGAATAGAATAGAATAGAATGCCTTTATTGTCATTATACACCGGTACAACGAGATTAAGCCATCACCAA
>JBAMHW010000003.1:15168031-15178481 GCA_037177495.1 Rhadinocentrus ornatus
TTCTTGCCACAGCTCGCATTGATGTGCCATCCTGGATGAGCTGCACTACCTGAACCACTTGTGTGGGTTGTAGACTCTGTCTCATGCTACCACTAGAGTGAAAGCACTGCCAGCATTCAAAAGTGACCAAACCATTAGCCAGAAAGCAGAGGAACTGGGAGGTGGTCTGTGGTGACCACCTGCAGAACCCCTCCTTTTTTGGGGGTGTCTTGCTAATTGCCTATATGTCCACCTGTTATCTATTCCATTTTGCACAACAGCATGTGAAATTGATTGTCAATCAGTGTTGCTTCCTAAGTGGACAGTTTGATTTCATTCATTGTGTTGTTTAAGTGTTCCCTTTATTTCTTTTGAGCAGTGTATATTACAAGCAACCGAGTAGTGCTCTAGTGGAGCCTCACCGTTTAAGAGCATTATTACGACTACGAAAACCGTGGAGATTCATAAATGTGAAGTTCGAATGTCCCATCAGGTGATGAGAAACAAAACGATACATAATTGTTATTATTGTATGCCAATAAGTTACAAGCGTCCCCTCAATGTATTTAGTACCAAGCAACTGCTGATAGCTAATATTATCGTATGTGATCGTTTTTTGTGACTTGCAGACTCAGAGATCATCTGATGAAGGGAGTGGAAAAGGGAGAGAAAGAGGGATTAAAAGCAGGGCAGTGGACTCTCGGAACTGCAAGAGGAAGATCCCGTGCTGTAACATTACTCTGTGTTTAATAATATTTCAGCTGATTTATCCAGGGAGGTGGGCGACGTATTGATAGAAAATAATTATTATTTGAGAGATATTTTTGCATTACAATGCTGCGGTTCTGGTGATTAAATCACACTGAGAAACTGGTTTTACCTTAGTCTTTTTTGTCTGACTAGAAGGAGGACAACTACCCCCATCCCGTTGACAGATCAGCTGAAATAAAATATATGAAACATGAGGGAAAGCTCTCGGAAAATATGTCTGAAAGAAGCGCACGGCTGCCTGCTGGTATGACTTCTGTGAAGAGTAACAACTGAAAACTGTTGCAACGTAGCTTTTCTACTGTAGGCTAACTAACAAATTAGCCATTATTGCCGTTTTATATACCAAATAACAGTAAATGATCCGACTTAAACGGGAGGATAAAGTAGTTGTTGGACCACCCTGCCCATTTTCTAACATAACGCCAAAATAAACTTCACTGTTAGATTGCATTACCTTACCTATCCAGCAGAAAGCTGCAACCTCCGCATTAGCTTTGAAGTCCCTTTCCTCATCAGCTGCCGCCATCTGGTAAATGCTTCACCAATGTACACTCTTGTTTTATCCCGGTTATTATTTCTTTTTCTTTTCCTGGCTATTTCTTTTCCTCTGTCTTGCGGGCAAAGAGTATAGATGGTCCTCCATTTCAGACTAAACTGGCAAGAAGCTGAATGGTCATCTTGGCTTGTTTACACCACCCCCACGCCCACCCCCTCCCCCTGAAACAGTGGGGACTCATAGGTAAAACGCACAAGGCTAACAAGTTTGTCCCCTCTCGGCTACTGTTTTCAAAGATGGCGATGCAACATGGCAACCTCCAGTTGGGTGTGCCGCTACCTATGTATTTATAAACATCTAATTCTAAGCTACGAGAACGCTTTCATTTGGATGGGACTTATGAAAGCAATTCTTGATTTTTGCCAACAAAAAAGCTACATACTGTACCTTTAAATAGGAGTTTTCAAATAAATAAACCAAATCTTCTAATAAATCTCTAAATTTATGAGTAGATTTACACAATTTCCTCCAGGATTAATAAAGTGTTCTGATTCTGATAGATAAAAAGTTTTACAAAGGACTTCACATCTGGTTTTCTCAGGTAACCATAAAGGGTGGCCTGGCTTTAGTGGCCATGGCCCCCCTTGACCACCACTTGGCTTTGCCCCAGGATATGGAGTATGAGCTATATCAGGGCTCCTCAACTTCAGTCTTCAAGGACCACTGTCTTATCTGACTGGTCTTAGATGTTTCCCTGCTCCATGTGTTAAAGCAGAGAAACATCTAAAAACTTTGGGACAGTGCACAGAGATGTTTTGGGTTAGTTTGTTTAGGAGTCTGCAGCCCAAACTTATGAACTCCATGTGACAGACTAAGGTGTCCTCAAATGTTTCTTTAAATCTGAGACAAGGAAAATCTTTATCTTACAGAAAAAGCAGACAGAGAACAAGGAGAGTACGAAAGGATCTCTGTTATTCAATATGACATGCTGTGTTTTTAAATTAACTGACCAGGCAATCCATTGACCAGAGGGGGCCTGTCATCATCATCCTCTTCCTCGGGTAGAGCGCTATCCTTCCTATCCATCTTACTGACTGAAGTTGTGCGTTTCCTTGGAACCTCGCCACTGAAGTCTTCATCAAACAGCACCTGATCCACCAGGTCAGGCTGTACCAGATTGGGTTCTGCTGGGGGCTTTGGGGTCCCATAGTAGTTACCTTACAGAGGAAAGGGATAGAGGAGCAGAAGGAGGAAAACAGAATAAAAACATGTTGATTTCACCTCTAAAATAATGCAGTTAAAATGGTTTGTTTTAGTTAGATTAGAAATCATCCATCTCCATCATCGTAATCAACTGATTTACTTTTCAAAATGTTACAAACTAGCAAGGTTGACATGTTACATGTTTCTGAAGTGTCCCATCACTGCATGATTTTCATGTCTCTGAACTTTGATTTATTTTCCCTTGATAACTGCACTACAGGGTTGTCATGACTCATGCAACATTAAAAAACAACATTAAAATCCCTTCAACTAATTATCATATTATTATCATTAAATACAGCAATTATCTATCTGTCATCTTGTTTTCCTTCTGATTAAGAAAGACCTAGTACCATGGATAGGAAATATTTAGTAGGATCTAAGTGCTCTGAAAGAAAGCGGAGAAGAGTGTAAAACTTTGTTAAATTATTTTCTTATTTACTCATGGGGTGATCCATCTACGTACAGCTGGTAAGCAATATGTGGAACTCAATTTAGGGGCAGAAAAATGCATCATTTCAGGAATACAAAGAACGTGCATACTAATTTTTATGCCAACCATTTATTATGTTTATTTGTTTGCTAAATGCTGCTTGATTAGATGTGTTTATGTAAAATCATCAGATTACTTTGTACGGCAATTCATTTGCAAGGTCAAACATTTACTTGGTTTTTGCAATAAGCAATCTCAGATAAACCATGATATACGACTGGATTAATTAAAGTATACAGAGAAATACAACTGGAAAAAGAGATCTTGAGCAATTTAATTAGCCACCATAAACTTGATCTGATTTTTATCTGGTCCCAGCTGTGAAGGGGACTATGGTATTATGAATCTTTGATGTACTTAAGCATGAACATGCAGACATAACAAATGCTGTTTTGTAAGAGCAACATTTATCAACTCTAGATCTTTTTATAGCTTGGTATAAAGAAGGAAAGCTGACAACTGCATAAAATGCAGAGAGAACAGAGAGCTCTGAGGAAAACATCACAGTCATTCCAGCAGCTTTGCAGCAGTAACACCAACACCACAACAGCTTTTCTGATAAGTGAGCCCATCTCAAACCCAGCCTCATTTCTGCAGGCATTCCAGCAACAATACGCAGAAAACTGGGTTAATGCAACTATTGCCGATCTCTCTCAAAGTGTCAAGGTTGAGGAGGAAAGGGACGCTCGATGAAAGCCTACCCCTCCCCTGTTGGTAGGCGACTGTGTTTACAAAGTGACACTCATCCGCATTTGTCAAAGATGGCTTTATTAACAGGGGTTGCATAATGATAGCAGAGAGATATTGGATGTGTTGGCTAATCCCTTCCTGTCTCTTGCCACACGCTGACATTCATAAGCCAGAAGGTACCTCTGTGATTAATCACTTACAAACATGTCTCTTGGCCCCTGATAAATGCGTGCCGCAGATACAGAGGTATGTGAAAGCAGTGTGTCAGGGAAGATTTGTGACACCATTTTCCATTTTAAATGGTGGGAAGCCTCATAAGCTGATGAGGTAGGAAGCTTGTCCAATGTTACTGGTGATCCTAGTGTCACAGGGTTGATGAGTCGGGAAGAGTCAGCCTCCTCTTTCAAAGTGTGTGCAGGCAATTTCATGGTGGTGAGAATCAGTGAGTGATAATGAATGATTTCCGTTGTCAAATACACTATGTATAAGCTACACAAGGTCATGAGCTCTTTCATCTTAGCAGGATGATGAGCAGACAGTTGCACAGTCACACTGGCATCCAACTATGACCTAATGCTGCAATTAGATTTCAATCCAATTTAATCCTATGTTGTTTTCCTTCCCTTAAAAATATCTGACTAATTAACACCACAGACACTCTAAAACAACTGATGTGAAGTGGGTATTGATTTGGCAGAATTTAGCATTTACTTGGCGGCGGATGAAAGATCAGGAGAAAGAAAAACCCTAAGAATTTCATATTCCTGGCAGCTATCCCTCCAGTCTTACGGTGGGCTATTCGGTTTTTGTCTGGCGGCTTAGTTCTGCTCGAACAGAGCAGCTCAACTTAGACCTCAGAGAGACCGAGACTGAGAAGAGACCAAAAACCCAGAAAGACATGCTGTGAATTACTGGCACCGATGGCTTCTGCTTCTGCTTGCCAAGCAACCTGGGACCCTCTGGCCCGACATGTAGCATTAAGCATGCATCCAACCAACCATAGAGCACCCTGGACCCACAGAAAAATTCTTATTCTGAATAGGTACATAAAGTTCCTTTTTTTGATTAACCTTTTTTTTTTTTAAAGAAAATGAAGGATTAACAGGATCACTTATAACAGAGTCATTGATAACGGAGTCCAAGAGAGTGGAAAATTATGAGTAAAATGACACCACTAAAATATTTTTAAAGTGAAGTAAAACCATTGTGCAGGATCCATTAACATAATAAGCATTCAGGCAAGTCACTTGGGACTATTAGCGAGACCATTATGATTAGCTAAGAATCCCATTAGCTCAGCACCTTGAGCGAAGCTCACTTACACTAATAAACTGATGTTATTCATGAGCACTTAAATGAAAAACTAAAAACCATGTGACCTATACACAAGGACGAATGACCTTGTTTATTTCCCTCTTTCCAAAGAAAATAGGGCCCCACTTCAAGCACAACTAAATAGAGGAAATCCCATTCCTCAATGTGATTATTTCCAGCTCCTCTTTAACTTTGCCATGCCACTGAGAGATCAACAATCCCTGCCACAGCGGTCATTCAGTGATTCTGCTGACTGGGTTTAAGAGGAAGTAAAGAGGAGGGGGTCAGAGTGTTCCCTCTCAGGGATAGTATAACAAAACCTTCCAACTTTTCAGACGCTAATCCACACATCTGCACACAGTCAAGCCAGTCCTGCTTGCATCGCAACAGGGGTTTCCACAGGGAGCAGAGGAGCTCAGCATGCTTATATATCAAGTCTCTCTATTATATGCTCTTACTTGGTTTGCTCTCCATTTCTCCCTCTTTGCCCTTTCTATTAAGGTTTAAATCTCACCTGGCTTCAGCTCACAGATGAAGGGAAGCTTGTAGGCGACACAGCAGTTCTTAATATTTGCCTTCTTTGATGATCTATTGCAACTCATTTATTGGTTTTATTCTGTGGCTGTGCAGCCCCGTGCTCTTTCTGGTTAGGAGGGGTATTCGCATCTTATTACATACTGTGAGAAGAACCCACCCAAGTAGGCCCTGATCACAGTTCATTTCAGAATTTACACCTCATTATCCTTAAATGCTAATAAACTTTACAAATATACAAAAGCAGAAATCCACCATAAAGTTCCTTCCTACTCGAAAAAGGATTTAACATTATTTTCTAATTTTACATGTTCTAGGCAGCACTACCCAGATATCAAAAATCCTTTGACCCGGTTCCGGACCCGAGCCCTCAATGTTCTGGCCCACATCCACATAAAAGATCCGAGCCAATGTCTTTTGGCACAATGGGCCAATGGATCTGTTCTTCCAAATCTGGCCTGGAACTGAACTAGGCTAGATGTGGATTCTTAAGCAATGCCACATCCAGCCTGGATCTGCTTAGAGTTTTCTGACCATACATGTTCCCGCCCACTGAAGCCTACACTCGACAGGCACCTTGACAGTTGCATCCGTTTTACAAAAGCAACACAGACTTGTGCCTGGCTGAAGTCAGCTGCTGTCCCGGCAGATGCAACACAAGCAATGGAACAAGGGAATGGTCCAGAGTCAGTCCATTTTATATAACAAGAGGTTTCCCCTCAAACATTTAGGAAAATCCTCTCCCATTTTCAAAGCAGCCTGGATTTGCAGTTAAAAAAAAAAAAAAAAGAAGGAATGAAAAGAATGAGCTTAAAGAGAGCGGGGAGATTATTATGTTATTGCCATAATCATTGTGCAATGTGAGAGAAATCCTCCGTTCCAATCCCTTCATGACACAAATACACTGCGACCGTCTGACTTTCCAAGACCTCTGAATGCAGGGCAACTGCTTATGTTGTATTATAGTACAAGATGTAAGAAAAGGTTAATGCTTAGCTGCATGCCAAGACAAGACATCCCTGGTTGTGTAAACTCCTTACTGGATTTAGCAAAACTGCTATTGTCTATATTTTAAACATCAGTTGGTGCCGACAAGTTTACTTCAAGGTGCTTTTTTATCAACATTTAAATGCAGCTTGGGAGAGAAAAGAGATTAATGTTCCCAGAGTTTATGTAGTGGATTTTTGCAATGTGCAATATTGTACTGGCTGCATCTGTGAGAGGAGAGAGGATGGGAAAAGAGCCAGTTCATTTATCTCATTAATAAACCATGACTTAAAAGTAAGAGTACAAGTGGGTCCTGATGTGTGAGGGTAGGACCAGGAGATTTACTGGTTTACACAAGGTCACCAGCAGGTGCTACAGCTGCTTGTGTAAATGTTAACTGACTACTACAAAATTTGACTGATTTGTCAACACAAATAAATAAATATGAAAACAGGAAAGCAAATCCCATTTACTGACAAATGATAAATGTGAGATTGTGTGGAACACGTTCCTGCACATGCTGTACAAATATGAGGAAGCATTTGTATTAAATAAATGTGTGTGTGCGTGTGATTTATTTAAATGGAAATATATGAGAAAATTTTAATAAAATGCTGGTATCATGTAAGTCAGAGGAGTTTGCCTCAAAGCTGATCACAACCAGACAGATTTCACAGAATCAATATAAAATCAGTATGCAGAGCATATATCAGCATCAGAGTAGCATACATTACGTTAATGCGCATGCGGGTTAGGGTTAGGTGCAGTTGTCAGCTTGCACTATGCGTATGCTGATCTGACAATGTATGCTAAACTGACAGACCACCGGCAGTAAAAGTTTGGCATCCCACATCACATTACAGAGATCTTTTACTACATTTAAAACTCTACTAGTACAGCCTTTTTTTTTTATTATTACATTATGCCTAAAGGGGACAGTTTAGCTGAGACATAAAATAAATAGTTAACATAAATCAAATGTTTTCCTTGAACAGTTACAATTCCACCAGCACAAGATTTCCATAATTTTACCTATTTTACTGGGGCTACAGCCAGGATTTCAGAAGCTGAGCAGTGACGTTGTTGATGTTGAAAACAATTGTGTATATTTGTGTGTGTTAAAGTCATGAGTGGGAGGAAAAAAAGACTGAAAATAACAGAGGAAGAATTGTTTATTCTTGCACCGTGTCATCATCTGTGAATGTTTGGCTGTCACGAAAATAAGCACAGACATAGAGAATAGGAAATATTAAGAAACACAAAAGACAGGTGACCAGTCCATCGCAGGGCCAATACAGAGAGACAACCACTCACACTCACTCCTAGGGAGAATTTAGAGTGACCAATTAGCCTAACATGCATGTCTTTGCACGGTGAGAGGAGGCCTAAGTATCCTGGAGAGAACCCATGCATACACCTGGAGAACATGCAAACTCCACACTAAAAGGCCGCCGCCCCCCCAGGTTCGAATCTTCTCCCAGCCGAGGCTCGAACCTTCTTGCTGTGATGTTAACCATCACACCACTTTGCATCCAAATGATAAAAAAGAATAAAGCACGCATCTAAGTTTTAGCCTTTTGCTTCCACTTGTGTCAAAAATATGTGGAACATAATGAAATACAGGCAACTCTTGTTTGCATTAGTACTGTTGCTGGACTTTTTTGTTCCTTTAACCTCTGCAGCACATACCAAAATCCTACTTGGAAAAAATAAATGCTCTGTGGCAGACCGACTAAGTGACTAAAAATAATTAAGATTTATTAAGCGAAGCCATTGAATGTGCTTCTCATTCATGCTTCATCATACTTTTATTGCTTTTCATGCTTCCTGCTCATTGTGTTCTGCTGTGATCATCACATTTCAGGTTGGGCTACCTTTTGAAAAATCAGCACTTGAAGCCTTGCATTCTATGAAAGTGACTAAGGCTACAGGCAGCAGAATAAAGAAAATACTAAAGTTACTAAGACAAAAGTATAGGACCCTAAGTGTACTGAGCTACTGACTTCTGTATAAACAGATGGTTGGCTCCACTTTTAATTGTTGTAGCTGAAGTTCAAATTAGGCTGTACAGTTGTTGAAAAATGCAGTTTATTATTATAAAGAAAATTTATCAGTTTCTTCTTCACATTTTTCAATTGTTCAAATATGTTGATTTTCTTATTTAAAGGTTTAAATGACTTTATGGACACACTTTCCCATTGAATCCAATAGAAAAGTGTTTCCAATCACACAGGTTTCACACGTTTTAATATTCTAAAAGGTACTTACCATCATAGGTCCCACTCTCCAGTAGAAGTCCGCTCTCTTCCAAAATCCTAAAGTCACCAATGCTGATGAAGTTGTAGTCCACACCGGGCACCTCCCCCTCTCGAGGAAGCCGTGTGGTACCTGGAAAAACAATAAGAAAGTAAACACAAAGTTCACGGCATGCTTCAAATAAGAACTGAAAGTGCAAACAAGTGATGGGACAATAATGTAAAAATGTTGCCATATTTTGTTTTTTGTTTTGTCCTTGCTTGCAGGTTCTAAATGAAATTAATCAGCCAAAATTCAACACTTTTAAGGGTTGAACACCTAGTAAAAGAAAGTTACCACTTTTCAGTTACATTCGTTTCTTCCAGTCTGACAAGTGTGCACACAGTCATTGTGATGGCTGATTGACGTGTAAAAACAGTTGTAGTTTCTGTTTTCAGCTTTAAGAGACATAATTCTTTTGTTGATTCTTAGGATTAAGGAGTGTTTTTCTGATCAATATCTGTTTATAACTGCCATACATTTTCAGAAAGGTGGATACTGAATCCCATTTTGTAATAAATCCTAAAGGACCTTGGTGACATCTTATTAAATTAAAAAACCTAAAGGGGGCTTGTAGAGCACATGAGGAAGTAAGTCATTTAATTTATTCTTTCTACTTAAGACACTATGTCTCTGCAGTAACAGCCGTAGGTAGTCGACACAGCTTCTACCTTTAAGTTGGGATAATGATTAACCAGGGCCGGAGAGGAATCCAGTTTCAGCCTTGGAGTTTTATATTTAAGACCAGCCCACTTTTTTTATTTAATGTGGAGTAAACTGGATAAATAATACATCTTTTCAGTACTTGCAATCCTGTAGTTTTTATTGTGAAAATAAAGACATTAAAAGGCTAATTCCTTGTATTAATGCACCAGATTAAAAAAATATTGATTAAAGAAATTAGTTTCCATGTTTTCATACCGCCCTTAATGAAAGGGCTGTGACTTGCAGAAGGTCTAAAAACTAAACATACATAGCAACAGAGAGACACATCTCAAGAGACCAAAATAAAGAACAAAATTTATCTTAAAATGGGAAAAACTTGCGTTTTACACAAACCTCTCCCTCTCTTTTAAATCCTCACATCTCCATCTGTCCTCTTCTCTTTGCCCTCTTCTACTTCCTGTCTCCTCACCTGTCTCTTCTGCCACAGGGTACCAGAGATATTTATAGTAACATTTCTACACCTTGCTTATTTTCTGTTTATGTGCATTTTAGATTTCACAAACTAAAATGTTTTTCAAGTACACAAAAAAGAAAATGTGATTTATTAAAAAATACACATCTACTGTTCTGATGGTTTCTTTTATGCTCAATGGACTCTATAGATGCCTCTAGAATAACTAAACATCTCTCTGTGGTCAGTAGCTGCAGTGGGTGGTTTACAATTAATCAGTTAACCATCAGTCAAAATAAATGAGACTTATTGATGTAATTTTTGCATTTATTTTTAAAAACTCACAGTGGCTGTTTTATTCCCAGTACTGAATAGTTTAATGACACCTGTGAGGGTGTGGCGTGACACCCCCCTCACTAAGGTGATTGTTCAAAATATTGTGACATTGTTTGTTTTTTTGCTTAAGTTGTAGTTGTGATTTATTTTGGGGAAAAGCCACTAACATCTCTCT
>JBAMHW010000003.1:15178581-15208640 GCA_037177495.1 Rhadinocentrus ornatus
CTAAGGACCCAAGCTGCTGGAGATTGGCCAATAATCGCCTGATTGGGCTGAACCAAGGGGGCAGAGTAGAGAGGGATAGGAGTGAATGGGGTGTATATATATATATATACATATATATATATACATACACACACATATATACACATGTATACATATATACACATACATAGTGCCAGACAGAAAATGTCTCTTCATAATAAACCCATCAATAAACCTGCCCTCTCCTGATTACATCAGACAATCCGCTTTAGCATGACATGACATAGAGGTGGAGATATTGGACTGCAAGCCTATGCATGTGGCCACTGAACAAGAAGTTTGAAGAAAAAAAACTAAAACAAAAGCCCCGCGTTAATGCGCACTAAAAAAAAATTAACAGCATTAATTAATGCATTAACATGATAACGCGTTAACGTGCCCAGCTCTAATATATAGCACTAGTAGCAGTTGGTTTTGTTACAAAAAAGCCAATCCACAGCTAACATTTCATTGCCAGACACCGGAAGACTCTTCCATTGGTCCTGCATCCATGCCTTGACAGGTCTGGAATGCTTTCGTCCCAAAGTGGCAACCTCAACCATATTACACAGGGTGTGTTAATCTTTTCCTCTCTCCTGAAATGGATGCAATGTTTGATACATTTAATTTCTGTTGCAACAAATGGTGCAGTTAACAGTGACACCAGTATTATGTACACAATGTTTGGAAGCTGTTATTTTTCTTCTATATACAGTTTTATTTTGCAGAGGTAAATATGTCCACTTTTCACCCTAATGTGGTGATGATAGGCAGCCACCCTGTGAATATCCAATATCTCATAAATGTTTCTTATCCATAAAGCCCCAGGTTACTTAGTTTTTACATTAAACTGTTGAACAGTTTTCAATTTGAATTACTAAGGAGTCCATGTAGACAGTAGCAGACTTTACCAAAACAGACTTTTGTAACTTTGAGAAAAAGATGGATTCTGCTTGAGAATTTAAACAGAAATGTGTATCCTCCTCCTTCACTGCTGTGCTTCAAGCTCAGTCTCAAATCCCCTCCATGCAATGGAGTCTCCCATGTACCTATAAGCTAGTAGCCATGGCAACTGTTGAAGCAGAAGTACATTAGCACCAGTTAGAAACTAATCCAAGAATAACATTTTGTTTTTACTCGCACATGGTGGATTCTTACAAGATGTAGAAAAAGCACAAGAGTGTTACATGCAGACCTACAACTGTCTGGACCAAGTAACGGTTTCAGGAAATAAAAAAAAAAATAAAAAAAAAGACTTTTATTCAAGTTAATAAGTCATGCTTTAGGGGTAAATGTTGCGACTGATTGTTCCAAACAGTATGCCTGGAGAAAACAAACCTCATCGAGGAGCCCTGCAGCAGCACGGAAGACTGAACAAATCACATTCAGAACAGATTCTTGGTAAGACTAAATGTTTTCCCACATATCTATATAATTTTAAGATTTATCAGGATTCAACTGCAACACATAGTGGGAGCAAAAAACAATATAAGTGTTTTTATTATAAATCTACCTTTAAAATTAGAAACAGTTTTTATCATATACATGTGTTACATTAAAAGAAACTCTAAATGGCATCTATGTCTTCTAATACACTTATTGTTGATTCCTATTAGAAAAGCCTGTTGCATGTACAAAGTTGATTTTTTTTCCACTTGTAGAATTTATGCTAATTAAGAATAAAAAGACTGTAAATACTACCAGCTCAATGGCCTGTTTTGTTGCTGTTTCCTTTTGTTTTTCCAGTCTTACATTTTCTCTCTAATTAGACAGTAACAGCTTCTCTGCACCTCTAGCAGATGATTAAAAGCAAACACACAAACAAAATTGTCAGAGAAACCCCTTTTCACAGGTCGCCTTGATACCACAGTTTGTGTTCCAAAAGCAGTTGACATTGCATCGTATGTGTGAGAATGCCAGTTTCTACTGCTTCTCATTACTAACTCGTCTGTCTATAGGCGCTAGCTTTGGTCGCTGAAAAATGTCCCAAGTAGCCCAATTAGTTGAGTCACAGTTTTGTACCTGCCAACAATCTCCCCAAGAAATGATCCTAGATGTCACAGTGATATTTACTATATGCCTTAAAATGTGCATTAGTCAGTGGTTCCATAATGTGGAGTTGCTAAACTTCTATAGAGTAAATGGAGCAAATCTTATGAAGCAGCTACTAAAGCACTTTTTCCTATTCTTATTGGAATCATTGGCATTTTGCCTCACATTGTGTTTGGTCAAATTATGCCTAATCCATATGTATAAATGAGGCATTCATGAAAAAGTGTTTTAAAAGATGCAGCAGATACAGACAATTGCCCAAGAAAACAGCACGGATGTGGGGACAATTCATTCCAAAAACCCCAGAAAGCATCTTTTCAGTATTCAAGTTATAAATTGTGATAAATTGGAACACGTGTTGCAAAGAAAGAAAAGGAAATATAAGGAGATTCATCACAAGATTGCTAAGTGTTACACAGTCTCATGCTCAGACACACATATTTCCATTAAATATCAAACGATCCTTAAACTTTTTTCTCCGTGTACAGTGCTTAAAACCACGTTTACATACGTCTATCAGAAATAAACTGTTATTTTAGTCCTGTGAGGTTTCACCGTGAGAAAGAAGCCTTTTTTTTATTACTGTCTACACAGAGAGGATGTTATGATGTGAACTTCAGAGGTAGTCAGTCAGAAGCGGCAGGTCATAAATTTAATATGACAATTTTGTGCATATTTTTATGATGGTGCTTAGGAGAAAAAAAAAAGGCTTAGGGCTTTGATGATGAAACTGAGAAAAAGAATGGAAATCACTACAATACCCAACTGTTTGGGTACTTTTGGTAAGCATTCACTTTTGAGGAAAGAAAACTATCTCAGGTAGTTAACTGTAAAGAGGTCATATTTTGGAATTGATTATATTCAGATTAAACAGGAAATTAAGCATATTTATCTGTATTACTTTTTATTCAAAACAAGTATTATTTTTAAATAGAAAGAAAGATTACATAACAATATATAAGGACAATCTCTGGGCAGAGGTTACTTTGTAAAGCTGTATCAATGTGAGAGATGTGGAGAGTTGTCCCAGTCTTTCTGTAAATAAGTTTGTCAGAGGCGAATTTCTTTACATCCATCTCTGACTCAATGTAAAGTTAAGGGACTGTGTGACCCGGTGCAAACAGGCATACAGGCAAATGCTTGGACCCCAAACCTTGGAGGGGGCCCCAGAGGGCCGACCAAGTATGAATCAGTACAGAGCAGTCACAATGTGGAGAGGTTGCAAGAACAACGGTTAGCCGGTGGAGAACCCCCTAAAGGAGCTCCACCTATACCTCACGGTCTTGCTGAAAGTAGCGATGACTGTTCAGCAAACAAACATGTGATAGTGGGTTTATAAAAGGGAGAGGTTTTCCCCCTGTCAATAACAAAAAAAAGAAAAAAGAAAAGCAGGAATAGCAAAAGTAACCAGGACAGTGGTGAATAGGGTGGATAATACAGAAGCTGATTTAGCTCAGAGCAGCTCAGTCTGTCCTCCTGTTGAGTACCTGGATGCCACGAGACTGGAAATAAAAACAGATAACATGGACAATATTAAATTAAAGCTAAATTGTCAAGCTAAGAATGCGGAGTTATAGAATTTCTGGGAATAAATCTGATAAAGCACTAATATGGCATATGAATAGCAGTGACTAGAACTGCGGTTTGTAAGTGGTGTTTATATTTTACGTTCCATGTGTCCAATAGGCTTTATGCTTCTTTAAACTGCACTTTTTATGTGCTATATTATGCTATGAATGTAATCCTTAAGAGTCATAATGTGTAGTAAAATTGTAACTAATAAAAGTATAAATAAGTAGAACAACAGTAAAAGCTGCCAAAGAACATTTAAAAGTCTGTTTAGTATGCTTAGTGTCTTGATATTGTTGCTGCCAGCTGAGTTTTACAATATTGTGGTGTAAATCCATACAATGTCATTTAGGTTGTGTGTGTTTATGCGGCCCTGGCTGCAGTTATGTGAGAGGACAGCAGCCTGGTGGTAGTTAACTAAAGTGGACCATTGGCACTGTGACACAAACCCAGTCTGCTAATCCTCTTGCGGTCTGTATGGTTGCCACACACATTTTAGGTTTAAAGCTACCTTCAGATAGCCTTCTCTAGAATCAGCTGTGATGTTTAACACATTTAGTGATTTTTTTTGTTCTAACTTTGACTTCTTCAACATATCCTTGCAAGACCGTTGGAGAAATATTGATTTGCTTTTGTGTGAAAATGGCTTGTCAAACTTCAGTGCCTAAAATGAAGTGGAGCTAAACCTTTCCAGCACTGTTAAAGGTAAAGCTGCAAGAGTGAAATAACTGCAGTAGATCAGGTAAGTTGTGGGTGTTAAACACATGACTTCATTCTCCAGAAAGTGATTTGTCTTGTTGCTGCATTGTACTGTGGTCCGCTTTGCTGTTATCAACTTGTCATGCACAGATGTTTGAACATGACCTCATGTCATTTAAAAATTTTTTTTTTTTTAAAAACACATGGTCGCCTTCAGCATCAATTTTCAATGAACAGTGCACTCTGACAGTAACACCTTTCAGTGGCTAACATTGTCAAACTTTGCATTTTACACCAAATAATGGGATTTTCATTTTACAGCCATGGAATGTTGCCATTCTTTCTCAAAACACTCTGGCACTGAGGACACTAAATAAAAAGTTTCAAGTGTTGTTTTGACCCATTTTTTGTTTCAAGATCTTCATGCAGTCCCTATCGAGGACTGCATGAAGTTAGGACTGTAAGCAGGTCAGTCCAGTACCCTAAACCCTCTTCTTCATCAGCCATGCCTTTGTAATGTACTGTTTTGAGAAAGTGCGATTTATCTATCTGTTCCTCAATTCTGTATGTGGTGCTTTTCCACTGTCATCAGGTAAATCTGTACTGTGATCATTCAGTGGAAATAATTCCTTTGTCATCTATTCTCACATTGGGTTAGGTTAAAATGACGTGATTTGCCTCATACATGTGTATAAATGATGCATTGCAGAAGAACACTGGGTCTTTCCCTGTCCAGACAGCAGGCTCTCTGCAGAGGAACTAAGCTTCCGTGCCAGGAATAAAACATAAAATGCAACTATCCAAACCTTTGTATTTCTTAATTCTCACTAGAATGTGCATTTGTGTTGTCTTGTTGAAAAATGCATGGATGATACTAAAGAAGATTCTTGAAGGCAACATATTTTCTGTTTTCTGCATTAATTTTGCCATCACAAAAGTGTGAAAGTGCTTTTCCAAAAGTATTGATACAACCCCTAATATCACGGTGCCTTCCTTTTGGACTTGTTACCTATAACAGTCGGGTTCAAATGTTAATATTCCAACTTTTACACATTTAGGCAGCTCTTAAAATGACAACAGATGTCTGCATAAGACAAATGAGCCTTTGTGGTAAGTTTATTCTGCTCACTCAAGTGTACAATCTCAATAATATTCGACAAGCATTTGAGTGGATAAAACATGCAGTAATTTTTGTGATTTATAGCAGGTAAGGGTGCCCACTGATGACACTTGTCACTGTGTATTTTTTTCATTTGACCTGTATATTACTCCCATTACTGAGATAGCAGATAGATTCATACAAATCTGCTGATATCACTGAAGAAGTGTCTTTGATGTGCTATAAACAAAAACACTGTCTTTCACAGTGCCATATACAGCCTTCTACGCTCAGGCAACAACCCAGGGAACACAACTGTAGAGAAAACAACTGTCTGGATCGGATTCTCTAGATGCTGTTTTAAGTTCATGAGCACAAACACCAAACACATCATTACATACAGTATATTTTGGAGAATCTATACTCCATATATTAGGATTCAATCTTGGGCCCAGATTGGTTCATGATAGCTCCTGAGGAGCTCCTGAGAAGGCTCCTGATGATCTCAACATTGGAATGTGAATATTTCAGCTTGTACAAAATAACTGGAACATTTGAAGTTTGTAAACTGCAGATTTCTGCTATAATTGTCTCTGTTTTAGCTGTTTAATCTATGTAGAAAAAGTTGGATAATCTTTTAAATAAAGAAATCTGAGAAAAAAAATAAAACAACAAAAAAAATTAGGTGATGGCGACTCAGATAGAGAGAAAGCAAAAGTGAAACCGTAAGGGTGACTGATGGGAGACTGAAAGTGAAATGAATGAAGCAGGTGCCATCGGTGTGGCAGTTCTGGTCTCTTGCCATTAAGACAGTAATTCAAGCTGGGAGATTACAGAGTCAGACTCATGCAGCTAGCTCACTGGCTGCTGCTGATGAATAGTGGTTAACAGCTACTGCTGCTGTACATGGAATATGAAGTATACCACCATGTTTGGAGTTGGGGGTATTTGATGAGATATGTGAATAAGGAGCCAATGCAAGCATACTGTATGTGTGTTAAAATGGACCAGAATTGGAATAGAAATCCTACCATATTCAAGCTCCATCAAACCATGATAACTGACCCAAAAGTACTCCCTGTGCAACTTAACTTTGACAATAACTATTTAAGTTGAAGTCAACCGACCAGGACACAACACAGCTAATAACATGACTCAAGTGGTACATAAAAGGAACAAACAAGGACATGACAGAAAGAGTTGGAAAGAAGGAAATAAAAAGAGGTAGGGAGGGTTTGGACAGAAAGATCCCTCCTGTTGAACAGTGGAAAAAATAGAAAAAAATTAAATATGCATGAAAGGTAAGCAGCTTGTTTCCCTGAAAAATGTCACACTTGTGCATCCAAGTTCCCCGTGAACAAGGCAGAGGAACTTCCAGCCTTGGGGGGCACGAGTGCAAAGATGTTGCTTATTTGTGACAGTGCTGTGCCTAAAGGTCTGTCATTGCTTCAGGAACAGCTGCTCTGCGTGCAACTAACATTATTAATATCAACATTATTCCTCAGTGCAGAGTCAGTCTACAGCAGGACATAGGAGATATTTGGGCCAACATATTTGTATGAAAATCATTTGAGTTTTTGATTTACTGTGACAAGGCAAAATCTTTTTTTTTTTCTTTTTTTTTTTTAAGATAACCCTTTCCCCTTTTTAAATGAAAATGAAGAACATATTTTAACCAGAGACAAGATGCAGTTTTCTTAAAAAAAAAAAAAAAATCCTTAATAGAATAAAATTATATTTCTAAATTTAGCAGAATGGCAAATGGACTGTATTTCTGCAACTCGTATAAACCTTCATCCAGACAGTAATTTGTACTTTTGCTGCACTTACAAATTGTCTGTAAATGTCTGTAATTTCCATGATTTCATTTAAAAGATTTCAACGTTGAATCTCTCAAAACCTTTTGATTGGTTAGAAAATGCAGGGGTGTCAGACTGAAAAAGCTTTCCTCTACTCAGCTCCTGGAAGGGACATTTTACCAATGCAAGGTTTCTCTCTGTGTGAAACAGCAATTTCAACCTTTCTTGCTCAAAACACACTGATGTCAAACATTTCCACTCTTAGCAAATAATGAGGACCACTTAAATGCAAGATTTCTCCTGACTAATGCATCAACAGTTTTGCAATACTTGAGTAAACATACAGTATATTCGATTTAGAAATATACTGCAATCAATAGACATTTCCTTTTAGCATTTTTTTTCCCCCACTCAGGAGCTGTACATTGGCGTAGTTCTTGGCAGTCCACAATAACAACCTTATTTACCACTCTATTACTGATTTCTGCAAAAAAAATTATCGGTGTTGACAGCCCTGCTGAGTGGAGGGAAAGTGGTGCACAAAAAAAAATAAAAATAAAAAAATAGCTAAGGTATTTATGGACAGAATATTATTTTGATCATTGTGATGATACGGTAATAAACTAAATAAGTTATGTGGGGGTTTAAGAGATGTCCTTGGCTGTGTTGCTATGGTGATGCTTAAGTGTTTGCATTGTTGAGTGTGTGATAAGAGAGAGAAACGATGAATGACAATGGGGGAGTGAAGAATGTACGTGTGCTTTAGTGATTGTGGTGTGCGTATAGAGGGTTTATGAAATGGAAAGAGAACACATAAATCCCGTTTCTTGTGTGATGGATTTCCAGATGTGTGATGCATTTAGAGCATCTTAATTATTCCAAATAGGGGTGTGCAATAAAAGTGGTCCCGGGTTTGTGTTGCAGGTAGTTTCGAGTGCCGGGAATAGAAGGTATACATTTGCCTAATTCACTTACAGGGTATGGTGCGTAGGTAGAGGTTGTCCCGTATAATCTGCTGGAGTTTGTGGTCCAGTGAGCCCTTCTGAAACTGTAGACTGAGGTAGTGGCGCAGGTCTGTGTTCAACACTTTTCCTGCAATAACAGAGGTGAAAGAAGTTAAGGTCAGTAAAACCATGTAGCTACTTTATAATTCAACAATAAGGTTTGTATTCTTTCTTTTTGTCTAAATAATGTCATTTATGGGACAAATGTTCTCATTTTCACAGATTTTTTTTACTTAAAAGGCCACATTCTAGGTCCAAACTTATACACAACAGTCACATGACTAAATTGTTGATTGTTTTTTTGACATTTTGATCTTTGCAAGAACAGCAAACACATTTGTAAAGCTCAACAGTCTAATCCAAAATGTTTTTCTTTGGCCCTTTCAGGGTTTACAAAGCACCCTCTGAACCAAAAGGCAATCTCAGGGTCCTATGGCTAAACGCTGGATGCTGAAAGAAGCTGAAATAATGTGGTAATTTTAAAATTCGGAACAATTTTATTTCCCCAAGTACAATGACCACCTGTCTTTTGAGCTGAATATTTATATCCTTTTTGATTCACCTTTTAATTCCACCTTGATCACTGAGGGAAACCATAACTGAAGGGAAGATAAAAGGTTAAGCCGATTTTTTAAATCCACTTCAATCATTAAGGATAAATTGATTCAGGCATGAAAGAGGTCAGGGAGCAAAATCTAACCAAGAAACACTTAGAAATTCCCTCTGCAGTTGACTGCTAAACTGTCCTTGAGTGCGTTTCTGATAGATTAGCACACTTGAGTGAAGCTTTCCTCTCATCACTGCTTTCTTTCAACCGATGCACCAAGAGTAAACTGCTAAGTTAAAGATGATGGCTGCCGCCTTCATTTTCCATTGTCTTTACAGTTCCAACAACCTCATAGAAGTCTCAAAAACTTTTCACCAAAGATGTGCAATGCCACGATCTCAAAAGTGAGGCGCCAGAGAATTCCATTAAAAAAAAAAGAAAGGAAGTAAAACAAAATATGAAAAAGATTTTGCATTTGCTCTCAACTCCCAGAAGCCTTTGTAAAAACAAAGGAAGTTCATGCAAAGTTTGAGGCAGAGGGAGAATTTCAGAGTTGTCACACATAGGCAGGAAAAAGTTTATCTGTGAGAAAACACGATGAGATGTTTCAAGTCAAGGCAGAGAGGACAAGACTTTCAGTGTCTGCCTCCCATCAGCTTCCTCATGTCTTGATGGAGGAGGTAGAGGAGGGTTTGTAACAGAGTGACTACTAATAAATCACCAGTTTCACCCACTTCTTTATTCTTTCTTCATCTCTTTGCCTCACATTTGGGCACACAAACCAACTTTTCTCAACAAGTCTTCTGTGATGAGATTTTTCTACTGCAGAGATACTGTAAGTGAAAAGGAGAGAGGGGTTGCAAAGTATAATGATGAGGTCAGGGAATATTTCTGTAATATCTCTAAATCTGAAAAATGATCTTTTCTTCTTCGACTCAGGACAAAAAGCAGCACAGTCTGTTATTGTGACAGCACTGCAATCCTATTATGTTGTGTTCTTAACCTACTTCAAGTCCTTGAGGCACATCAAAATGCACATGTCCACAGGCCTCGCTGCCATCCTGTGCAATTTTCGGAGAAGACATCCCAGTAGGATTCACTTTCAGGATAAAGGCTGCATGTTCTTTGTCTACCTCTCTGCAAAAAGCTGCCCTATAACTGTTCTAGCATGAGGTCAAACAGAGGAAGGAACCACAGTTCAATATGGAAACTTCTTTTAAATCTGTACGAGAATGTCCTCTTTTGTTCAAATTTAGTTTAGTTTGGACAAAGAGGATTTAAATGGGAAATATTGCTGTTTAATTAACTATCATGTCCCCTATATGATATCTGGAAGAGTTTAACGTGGTATGGGTATTTATGTGCTCAGTGTTTAAGTATATAGACAGAGCATCCTATCCATCTGTAAATTAATTTTATATGCATTTCAGTCAATTTTAATAGCTTGTGGAACCAAAATGAAGCAAAAAAGTAGTACCTTTGAAAACATT
Source organism: Rhadinocentrus ornatus (assembly GCA_037177495.1). Classification (NCBI taxonomy): domain Eukaryota; kingdom Metazoa; phylum Chordata; class Actinopteri; order Atheriniformes; family Melanotaeniidae; genus Rhadinocentrus; species Rhadinocentrus ornatus. The sequence goes on from JBAMHW010000003.1 coordinate 15,188,859, forward strand.
AGAGCAGTGATGCACAGCATAATTCATATACAACTATAGCAAAATAAACAAAGAATAAAAAGAATCTGTAACGTATTTAATGGTCACACAGGCCACCACTGTCTGCTGCACCACCATTTAGGAGTGATTTCAGAACATTTTCAGAGAACTTTGAGCAAGAAATCGACAGTGAGGAGGTGTGGTTGACCCCATTGCTACGTATGAGTTAATCATTTCAAGAGCTGTGATTGGTTGAGCCTAAAAGCTAGACACACCTTTGGTGATAAAGGGCATAGGATAGACTGTCAAATCAATGCACTTAATCATAGAATATAATATATATTATATATTAAAACTGTGTAATTAAAAATAATATTTAACATAAAAAGATTTTCTGTTAAATGAATGGTAAGCTATACTTTAAAATAATCCTACAGAATGTGTAGAAACTCAGACCTACTTGCACAGTGTTCACGTGCTGGTAGTTATATTATTTGCTTACATTTACCATGCTGGTAATTGTTGTGCTTTCAATTTTGAACATTTCAACTCCATTTTGTATTAACGAGGGTGAAATGGCTCAGCTTCCACCACTATCTGCCATTGCTAACCTGCCTATAAGCAGCAGTGTTGGTTAGCATTCAAATCTACCACAAACCACTGAACAGCCAAAGAGAAGAAAAGAACAAGGAAACCCAGCTGGACAGAGGAACAGTGTTTGCTCCCGGCTCAGTTGGTCAACAAGCATAAAAGTGTTTTGTGAGGTAGATTTTATGAACAACCACAAACATGATTCCTGCACGATCTAATCTGTAACGTTTAATTAATTCACTGTTATCCAGTTTTTGGAGAATATCTCTCCTGCCTCCTCAGTCTGCTTAAAAGTCCATTTCCCTGCTCTTAACAGATCTCACCTTAGGAGCTCTCTTAAGGGCTAGGATTCTTTAGGAATAGCTTTTATCTTTACTAGGATCTACTCTTCACTTTTAGGGGAAATTCTAAGAAAACATATTGATTCTCAGAATTTTCTTAGAATTTGTCCGTTAGAAGAATCTTTAGGAATACGGGCCCAAATCTGCATCTGGCTCTTTTAAGCTGTAATCTTAAATCTTTAAACTTGATCATGTTTTAATATTGTCTTTCCCCACACTGGAACTTTAGTTGCATTTTATGTATTTTATTTTAGCTTTTTATTTCTTTTTTATTAATTAATTTTATTTCATTTAATCTTTGTTTCTTTTTTTTTTATTGCACTTGTTTTGCTTTCTGCACTCTACACACAATTGTCTTGTACATGAAATGTGCTATACAACTACATTTGCCTTGCCTTACCTAGATCCTATCACACTAAAAAGATACGCATGTAGAACAGATGTGTGGACAGAGGACACAAATAACCTCTCGGTAAAACAAAAGTCATTTTTTGTTAAACAGCTATTTTCAGCTCACCTCTTCCCTAAATTTAAAGCAAGAAGAAAAACGACTGCAAAATGCAAAAATATTATTGGATGTTTTCTTACAATGGACAGGTGCTTCAACTTCACGTTTTTATAAATTAGAAGTTGATGAAGCTGTTCTTCTATTTTCAGGCTAAGTGGACACATCTTGCACAGAATTGTTAGATTTAATTTTCAGGCAGCAATATTTTCATAAACAATCATAACCAGACGAGGCATCTGATGTGCATATTTGCCTCTGCATTTGCTCTCTTTTCACCTGTACCTCTTGCAGCGGAGCATTCCTGGTTTGTTATGCATTGTGGGTAACATATGTGAAGTCAGCGCCGGCAGTGACCTCACATAATCAGAACTTGTTCACAAGTCCTTTATTTGCATTATGATCTCCTCCACTGTTGCCATATCTAATATATCGTTATTGAAATTGATGTAACTCAGAAGTGAACTCTTAAAATTTCACTGTCCTCTGGTGGATGTGTTGCAACAATCATGCCAATGTACAACACATATGTTTTAGGTGGGAAGTGATGTTTGACAGTGTTTAAAACAAATGTACCTGTGCGAACAGGCAGCCAGTGTAATGACCTAAGAGCTGGACTAATGTGATCCACTTTCTTGATTTTAGTGAGGACTCGAGCAGCTGAGTTCTAAATCAGTGACACTTAATCGTTTCTCTTTGGCTCCAAAGACCATAACCTCAGATTTGTTTTTGTTTAACTGGAGAAAGTTTATGCACATCCAGTCGTTAATCTCTTCAAAGCATCTCTCCTGGAAACCTTTCAGAAAGCAGCTCTCTGTGTTCTGACAGAGCAAATTTTCTCCTTCTGTTCCCAAACAATACAGATATTTTTGAACTTTCTATTACACAAGGATCCAGCTTGCACTTGGAAAAATTTTGACTGCCGTTGGGGGGTTAATGGGGGACAGAAACATATTGGCCTGGGGGGTAGATCTGAGTCCAGCATGGACCCGGTCTATCATCTCTTTAGTGACTTTCAGGTGAGGGGAGGTGGGGGAAAGGGAGAGTATGGGCGACGATGACCTTTTTGGGGTTTGGTGGGGCGAGGCGTCATCATCCTGGTTTTTGGTGCTGTTGAGGCGATTGGGGGCAAATATAGATCCATTCTGTTGTCTCCGCTGATGTCTCTGTTTTTCAACGCAGAGTGGGGACAAATGCAGCTCCTCCTTCGGGTGTTCACTGGGATTTGTTTGGTCTATCTTATGAGATAACTCCTCTTGTATCTCAGTCTTGGCATCAAATGCAAAGGGATGGCTCAGGAAGTGGAAAAGATTTGAGGTAAATAGTTTTCCCCCTGACTTGTTAAAATTGAATCCATTTGCCTTAAAAAAATGTCTGCGTTCCCAAAAAATGTAAAAATTATTAATGAAATGCAGTTTGTTGTAATGACATGCCAAAATAAGCCAATTATTTAGTGCCAGTAATCTACTGAATCTTTCCTCTCCTCTTCTGATGGGGGGCACAGGTCCACTGATAAAAACAGCTGCTTTCAGAGAGCTCACTGTGTTTAACAGTCCAGTAAAGTCCTGTTTTAGAACCTCAGATTGTTGGCTTAGACACATCATTGGACCCTGTATGTAGAACAATGTTTCTCACATCTGGGTAATCAGCCACAGCTTTCAGAATTCTCTCCTGCTTGTCACTGATCATATCTTAAGGAAAGCAGAGGACTTTGATGTTCTTTCCGCACATCCACTGAACATCATTTACAGTAGAATCACCAATAATCAGAGTTTCAGGCCCAGCCTTTAGCTTTCTCTGGTGCCTTTTCCTTTCTGACCAGCTTTCGGTCCTCACCTCACAGTCCTGGCATAGATGGTCGTCCGACAAAGATCCCCTGTCCTTTGATAGCGGAGCAAATCTGTTCTGTATTTCCACATTCAGGCGCTTTGGAGATTTGTTGCTAACCTTCCCAGTCTGGGTTGTCCAGTCCTGTTTCCTACCATGTAGAGGGGTAGAAGAGGTCCTTTGTTTTGTAGGGCGTGTAGGCCAGTCAGTTTCACCATAGACTTCTGCTGGCTGCGCCTGGCCTGTGATACGTTGCCCTCCATTTTCCAGAAGGCATGATTTACTTTTTGGCTTTGCACCAAGATGGTTCCAGGGAGGATTGTTACCCGATTACTCATGTAATTCACAGAGGCTACCTCTTTTTGTTAGTAGTGTTATCTGTGTCTAGCCGTCTGTTGTCTTGCTCACCTCCGCTGTTGTGGGTCAATGACAAGGTTTTTTAATTTCCATGCAGTCTATTTACTTCAATAATGACTTCAAGCGGCAAACCTTCAACTCCAGAGCTGTTATCTTCTTAAATAGGTCTCGGTAGTTGTCTGTGGAGATGGAAGGCATCTTGGTGCTTGTTTGCCTAGCGTTAGCACCTTTTCAAGCCACTACTAGCTTTAGCTGAGAGCTACGTGCAGGCTTCAGCTGTGTGTAGGCCACGCACGCAGAGCGCTGAAGATAAAAAAGCTATAAAAAATGTTGTGGTTTCTGGTAAAAAAAAACTACTGTGGGTGGGTTTGTAGGTAGGTAAAAAAGAGGAAAAATCAATATACAAATAAAAAAAAAAAGAGGAAGAATGCAGCAGAAGGGAGAGCAAAAGCAGGAAGTGTCTGTACAGCAGCAAAGCAAAGCTCAGTGACACAGTCTACCATAATATCTTAATAGAATGGCTGAAAAACTAGGTAGGACTTTCTGGCAATGCAATTAATTGGTTTGAGTCTTATTTAAGGTCAGGGACTACTTTGTGTCCATAGGTAACAATAAATATGGGCGAACCAAAATAAGCTGTGGAGTTCCTCAAGGCGCCATTCTAGGGCCACTGCTGTTCAACATCTACATGCTGTGACACTCTCAAATTATGAAAAACAACAAAATATCTTACCACAGTTCTGCTGATGACACAAATTTACATAACCATCTCACCAGGAGACTACAGTCCAATCCAAACTTAATCAACTGCATCAATAAAATTAAAGAATGGATGTGTCAGAACCTTCAGTTAAATTAAGACAAAACTGAAATAATAGCTTTTGGAGCCAATGAAGAAAGATTAAAAGTCAGTACTCAGCTTTAAACAGCTAAGTTCAAAACTAACAACCTAGCCAGAAATCTGGGAGTTGTCATGGACTCAGAGCTGAATTTTAGCAATTATATTAAGACAGTTGTGAAGTCAGCCTATTACCATTTAAAGAAAATATCAAGGATTAAAGGACTGATGACACTGCAGAATTTGTTCATGCATTTATCTTTAGTAGTCTGGACTACTGTAATGTTGTCTCACAGGTCTCCCTAAAAAGTCCATCAGAAGGCTTCAGGTAGAACGCTGCCGCTCGAGTCCTTATTAAGACCAGAAAGTAGATTGTATAACTCTAGTCCACATATCTTTATATCGGCTTTCTGTCTGTCAAAGAATTGACTTCAAAATCCTGCTGTTAGCTTACAAAGCACTGGTTTAGGACCAAAATACATTCAGGATCTTCTGGTTTGTTATGAACCAACTAAATCCCTCAGTTCATAACGGTCAAATCTACTTTCTGTTCCCAGAGACAGAACTAAGTGCGGAGAGGCAGCGTTTAGCTATTATGCTCCTCAAATGTAAAACAAACTCACAGAAAACTGCAGGTCTGCTGAAACTCTCAGCAGTTTCAAATCAGGGTTACATTTTTTCTATTTGCTGACTTTTATCAAAACAACTGTTCTCACCTCTGTGTCTGTCGGCTGGTTAACAGCTCTGACCTGTTATATATTCTTCTCTAGTGTTTAAACTATTTTATAGCTTACTGGTTCTGTAAAGATTTTATATACAAACCTTATTTACTTGTTTGTACGCAAATCAGTTTTTTTTTCATCAGATTTGCCATGTTTCTTTCAACCAAAACATCCAATTTAATGATGTGCATGGGGTCCACTGCATGCATTGATTACAGTAGGGATGAGCTGGTTGGGATGTGCAGCGCTGTAGTGTTCCCTAGGGACAGATACGAGATCCCTGCAGAAGTGTTACAGAAGACTCGGTGTGGGTGCCGCGCCAGGACAAAACTTTGAGAAAAGAAGAGGTATTTTAGACCTATTGTTCCCTCTATCATCATGGGAATGTAATATCTCTTTCCAACAAAATGGACGAACTGGCAGTGCTCACAGGACATCAGCAGGAGTACTGACAGTAGCATCCTTCTGTTTACAGCAACCTGGCTGACATCGCTTATTCCTGATACTACAGTTTTACTGGACAACCTCCATCTACAGTGGGCGTACAGAACGAAGAACAGTGGTCAGAGGAAAGGAGGGAGACTAGCACTGTTTGTGAATAAGAGGTGGTGTGACCCGGGACAAAGCACTGTTAAAAAGCAACTGTGCAACAAAGACATTAAACTGTTAGAGGTCAGCATGAGGCATCTTTTAGTGATAGCAGTGTACATTCTCCTATGTGCCAATGCAGACATAGCCTCCGACACCCTGCTCATGGTCACCAGTAGGCTGCAGATACAGCACCCACTGGTCCTCTTCCTCTTATCTGGGGACCTAAATCACGCCTCTTCATCATCTGTTCTGCCAACATACACACCTGTCCCACCAGAGACAATAAAATATTGTTATTGTTTCATGCCAACACCAAGGAGGCATATTTTACATCCCCCCCTCCATCCTCTAAGGAGAGCTGATCACAATATTATACATGTCCAGCCTGTGTACAAACCTGTTGTACACAAACAGGCTGTGGTAGCAGTGATGAGGTAGACAGCTGAGTAGAGGGTGACACGGGAGTGGATTTTCACTCTTATCCCGTCCCACTCCCACAGAAAAAGAAAAATCTTGTTCCGTCTAAATCCTGGTCCAAAGCAAAAGAAAAAATCCTGTCCCGTCCCAATCCTGATAAAATTACTTTAAATCCCGTACCCGGTCCCATTTAGAAAGACTCCTGCTCCCATTTTCTTTAACTTATTTAGTATTTAGGCAATACACTGAATTTGATGAAATGTTCTTACGATTCGTTTTTAGACCAGCTGCTAAGTGTTTCTAGCATTTTTTTGGAGGTCAGTTACAATAAAAAAAAAAAAAAAAAGGTACAAAAAAAGTACTTGGTTTACACAATGTCTACCAAAGTTGAATAAACTCAAATAGAACATATAAAGTTGTATTTTGCAAATTTTAAATGTTATTAACTAAACATGTTTTACAAGCGGCATACATTGTGTTGACACCTCCGCACTTGACTCTCCGTAAGTTCATTAATATGTCCGGCTTTCCTACCAGTTCTGCCAACCTAATAGACACGTCATTACTTCTAACTTTGAGTTGTAAATCCTTTTTTGCCATATTAGTTTCTCTGTGGGTGTTTGCTAACTCCATTTCTTTTCTTATTTCAATTCCGGTGGGGAAGCAACAACCTGAAAACAGCGTTGGGTTCTGGGTAGTGTAGTTCTTTTTTTACTTGGTTACAGAGTAGGTTTTTTGAGCAAAAACTACAAAATGGAGACGCCTGACTTTTTTTTCTTTTGTTTTCATTTGGTTCCCGCTCCTGTCTGCTCCCATTAACTTTTTATCCTGTACCGCCCCAATCACGTAATTAATAGTAAAATTGACTCCCATCCCGTGGGAATCCTGCAGGAATCCTGTGACCCATGGGATTCCTGAAAAAAATGTCAGCCTCTACAGCTGAGAGCAAAGAGGCTCTTATGGACTGTTTCAACACCACTGTGTGGACGGATCTCTGCGACCCACAAGAGGAGGAAATCAATGCCATCGCAAACATCATCACTAATTCCCTCCAAAGCGGTGCATTGCTTCGCTAACAACGAGCTGTGGATTACCCTTGATTTTACAACTCTACTGAAGGAGAAGAAGAGAGCTTTCAGATCATGGAACAAGGAGGAGCTGAGGACAGTACAGAAGGAGCCCAGAAGAAAGATCAGAGAGGGGATAGCTAGTTACAAGAGGAAGATGGAGAAACAGCGGCAGCAGAAGAACATCAGTGAAGCAAAGCATTGCTACAAAGCAAAAATTATAAAGAAAGAAAAAAACCAAAAAAAACCCAAAATAAAACAAACTGAAGGGTGGATTGGGAATCGATGCGTGTTCGTCACATTGAACTCATATCGTCTAGTAGTGCCGTTACGCTGTCCTCACAGTACCATGGATGGTAGAGGTCTCAAACCTATTCACATTGGTACCTGGTTTCAGACATGATCGGTTTCATGGAAGCTAATCCCTGGTTCTGTGGGGATGAAAGGGTAGATTGCTAAAATACTTTTGCGGTTTTACTCTAATTCGGCATCGTGGGGACATCCCTTAAATCTGCATTTCAATAGGTTTGATCAAGCACCCATTCCTCCCCCCCACGCAGCTGCATTCAAACACCTTAACACCTGACTACCATCCACAGCCCTTCTCATCCCTGGCTCATTCTGCCATCAAAGCACTATACACTTCCTTGGACATCAACCCTCCTAGCACAGAGCCCCCTGCCTAGCCCTCTCCTTTACAGCAGCCCGGTGAGAAAGGAGCTGGCAAAAAGATGGCATCAGCTCCATGCTCCTCAAGTCCTGTTCAGATGAACTGTGTGTTGTTATGGAGCATGTCTGCAAGCTGAAGGTGGTTCTACAGCTCCCGAAAACCTCCTGTGTGGTACCAGTGCCAAAGACATCTCACGCCAGAGAACTCAGCAGCTACTCAGGCTGATCTTGGGACACCTCCGCTCCATGGTGGTACCCTTCATGGATCAACTGCCTATCGACCTGGCATCGACACCGTGCTCTGGCTCACCTGGAGAAGCAGCACTGTAAAAATCACATCACTTTCAACACCATCCAGCCGGTGCTCCTGAAAGCCAAGCTGGAGAGGGCTGGGGTGGACCTTCATCTGGCAGAGTGGATTCTACACACAAACCGGCCCCAGTTTGTGAAGGCCTGGGACTGCGTCTGACCTACGTCGTAAGTGTCTCCTGGGAAACCCAGGAAATTGTCATTAGCTTTGTTTCTCTTCACCCTCTACATTGCAGACATAACATGGACAGCTGTGTTCTGCAGAAGTTCTCAGAAGACTGCGATTGTCGGAGTGATCACTGAGGATGACGACGTGGAGTACAGAGGACTGATGCAGAACTTTGTAGACTGGTGTTAGCAAAACCCCCTCCTAATCAATGTAGGGAAAACCAATGAGTTGATGTTGGATTTTCGCAGATGCTGGTCTGCTGTCCCATCACAAGCCAGGGAATGGAGATTGAGAGTGGGCTCTTATAATTACCTGGGTCTTCACCTAATTAATACTGGACTCAGAACATGGACGCACTGTACAGGAAGGGTCAGAGCAGGCTCTGTCTTCTGAGGAGACTCTGGTCTTTTGAAGTGAAGGAGGCATTCCTAAGGACCTTCTATGACTCTGTGGTGGCATCAGCCATCCTGTACGGTGTGGTCTGCTGGAGCAGCAGCATCACAAAGGAAGTCATCAGGAAGTCCAGCTCCATCCTGGGTTGTTATCTGGACTCTGTGCAGGAGGTAGGTGAAAAAAGGTTCCTGGCAAAACTGGCATCCATGCTGGACCATGAGTCACACCCCTTGCAGGATGCCCTGTCTGCTCTGGAGAGCAGCTTCAGTGACAGACTGATCCATCCTCGCTGTGCTAAGGAAAGAAACCGCAGGTCTTTTCTCCCTGCAGCTGTCAGACTTTACAATGAACACATGTAAACTGTGTATATATTTACATGCATGTACATAATCATATACTGAACATACTCACACTATCAGACAATATACTGTACATATTATTACTTACTGTGTGTGTCTTATCTTTTTAATATTACCTGCGTGCTTCTGCTTAGTGCACCTGTACTGTTGCAACAAAGCAATTTCCCCACTTAGGGACTAATAAAGGCTTTTTTATTCTTATTTCGTCACACTGGAAATTTATTTTATCTATTTTATTCATGTTTTTGTCTGTCTGTATTTATTTAATTTCTTATTTCTTTTAAAGTTTGTTTTTAATTCACTTATAATTGCTTCCTGCACCCACTGTAATGCTTTTGTTTTATGTAAAGCACTTTGAATTGCCTTGTATGTGAAACGTGTTATACAAATAAACTTGCCTTGCCTTAAACAGGAAGAAGCTAACAGCTGTTGCATGAAATGTATTAATTTAGCTAGTAACAGAGTAACACACCATAGGGTAACGGTAACTGAGTTACTTTATTTCAAGAGTCATGTATTAGAGTATTAGTTTTTTAACAAAAATAACAGAGTTACTAGTAACGCATTACTACCCAACACTGCTCACAACAATCAATGTTTCACGGTTTTATTTGTGTTTAGGTTTTGTTGGTGTTAGTTCTGTCATGATTTTGGTTACATTCCTGGTTTTTGTCATGTTTAGTTTCTGTTTGTTTGTTCTTTTTTTGGTTTTGTCATGTTAGTTAAATTTTCCCTGGGGTTTTTCTGTCCCAGGCTCATTAATTCACCTGGTTTGATTTTGATTAGTTTCCCTGTGTATATATGTCCTTTGGCTACAGTTGTGTTTGTCAGATCCTTGTGTGCATGTATTTGTTTACCACTGTTGCGTTTGGTTCCTTGTTTTAAGCTTCTGTTAAAAAAAACCTCTTTTACTTGCACCGACCTGCCTCCCCTGCATGCATTTGGTTCCTCACCACCACCAGACGTTACAGAAGGATCTGACCGTCCATGGATTCAGCAGGCGGTTTGATGACAGTGTTGGAATTTTTCTGTGGTGAGGCGGCTAAAAACCTCCCGACTCTCAGAGGATCGAGACCTGGAGTTCCCAGAGCCTCCCCCCACAAGATTCAGATGGAGGAGGTCGTCCAGGTGCTGGAGGTGGCACTCCCCCGTGAGCATCACCTCAAACAAACTGGTGGGTCGGCTCCTTGGTTTGGACACAGAGCCGGAGCCGCTGGAGTATCCTGAATAGTTGCCATTCAGGGGGTCCAGATTGGCCATAAGCCCAAGACTGCTTGGGCTGTCCACGTCATGGGTGTCGCCACCAGCTCCACGGTCCAAGCCATGAGTGTCACCACCAGCTCTACTGTCCACGCCATGGGTGTCGCCTCCACGGTCCACGGCTCCAGTGTTGCCACCAGCTCCAGCCAGCTCCCAGATCCGCTCCAGTGCTTCCGCGTCCGACGAACCTGAACCGTGCCTCCTGAGTCCAGTTTGCTGACTATTCGGCCCCCTGTTGTCTGCCCGTCCAACGGGTCGGCCCCCTGAACCAAGTCTGCTGTCTGCGTGGCCTCCGGGTCGTCCCCCTGAACTTTGTCGCCCAGATTGTTTTGCTTGGGCCTGTTTTGAGCTTCTGTTAAAATAAAACCCTTTTACTTGCACCGACCTGCCTCCTGCCTCCATTTGGGTCCTCACCACCACCCCCCACCAGACGTTACAGGCCAGTAGTCCTTAACTGTTTCTCTGTAGTCATACAGGGACCAGGTGTGAATATGTCTAACTGTAAGGCAGTAGAAAAAGAATGCTCTGTCAAACTTCACTGGATAGAAAAAGTTAAAAAAAAAAAAAAAAAAGGAATGCACTCAAAGAGACACATACACATTGGTCTGATCCGTGCAAGTACAGTAAGGTCTTTGTGGCTTCCTGGATCCTGTCAGAGATTGTTAGTGAAACTGTCATATCAGAGAGGTTCCTTATTTCTCCTTCCCACAGATAACACTACTATTCTAACAGGGCTCTTTTTTCTATGACAGGGTTTCAATGGGCTCTATTGTACCCGATCAGACATCCACTTGGTTGTGGATGCTTTTTATTTCTCTAGAACTAGGCCAGAAAATGAACATACTGTACAGTTTTCCTATAACAAAAGAAAACCATAAGGGAGATAATTTGGTTTTACTTCAGTCAAATTCACTTCAACTCCACTTCTGTGATTCCATATTTTCTTCCCACTTTTCATTTTACTATACAGCAGTCAGTGTGATGGCAGGGAATGGAATAATGACAAGGGATGTGTCAGGACAGAACAAGATCTCCCACAGGTATTCTTTAGTGACTTGTTGCCATTTTTCCAAGCATCAGCAGTACTCGAAAACTGGAAGTTCAGAGAAAATAGCTGCACTCGGTCTACAATGATGGAGGCTTTGAGATTTCAGTAAACTGCAAATTAATGTCTGCATATTATACAGAAAAATGCTGACTGGTTAGCTGTGAAAATGACTGTGTAACACTGACAAAAGAGTATGTCGATTGCATTGAGGTCTGAGTAAAGCATAAATAATAACACTCATTTAAACACAGATATTTAAAACAGTGAACAAGTAAATAAATTAGGCCTCAAAAACTCAAAAATACTCAAAAAGTAAATTAGCAGGTCTCTCTGCTCTAAGATAGTGGGGTGTATCTACAAATCTACAACACCCTGATTGACCAATCTCAGATGAGATAAAAAATAATAACAAAAAGGACAAACATGTCGTACATGTTACCAAATCTATACACACATATATATCACTCGCTATATTATATATATATATATATATATATATATATATATATATAAGCCCACCTAAATAACTTAGTGCCTCAAATGTTACGAGGCCTTAAAAAAAAAAAAAACTTATATTTTTTTAAATAGATATCTACCATATCTACTATAATTGTTTTCATCTTTGAAGAACCACATTCTTATTTCTATTTTTAGGTTTTAAAACAAAGACAAACAAAACTTTGCATAAAGACGATAAACTTTCTTCTATGGGATGTAAATATTTGTGGAAAATTATGTAAATAAACAAATAAATAAAAGCCCATAGTTTTCAATTTAATGATAAAAATAGATAAAAATATTAAATATTACAAGTATGATTATGTTGTGAAAATTCAATGCAATTATTTCATGAAAAAAACAAAATATTTGGTATGAAATTATTTGGTATGCAAATATCGTTTATCGGTTATCAGTTGAATGAGTTTTAAAATATCGTCATATCAGATAGACCAAAAATTCGATATCATGTGACCCTAGAATACATACATTTATTGTTGCTCCATTGTACTTGAGGTGAATGAGTCATTTTCTGGTCCTGGCCAATTAATGAGAAGGTTTTTCTTTTTCTTTCTTTTTGGTTAATGATAATTTCTGTGAATGTCGTCCCTAGCAAGCAGTTGCTGTAATTGTGTGAAGTCCAGGTGATATGTTTCGATCCAGTAATGGAGTGTGAAAGCAAACTAAACCAAATGAATGTCGGAAGGTTTTGGGAATTCCCTGCTTAGTCAAACTGAGTCCTCCCAGCTTTCCAGTTGTGAATGAACCCTTAGACAACAGATAAAACTTAAAACGTATTTCCATGTAAATCTCTGAATTTATTTTACTCTGCATTTAATGATACTGATTTCTTTCCAAAAGTTTGGTTTTGTATAGTTGCCACCTTTGAGACTACTCTATCTAAATCCTACCTATTCCACATTTACAGGACAAAAATTTAATTTTGAAATTTAGAATTTCATTTTAATACTTTGTTTAGTGACGTTTGCACAAACATACTTAATCAAGCTGCAGATTCCAACCAATGATAAATTTCCGATGCAGCCACAGACATACAAATTACAGGCTTTACATAAAAACTAAATTTGTTGTCAGTGCGTAGCTACAAGAAATGTGCTTTAAAGAAATAAAAAGGACCTCTTGCAAAACCTCTACTTATTTATTTTTGTGCTTATCCTTAGATTTAGTTGAGGCTGCCTCATTTGCTCAATCTGCACAAATCCTATAATGTGCATGTTGTTGTTAAACAGGTCATATGTGGGATCATTTATTGGACCGTCTTGCAATTTCTCAATTTTAATCTAAAGTAAGAGGAGCGTGACATTAATTAATTAACTGAACTCCCAGAAAGAAAGTCAGTGAGCCTATGTACTTACACCTCAGACCATTAATTTAGATAGCGTGGTTGTGTAGAGTAATTCTTTTTTTCCTTCTCTATGTGACTTTTTCCACATACTTAAAATTGAGCAAATGCCTGGTGTTCACTGTGACATTTCATTCTGAAGCCCTCTCCCTCAGGCATGTGGACATCCACTGGGAGGTCATTATGTCGGTCGTCTGACAGTCACTTAATTAACAGCCCTCTGAATCCTGAATATGGCAGGTTTGGAGATCTTTCTTGACAACTTTCTGAGTGCACAGAGCCATCTCATGTGAAATAACAAGCCTGGAATTACGAAGGTTTTGCCCAAATACATATGATGTTACAAAGTACACAAGTACAAATGCACATGCAAAGGACTGCAGTCTGTGTTTCAGATATTGGACTGAAATCCCTCCTCTCTTTCTATTCTCTAACATATACACATGGGACTTCCAGGCAGTTACTGCAGTGCAACAAAAATTCTGTTTTCACATCAAGATTTTTACTATGTAATAATTGGAGCATTTTTGGACAGTTGGAACAGATGTGCCAAACTTTATTTCTTTTAAGGGTTATCAGTAAAATCAGGTGGTGAGCACAAGGCTTCAAATGCTGACATATCTCTTGATATAATTGTGGGGAAATACAAATGATGCACAACATACCCAGACATTAAGAAAAAGTCACGTTAGTTTCAATATTTTACTTTGGTTAGAGGGGAGCTGTGTGAATTAATATTAGTAAAATATTGCCTTATTTCAGACATAAGCAAAATAATAGTATATGTTTCTTTATTATTATATGAAGGCGCACCTATTGTCTTTTACACATTCATAAATTAGAAAAAGTAAAAACAAGATAAAAGTTTTTATTGTAATTACAGAAGATTCTTTTTCATTGCCCACACTGTTCCCTTCAGGACTGTCGATAGTTTTAATGGTGTTCGCAGTCAGTCAGAAAACTGAAGAACTCGGCAAATACAGTGACCTGTGTTTTATCAACCCAGTTTCACAGTAAAATACCCATGTCCCTTTAGTCTATTGATTTGTGTACTCAGACAGAACACTAGATGCAAAAACAGCTCCATAAAGTAGCCTAGCTAGTGCATTGGCCCTGCAGCCTTACTTCTGCGTTCTCTATCTGCATGGATGGATGGACTTAAACAGTCATGGCAGATGACACAAAATAATATACACATTTTGTCTTTATCTGCATGATTGCAAAGTTTTCTGTTACATGATAAAACATATTTCATGTATTTTACAAATTCTTTTTTGGTCAGATTAACCTGATGGTTTCAACCAGCTGTCTCTAGATAGCTCTGATAAAAACTGAGAAATAGTCTGGCACATGTCATCAGCAATGATTTTTTAATCCATTTATCTTTTTAAATAAGGGATTACATTTGATCTAAGAGGAGAAAAAGAAACCTTGTTGGGTTTTTTTTGCTTCAACCACTATTAAATGAATTTGTGCTAAGTCAAAACAATTTGCAAATACTGAAAACAAATTTATTATAGAAGGAGTCGACACAGACTTCTTTGCTTTTACCCCCAAAAAACTATAACTGTTAGATTTTTAGTGTTGTCTTTTTCTGTCTCTCTGTATCTTTCCGGTGTCCTGCATTCTCGACATTCTGAGATTTTTACCCCGAGGTATTTCTTACACTCTGTGCTTTTAAAATTTCTCTCTCTCTTTTAAATGCTCTGCTTCACCCATATTCAAGGAAGGTAGGTAAATGCTATTGGCCTCACAATCCTGGCCTCCCTCTCCATTCATCATGGCTTGTATGACAGGTCACCAACATCCTCTTCATCAGGCACTCTCTTCCCCTGTGGCCCTTAGTCAAACAGAGCGCCAACACCTGTAAGACCTCTGGTTTGACTTCGCTCATCACTCTTCAGGACTGACAGCACAGCATCTTCCTCTGTCCTTCCTGCTCTAACCTTGCAGCTTCCTGTGACCATTTTAAGGGACAAACTGCCCCTGGGTAGCTACATTTGAGTAGGGAGTTTACAAAAGGGTCTGTGCTCAATTTTTCTGACAGCTGTACACGAGACTGGTATTAAGGGACACATCACTGACTGTGTTGAGAAAAGCAAAGAGTAGTAAGCTACAAGCCTGGTATATAATCTAACACCTCACACAGCACCGTCAGATGTATTCTCTTCACTTATATAACTGGCATGTGGAGTGTTACTATGGGTGAAGGCTTCTGCAACAGAGGGGCGTGATGGACCACTGTGTGTAGCCGTGTTTCCGGTCTGTCTGTTTGGCTGGCTGGATGGCTACAGAGCTATGCAAAGTTAAACAAGCAGCAGTCTAACATGCCCAAACCACTCTCTCCACACTTCATTTCACCTCGTTTTAGCAGTGTTCTCACAAGGGGACATGGCCAGGCAAAAGCAGCTAAAGGAAATGAGGTAAAGAAAAAAAAAAAGGTGAAGAGAGACAAGTAGGAAAAACTGATAATCCAGCAAAGTGATTATATTTTCTTTTATGTTGACATGGCTTCAACAAATTAAAATAGTCCAAGGCTGTCCTCAATTATTCATGACTGCGTCTTTGTGGGGAAAAAGACACACACATACAAAGCCAGTAAGTGCAGGCTTTGTATGGTGATTACAGTATTATTGCATGATTAGTAGCTAATGTAATATCAACCTATTGGAGTGAAAATACATTAAAATCATGTTGAATAAGGGTCATGTGTAATTACTATTATTTTCTTTGTAGGAAACAACTAAAAGCTTAGATGACATTCCAACATTATGCCAAGCCATATGTGCAAAGGTGAGAGCTCCAGCCTCTTGACAAGACAGAGTACAAATATTCCCTTGTATGATTGTAGGATGACATGTTTCCAGCCCACTGATCTCCAAACTACATAGACATCTGCCTCCACATTAAAGATAACCAACCATATGCTCTCCTCTCCTCATTCAGCCAACCCCTCCCCTCTGTCCATCACTGTACAGGAGCTGGAGGATTGACCTTCCTCCTGTAAAGTAGAGGGATGATCAGCCTACCTCAGCAGAACTGGACATGTGATGCAGAGTGAACTGTGGTGTAAGAATTTACAGCAGCAACAACAGCAGTGGAGCCAAGGCTGTTGTGATAATATGAGGAGAAAGATTTCCTGATCCCAAAGAGACCAACAATGAGGGAAAAAGGCAAAACGAAGGGGGAAATGAAGAACAAGTGAGGTTATGTGTGGAAGGCAGACGTTTGCCCTGCAGGTGTTGAGTCATGTTTGCTCCATCTGCACTGTTTTTGTGTCTTTTTATTTCTCAAATCTTCATCTATGTCTTTTTGTGGTCTCATATTGTCCTGCGAGTTCACTTTTCTTTCAAAGCTCCATATTTTAATGAGCAGTTTATGCCACACTTTTATCATTAATGTTGCCTGTGCAGAGTGAGACAACTGAAAAATGAACTCAGACGCAAACACACATGCGGATCCTCATGTAACATCTAGCTCAAAGGACAATGTTCACCCAGTGCATGCCACACTGACAGAGAAAACCTGAACCGTATATGCTAAACGCATCTGTGTGTTGACAATGATGTTTACCAAGCATGTTTACTTCTTTAACCACATGTGCTAGCATGCAAACATTTACTAATTAGCAGCTAACACAAAACACAGCTGGATGCTGGTTGTGATTTTTGGAAAGCATTTTACATGAACCTATAAAAATTAAAACATGTCTTTGCATGTATAAGTATATGCAAACGACAACCTGACAGCCATAGACAAATGACTAAAAATGCTCAACTCATTCTCATCCAGATGGTGTCACACTTTGGCATAACAAATCAATCCAAAGATATATTTTTAGTGTTGGTTTAAAAAAATGCTATGAACGTGATGTACTTCCTTAACCTGCTTACTGCACTGGAATAACTTTACATAAGGGTGTTAATTAAATCCAAACATTAACTTTTCTAAACTCTCAAATAGTTTGTCTTCTCTTTTCAATTTAACCAACTGGAGTTCAAGATTTTTTTTCTGGTCAAAAATCCATCCTGCACTTTATATCTTTAATTTCTAAAAAATAATCTAACCAAAGGTCAACATGACACCTTTGCAGTATTCCATCTGTTGATCATTTCCAAATAAATCTGATGCTTTGAGAAACTTGATACTTATCCATATTTTTCCTGTTCATCCTCTCAGGTCAACACTGCATCGCCAGTGAATCACAAGTGTAACCACTGAGCATTTACCTGTTCTACATTCAAAACTACAAGTGTGACTGAAATGGACGGTGTTGTTCTCTGCTTGCAAAGGGGTCGGTTTAATCCCAAGCTTGTTGTCAAATCATGTCCCTTAAAAGTGAAGTCATGTTTTTCTGTGGAGCTAGAATCCAGCTGGGCATATTAAATTATTGAAAGCAGGAGAAAACTGTAAGAACGGGAACATTTAAGCAACTGAAATTAGGTGGAAGCCAACCAACATGCTCCAGCAGTCTGTTTCCCATGTCCCAGCACCACTTATGTCTGTCTAAGAGCTGATGGCACTGTCTGTTTTGCAGCACACCAAAGCACCAGCACTGTGCTGGAATACACAGCAGTCACAAAGCAGTAAGACCTGAAATTCTTTCATAACAAATCCTTTGCATTATTGCATTTTCTGAGCTCATCTCATTAAGCAATCCTTTCGATGTTTAATGAGTCTGCAACTCGCAAAAAGAACTGAGTCATCTTGAACCCAGGATGGTTGCTGAGTGCCACAGTCTGCAGCTTTACCATTAATCATCCAAGCCGTCTGGGAGTGATGAGAGAAAAATGGGCTATCGCAGTCATCTGCCTCAATTGCAATAGACAGGAGTCAACCTACAAAGAGCTTGTTAATGTGTACCATCAGAGGAGAGCATGGGAATCAGGGAAATCTATGGCTCTGTGTCTCGGTCTGCAAGGCACTGAAGAGACTGATAGATTGACATGGGAGGATAATATAATTAATTTAACCACATGCTAACGTGGACAAAGATAAACTTGAAATAGAACCATAATTGTTGCTGTGGTGACGACTTGTGCTATCCTTGCTGTTTTCTGACAGCAGCTGCTTGGCCAGATTTAGCTAAGAAAAAAAGGGAACAAAAACACAACTGTGTTTTTGCCAGAACATACACACATACATGTGATGGGGAGGGTGAAAATTTGTGTGTCACTCAGCACTCTCAACTCCTCTATTCTGCAGAACATTGCAGTGTGCAGTCATTAAAGTTATTTGCCAAGGTCTGTCATCATATAAAGACTGAATAAAAGGTGCGGCTCACTGCCTAATTCCACTCTCCAGGCAAAGACTGATTCCATTCTTCTCTTTTATCATCTCGGCTTCTTGTGAAAGGGGAAAGCTGTCATTTCCTTGCAGT
The DNA here is from genome assembly GCA_037177495.1 of Rhadinocentrus ornatus. Taxonomy (NCBI): domain Eukaryota; kingdom Metazoa; phylum Chordata; class Actinopteri; order Atheriniformes; family Melanotaeniidae; genus Rhadinocentrus; species Rhadinocentrus ornatus. Next base: position 15,207,542 of record JBAMHW010000003.1, read on the forward strand.
CCGGTAGCGATGGCAAGACATTGCCTCAAATATCATGCATTATTTTGTTGAGTGAGCAAAGAGCATCCTGAGGGCAAAAGGGCATCTTATGAAAGTGCACTGTGCTGATAGAGCAAAAAGCACACAGACGCTTTGCCTCCTACACATTCGCGCACATGCTCTGACTGCAGGGCTCAACCATAATCACAGGAAACCTGTCAAACATATTTAGCCAACAAACACATCCATATAATCTATTGGGTGAGATGAGGAGACAAATGAATAAAGTTGTTTAAATTAATTTCTTTATTTAGCAATGAAGCGTATTTTAGAAAAATAGAAGACATAAAACATGCAAATGTGGGCTGAAAACTTTAATATAATAACTAAATCAAGATAAAAGGTAGCAAATGTGCTAAAATAAGACATTTTTCAAGACGATGGACGAGCGCAGAACTGGCTTTAGATGAGAAAAGAGATGATCATAATTATTTTGTAATGTCACATTGTCAGCATGTTGCCAAGCCAAATGTCAAATCACTAGTCACAGAATTTTCTTCAAATGTCATCTAAATGAAGAAGAAAAACAAACAACATATGTAAGAACTGCATCCATGGTAAAATATCCCCTTCATGAAATGCTTCTCTACCCTTTGAGCGGTAAATAACCCAGTCTCTGACTGACAATGATGATGACCTCAAATTAGTCCTAATCTGTCTGCTGAAATAACAGGTAGGATAGGTTTTCCATACAAACAATACATGTGGCAATAATAAATTAAAGCTTAATAGAAGACACATATAAGGTGAACCAATGGATTCCACTAAAATCTACCAAGTTTCTAATACTCATGTGAAAAGATAACTCAAGGTAATCACTATAAGATTGTAGTGTAGTTTTAAGATGTCACACATAAATTCAATGATCTAAACTTCAGTTGTTGACATAATGAATAATACTGTGAAGTAAAGTTGTTAAATCAATAATTCAATAAGTGCCTGTGAGAGACAACTAAAGGCTAAGAAAGACACAGGCTCAATAACCATCCATCCATTTTCTGTACCGCTTGTTCCCATTAGGGGTCGCGGGGTGAGCTGGAGCCTATCCCAGCAGTGTTTC
>JBAMHW010000003.1:15223326-15235127 GCA_037177495.1 Rhadinocentrus ornatus
AGAAAGCAGGATTACAATCTCACAGCTTCTAGATGGTGAGGAGAGAGAAATATTCACAATATGCACAATAACTTCCACCCATGCACCTTTAGTGCTTCCTTATCCAGATTTCTGCCTAGAAATTCTCTAACTTTCAACTAACATTCTAAGCTCCGCTACCGGGAGTTAAGGGGTTAACATCTGGACTTCCGGGTGTAGCGTCAGATCTGTGTTATCCAGCTGGAAGTTTCCTTTCGCTATGACCAAAATTCACCAACCAGAGGCAGAAGTCGTCCCAGTTCATCCTTTACGTTTGTAAAAACAGTCAGAAAACATGTCTTACACCTTTGCTAAAAAGTTTCTAATTGTCTTTTGGGAGCCGTTTTCCATCCAAAAATCACCGTGTTCGGCCCATCTGCATAGGTTTTGACAGATAAAAAAAAACGTCGCTTCTTTTTCTTCTTAACTCCCAGACAGAAAATGTCTCTTTATTTTAATAAATCCGCTGCAGCAGGAAGGGAGACACGACTGCATGTTTCTGTCATCACAGCCAGTGAGAGAAAAAAAACAAAAACAACTTAACGCGCGATAAATAATATTAACGGTGTTAATTAATCATTCCGTTAACGCATGTTAACGTGCCCAGCACTAATACAAACGTAACTTGTTTTCTCGCCAAAGACCAGCGCTCAGTTAAAACAGTGGACAAACGGCATCCCTGCCATCTCGTCACTATTTTATTCGCGTGTCTCTCCCTGCCCTGTATGATGAGTGTCACGAGGGTCTTGTGAAGGACGTGGCTACAGTCCAATGTTTCACCACTGCTACACACCTGTGGTCAAGCCGCACCATAGAGCCGAATATGACGCGGATTTTAGCGTGAAAAAGAAATGTCTCCAGTCTCACTTATTCCAGATCACACCGGGCAGAACATAGCTGTTGCTGGTTTGAGACAAACAATAGCTACTGGGACCTGGTGGAAAGAAACTAGTCTGTATTACCACAGACAACGCTTAAAATGTTGTCCAATGCCCCCTTAAACAAACACCTTGCCCCCTCAAATCAAATACGCCAAAAATGGCGCAAGCTAGCTATACTCTGTCTCCCCTCCGCACCGAACTGTGTGTTGGCTGTACAGCATGTTTGCATTGCGGGAAAAAAATAGCACACCGGCAACCTTTGAGTGGTTTTGCAGGTGGTGATCACCGACCACTTCTCAATTCCTATGCTTTCTGGCTGATGTTTTGGCCGCTTTTGAATGCTGGCGGTGCTTTCACTCTAGTGGTAGCATGAGACGGAGTCTACAACCCACAGAAGTGGCTCAGGTAGTGCGGAGCTTAACCTGGAGGCAAAAGTAGAGGCTAGAAGCTATGTTATTAAGTGGCAGCTAACAATTTTTGGTGGCATTTTAGTAAATGGAGGGTTTTCAAGCAAGTGGTTCAGTCTCTGAACTCTCGGAATATGTACAGACACTCACTTTACGGGACCTTGATAGCTATTTTAGAAAATTAGATGAAAGCAGGCTGGCTGATCTATACATCTTACAGGAGTGGCATGAAGATCTTTTGGGACTGGCGATGGTGGAGTGGCCAGACATCATGTACCTAATCGAGACACCATGTGTGTACAGCAAAAAGAAACTCAAACCATATAAATCTCTGGATGCTTACAACTACGTCATAAATAGCCACGTTCAAATAATAAAATACATCCATTTACATGCCGATCTTTGTGTGCTGAGGTCTAAAGTTTAGCATTTATGCTCTTGCTAATGTGCTGATAAAGGCAACGTTATATATCCAACATTTGTCTTTATAACTTACATTTTGTTAATTTGGACTCGATAACAATCACTTAGCATTACATTTATCTTACCCGATATAAAGTGTGCGCTGCAAACACAAGGATTGTTGATTATCATCTCTGTCCTGTCCTTTCGTCCTATTGCGTTCAGCTATAATTGTCTTAGTTTTTTTCTGAATTTTCATCCTAAAAAACTTTAATTTACTGCCAGGAATGTTTTTCCTCTTATTTTGGCACCCAAACACACAACAAGATGACATTTTTAAGTCGTAATAACACTGAAGATAGCTCATTTCTACAGTGTTTTTTTACAAGCTTTCCTCTTTTTTTGCCTCCGGATACAGTAGTGACCTCACTGATTACGTAGGCCATGAAAGGGTCTATTGGTGATATAGCAACATGACAACAAGATGAGTGTGTTTGGGAAAATGTCTGATAAATAGAGAGAAAACAGTTGAGAGAAAATGACTTGTTTATTCTCACACTGTCATCATCTGTGAATGTGTGTTCACAAGACAGACGCTGACATGAAAACAGAGACGAAGTTTTAAACCCAATAAAACACGGTGATTTCAGTTGAGGGTATCAATGCATTGTACTTGTTTGTTTAGAAATAACATTTGAAAAAAAAAAAAAAATTTAAGCAATTAAAATAGCACACCAGCAACCTTTAAATGGAGCCCAAATTACATAGTGTCGTGCTAGTGTCTTGTTAGGACTGAAAATCTATTTGCAGCTGATGCTGTACCATAAACAAGTAGGTGTTTCTTTAACTATGTACAAGAAATAACATGAAAACAAGGACAATACTCAAAAATGGACACTATAATTTAATAACTCAACTTTACAGCCTGGTCTCGTGGTAAAATGTAAAACAGTTGTGTAATAATTAGTCATTTGAAAGGTGTAAGACAGAGAGTGCAAGGAATACATACATACACTTGATTTTGACTCTTACATGATGATCATGTGTGAAGTTATAACGCCCTCTAAATGTAGTCATTATGATTACTTTTCACTCTCACCGCAACCACAAAAAGCCCCTCTTTCCCTCTTCTTTAAGGCTGCTGCTGCTGCTTCCCTCCCCTCTGATCTTCTCTCTGTTGACAGCCTTCTCCACAGAGACTCAGACATTCGGTTTCATAGTAGCTGTAGAGGTATCTTACAGTACAGTATGTGATTGTGCAGCGTCTGTATATTGAACCACTCAGCTAGTAACCAAGGCACTTTAATGGAATTTGCTACTGGCTGGGTGGCCACAGAATGGATGGCAGTAAATCACATTCATTAGCTACATGCTTCTACAATAAATAATGGGAAAGTCATGAAGAAGGAATGGACAGCCTTGTCACAGTCAAGGTGAAATCAATTTGGTTCAAATCAGACTCGTTCTTAAAATGGAAACGGACAACAGTAACAGTTAAGAACAAGATAAGCCATTTCAGGAAATCTATTAGTATATGTTTATTCATTCTGTGTGCCTTCACAGGTCTTTACACTGCCAATGCAACACTGATGTCACTTTGGCTCTACTATGCCTCTCTGCTGTCATGCATTTTGTTTACTGCTCTGTTCATAAATTGATGTACTCTCAAGTATGCTGCTCTCACAAACACCAGCTGGCAGTTAAGCCAAGCCCACAGAGCCAGTGTTTGTCATAGTTTTCACCACATATGTGGCCAAATCTACTAGAAAATCACAACAGATTTTTTTATTCTACAGTAGCTCTCATCCTCTGAAACATACAATAAATCATGGCAGTTGTGGCATGCATTACAACACAAGGACTGCAGGCGTTGCACTTTAACCGGGCCTCATCACAAAGCAGCTCACAATGCTGCAGCTGACCTCTTCCCTTATGCTCTTGCGTTGATTGCAGGCAGAAAACCTTACGTGCTTGTGTTTGTTCATCATCTGCAATTGCCAAACATCTCTCATTCTCTTCTTTTGCTCTTTCCTTCATCCTTTCCACCTTTAAACCCCTTTACTCCCCTCCATTACACTAATAAGGCTAATCACCCCTCCGGCTGGTGCAGCCATGGGCCTGGGAGAACATGTCAGCAAGGGGAGATCAATGGACCACATCAAAGGGCTACAGCGGCACACAAACCACCCCAACACAGCACCCAAGAGATAAGACTGCTGCTCCCCTACATTTTTCATGAGATTATCCACTATTGCTCTGTTCTTGACTGTGGTACGAGTGCAGGTTGCTTTTAATGAGCAGGGTTGTAGCAAGATACTGCAACTAATGGTGATATGCAACAGCTTGGAACTGCATGCATGCAGACATGATACATTTATACCGTGCAGGCACACGTAGATATATTAGTGCATGCATGGCTGATACGGCCTGATTGAGTTAGTATCTGCACACAAACCCACGAACACCCACACATGTAGTCATTTCCACAGATCCATTAGAAGTTCATCCATAATACATTACTTGCTAATTAGGGGATAGTTTGCTGGTGCTAAAGTAATGTTGAGGACAGAAAGAGGACTAAGAGTACGTACCTTTGCCAACTAGCTCAGCAGCCCACTTTCAGCTCTGCTTTACGCTTCCTGAAGGCCAAACAAGCATTTTATGATCCTCTGAGGGTGCTATCTCAGCTTACTTGGAGGAGATGGCTGGCTGAGGGTCTGAGAAGGGAGGATGTGAACTAGAGGCTGGTTTCCTCCAGTTAAGGAGAAGAAATGTCAGGATACAAGGAACGCTTAAGCCATTGTTCAGAAAAGTCTTGAAAGAAAACCCACCATGAATATTCATCAGTGGATTTCTTCAAGAGGTGACCTTTAAGACTGACTAAGGTGTTAACAGGCTGATACTGGTTGAAAGGACCTACAACCTGCACAGTCTACATGACATTTTCTTTCCCAGCAGACAAAATAACAGCTATCCAAAAGATACAAAGAGCTGCCCTTGACTTTAGTTGTAAATCAAACTTTTCCTATAATTTTTTTATGACAACGATACAATGCTCACAATGAAAACAACGCTGTCTGGACAGTTTTAAACAGTCTCACTTTAGTGTGCAGTGACAAACTTTTCCTAGCAGTTTTTAAGAGTACTGTGCATGGGGTTTCTGTCTGGCATGATCAGCTCTTGATCAAAGAACACAGAGGACAATACAGATTGTGGCTGAGGGAGAATGTTGCACTCACCCATAACATCTGTCCCAGAACAACCTGATCTGGCTCAAAGCAGCGGTTTTCCCACTAGACAGGTTCTAGCATCTTTTCCCTACGACTAAAGCCAAAACAGACAACCAGCAGTTAAAACATAACACTATATGCCAACCAACTCTGGTCCTCGAGGACCGATGTCCTGCAGGTACTGGATGTGTCTCTGCAGCAACACACCTGATTCAAATGATTGGGTAATCAACAGACTTGAGCAGAACTTGACAACAGGCTGTTGGAGATCCATTTTATTTGAATAAGGTGTGTTATAGTAGGGAAACATTCAATACCTGCAGGACACTGGCCCTCAAGGACCAGAGTTGTTGATCCCTGCTATATGCAGTCCAACCCTGCTTAAAAACAGATTGCAAGCAGGGTAGTTTAGCACTGACTCTTTACTTGTGGTGCCATGTTGTTTAATAATACATGCTTAATGTAGTTTGGCACCGTCTTGCTGTAATAACCATAGTATTTATATCTCATCTGGGTGATAGCATATGTTGCTCCGAAAGCTTGTATATATCTTTCAGCATTAGTAGTGCCTTTATAGGCATTATGCATGCTGTGCACACCAATACATCCCATGACAGGTATTAGCTTTTGAATTTTGCTGCATATGATAAGTTGGATGGTCCCTCTGATCTGTTGCCTGAAGGACACTGCTTCCATGATTTCCAAACCTAATTTCAAATTTGGATTTATCAAAATAGCAGGGTAGTTTTTCACTGTTCCTCAGTTCATATTAAGTGAGCTTACACACAGAGAGCTAGCAGGATTTCTGGATTTTTTTTTTCTTTTTTTAAATGGTAGATAGTCAACTTGTGTTGACAAAACATATTCACCAGCAATAGTTTTCAGAAGTGTACATCAGTCTATAAAGCAGTTACCATGGAAATAATGAGATGCAAAGATTAAGATCAATCAATATTTTTTCCCTTAATTTCCTCAGAATCTCCACAGCTTTTATTGTTTTGAGAGATAATAGATGTTGACATGTAAAAATTCTTTTTTTTTTCTCTCTTTTCATACGTAATCATGTTTCTGCCCTTGTAGAAATGTTATGAGCCATTTTAGGTCCTCACAGGGTGATCAAACAGATTCTGGCATGTAAGCTAAATCATAAAAAGCTTAAGTACCTGAAAACAGAAAAACCTACCAAAAGACAAATCTAAATTATTATGAAGAAAAAAAAGACCCTGCATTTTAAGCAACAGCAGATTGAAGGGATGTTTTAATGTACTTCTTAGACACAGTGAACAGAGATCCTGAAACAAAGTCAGTGTCATCAAAGCTTGGTGCGATTTAGGATAAAGTATCTGACAAGGCGTTTTGACAGTAGTCCATACAATCATATAAGCTCATCCAGTCCAAAAGGCATTTTTCTAACATGTTGCAAAATATTTATCTGTAGGTAAAATATACTAGTTTTTTAATCTGTCATTTCCCTTTTCCTGCAGTTTTCATGATAAAGGACTTCATCATGACATTAAATTGAATTAAATTAAATAATAATAAAAAAAAACTTCATGCCAGAAAGAAATTAGAATGTTGTAGTTTTTTTAAAATTAAAAACAATAATTAATCATAATCATCTTCTACTTCATCCTTTAGACAAAACTCTCATTGGTAACCATTAAACTAAACAGAGGACTTCATCCAAGTCATGCTTCTTTATTAAATTTATGCCTAAATTACTATTTTTATTTTAAACAGATGGATTTAAACTTTATTTTAAGAGCCGTTTTTCTTAATGAGAGTTAAAGTTAGCAGGATCAGTGTATACATCCCAAATACACAGCTCTGAGAGCAACTAAACAATGGATAAATAGTGAAGAAACCCTGTTGTAAGGCTGAGTGGGATTTCGTACAGTCAGGTGTGGTCTGTTGTACAGCTGCTTGCACCAAGCTGCTGAAAATCCTGTTGTGGCTTACCTGTAGTGTGATTGCCTTCTTGCCTTGTGGGAGTGTACTCCAGGGTGTTACAGTGCATTGTGACGTCACCGCTGTGTGTGATTATACGTACAACAGAAAATACCAACAGTGATGAGGTGCAGGAGATAAACTGGTCAGCATTATGGATTTTATGTAAATGTTGAATGAACACTGAAATGTCTCAGTTATTTGTCTTGATATAATAAAATGCAATAAAATGAAAAATACTCTATAAATCTCAGAGGAATAATATATCACTATTGTTAGTAGAGTTTTTCTGTAGTAATTTCCACTGTAAGTTCTGAGATTTTTTTTTGACTCAGTTCAAAAGAAAAATTAATTTTGAATCTATGAACTGTTTTGGAAACAGAAATTTAAAAATAGTGATACATACGGATTCTTTTTATACATCAAGGAAAACTTTGCAGATTTAGAGTTTCAGAGATAATTCATGGAGCAAAGTGTCCTGGATCTTTTGTACACACGGTAAAACGTAAGTTATTCCTCATACGTCAAAGCACTTAGAAATGGCAATAAATTACAGGTGAAAGAGTTTTAACAGAAACTTTTCACAACACACACTTTGACTTGTCACAGCAGGAAAAACACAAGTGTATGATGATGGCTGCATTCCACCTGAGGGAGGTCCCATTTTTGTGCTTACTGATTTACGGGCTTTCTGGGACTGATACCTGAGCTATCCCTACTTAAGGTAAAATTTTAATACATTTTTGCTTGATGTGAAATGTTTTATTAAAAATTGTTGTTTACTTGAAGAAAATATAAACACACTTGTGGTAATTTTGTGTGTATAACAGTCAGTTTTCTATGCACTTAGTTATTTTAACACTGACAATTGTAAAACTGATATTTAAAAGTGATGCTTAAAACATTTATGATTAATTTAAATAATCATCAAATATTTTGTCAACAAGACGTATGCAGAGATGTGATGTTAGCCTCACACCATATTGAATTTTTGGTTAGGGTCTTTTGTATCCACAGACCCAGCATATAAATTTCACTTCATGTATACTATAGATGTGCTTATTCTTTTATATTACTATATATATAATATATATATTACTTCAGCATTCAAATCTGTGATACTTAAACAACCAAAGCCAGTTCAGTTCCTGACATATAAGACCTCAAAAAGTGCCTCAAAAAAACACAAGTGGTACCACCTTTCTGTACTGCAGGCTGGGGCAACGGTACTTGACAATAAAACTACTCATAAAGTAATCAGTGTGTGCCAATGTGAACTCTTAGGTAAGGTGCTGTATTCCTTCTAATACAGTAATACATTGTTGCAGAGGTTAATTAGTATAATTTTAGTCCATTTTATATTTGCATAGTTACAAAGCTGCAACATTTTCTTTTTCCTCCTCTTTTTCTCATTTAATTCTGAGTGAGGCTGCCCTTTGGTCATGTTCACCTCATCTTTCAGCAGAAGTTATTTTATTATTCTTTTATATCACTCTCTTCTTTTCTATCATTTGTGTATGGATTGATTTGATTTAGTTAATATTTTTGTTTTTGTCCTCCATCATATTTTTCATTTTACTTCTTTCATTGCCTTAAATGAAAAACACTTTGGGCAAACACAAATACAGGTCACTTCATTTCTGATATCAAACTTCTTCCACTTCTCTAAAACACAGTTTAAGGTTAAAAAGGCCACAAATTATAATTAAATCATAGTTACATAGTTAATTGATTTAGTTACAATTTGTTTTTGTGCCTTTCTTAAAATCAGAAGTATATGTCAATCACAAAAAATGAATCAAATCACGAGTTTAAAGACAATTTAATTGTTTACAGGCTTCCTGTAGCATTAACTTTATTCACTTGATACTTTGTTGTATACAAAAAAGCCATGTTACTATTATAAAATCCAGCTCACTACATTCACAGATAAATAGAGATGCTCCAGATGGATTTAAATGACATGTGGGTCTGGTTTAACTTGCTTTTATAAAATTCTTCTCCATTTCCCAGTCTAACACACATACAAACTGCAATAGGCTGAGGTCCTCATCGTCACCGCTGTGCCTAAAAAGGTAATGTCTCCACTATGAAATATCCTCTTCTAAGCCTAGAACATCTCTGGTTTCCAGTAACTCATTTTATGTGAAAATGGAGCTACATTTTCACTCCTCCTCCAAGCCATAGATGATCTGTAACTGAGGCTGACAACCAAAAAGAAGCTTTGTTGGCCAGTAAAGCAAACTCATTTATTGGAACATAAAAGACAAAAGACAACCTGACTAATATACACAGGTACACACACACCAAAAAAATAAAATAAAAATACATGCATGCATCTGCACACAACAGCAGAACTTCTAAGCTGTGAGCATAGCAGCCAACCCTTTGTGGTGATTGGAAAACATTTCTTGTTGTACAGATAGAACCCCCAACTCATTTTTTGAACATTAAGTTGAATGTGAATTTATTATTTTCTTGCTATGGATGCATGACCTACTTACTCTCATTCACACACACACTCCCATTCCCATATACACTTCTAACTGCCATTACAGCAAGGCACGGCATTTATGTGTGTGTGTCACCTGTAGATTGAGCTTTTCCCATCTGTGAAAAGAACGAACAAGTACATGCATGCCGCCCCCGTTTTTTTCTGTGCTCCCTGAGAAGTAGCTATGTAGCTGCTGCAAGGCGTCTCCTGAGACTCATGCGCATGCACACATACACACACATGCCCCACACACACATCAAGTGCAAAAAGAGCGCTGAACATTGCCATCAAAGGTTTCCTGCTTGTCTGTCATCTTCATTTTATTTCTGTTGCTAACAATCGCTATTATAAATTCACAGCTTTCATATGAGTGACAAAGCAAAGGGGGAAAAGTAGGAAAGAGAAAAAGGAAAAAAACTGAAATTTGTATTTTAAATAGGGATGCACGATATATCGGCATTAAAATCGGTATCAGTCCGATATGCAAAACTGGGCCGATATTAATAGCAGATATTTATTTTATATAAACAGCGATGCAGCACTGCATTGTGGGATGTAACTGAAGTTAAAAGCAATGTCAGCTTTGTGGTAATTTTTCACAATGTCAAAAGAAGATACTCCAAGAGCAGTATGCAGTATTTGCAAAGTTAAAGTGATGCGAGGAGGATGCCGTGTCAAATCATTCAACACCACAAATTTAATGTCATCTGAAAAACTTCAATCCAGAAGCTCAAACAATGGTGGGAAGCTAACGCCCCTAATGTTTGACATCGACATCGGTAAATATCGGTTATCGGTCATAACGACAATATTATCAAATATCGGTATCGGACAAAATTTTCATATTGGTCCATCCCTAATTTTAAAGTTATAATTAAAAACAAATATCTGAACACAATCAAGGACCATAATCAATACATAACAGAAACAGACAAAGCTCTTATTTAAGGATAGATGGTTAATTAAATAAAACATATTTCAACCTGCAGGTAAAGTCCGGTTGTCACTGACTCACCAGAACATAATTTTAAAAGGGCAATTAATGCAAAATGAAGTTAATAAGAACAATCTGTGGATGTGGCGACATGTGACTGGCGCTTTAGTTCAATTCATTACCTCCCACTTGAGTTCTTTGGATCAGAGGAGGACGAGACTAAGGGTGAATGTACTGCAGTGATGCTCCACATTTATTTTTAGCGATTACTAGACGCAGTCCCACACTCCTGCGTCGTCTCATTTCCCACTATCACCATTTCTTTTCACTCCCTCCAAACTCCAACTCCTCATATACCCCAGCCTCCCTCTCTTTAAGCAATGGTCCGTGACATTATCCATCCTGTGCACTCCTTCCCCACCCGGCTCCCCCAAGGAGAACCATATTGGCTGCCGGTCTCCACAGCAACTCCATCTTTTTCATTTCATTTTTTTTTTTTTTTTTTGTCTCCAACAAATGGAAAAATGACAAGAACAAAATCTGTGGTGTGCATTTCCAACTGGTGAGAGAGAGAGAAAAAAAAGAAAAAAGACTTATGGTTGCGTAAACTGAAAAAGGAGCTCACACTCACCTCATAACCAACAAGCATGACCCTTGCAAATTCACAAATTTGCCAGCTAACACTAGCTGTTCTCAGTGCACTTGCATTGTTTTGGGCAGAACTATGAAAAAGAATGAAAAAAGTCTATTTGAAGAGGTGGAGGTCAGCTAACATCTGCCCAGAGGAAATTCCCACCGAAACGACCAAGATTACTTATAAGCTAAAACATTAATAAAGCTGACTAATAATGTCCCCTTCTTGTTGTGGTAGAACTAGACATTAACTCCTTTCACATCCTTTTGCTGTAATAAATTACAGGCATTGTTCTACCTTAAAGTTGGTAGCACAGTCAAGTCCACAAACATGAGATGGTGCATCTCCATTGGAATTTCCAGATAATGGGGGGTCGCACCACATCCCATCATTGATGTTTGTTTGTTTTTACCAGTTAGCATCATTACAGATTGTTGAAATTGATCTCCTTCTCTTAAAAAAAGAACTGCATATCATTCATTGCGTACAAAAATCCAGAGTGGGTTAGGTGGGATAGTAGTTGCCCCAAGAACAATATTTAACAAAGTAAAATATATATATATATAAATAAATAAATAAAAATGTCCTAGTGAGTAAGAATTTCACTCACATGTGGCCCTGATTGTGCAGCGCATGACTGTAATAAGCACACTCAACCCCTTACAAGCTCTTTTTAGCACAGCCTTGCTGTCAGGCTAACTTATGACACTCTGCAGGTGGGAACAGCATGTGATGCCTTCTGATTATTTTTAACACATTAAATTATTTACACACAATGATCATGCTGTTTTAACTGTATTGACTGTGCTGTAAATACAAAAGTCTTCTTCACTGGGAAGATATATATATATATA
>JBAMHW010000003.1:15235227-15266480 GCA_037177495.1 Rhadinocentrus ornatus
AGCATCAGCACAATATCATTGTTGCCTGATGTGGAGTCCATGTTTGTTTTTTCCCACTTTCCGAATATGTTTTAGAATCTTCATAATTTATTCACAATTTCGTATTGCACAGGGTGTGCATAGACAACAACTTTGAAATTTCTCCTCCAAATTATTCGCAATATCATCTTGTTTATTCACAACGGTCCAGGGGTGTAATGGCCTTTAGTGTTGCAAAAAACACACACACACACACACACTACTAGGGAGAATTTAGAGTGACCAATTAGGACATGCATGTTAGGACATGCATGTTAGACAGATGCTGGAGATCCCAGAGAAAACCCACGCAAACACGGGGAGAACATCCAAACCACACAGAAAGGCCACTACCCCCCAAGTTCATACATCCCCCAACAGAGGCTCAAATCAGCGGCCTTCTTGCTGTGAGGCTGAGGTGCTAAGCACCACACCATCGTGCAGCCCTTGGCAGGTTGTCGGTATATTTAGCTATTTTTTTAGACTTGTCCAGTGGCACCTAAAAAGCGGCTAGTGACAAATTTAGTGACTTTTTCTGGTGTTATTGGAGACTCTGAGACTGAGGTGAAGACATTTGATTGTTTACTTTTTCCAATAAGTCGCAGAAGCTACCTGGTGTTCCTCCCCCTTTCAGAAGCGCACATGAGACTTGTCCTCGAGCTGCAGGAAGAGAAGGAGATGTTCTTCTTCATAACCAGCCTGAAAATACATTGCATGAAGCTGCAACTGCCTGGGTAAAGTTTGGGTTGACGCCCTGGGGTGGAGCTTTTGGAAGGGGGACTGGGAAAAAGCCTTGAAAGGGGGTTTTTTTTTTGTTTTTTTTTTTTTTTTTTTTTTTATTTAGTATAAAAAAAGTACATATCTTAACTAGTTTGTTCTATTGTTTACTTGATCTAATCTCAAGTATTCTTAAAGACTTATGTAAACAAGTACACAAGCTACTGGTTGTATTTTTTTAGTTGTGTATTTTTTTTGTATCCACAGTGAGTCTGACAACACAGTTTGTGACTGTATCTCTGCACAAACAGAGCTTTAAAATAATGAAAAATGCATTATTTTATTTTTTATTTTTATGTATTTTCCTATATTTATTAAATTATTTTTGTTCTATTGTGTGGATTATGTTACTTTTATGGTGTTCTGACTTCAATTTAAAAAAAAAATAAATAAATTCTCCCCTTAATAATATTAAAAAAATAGTATCACGTACCAAGCACCAGCCTTAGTATCAGTATCGAGTTTGAAATTTTTGTATCATGACAACCCTAGCTACACCATATCACTTAACTGAAATTTAGCAGACTATCAATGAGTTTCTCCCTATCGAAAGTTAATTCGGCATCCATCATACGTCTACTTTGGGCCTAGTCAGTAAAAGTTAGTCTGATGTTGAGTGTTATCATTTGCTCCATCCCCTCTCTCGATGACGACAACTCCAGGAATGGACATAGAAAATGTCACTGTGCCACGAAACAAGTCAGAAAAGTTTATATTTCAAGGTCAGAATGTTACATAATGCTACTTTAACACATCCAAGCCAAGTCAGCTCAGAGATCACCTCCTAAGGGCTGTAGGCGCATAAACTTCATCTCCACCTTCCACAACCAATGAGCAATGGGGTCACATCAGTTCTGCCTTAGACAGCCAGCCAGTTTTTTTCTGTCCGATACAGATACTGGTACCTGGGGTTTAGTTATCTGCCGAAACTGAGTATGGATCCAATACCAGTGTTATTTTATTACTAGGTCTATAAATTCTATTTCAATCTTCAGCTTGTCATGGATCTGACTGACATGAGACTTATAAATTTTTGCTATTGCTAGCGCGTCCAATAACAATACTTTATGTTAAATATAAGATGAACCATGAACCACTAGTTCCCTCCTTCTCAGATAAATAATAAACAAGCGCAACAAGAAAGACGGCGCTAGCAGCAGAGAAGCCGATCAGTTGATCACAGACAGCCGGTCACGGAAAAACAGGAAAGAGAAGAAGAGGGAGAGGGGGAGGAGGAGAAGGCATATTAGTACAGACCTGCAGGAAAGAGTTTATCTTTATTTCTTCTTTTTTTAAATGAAAAAGTGCAAGCCTTGAGCCCTCTCACCGGAAAAAGTGTGGGGTTTGAGGGAGCGTTAATTCCGCTTAAAAATTTAATTACATAAATTAGTTCCTGCTGCTTATTAAATAATAAAAAAACAATGCATGTGTGGCAGTTTACATTTTTTTTTTTCAATTTTTATTTCATTCTTAAGAACTTAAAAAAACAAATCATTACAACAAAATTTTGAAACCCAGCTTTATACATTAGCTTCAAAATGCTGTAGTCAACTGATCACCTAATTTCAATTGTTGTAACTTACTAAAAAATGGACTGTATGGATTTCTATATCCACTTTGACAAATGATTCTTATTGCTTTTTTCTGTATAATAAAAAATGGATTAATGTATGTTTTACATGTACTTTCCTATATTTCAATGCAATACGTCAGATTTGGAACAATCAAAGAATTAAATAATAAATATTGAGCATTCTTGTTAAATGACTCCCTTGCTTTATGTAACGTAGCAAATTATTTTTGCTATTTTTGTTTTTATACCATTAATATGGGGCTTCCATGAAATATTTTCATCAATTAAAAACACCTCAAAACTTAACTTCTCTTACTCTGACAATACTGCTACCCTTCTATATTCAATACGATTTCTAAATTTGTATCTCTATTACTAAATACCATTGAATGAGTTTTATTCAGATTTAGGGATAGTTTATTTTCATTAAACCAGTGTTAAATTTTTCCAGTTCTTTTCAGGCCACCTCTTTCATCTGCTCTATATTGCTACCTGTGTAAAAAAAGTTGTGTCATCTGCAAATAATATACATTTGAACAGTTTAGATACATTAACAATGTAATTAATTTAAAGGATGAACAGTTTCAGACTGAGCACTGACCCTTGAGGTACCCCACATTTTATGTTACATGTACCCAAATTTTATATTATTTATTTGAACATACTATCTTAGGTTCTGTAACTAGGTTGTAATCCAATGAAGAGCAACTCCTCTGATCCCGTGCCATGGTGCCATTGACGTTGAATAATTAGCTCTAAAACCATATTGACTGCAGCTCTAAATATGTATCTATATATCAACGAATCAACAAATTGTCTTAAAAACATTGGCAAAAAATGGCAAATAAAAACAAAATATATAAAATAGCAATTTTTGTTTCCTGGCGTCTGTACTGGGAAATGATGAAACATGTGGATTCCATGAATTAGAGAGCTGGCAATGCATTATCTTTGCTTTTATTTTTACATATTTTAAGCAATACAGACGTGCTATTTGGAAAGCACAGACTCTGACAGCATTATGCCACCTCTGTTTGGTCAGTGTAAAACTGAGTGAGCCATGTCAGCATACTGAGGAGGTAATCTTACCTTTTTTTGTTGTGTCGTCTTTTTTTCCCCAAAAAACATTTGTAAGTCATAGTGGACCAAACTGAATCAAAAGACCAAGATTATGTTTGAGTGTGGGTTGTCTGTAAAGACAACAGAGGCTTGAGGATATAGTGTGTGGGTAGACTGCAGACCACCAATTTTCTGATTATATATTTTTAAGTCCAGATTTGAATTCACTTGTCCTTATATGGAAAATAAAATAAATTTTAAAAAAACTGATATGTGTAAAAACCAGGACGATTTGAGAAACCTGAGGTGGATGATGCTGAAGAAGAAAAAAAAATAAATCTGAACTTACTGCAATCGGTTGTGAGATCTGTCAGAAAAGATTCTCCAAATCTTCCTTTTCCTTTCACCCCAGGAACGAACTGGTGGTCTTTTTTTTTGCACAGCATAGAAAAACCCTACTTTGAATTAGGGCTGGGCGATATGACCTCAAATTAATATCATAATTAATTGAACATGTTATCTTGATTACAATTAATTAGCATTTATTTTAGTATCATTTTATTTTTAGCCTTCATAGCTAACCTAAAGCTTTTGTTTTAAATATTTTCATAAAGAAAGAGCAGATATTGATTTCAAAATAAGTTAAAGAAAGCAGACATTAGAGATCATTAACAAGTGGACCATGGTCTGACTGCAACTGTAAGCTGGGAGTGTAGAACTTACTAATGTTTTGAAATATAGATATATACATTCTTAGCTTGACTGTTTAGCTTAACCTCTTGCGCCTGCACCCTCCACTACCAGGAGTTAAGAGCTTAACATCTGAACCAGAATCTCAGCTAACAGCCCAGGAAAACCATTTCTATGACCACCAAACACAATTAAGACAACAAACAATTAAAAGGCCAGGGGCCTCATTTATAAAACTGTGCGTGGCAAAGCAAACTGCAGGTGGCGTTTACTGCGCAAAAAAGGAAATGCTGCACACTTCTACTTTCAGATTTATCAACGAGTGCCCACGCACGTCCTACACCTGTTTCCATTTATGAATCAGAATCAACTCTAAAGCGGGCGCACGTGAGGGAACGCTTTCCCACGCCCACGTCGGCTATAAATGGTCAGGTGAACGCCTGTAATACATATTCATCACATCACTTCCATGATGGCTAGGGAGGGCAAAGGAGGGAAAAAGTGGAATTTTTCTGGGTGCGAAACTGAGATCCTGATGGACCAAATTGGAAAACAAAAAAAATGTTTAATTTGTGGGGACGGCGTGGGCATTACTAGTATCAGAAAGGCAGAATAGTGGCAGCAGGTGGCAGATGCTGTCATCACAGTGTCAGAAAACAAGGCACGCCAGAGGCATCGGAACATGCGGCTGGTTATCGGTAGAGCATCCGCCTGCCATGCCAGAGACCGAAGTACGAATCCCACAGGGGGAAATCAATTTGGAGAAAAGCATCTGCTAAATACAGGACATCAGTAATTTAGTCATTTGTTTTAATTTATAAAATAAATATGTACCGATACATCCCAGATTGGTAGCAGTTTATTTAGAGTTAAACAATATTTCTTTCTAGTTGCTGTGTGCTCCAGCTGGGTGGGCGGTGCAGAGGACCACCATCACCGCTATTAACCAGGTGGACAAGGAGTTGCGTAAAATAAAGACTGTCTGGACAGAAATTGGGTTAACAATTTTTAAAAGTATTGTGTAAGAATAAATAAATAAGAGAAAATCCACCTCTTGTGTGTTTCACTAGCATCACTTCTAGACCTCCAGCCTCTAGTCTGAGTCCTGCTCTGCTGGAATGAATGACCAAAGCTTACTTTTTGTACTGACTGCTACATGCTGGCAGCAGACTGTCCACCTTATTTTGCTGGATGTATTTTATAACACGCAAATTTTGTTTCACAGTTTTAGTGGTTGAGGTTCTTATTAATATCATCTCCCTTTTTCCTGAAAATCCTGTCCCCCCTTCAAGTTTGGCTTTAATTTAATAAAAGTTGACTATATTTGGCGTACGCTGGTGTTTGTTCCTACGCCAGCTTTATAAGTGAGGCCCCAGGTACACAAAGTCTGAAAAATATGTAAACACAAATTATGGCTCCCCTTGTCCACCCGACAGCATGTACACGGAAAAAACGACAACCAAAAGCACACATCTCACAATTCAAAAACCGTAGGTTTCATCTCACTATGACCAAGATTTACCAAACCAGAGGCAAAAGGTCCAAATTATGCTTCACGTTTGTAAAACATTCATAAAACATCTTACTTTTGCTGTCTTGCCTAAAAACCAGGAAAAACTGTATTTAGTTAAATAAAAAAACAAAAACAAACAAAAAAAAAGTTTCTCATTGCCTTTTGGGAGCAGTTTTCCAATCCAAAAATCACAATTTTCTGACCATGTGCATGGGTTTTGCAAACAAATAGAAATGTCAGTTCTTTTCCTTCTTTTTTACGTGCCAGACAGAAAACATCTCTTCATTTTAATAAACATGCTCTCTCCTGATTACATCAGACGCACCGCTGCTGCAGGACTAGACATGGAAGAGATGTGGACTGCAAGCCTTTGCATGTGGCTTCTCTGTGTTCAGAGCCAGTGAGGAAAAAGTTTATAAAAAAATAAAAAATAGATATCGCACACTAAATTATGCTAGATATAGTCGGTTAATGGATACTTTTATATATACTTAAGAGAAAAAATTAAAATAATTGACATAATCAAGAATACATAACTAACTGCCGAGCCCTACTTTGAATACAAATTCAAGTCCTAAAGCCTGTAAAGCTTTCAAACACAATGCTTCATTAATAACTGACAGCATATTGTGTTTGTGTTTTAGTCTAAACATCCTGCAATTTCAATAATGTTGAATAGGCAGATGCTGAATTTGAAATAGGAAATAAAGATTTAGAATTTGCAACTAGATTTAAAAGCAAATTTACACCAGGTTAGTCAGGGGAACTGTGGGAAATCATTTAGTTACAAGTTTTGGTTGACACTTGATATTCACTCAATCACACCTTCCAGAAAATATTTTTTCCACCAAGACACCCTGGTTCAGATTCACAAAATACAATTGTTTACAAAGTTAAGAACGTTTTAAAAAAGAAAATTCACAACTTTTCACTTTTTATTCAAAGTTTTGCTTGTTTATGCAGTTAAACCAAACAGAGTTCTTACATTTGATTTTCTATTCAGAACTGGCTCAATATCTCACAACTGCGTTGCATGCATTTACTGTGTTTTAATTAGAAGAAGGTTGTCAATATTAAATAGACCATTGCATTGCAACTGAATGCACTGAATTGTAGCAATTAGAAAAATAAAATAATTAAAGGATCAAAGGCTTTTGGATCCTTAAAGTCTCCCAAAGCACAAATGAAGACTAGTTAAATTCACACTGACTTACAACTCAGTCATTCTTCTTTGAGTCGATCATTAGGTGACTGAAGCACCCTGCCATGACAGTTGCAGCCAAATGCAAACAATGGCTCACTGTCCCTGTGGTGATTGTGATGCAGGGCAGTTAAAACCTGCTGTCTCAGCTGACCAACACATTCCTCCTTGTGTGATTCATCACAAACCAGAGGATGCCTTTGAGTGTTTACAGTTCCTCACTGTAGAAGATGTCTATAGAGAGAATAAATATGCAACCTGCAGCTGTTTGTCTCCATCGGCCTTCATCTAGGACATTCAGCATCATAATGGTTGGCCCTTCACTACTGCTTCTGATGGCAACATGTCAGACTTTGATGGTTTAGTTTTATTTTTTTAACTAAAGCTATTCTATTATGACATGATGTTGCTCTCCTGTGACATGACTAAGATCAAAGTGGACCAGAGCTTAATGGGTGCTCCAGCTACCTGCTTCTTGATACCACACACATATGTGTGGAACACTTCAAACTCAGCGAGCTCCAGTTTACCACAAAGAGAATCACATTCACTATTATTTCTCATCTGCAAGAGAAACAACCTCTCTAGGCGCTTTTTCAAAGTGAGCACAGGCAAAGATGAACACAGAGAAACAAGAAAGCAACTTATTAAAAGTAAGGAGGTGCTCAATGAGGGTAAAAAATAGCAGCTGCTTTAACCATGTTTCATTTGATTTTGAGGAATCCAAACATCACAAAGCGTACGCATCATAAAAAAGTGCCTGTTTCAAGTTTGAGATTGCAATGAAGGGGATGCGTTCTGCAGCTGCCCACCCCCAGATTCATTGCATTCCTTACAGAGTCTGAAAATACCAAGTCAACTTTAAATAGGTCATTTCAAAATATGAAAAAAAGTCATGTTCTGAGTTATTAGAGAGGAGGCTAATTCAAGCATATTGATCATCCTTAGCATAATCTTACATTGTAATTCTCAGAACCACTTTAAAAGTTTGACTAGTGTGTTTTTATGTGACTCGGATTTCAGAGGCAGAAAGAAGATGGTAGCATTTTCAATGGCACAGGTTTTAAAGTCTTCAACACAAAAAAAGTCCTAAAGCTAAGAGAAAAAGAAGTCTTTGGGACACACAGGAGAGCCCAGGATATAAACCAAGTTTATATTTTCCTGACTGATGAACGTTACTGAAATTATTCACATAGCAATTTCTCTCTGGCCCACTCCTTGTTGCATCTGTGATTCAGCACTGCTGCAGCAGATCTTAATGATGTAGAATGACTGTTATATGTCTGGACACTTATTGCAGGTATCTTAGATGAACAGGTTAAACACTGTTTTGTAAATATTTTGGTTAAAAAAACAAAAAAACATAACATTGTGTTGAGGACAGGACATATCGAAGAAACGCACCAATAACATTTTACACCTAATGTATCCAATTTGATACACAGTTACTGAGACCTATTGCATCATCATATGGTAAAAACGTTCTCAAAACTGTACAGTTTGATACTTATCTTCTGTCTCTCAGTGGATACCTTTTGGACGGTAATAATTCTGACATATCAAATCTTAATATACCGTATATTAATGCAAAATATTATAATTTAATTCTATTTTGTTAAAGAGCCAAATAAAGACTTCAAATTATTTAAAAAAAAATAATCTGTACATTATTTCTTGGTTTAGGCATTAAAAGGGTTAAGTACAACAGAAATACTGTATTTTAAAGACTATAAGTTATCAAACATTTTCTTGTTTTTATGTAGAATAATTTAGTTATCGTCATAGTCACAAAACAACTGATGCAAGATCCAGAAGCAGTCCAATGGAAAGGGACTGCAAACTAAATCAGGGTTGAAAAGTGTAGAAATCTGAGGTTAAGTCGGAACATTACACAAGTCTTGGTTTCCATCAGTTTTCCTAAAGCATAACAATCAGCTATCTGACCCATATAACTGTAAAATGGACTGCAGCATTTTTATGCACAACAAAATTTGTGTCCTGCAACCACAGAATTACCTCACCATTCATAGCTAGTGATGTTAGTGAGTGAGTGAGATTGGGAGTGAGTGGATGAATGAGCAAGTGCAGAATCAGAGTCAGACACAGACGAGGAATGAGAAGAGAGGCAGAAAGTTGTGAGGGAGACAGCTAATGGGGAGAAACAGCAAATATGCCTGCTGCTCAGAGCTCAGTCCATTGTAAAAGATATATCATTCTCTCAGAGGGAAACTGCAGGATGCCAGCCTTGTTAGCCAGACAGACAGCAGCCTGCATCCCAGCAGCCCCTGCTGCATATTCATTCAGTCTGATTAATGGATCCCAGTCCTGTGGGTGTTCTGTTTCTCTATATGTTTTGAGACTTTCTTTCTCCTGAGATGCAAGGATGTGCATCTGGTGTATTCAGCAAGCAGAACTCACAATCTGCATCTGCAGCTAATCTAAAAGTGTTTGGGTTTTTTTTTTAATATTTGCTTCTAGAGGTTTTTAGAGTTCAAGCTGAGATTCTTTATAATTCTAAGATCATTATGGCATGGAGTGTTTTCCCCTTGAAGAAAATAAATTAAATGTCATTACACTAGCTAAGTTTTATCTTGCTACCGGCTATTACTTATGCTTAGTTTAAATGTTTCACTCAGAATATTACTCTGTAAGTAGTCTTAATCATTGCTCATCATTTTTGGGTGAAAACAGAAATAGTTTTAAAATTACATGCAGGTTTTTTAAAAGTTTCACATCATGAAAACTGTTCAAACACATCCCTGCAAATCGGACTCTCTCAGCCAGTTGGATCGGTTTATTCCCTCTACCAATCACATCTGCCCACACACTAAAGCATGTTGTTTTCAATATATTTCCATTGCTCTTGCAGGAATTATGTTCACTAAAAATCCAATCTATCCCTACACTGCAACTCTTGTGTCGTCATTCCAGACTAGCAAATGATAACATTTAGTCACAGACAAGTGAGCCAAAATAACAAATCCTTTTGCAAAACAATAAGTATGCAGTGTCTTTGTACTCCAAGCCCTATAACAATCTTGGTTACACTAAATACCAGGGTTGCTTTTTTTTTTTTTTTAAATGGCAGCAAATACAAACTAACAGAGAAACTCACACTACACCCAAGCATCAAATCCAATTAGAACGATGAAAATCCTCTGCTGGGGAGGACAGAGGCCAAGCAGATTCCTACAGACAACAAACTCTTCTCAGTTCATCTCTCAGCTGCTCCAGCAGCAGCTGACCTGCCTCTTTAGAGCTCTGCACCCTTTCTCAGCTGCATTATCATCAGCACATCTAATTAGTGTCAAAAAGTACTTTTCCCACAGATGAGTCCAAAGTTTGCACACCATTGCTTGTAATCTGTCACACCCTACCATCTTCCTCAACATGTTTGTGTGAAAACATGTTGTGCAAGTGACCCTGCGACATGAACAAAATGTCCTTTGGGCATCCACCCAAGTCTGTTTTCACGGCCGTTTCCCTTGGTGCATCTACGAGTTTGTTCCAGTTCTTTGAATTTATGCCACGGTTGAGCTTGAACATAGTATGGTGGCATATAGCAGTCAAGTTGGGAGCAGCTTAATATTTAGAGCCAGCATTCGTCTTTTAAAACAGTACCCAGTGATAGTTGGCACATCAGTAACCTGTGAAGAGCCCCAGAGCTGGAACCCGAGCACAACAGATGTGCCAGAAAGGTGGCTGACAAATGCGCCGTTGGTATATGGCACACCTCATCCTGCGATTCTGTCACTCAGACAAAAATCTTCTAAGACTCTTCCTTAAGACTCCCTGTGGTGGTGTGTGGATTTGCTTATTAAAATTAGCGCCATTTTCCATCTAAAAAGGTAAACAACTGCTTTTCTTGACAAGGAGCATGCTGAGAGGAAATAAAATAAGGCAAAAGAAAGCAGAAAAAGGGAACTAGCAAGACTAAGACAGAAACAGGACACAAGAGTGAAGAGGAGGAGAAGACATCACTAAAGGACACAGAGTGAGTGACAAAACCTTATTGGATTTATTTGTCTTGCTCGGCTTCTCAGACGAATCTCATTTATTGTAAGTGACAGCAAGGGAAGTGCACATCAAAAATGAGCCCAGTAAAGATAAATGACTTTTTTCTTTATAATGAACAAGATGTGGGTCCTTTTGTGCAATGCTGAAGTCAAAAATTTGCTAGGGCAGGACAAGAAGTTAAATAGATACCTGTATGTATTATAGATAAAAATAGATACTTCAGGAACATTAAGCATTTAAAAGACAATTATTACATTTCTGTACAAGCTGAAAAGAAATACCATTCTGCAAAGAAAGGAAACTCCCTGAACCTTAACTGTGAGTTGAACTTCTGTGACCCTGTCATTCAAAATGCACTGATTTTTGGTGTTTCCCAGACACACTCTGCCGGATGAAACACACTGTGGCAGAGATCAGATTTAGCTTTTTTACAGGCTGGCAGCTTTAAGGTTCACGAACAGCTGCAGAGATGCTGTCAATATTTCATGTTATCTGAAAAATTCTCTTCTAAATGTCCTTGAAAACACGAGAGAGAAAGCATGCAGAGAACCAGACTTTCAAGTGTTTGTAATGTCATGATGAAAAATGGCATATTGTGACTGTATTTGGATTATATGATCTCCGAACAGAAAGAATTAACTAGCATTTGTTTGCTGTCCTTCTTTGTGGCAAAGGAAGCAGATTGTTCTACAGGATTCAGCATAAATCAACATTCAGCAGCAGAAGCAAGCAGCCAGCCTGCCAGGGAAAGCATAAACTTAATTAAGTCCCACCTTACAAGGTGTGTATGCACTTGGAGGCCTGTAATGAAAGCCTAATGCCAGCCACAAATTGGTCCAACAAGCAGCTAAAACAGATGCCTGACAAGTCTCGAATACAGCCCCAGAGGGGAAACCACAAGATTCCACAGTTAATACAAAGGCAAAGGACATTACATATCAAAGATATCCTCCAAAAGCAAATGCTGAGGTATGGATTGAGGCTTCAGATAAAATATGTGATTTCATGATTTTTTATTTAAAATTTTCTATATGACCTACAACAAAATTTGTAGTATTCTTTCTAATTTTAAAACTGACTTTTTGATCAGTTGACTCAAAGGTCACGTGAAGAATTGTCCCTAATCTTTAACAGTAGCATTACGGAAACAGCTTACAGTTAGACAGCAGATTGTTAAAGTTAATGGGCTTCTACCAAAAGGATCTACATTTGACATCAACAGATCAATTTAATCCCTGAGTAACATCTAAGCAAAGAGATGGGCTTACACTGACTTATTGCCACAAAGGTAAATCTCACAAATCAAGTTTACACACCTCGATATCGCCAGCACTTTGCAGAAAGAGTCTTTGCAATGCTGGCAAACAGGAGAAACATACAAAGCAAAGAGTGTAATTGTCCAGGCAGTAATAGTGATGAATAACCTGCAGTAACCATTGAAACAGCATGTCAACATTTTGTTTAACACCTTAGAATAAGCAATATAAATAATTAAACTGGTGTCAGTTTTGATTACATTACATTTCAGAGGAGTTTGGCAACAAATAGTCACAAGGAGCGCAGGCATAAACAAGTCTGTACTAGGCCCCAAGAATGCAGCTCTGCAACAATTACTCAAGAATAGCAGCATCCACAATAACATTATCCACTTTACCCCAGTTAGAAACAAGTTCCACTGGAAAAAATAAGATAAAATACAAAAACTACAGGCAAGCATGTAGTTTGACAACAATTACATTCAAAACTAAAAAAAACTATTCACATTTTCAGTGAACCTACAGAAAATGCTTAGTGTTGCTCCCAAAATGGCAGTTCATCCTCAAGAATGTATGGTCCAGGAAAGAAGATTGGTCCTGGGAACGTTGCAGTCCTCAGAACTGGCCAGAATGCACCAGCAAAGACAAATCCACCACACAACCATTAAACTTGCTGCTCATAATAATTATTAATAATCAATTCTAAACATAAAATTAAAAAAGAACAATTATTTCTTGTCTAAAACTTAAAAGGGGACATCCTTTTTATGACATCTTAGAGTAGTTACAGCTGATAAATAATTCCGTATTTGAGTTGTGTATGATAATTATTCATAATTCCTCTTCAAATGTAAGACATTTGAATTACAATAATTTACTATGCATGAGGCTTTGCAAAAGACTGCTGAAAAAACAGCAAAAATGTTGCTTTTAAGGATTTATTAGCTTCCCAAGGCTAACATGGGTAGAAAAAACAATGATAATTCTTTGCAGTTTTTCAAATAAAAAAAGTAGCTTTGATGTGAGAATTTAGCAGGAAGCTGGCAAACAATGATCTGATTCTGCATAAATAACCATGTGTATCTGTACTTAATGTATAACAATAAAAAGGAGAGCTATTATGGAATTATGGGGTAGACTTTCCATTGGTGTTGCACAGGGATTCGCTGAGCTTAAATAAGCTGGGAAAGCTTCTGCAGCCTTTGAAAGAACAGGAAACACCACACTCTTGACCAGGTGAAAAGGTGGAGATGATTACAAAGATGTAAGACTTACAGCATGGAAGTATTTAAACATTTTTCTTATTCACTTGCAGCGACACAAGCACACAATTTCTTATTTGTGTAGATGTAGCACCAAGGCTGGGGAAAGAGGCAGGATAAACAGTGAAAATCTGTACAGTCATGCAGCTTGGTTTGAACTCTCATGAGGCAGTAAGAGAAGATGTTTAGCATTTAACTTAATCCAGAGCAACACATTTCACTGTTCACACACTTTGCAACATAAGCTCCTTCATTCCTCTGAGGTTTTATACTGATTTTATATTGTGTGACTCGATATGCCAACAGGATCACACACTATTTACTGACCAAACAGTCCCAGAGACAGACAAAATGACTGGGTTGGATCTTGCCACTTAAAAACAATCCAGAGTTTTGTATAGTTCTACTAAACAAATTGTATTTTAAAACGTTAGCAGTCTCACTACAACCATACAGTGTACTGGTTGTGAATACCTGTGTCCCGTTTAATTTTGTGAGAGATTAGAGGAGATGCTTCTCAGATTGTCAAGCAACCTTAGTTGTTTTTTGTGCAGGTATCCAAAGGTGCACACTTGTAAACATGCTCAAACATTCCCTGAAATGATTTGTGAATGATAAATGCTCTAAATATAATCTCATTTTGCATCCATAAGATAAAATGTTCCAGTTGTATTATACCATTGCTGCTACCTCTCGTACATAAAATGCATGCAATTATTTTCATTATTATAAAACATTTTGCCTTTATATACTAAAGATGTTGAATTCAGAGTAAACCGTTTTAATTCAGAATACCTACATATATATTTAACATGAAATTTCACAATTTATGTCCTACTCAATTCATTACTTTTTATCCAATAGCTTAAGCCATCATTATCTTAGCAAAGGATAGGCATAATTTTATTTTAAATGTTTATTTGGATGGGACAGTGCATATTAATTCATGTACAACATTTTGCTGTGAATATGCCAGATTTAGAAATCCCATTATAAAAAAAAAAAAAAAAAAAGGTCAGAAAAACAAATCAGAGTAGATGAGGAATATGAAGAGTAGCAAATGGTTTACATTCGCCTTTCACATACATTTGCACTTTCAAATGTTCGCAGCTTCAATTAATATGCTCATGTAGGTGTGATAAGATTGTGGTTACCATGGTAGCAACACACCCCCTTCAGTTTTGGAACGTGATGAAAAGACTTCCCAGTGTACTGCAGCCTCATGGCGAAATTAGGTAATTTTAGAGAATTAATGATAAACACCTTTGGATTATTGTGTCATATTGGCACAAACATATTTTATGTATATAAATAAGTTATATTATTTATTTTGAATTTTCTTTTTTACAACATCCATGATATTAAAAAAAAAACTTTAGTCTGAAAAGTTTACTAAAATCATGCTCGAGTGAAGGCATGGGTCAGTAGTATGGATCTCATGTAAAAATCAGCTCCTATTAATTTAATTAAGCTTTAAAAGAAACCCCGGCTATTAGGCACATTTTGGCATTAACATTTACAGTAGTTATTTGCTACTTTTCTGAACTACGGAGGTCGCAATTATTTTACATGCACAATGCATCCTGGGAGATTATGTATGACGGGTGCTTTCTAGACTAGAAAAAAGGGAGGTAAGGGTAAATGCAATTTGTTTGTGGAAAGTTTTTCTTCTTAAATTGTGGTTCTACATAAACATGCTGCACTGAGCTGCTCTTTGTTCCAGTTTCCTGTCAAAAAGATACAAAAAAACAACAAAACAAAAGCAATGTGAGTCTTTATCATTTTCTGAGCGGTACAAAGAGGAAAGCTGAATACGGTAAAGTCTGTAGACATGGCACAGCTTCTCAAAGATCCACGTTTATGTTCTCCCAACTTCTCTTCTTTGAGTCGGTTTATTGACCACAGTTGCTAATGGAGCTAATGGTGCTTGCAGGTAAAAATGAAGACTGAAACAAACAACAGAAAAAGACGCCAGACCCAGTTCAGGATGGTGGTGAAAAACACAGTGAGAAACATTAAACATGCTGGATACCATCGAACCAACCCTGAACCATCAGACCGACCCTGTACATGGAGGAACCTGACAAACCAGGATTAAATGGAAGTGGACTGATGGTTTTCCTCGTTTTTCAGCTTCTTACTCAGTCAAACAAACGGCCTCAAAGTTTTCATGTACCGTTATATACATGAAAACTTTGATATATCTGTTAACACAGTTAAACATAATCAGCTTATTTGTGTGATTTACCATGTTCACTTCGCATTATTATATGATAATGAGCAAACATTTCAGAGTGTGCATTATTGGTTAGCAGCTTCTAAACAAACAGATATTTCATTCGATTCCCTCATCTTCATCTATCCAGTTGTCCTCAACTTCAAGTGTGTTTTCATTGATTTCTTCATCAATGTGTTCCTTGTCAGTTGGATAGAGAAGATGAACAGAAAACACTGAGCCAGTATACTCCTATAGAGCACAGAGACCGCTACAACCTTTAAACATCATTACCCAGAACGTATGAGATGTAAAAAACAATGGCGGCATATAAGTGAAATTAATTGTTCACAATTATTAAAAATTAAGGAGAATAGAGTATTTGTAGCGACTATCTAATTCCATTTAGTCGCTCTGGGTGTGGGGGATCCAAGTGATAACACGCTTTAATGAATCAATGTCCAGACAAAATATAAGTTTGGGATGTGTTCCCATTTATTAACTGACTGCAATACCTAAATAAATGATGAATGCAGCGTTGTCTAGTGGAAGTGTTTACTATCGAAGCAGTAAAAACACCCCGTGCACTGTCACCTCCACGCCTATATGCACTTCCCTCACCCCCGCCACCAATGGTCGAGGGAAAAATAGGTCACATGTGCCATTCCAGCGTAAACAAACACCACCACCACAATAAACCTGAACCAAATAATAAAACGATAAAAAAAATAATGTATATACAAGTTGTTCTAATATTGTCCAATTTTTAATTTGATGGTTTTTTTGTTTGTTTTTTTGCAATTGAACAAAAGAATCACAAGCCTGTAAAATCTGCTCAAGCTGAGTAGTAAATGTCACTGTGTTGAATAAGCTACTTGGCATTTGGTGTATCCTCTGTAAGTGGCTGAGGGGTCCCTGCCAGTCACCATTGGCAACACACTTACTTGCTCTCTGCTCCGTTTCACGAATATTGCCTTAAATATTGTTTTAAGGCAATTTTTTGTTTGTGTTTTTTAACCAAAACTGCATTCATTTACAGCCATCTGCTCTTCCCCAGTGTTGAGTTTAAGTTAATAAATTATTTGCTGATGGAGACTGAAAATAAAGCCAAAACTAATTTGCATCTCATATTGAACTAATAAGTTCATTCTTTTAAAAAGGTACTTGATTTCCAGCTAAAATCCCAAGGATGTCATGTCAATCTGCAATTCACAGGAATCAGAATGGTTGCCAAAATAATGGCATTATTAAGGGATAGCTCATGGAGTGGAATCAGTGAGTCAAGAGGTAACAGTGCTGTAAGTGAAAGTCCCTACAAACCTGAATATTGTTTGTAATGAGAGTGACACATAGATTTATGAGGCTACTGATTTGCAGAAGTTCTGAGTTTAGGCTGGGAGGAAAACTGTGAAAATTATTGTTTGTAATCTGAAGCTAGTTGCCTTTTCATCTCAGCTGACATAGAGCAGAGCTTTCTGTCCATCCTTCCTGTCAGACAGCAAGAAGTCTAATTAGGGAGATGACTCACTGGCAGAGTCCTTTGCGCACAATAATGAAGCCAAAAATCTGGAGCTCTTCAGGATCGGAGCAACACAGGCTGCAGGTTATTAACACCTCCTCATATAAGAGCCCAATCAATTAAAATCAAGATGAAAAAAAATACTGGATCCGTGACTAATTGAGCAGGTAGGTGATGACAAACAGACATTAAATGCCCACGTATGATGAGCTAGAGGTGAAGAGGAGACATCCTATGTAGTGTCGGCAGGCTCCTATCAGGACTGATTAGATTGAAAACCAAAGGCTCCACACTGAAAGAGCTGTTGACAAGTACCTTAATAGCTTCAACTGCTAGCTAGACCTGCTGGCTGAGAGAGTGATTAGCAATGGTGATGATGGTCTACATTCCCTGACATAGCAATAACTTGGTGGAAGAGAATAGGATGTTGAGCAGCTTTATTAGAAATGAGCAAGGTAAATCACACTGCATCTCTAAGTTATTGGTGGTGACTAGATGTGGGGCTGAAAACTAAGCATTATCTTTCCCAACCACATTTAATAATGAAAGACAGAAAAGCCAAGAGCTTGTTAACAGAGCAGCAAATATATGTTTTTAAAGAACTTACATACTTAGAAAGGGATTCCTTGAAATGAATAAAAGAACATGTCTGTTTATATATATTATTTGTGTGTGTGTGTGTATGTGTGTGAGCTGTTTCCCAAAAATAAATATTGTAAGAAAAAAATGTGGCCCGTTCCTGTTTACTTTACTCAGTGTTGTGGCCAAAGAGTGAATTACTCATAGGTAAGAGTAAAATTTGTCACTGTGGCAACAGCAAAACTCGACTGCATCAAAGAAATGCTATTGCCCAGGAAAAAAATAACAATTTCAAGTTCTTATATTCACATCATTGCAGACTCACTCAAAGGAGCTGTCAGGCTGACAATTCCTGGTTTCCACATGCCTAGCAGTCTCCGCAGGAGGATTTCTGCCTCTGGTCGACTCAACACGGACAAGGGGACTCTTTTTCTCCCAACACAGCCCAGCGGCTGCTGCTCGCCTAATGAGATTATGCCCAGCTGCTGGCGCATCTCCTCAAGAGTGGATGGGACCAATTAGTTTGCGATCCTCCCAAAAGAGAGACAATTACCATAGTGTGTCAGACTCCAAGGTAATAACAAACATGCATACATTTAATAAGGACCAAGGAGGAGGGAGAGCTTCTTTATGACGCAAGCGGTTGACCCAATATCTTGCAACAGCAGGACGGTTGGGGTTACAGGAAAACATTCAATCCTTTTTGCACTGATGCTGTAAAAAGAGACTCCATTATTGAGCAGAACACAGAGAAATTAACAGTGACAGAGTCCATTTGGTCAGTGGGCTGGAAAGATGGCATTCAACTGGGCCAGACAAACTAACAAATACAGAAAAAAACAAAAAAAAATAAAAATAAACTTCTTCCTCTGACCTGTGTAGCACTCACATTGTAGGATGTATCACACTCGTGTAAAATCCTACATGCAAAGCAAAAAACAAAATAGTTTTTAAAGCCAAAAAAGTTTGTTTAAATTTAAAGCATTTTTTCTAGAAAAATGTTCTTTTCTCTGTAATCTATTTGTGATTTTCTTCCTTTTTTGCTTGACATTTACCTTATTCTCACACATATATACATATAATGTAAAAAAATAAAAAAATTTAGAGAGAGAGAGAGAGAGAGAGAGAGGGAGAGAGAGAGTGTGTGTGTTTCATGACTGTGTCAGTCATTGGAGCCAGTGTTGCAGCGAATGAGGTGCAGTGATGCATTAGATAAGTAGTTTAAGAATTGGGCTTTTCTTGTGAATGTTTGCTTGTCTAATGTGTGAGTCAGCTTTAAATCACTCCTGCACAAGCACAGAGCAAACACCAACCAATTCAGCTACTCCCCCTTTACAACACTCCATTATATTACTTGGTTAAAATAAATATTGTACAAAACAATTAGACATGAGTTGTGCAACTATTAGTGGATCAGTGAGCATTGCAAAGTAGCAAAAAGAAATTCTGTAATTGATAAAGTATCTGAAGTGGCCCCTTTTGCTCAAACATAATTTGGTGACTCTTTTACAGAAATAAGTTTGCATTTGAGGTATTTATGGTTTGGAGAAATGCTGCAGGGGCTTTCAAATGCTGAGTAGCCAAACTAGGATAAAGAGAAATAGATAGGACAGATGAAAAGCAAAGACAGAAAAATATGGATGACAAAGAAAATAATTCAGATTGCCAAAAGGGTTACAGCATTGCACGGTTGCACAACTCCTCCCTGCACCGGTAGCGCAGTGATAATGCAGTTCTATTAAACTGAATCAATATCATCACTTCAAAAACGTGCTATTTTGGATAAAGAGCTGTTTTTTAGAACCTTTGCAAAGCCAATAATTTGTTCTAAGTATTGGTGTCATGGTGAGGATCGATCGCAGAGTGAACAAGCCAGGACTGAGTGTGTTCACAAATATTTATTTTCCTAATTGATTGATTAGGCTTTGTTGTTGTCAGGACACCTGTAGTCCTACGATTTTGCCACAGCAAGAATGTCCAACCTCCAGCTGAGCTTCAAACTCATACCGGTGTCTGTGGAGCAATACTCTGCATCAACACTGACTCTAAAACTCAGTAAGATGAGAGTGAGTGTCTTGGTAAACATGTTTGGGTTTTTTGTTAGTATGTGGTGAGGCTGTGTATAGTCCTTTGGTGGCTTTTTTAATGTAATTATGCAACTCTGAAACATTGAGGTTGCATTCAGAAAGCGGTCAGTCATACATTCTTCATTCAATTTGACAGCCTTAGTGGTGGTCTATCTTTATTCCTCCGCTGCTTACAGCCTTGATTTTACAGGCTCTCGGCAGGGCTGTGTGTGGCTTCAGCATATCTCTGCCAGCACTTTTTTTTTTACCACAGACGTCAATTTCTAGCTCAGTCTATGAGCCAACCCAGCTGCTCTATTCTGAGCCACATACATGGCTAGTGTGTCTGGAAGAGTCTGATAGCATAACACAAGACAGTAACTGCTACTGCTGTCCGTATGGTGTACATGAGGGAAAAGCTCCAGAAGCTATGATTAAAGTCAGCATAGACTTGCAGAAAGTAATATAGTTATTATAATATAATATAGTAATTATAGTTAACAAATCCTACTAAAATGCAAGATTAAAGCCAGATGTGCATTGGTTTTCATATCAAAACACTCAGATTGCCTACAAATCTTGGTCTGCATCACATTACATCATAGTCATTTAGAAGATGCTTTTCTCCAAAACGAATTACATCTGAGAGAAGGGCAGTAGCGTTAAAGGTCTTGCCCAAGGACCAACTGGAAGGTGTTAATATTTGTCCCCTGTGGGATTCAAACTCGGGTGGGAGACAGATGACCTGCCAACTGAGCAATCCAGCTGGGTTCACCGCATGGCATTATGGGTAAACATAACTAAAATATGTGGGACAATATGCGGCTCTGGATGGGAGAAGAAATGGTTCCCAGTTGGACTTTGAAGAATTCAGTAATAGTTCTGATAGAAATATGGTCAAACCAAGATCTGGTGCAGCTCCATATTTAGCTGTTATGTGGTAGAAAACGAAGTTGTCCTGCATTAACCAATAGATGAACTAGTTTTTTCCTTTGTCGTGTATCTCGTCTTTTCCTTCAAAGTATCCACATTTAAGAGGCAAATATAGGAAGCACAGGGATCATTCAGGTTTTTTTCCTTCAATCACATTCAAGCATATGAATCATTCTGCCTTTATATTGCCTTTGCACTTGTACAAATCCTAATATGTGCTTACAGATGTACTTATCTGCACATCATACATAATGGCATAAGCATAAGTCCTCAAAAAAGGTCCCACAATTTTCAAGGCACTAATTCTAGTTGTTCTGCATCATTTTATGCTTTTGAGCCACAGCAGAGGAGCGCTTTATAGTGTGTTTTGGTGCCTCAGCCAACTCAAGTATCTAACGCTTACTCCATCCTAGACGCTAAGAGGCATAAAGCCCCTGAATTTACCCTGCACTGGAGGAGAATTCTATGTGCATCTTCAAATGCCCTTTTCCTTTCATGTTTTCATGCAAAAGGTGATGACTTTATCAGTGTACTGAGCTCTCTATGTTTCACTGCTCCCTTGTTACAGCCACTGTTTTGTATCCAGTCCTTACAGAATTGGTTTGGAGTCCAAAAATTTCTGTCAGAGCTGCCTCTGTCTTGTAGGGCATGTCGGGTATCTATAGCAACTGTATCAGGGACAGAAACACAGTGCTCCCTGCTATATTTAAGGACATTGTTAAAGGAGATGTACACTGCAAAGTAAAAGGAAATCACACTGTTCTACAATCCACTTGCTCTTAGTGATAAAATGTGCTGCAGAATCATGAGAAGATTGTGAGACATTTCACTGTTGTTTGTTTCTGGGCTCTTTGGTTGATTTTAGGGAATTTCTCTTCTTATGGTACTAAGCTGTTAAGTTAGAGGCTATCTACTCTGCGATTATATCATAGGATAATCAGAAAACAGCCCTGAGAAGTTGCAATCATTGCAGTCATCGCAGCTCTACAGCACAGCTATGATTAGTTTCTCCTAAATTCTTTGAGATTATAAGTAGGACACACATAATCATTACAGAACTAAAGAAATAAAAAAAAAGAGGTCTTTAAAGCAATCAACGCACAACAACAAAGACTTTCAAGTGAACTTGAGACATTTTGTTACAAAAGAAATGTTGTTGCTTCTTCTGTTAGAGAAACAGGAGGAGAAAGTCCTTATCTTCTCGTTTTTTGTTGGGGTTTTTTTTGACACTGAGCAGCTAAGACAAGACTCATCACATTTCCCCCTGCACCGCTGGTGCCAAGGGGAAAGAGGTCGAGCAGTGAAGTGACAGGTGTTTAGCTTTGACTAGTGAGGCTCTAAAGCTGGATAGAGCCCTCAGGACAAGTACAAGCCTCCTCAACTAAATCTATAAAACTGCTGACATGGAGATAATGAGAAAAGCTAACTCCCGAGAGACTGCACAATAACAAAGATCTAAGAGACGTATTAGTAACTCTGAAAGAAGAAACAAAAAACAGCTGATGGTTGTGCTGGACAAAACAGAGAAAACATTAGGCACCTTTTGATTCTGGTAAAGGATGAGTCAGTCGTGAAAGGTAAATTTCTTGTAACTTTATTGTAAAGTGAACTATTCTGTCTTTCAGTACGGAATATTAACCAAAGAGTTATCTAATCATTTATAAAAGATACAAACTGCTGTAACCAATGGTACTGTGGGGTAAACAAAGCAACATTTTTGTGGTCACATATGAAAATGTATTTTCTCTGGTGTCAAATAAATCACACGTACAGAATAAAAGTTTGAGACAACCAGCTTGCTCTATGTGGCTGTGCTGAGCTGGTCACTTGGCAACAGAGAAAAACCAATGAAAATAACACTAACAGAGGAAAATAGGAATAAAATCCTGACACAAAATATCAACACAAAGAATGACAGAGTACACACATAAACGTGTTTCTTTATTTGAGTGTATGCTGCACTGACTTACAATTGTTCCCTGGAGCATTACAGAAACATAATCACCATTTCCCTGAATCCAACCTTTCCCATAACCTGATCTCCATCTTATCCAGATCTGAAAATCGTGCCTCCAAACTAAATTTTAATGAGATGCATAATGGGGACTGTGGGGAATGTTCTGTGTCCCAGCGATGTTACTCTGCCAACAAATGTATGTCCCCACAGTGCGTGTTAAACAAGCTCAGACACACACACCTCCAGGGCTCCCACAGATCCAACGGAACCACCTCTGATCCCTCTTCTCTAATACTGACTAATGAGCACATGATGAGAGATTTATCAAATCTCAGCTTGTCTTTAACAGCATCAAAATCAGAGTTATACATCGCTCCAAGAAATAAGCAGAGGAGAAAAAAGCAAAAACAATCCCAAGGTAAAATTATGGTGGAAAATAAATTTATTTTCACGGTAAGATATGTTTCATAGGCCAGCAGGTTCATTTTATATAAAATAACCATAAAGTGGTTGTGATGCAGCAGTGGCACTCCCATAGCCATTTCCTGTATACTCTAATGAGTGCCCCACTGCCTGTGTAATCATCCCTTTAATCTGCCCCCCAGCTTTTACAGAGTGGTATTTAAGACATTCAGTGTGTGAAGAAGCTCAGCCGGGTTCCTCCTCTAAGGGCCCAGTTTTTCCATGTGATGCAAACTGAAGAGCAGATTGTAAACGTGCACGCTCTCTGCACTGTGCACCTTTCTTCCACTCATCCTTCCTGTATCACTTTTCAGCATGGATCTTCTCTCTGCCCTCAGATCTACAGCATCTATATAATCTGATCCTCCATCACCATGTGGCTGGTCTGCATGCATGGGGCTGCTACGGCTTGATTCATTGGAATTCCTTGACACTTTTTTCATTTAAAAACAGCTCTGCTGAAATAGACAACGAGACACTTTTTTTTGGTAGAAAAAAATAAATTAAATAATCAAAAAGACATGACAATTACTCAATAAAATGGATTAGTGCATCTAGGATTGTTTAAATGTAGAGTTAAGGAAAAGGTGTGAATCTGTGATAACATGATACAAAGCATAAGGAAAATCATTTACTGAAACAGTTTAGTAATTACACAAAAAAAGAAGCTGAAACTGGTCATTACTTTCAGTGTTGGAGGACTTTTTTTAAACAGCCATCCCTTAGTTAGTCATGAAACATCCATTAACAATCTTAGAAAACTCTGCTCCCATTTACTTTCAGTCTGATGATAAATACTCACATGACTCATTTTACCCAATTAACAGACAGAAGTTTAAAATGATCTAATTACAGTGTTATAAAGTGCAGGTCTGCCAAAGATGCTTTTTTTTTGTGTTGATGACTGCTGGATAAAGGCAAACTTGCCATCGTAAGTGCCAGCTTTTCCAGTAGGGTTATGGACAATTTGTCCAATTGACTGCATAGAATTTAAACAGAGTAGAGAGACATTAAAGGTTTAAACCAATCTTGTTCCGAGGTTATACGAGATTATAATGTGCTAAACAAGATGAAATTATCTACAAAAAAAGCTAACTACAGCATGAAGAAATTAATCTGAATTTAGGCAGGTGGCATCCAGCATTATCACCCACACTTTCAATAGCAGCAAGATTGTGAGGGAATCCAGATGAGACATTTTACTGATCTTTTGCCATTCTTTGTGACAGCCAGTGACAAGAGGCAGCAGGTTGCTTTAGCTTTTGAGTAGGTGAAGGCTCTCCTCATCCCCTTTATGTACAAAAAGAAAAAGAAATAAAAACAGGTGAGCACAGAGGAGAGGGGAAAGTTTGGCAGCTGGGGTCCTAGCAGTCTTTTCAGGCATTCATTATTTAGCCCGTCTAAAAATACATCAGAGGCTGCTGCCTTCCAGCACATGGTGAATCTGAATTTCACAGCACCCAGCTCTAAGCAGCTCAGTCTGATCTGAGAAGCTGCTTCATCTACTGTACATCAAGGTTGCACATATCTGCACTGACACATGCAAATAAAATGCCACAGATGCACGAACAGACATGGACGTTTTAAATCAAAACAACAAAGAAAAAGAGGGGGGAATTCACACATGTAGCATGATACAGACATTAATTTTAAAACATGCCATTATACTTTAAGCGAAATTCTTTTAGCATCTTCAACTGCGCAATCACTTGTGCATGCTGGCTAACCTGCCAACAGCACTAAACTGTGACTGTAATTTGTACACAAGGAAGGACAGCTCACAACAACTCAGAAGAAATAGTTACGTGAACCAGATATGCCTCAAAGGCAGCGTCCTCTTAACACCATGTATCCCTGATGAATTTCACATATTACTTCTTGTTAGAAGGTGCTTTGCTTCTTACGCAGTCCATGAAATCAAACATCCAACAGGTCACAGATTGGACAGTGCACACTGTTAATTGCATTGCGAACAGAATGTCAACTTAATTATTTCAGCCGTAGCTGGAAATGATGCCTTGCAAATCTATTAGACACGTATGCTATGCGAGTCATGTTCTGAGTCTCACAAGTCGATAAGCAGAGCGTCCGCCAGGATGGACAAGCAATCCTAGCATGCCAACTGTCATTTAGGCATCTGCAACACAATGTTAAAACATAATTCTGTTGTGATTCAGGCTGGTCCTTTATGTGCTTCTGTTCAGAGTTATTGCTCCGGTGGACCTCACTTCTGCACAAAGCAATAAGCCAAGAATGAAATAATATGTCCTCACATGAAATATCAACTAGAGATAAGGACTTTTTTAAATACTGATTAATCTTTTCATCACTATTTTTTCATCTCACCAACTATAAAAAGAAAAATATATCAATTTCAGAAAATCATTAGGATTCACTCATAATTATTCATTCATCATTAATTTTTCCCTTTGGTGGTTAAATAAAACTGTTTAAAATTAGTGAACAATGATGAAAATATTACTGACTTACAAAGAAAATTTAAACAAGTTCACTCTGCAACTGACTAATCTGCAAGGGAAATTATTTTACATGAAGGCTTGTTGACCGTCGTGATCAAATGATTTTAATAAAGAGAGGTAACTGCTCAGTGACCTACAGTTTGCTTCAAATTAACCAGTTCTGTGTGAAAGAGAAGTCAACAGATCAATTTTGCATGTGAGCACTTCATGGGAGAAGATCTATTCGAGAGTCAAACACTAATCAGAATCCACTTCACTTTTGCAACACAGACAGTCTGTCAATCCTTGCCTAAAGCCATGCAGATGAACATTGAACATCTTTACGTGCTAGAGTGCAAGTGAATAGACTATTCTCCAATTTGCCATGCATACCGGGTTTTTGAAGCAGGTGAGGTTTAAAACTGCATGCATAGGAGGAAATCCTGGCATATTCATTTATTACAAAACTCAGCACTATTCCGCATAAAACGCAGCAGCACAATTGCAGCCGTGCCCCAGTTATAAGCAGGGACTGATGGAAAATCAGCTTTGAGGGAGGCAAAGAATCGACCTGGGAGAAGGGACGGGGGAAGAGAAAAGCAGACTACTTCAAAGAGTGAATGTGAGCCAGTGGCTCCAAGCATGCTGATTGTACATGATGTGAAATCTACAGTAGGATCAGCCTGACTGAGTAGATGGAGCTGAGATTTTTTCTATCACTGAGGCATACATTTCATAACTTTGAGAAAAATATCCTGACTGAAAAAAAAAAATCCTGCTAAGATTGCCATTCAAGATTAAGCAAAGAATTTTATTATGTCCAGCTAAACTGGATCTTCTATTTTAAAATATTTCTTGAATCTCAAAATACAATGCAGATGTAGTTTTCTGCAGTAGAACATGTTGCATGTAAATCTTTGCTATTTAGCGGACAGCATAAACTTTTAGCATGAGTGAAATTCAACCGCTGCTAGAACTGACAGGAGGGGTCATTTCTTTTTCTTTTCTCTTTTCCTTCCTTTTTTCTTTTCTTACTTTGAAGTGTACCTACTGTTGAAGATGCGTTATGACTTGTAGGAATAACAGCACTGCAACATTTTCCAACACTGAGTCATTCTTCATTATCTGAAGGGGCGTGCAGAAGTATCTGCTTTTGTAAAGCATGACATAAGAACACATTCACTATGAAATGACATTTGGTTAACCAAGGTTGCCCATTGTTTGCTGGCTTTTCCAAAGCCTGAAAACAATTAGATGCACATAATCCACAAATCCAAGAAATGGTGCAAAAGTCAACAGACAACTTAAGTTTATCTTCTTACAATGATGTTCAAAAATGACTGCTTGGACTGCTTTTAGTCTATTGAAGTAACAGTGCTTCCATACATTTGCAGTGAAAGAATTTCTCATTGAGTTGTATAAACTGTGCTACTACAACAAATGTAAATGCTACTGGTAATTTCTCAACCACTGCCAGTACAAACATCAGAACAAAGGAAGTGCTCGTATTTTTAGATATTTAAAGTACAGGTTGAGCAGAGTTGTCAAAAGTATTCACGTTCATTACTCAGGTAGAAGTATAGTTACTAGGGTTTAAAAAGACTTCTGTAGAAGTTCTAGCATTAACTCAAGTTTTTTACTCAAACATGTAAAAGCACTGGTTTCTAAACTACTTAAAAGTATAAAAACATTCTAAAGGCCATGATGACAACAATAATTATATATTCAAAGTGTTAATGTTAGGATGGTATATGCTATCTGTTCTCTTAACTCTGCCAAGGCCATCTTTGTACTAGGCTATATATGTCTACTTTGTCCTTGATGGACTGGGATGTGATTTGTGTCATGCACAGGTGCGATGGATCATGTCAGGGCCAGACTGGGACAAAAAGTCAGGCCAGGTGTCATACTATATTCTCATCACCACACCAACTCATATACGGTACGCATACGCTCACACTTGTAAAAGTGTGCACATGCAGTCCAGTCCTTTTCTCACCCACACCAGAAAGACTTAACACAACAGCGACAACTCCTATATTAAGAGGGGTTCCTAAACTTTTTCAGGCAGCAGCCGGCCTGTGGAGATATCTTTGGTTCAGCAGGATCGACCGAATAATTTATGCATTAAAATAAGCCATGTCATTCCCAAGTACATGTACTGCTGTGAACAGTATATGTGTATAAACTAGTATACCCAAGCAATCTAAGTATTACAATATCCACATGTCAGTTTAACACAGAACAGAATATTAATTAATCTTTTATCTAGGTTATACCAGGAGAAGTCTGCCAGTGTTGATTATTCAACACAAGCAATTTGACCAATC
The DNA here is from genome assembly GCA_037177495.1 of Rhadinocentrus ornatus. NCBI lineage: Eukaryota > Metazoa > Chordata > Actinopteri > Atheriniformes > Melanotaeniidae > Rhadinocentrus > Rhadinocentrus ornatus. The sequence goes on from JBAMHW010000003.1 coordinate 15,263,114, forward strand.
GCCATTATTCATAAGAGCTGACAAAAACAAACTGTCTGGGGTGCAAGACAGTGCCAGGTAGGCCCGCCCGCTGCACCAGTGTTTGACAAGCAGGCCAGTCAGGCACTGAAAGTTAACCCGCCCCTCCCGTGGGCCAGCCCGGACAAACCAATAGGGTGTTGGAATGGTATATGTTTATACTTATCATCCACCACAATCAAAATTCACTTTATCCAAATGTCGCGATGTATCTGGATAGGCTTTTCTTTTTTGTTTGTGTGTGTGTGTGTGTTTGTTTTCAAGCAAGAATTAAATTAGTAAGGAGGCGATTTGTTAAAATGTGAAGGTTAGAAAGTAGAGATAATTGTGTAAAAGTGTAAGAAGTAGAAGTAAAAAGTCGACTGAAAAATAGTTACTCCAGAAAAGTATAGATATCCAAAACTTCTACTTAAGGTAACAAATTATTTGTACTTCATTACTTGACACCTCTGAGGTTGAGAGTGAAGCAAAACTTCCCAGAGGTAGCCTCCCTCTAAATCAACAGTGGGATAGGCACATCCAGTTTTTCACCTCGGCTTTCAACTCCTTTAACAAGAGCTGTGCACCAACATCCCATTCTATAACAAACAATAGGCTATATCTCTCAACCCTCAGCTCCCAGGACAGATGTAGGATGTTGGTATGTTCATTCACTCAGCTGCATACATGCATGCGCACAGCTCTTGACTCCATCTACGTTAGCAGTCTGTAAACATGCATCAGGGGTTACGAGTAAATAAGGAAATGCCTCTTTCCTCTTTATAAGCAATTCCTGAGTGATCTTTGACTCCAGGGCAAGTGGTTCCACACAGACAAATACCTTAGTATGATTCCCTGTGGCATTGTGAGAGAGTGTGTATGCATACTTGTGAAATGTGGTAGGGACATCTCTTTAGACAGTCACAAAGTGGCTGTTTTCCCATGGTATAAATCATAAATATTTAAAGCTAAACTTAGATTAAGTTATGGTGGGGGGAGCGCCAGAAAATAATAAAAAGGTGATGTAATGACCTCTGAAGTGATGGAAAAAACAACTGTGTGTTAGATGTGTGCATCTGCATGTACTGTATAAGGGCCAGATGGGCAAAGAAGATAAACAGAGCCAAATATAAAAGGATGATAATAGAGAGCGGAAGAAGAAGAGGAGGAGCGTGCAGGGGAGTGAGGGCACTTGGAGCAGAAACGCTTCAGTGCCTCTGCAGCCTGCCACCTCATATCACAGAGCATCCACTGACAAATGAATGCAGGAAAGCCCAATAATAGAACTGCTCAGAAATAAACGCCTGGATAAAGAGGATCTTTAGCTTGCAAGTTGATGCGTAAGGATGTCAGGGAGCACATCTCACGGCCTGACACAGAGAGCAAAGTAAAAACCTGTCTGAAGCATGTTTTAATTAGGACAAATAAGTACACTCTTTCTGAGATTGTTATCTGGTAATATGTTCATGCATATCATTCATTAATGGTCAAAGGGGGTCACCAGGTGTCCCTGAAAGTAAATTCTATATATTCTATTCTATTCAAAAGACCTTTATATTTGGTGTTTTTTTTATGTTTTGTTTTTTTTAATGCTTAGAATCTGACTATCTCTACCATGTTGAGTTTATAACACTGAATAGAGTTAAAAATTAACAGTGGGAAGATATTTTTTTTTTTCATCATGTACATTGCAGCAGAATGTCTTTAACCTTTAATTTAGGCTCCTGCACTCTTTAGGTGACCCTACCAAAAGCTTAATATATCTTTATCTGCACCTTAAAATGTTTTTTTGTTGTTCGTTTTTTTTACCTCTTGGTCTGGGGTATAATAATGTAAAACGCAAATGGATGTTACCTGGAGTTTGTTAAACAACACCAAAAAAACATTTCTTTTCTCTGAATAGATCAGTCTCTAAAGCTAACCGAAGCAGTGGTGTAGTCACTACTGCCTGGAATGGAAGCTATCACCCTGGCAACCAAGCTGGATGATGGATGGTTAGACAGACAGATGTGTGAGGAACAGAACTTCTTTACTCACATAAGTGAATGGAGAATCTTGTGGCTTTCTATGGCAACATGATGTAATTTTAACACATACAATTATGTGGTGTTATGTATTAATTATACATGTGCATAATACCCTTTTTTCTTAGATTTTCCTCCTTTTGTGTCATTCTCACATTTAAAAAAAAGGAGTACAAGGTCATTTGAGGCATGGTGGTCTTAGGGTTTCAGATTGGGCCTATGGGCTTATGTAAATTAAACGCGGGCATGGGTAATAGGCTGCTGAGATTCGTCCCGTGTCTGAGCTTTCATAATAGGCGCCAAAATGAAAAAAGTCATAAGGGCATCAGCTCCTGGAAAATGACAACGAGCTCTATCACAGCTACAACTGCTTGTCAGACATAAACTGCAAACCTCACTGTGTGAAATGCACCACAGAGTGTAAAATTAGCTTTAAAAATTTGCATTTTTCTGAATGTCCCTCAAAATATATCAGAATTATGCTAGTTCCGGATGTTTCTTTTAGTAGCTTTAGTAGATGTTGAAAATTAAGAGATAACTTGGAAGGATTTTTAATAAGGCTCCTGTTCCAAAATGTAGCTGAGGAACAATGTTAGTGTGGTTGCACTTGAAAACAAATGCCTTAATCACTGGCTGCACAAAAAATGGATTATTTAATATTCTCTGCACAGATGGAAACAGGACATTGTGGTGCCAGCTTACTCCTTTCCACACCTATGTTTCAGATATGCTGTGGATTTTTGCTATGGGGATAACTAGCCAATTCTCTTTATCCACACCTGCTTCTTAAAACTCGCCCACTTTTAAAAGGTCTTTTCTCAAGAATTATACCAATTACTACTCATGGATCAACCACAACAGTTAAACCATTAGCTTTGGATCCCATGGCTTACAGGATGTGGCTTCTGTGGAGCTCTTGTATGCTTCCTGGTGTCATGAGTAGGTACTTATATTTTGACTGGAGGTTTTCCTTGCAGGAAATTACGTTTAAAAAGGTAGAAAATGTGCTTTAAATATTACAGCTAATCCATGCAAATCTAGTAAGGTAAAAAGAGAAGTTGTTACTCTTCTCTGAGCTGCAACATACAAAAAAAAGCCATGCACAAAGCATCCTCGCATAAATGAACATTAGAATTGACAAATAACCCAAGGCTAATGTTGTCCTGAATGTTACAATTTATGTGGAATGTCAGGTTGGAGCTCATAACTTGGAGGTGTGCGTGTGTGTGTGTGTGTGTGGGGGGGGGGGGGGGGGGGTGATTGGATTCATCTCTGTCAATCCGGTTTCGAAAAAAACTGAAACTTTCCTCCTTTTCAGATCATGCCCAAAATCCCTTGTGTTAAAA
>JBAMHW010000003.1:15270411-15281353 GCA_037177495.1 Rhadinocentrus ornatus
GTCGCCAAGACAACATTAAGGCCAGACATTGTCCTCACCTCAGTAGCAACCAAGCAGGTAATTCTCTTGGAGCTCACCATGCCGTGGGAGGACCGGATGGAGGAGGCCCTTGAGAGAAGGAGGGCAAAGTACTCTGAGCTAGTGGAGGAGTGCCGGAACAATAGTAGGAGGGCACGATGCCAACCCATCAAAGTGGGATGCCGAGGATTTGTAGGCCAATCCCTCTGCAGGGCCTAAAAAATGCTCGGCATCACAGGAGCCAGTCAGCGAAGGGCTGTTAAGTTGGCCACCGACACAGCAGAAATTGCGTCAAGGTGGTTGTGGATCAAGAGGGGAAAGGCGAGGCAAGTAATGTAGCGCTGCCTGGACACAAGCTGGGGCCTGATCAGCCCTGGCTGGGTCGCCTGGAGGATGGGGTCTGATTGTTGAAAGACCCAAAACCCACTGTGATTCCAGGTTGCATCACTGATGATGTGTCCAGGGGCACCATAAGGTGTATCTAAGAGTTGTTATTCCTTAGAAACAAGCTCTTCTGTTATTTATTTATTTTTTTTATGTCAAATCTAAGGAACAAATAAATATTGTGGATTTTTTTTTTTCTTTTTCAATCTGGAATATATATCTAAAAAAAATGTGATATTGATGATGGCAGTTAGCTTATGCCGGCTTGTTCGTCAGACAATGTTTATCTTGGTGCTCTGTGATATACTTTTTTTTACAAATTTTAAGTACCGGACTCAACACAGTACACGGCATGCTAACCTTGGTCTGCTTTCCTGGGCCTTGCATAGGTTGAGTCACTGCTGTATTGTAATTTTAAATATCTACTTTGGGAGCACTTCCTACATATTGAGTTTAAATTAGGCAGAAATATGCAAACTCAGGATTTATTGCTGCTGGCAGCCCTTAAAATGTAAACAGTCAGTAAAAAATAAACAACATTCATTGGGCTCAAAAACTTTATAAATGATAAATAAATCTCTCTTAACACTGTGCTTCATGTCCCATTATATTTCTTACAGTTTAGAACTGCTGGATAGGCTAACTGTTCCTGCTACCTGCTGTTCAATGTCCAACCTCAGCTGCAGCCATGGTTATCAATTAATTCAAGAAATAAGCATTCTGAGGCATGATCACAATGTGACCTCAAATTCAACTTAGCTGTTTCATTAAGAAAAACATTTTCTCTTTCAAAAACGAGAAAAACCTTATGTTTATGTTTCATGCATAAGAAATGAATCACACTTTAACTTTATATAAAGTTATATTATATTATATTAGCATTTATACCAAATTACAGGGAATTAACAAAAAACCCTACAATGCAATCAAAGAGGAAAAAAATCAGTTTTGCCACAGCAGCTGATGAAATCTATCTAGTGAATTGCTGCTGGAAAGGTCTAACTGTGACCTCCAAAACACAACCGCAAGGACAGCAGAGATTAAAAGAAAAAAAAAAAAAAAGAAGTTTTGCTCTGAACCAGCTTAGTATTTAACATTTACAATACTTGATCACAATAAATTAACAGCATGAAAGCGTCAGAAAACACATGCAGAATAACAAAAGCAAAGTAGGCTAAACCATACGGAGATAGCCAAAAGCAGCAAAAGCAAACCAGCAATGACCCAGTCTACAACAGCCAACCTTATTGTTAGCAAACTGATCCCCAAACATAAGCAACACGACAACACAAAATCAAAACATCAGTCCACGTTTAGCATATCAGTGAGAGCAGCAAATATTTTTAAAAGGAATTGCTGTCTAAACGTAATCCCCAGCGTCTCTGTGCTTTCAAGGGAATAAAGTCATTGGGAAGAAAATCTGTTGTTGTAAGCTGCCAACAGCCTGTCAAGAGACTCCTACTTCTGCCTTTAGTGGGAAATATGAGGCCCAAACTGATATATGCTGCTCTGATTTATATTATATTGTTGGGAGAAAATGAGATGACTTTTGGATTAATCAGCACGAGCAGTAGTAGCTACAGCAAAAACATCACAGCATTACAGTAGCGTGAAAAAGCGAATAGATGGAAGAACTGCACCTTATTTCAAAGGGCACTTTTATATTAATCCTTTGTATTTTTATTACATATATAATAAAAAGTTATTAGTGAAAAAACTAAAGCATTCTTGCATTAAGCATTTTATGAAAGTTGTCGTCATGCAGCTCTGAGAGAGAGCTTTTCCACCACCAGCTGCCACCACTTATCTCTGCTTGGTGCACTTAGAAATTTTTGCGTCGCATTTTTGACAGGAGATGGCTTGAGAGGCTGAAAATCACGAGAAACTGGATGTTAATCAACACAAATCACTAACAATATAATCACAAACATTGTTTGTTTTTTTCCAGAAAAACCAAAGTGGAAATATATGAAGTGCATTAATTGTGGGAAATGTAATTAATGTCATATGTTAGGAGAAAGTTTCATGCCACCTTATTTGGATGTACTGGTTAGAGTTGTGCAGGATGAGTTTTACATCTCAGAAGTGAAACACCACACTGGTCTTATGATACACTTGCAGTATAATGCAGTGGAAGGCTGTCACATGGGTTTTTCTTCCTGAACATCACAACTGTATATTACACAACAGAGTTAACCACAGCTGTTAACAACCATGGCTCATCCATCTGTCCGTTCCCTGATGCCTGCCCTTCATCAGTCAGGAAGGCTGCGTGAAGCCATCTGTAATCAGATTAGGCAGTGACTGGGTAACTAGGTTTCTGCATCCACCCATCATCCCATCCCACTGCTAACAACATCTGCGTCATGTGGAGGACCATGTGCATGCTGCGAGAGAGAGAGAGAGAGAGAGAGATTATGCCCCAGTGTGTGAGACGGTGTGTGTGAACCAAGGAATTACAGCTATCCATTTACAGTGATTTAACAGGTCCTGCGTTGACAGCCTGTATTGTCTCTGCAGAAGAAATTAAATAACATTCACATCTATCAACACAGAGACACACTCCAGTTATCTTTAGCCTTTGTGGGTATAATAGAAGTTCCACACAGGCTGAAACTCTTTTTTAACACATTTCCTTTTTTTTCATGCCTGTAATGGTTTCTTTCTTGCCATTTCAGACATCAGAATTTACCCCCCTGTGCTTACATCTGTGGTCCAAATGAATGAAGAGAGTAACATGAGACAGACTTGCACAGGGTCAAGGGTGAAGAGAGAAGCTAAAGATTAAAGCTGGACAGTATATGGCCTGCTTAAGATACATATTTCAATAAATTAAAAAATGAAAAATATTTTACTGCTGCAGTTTTACAATAAAGTGATGCATCTTTTATTAATTTATCATAACATGCAGAGAGAATAATAAATAATTAGTTGTGATATTCAAATATGAAAAAGACTAGATAAAGAGGCTGCAGTACAAACTGTGTTATCACAAAAACATGCTTAAATAAGACATGACAGTATTTGATTTTCAACAGAAAAAGGCAAATATCTAATATGTAGATTTGCTGGAAATTCAGGGAAAATATACTGGTTATCCAGCCTGGACCAAAGTATCATTAATGAACCACAATCGAACTCATCTAATCTAATTCTGCAACTCTAGGTCATTTTGTTATATATTAAGTAGTGCAATGGACTTAGATTATCTCACACTTGACAGAAGCATGAGCAAGGATACATACGGATGATTTGGTATGCCAAGATAACCCTGAGACACTAAGCACCTCATGTTGTGCAGCCTCTGGGAGCAGACATGCACGCTCCTTACCTGGTAAAGGGCTCTACAGCCACTCAGATGCTGCCTTCTACAGCCTGGCCTGATCCATCCTGTTTCAACCTTAATGTCTCATTGGCATTCAGTCACACGCCTGCAGCAAGCAGCGAATGGAAAGCTTGGCACTCGCTCACCGTTATTAAGATTCTACAAAGCCAGCCGTTCCCCTGCTGCCACAAGCACACAGCGAATCACACAGCCAAGGAATATTAAAAGAGCTGGGGAAAGGATGAGAGTAACAGCTGGGCCAGTCAGTCACACAGCAAAGACACAGAGACAGAAAAAGGATATTGTGTAAAATTTGAAAGATGGGTCATTGACATAGTTTAGACAGGCAGTGGGTTATACAATGCTCAGACTGAAATATCAACAAAATGTCATACACCATGTGACTGATTCAACACTGTAAAGACGTAATTACAATGAGCCACATGCAGTCACCCCAATTAACACACCCTCTGTAGTCTGTAAAACAATAACGTGACCACTTCATGATCAGCCATATTACTGTGAAGCCTCCCATCATGAGCCACAGAAATAGAACACCGCAGGTCCATCACCACTGCCTGTTTAACGTTTGTCCATCAGCATCTGCCTCCCCAGAATCCAAAGCTTCTCGCTAATCACCTTTTGAGAAAGCAGACTAATTCAGATGTCAAGGCCCATTACCTGTGAGCAGTCTGGAGGTGACCACAGTCCCCTCCTTGGAATGACAAACACCAATTGCAGGATAAAGCACATCTGGATAATAGCAAGGTGGGAAGTGACAAGTGTGCAGTCACTGAATGCAGCTGAAAGACAGGTGCAGAGATTATTACACATTGCTGTTACTATAGAATAAAAATAAAGTCCCTCATGCACTGGGTTAGTCAGCCGCCGTACGACTGCTGTGCTTCTGATAAAAGAGATTCTCAGACCGAGAAGTGGCTCCTCACCAGCCATCCCCTCCAATCTGCTCAGAGACACTGACAGAAACGATGCTTATCCAAAAGATGGACCATGCCACACTCTTTTCTAGCCCTTTGTTGTTTTGCTTCCATATTCATCTTCACACATAGAATGTGACTGATTACCTCAGAGAAAAGAGGCAGAGGATTGCTGTGTACCTATATCACTATAAAGGTTTTTGAGTGCTTGGCATTATCCTATTTTAAAATTTATGAGTTTGTTTTGCAACAGATACAACACCACCACAATTTTTACTGTATATTACATTTATAATAATACTACAAGTTTCTGGGGCTCTCTGACAAGTATCCCACATTTACCAGGTCTAATACATGCAGAAAACCAGGCACGGAGCCACACACAGTGATGGACAAAGAGGGGCAGAAAAAAGTGTCCTCCACAAAGTAGGCAGAAGGAACAGTGAGTAATGAGAGCCAATAAAATGCAGGTCAAAGAAAAAAACAGCCAGTTTCACTGCCCATTACTGTTCCTCTACTCAGTCAGCATTAAAACACACACCCAACTCCAAATGTGTCACTATTAGAGCAAACAATATACAACAGAAAATAAATTATTTTAAAAGCCTATAAAAAAAACACAGATTTACAAGGCCTGGGTCAGAATTAGTCATTATAATTGCTGTTTGCACACTAATATGCATTTAAGATGACAACTGAATTTGTAATTGGAACAGAGGCTCAAGGCACAAGGAAAGAAAAAAAAAAGCCCAGAGAACCCCCGACTGATGAAAAAGAATATCCTTGAGGAAACTGTAGGAACTGCAAACACCCAAATGCTATGCTTTTTGGCTGTATGGCCACTGCTATTGTATGCTACTGTAGACAACGCAATTAGAGAGACAAATCTCAAATGTTAAAGACACAACTTCCCATAATGGGTTTTTTCCATGCAGCACAGATTTGAGTTGAAGAGATTACAGTGTTTGCTTGTGCTGATTCTCCATCCACTCACTATCCCTTGTCACTCTCTTTTCCCACACACACTCAATGCTGATTAAGCTCTGGCAATATGACCATTGTCCATTATTTCTTGTTCCTCTCTGGGGTTATATAACAAAGAGAAAGCAAGGAATTGTGGATAGGCTCAGTTAAACTGCTATTTCTACTTTTTCTTAAAACACCAATAGTTAAAATATTTAATAATATATATAAAAATAAAAAATTTATGACAAAGACAGATGAAATGTTCAGGATTTACTCACTAAAAAGGTAAAAAGTCAGCAGAATGAATTTAAAGCTGTAAAGCTGCTTCCTTTTAAACAAAGGAGGAACAATAACTGATGAATAGCAGCCATCAGGTGAACAGACAAAGCAGGATTACAATCTCACAACTTCTAGATGGTGAGGAGAGAGAAATATTTACAAAATGTACAATAACTTCCATCCATGCATCTTTAGTGCTTCATTATCCAGATTTCTTGCCTATAAATTCTCTAACTTTGCATTCTTAGCTTGACTGTTTAGCTTAACCTCTTGCACCTGCACCCTCCAATACCTCTGGTTTTACAGGTATAACATCAGGTCTGGAAATGTAACTATAAACATGTGTGGTATCCACAGAAAGTCCAGAGTCTCAGCTAACAGCTCAGTAAAACCATTTTTATGACCAACAAACACAGTTAAGACAACAAACAATTAAAAGACCAGGTAACACACAGTCCCCAAAAATATGTAAACACAAATCATGGTACCTCATGTCCACCTGACGGTATGAACATGGACAAACAACTCCTCTACTGAAAGTACACATCTCACAGATTCCAAAACTGTACGTTTCATCTCGCTATGACCAGGATTCACTGAACCAGAGACAAAAGAAGACCATAAAATGCCTTACCTTTTGTCTGCCTTGCCTCAAAACCTATATACACATCAAACACACCACTGCAGCAGGAAGAGACATGGAGGAAGAGGCATTGAACTGCAAGCCTCTGCACTGGAAACCCATTCTACCCACCTCCACTCAGCCCCTCAGTTCAAGCCTAACTACAGAGATTTAATTTCACATTCACAAGGAAATCACCATGAAACACTCTTAATCACCAACTCAAAACACACAGTTCCAACTCTAAGTCATTTTATCAAGTATGCTGTTTATGTTGGGAAGACTATTGCAGGTGCTAGTGGAGTGTTTGACAAGAGCGGTGCCAATTTGATTAAAATGGGAATAATGAAAGAGGGCTGGGGACCGGGAGTCATGCTGTGCTTTTTCACTTTAACCACTCTCTTTACTCCAGCTCCACCAGCTCTCATGCATTTACACATGCACACACATCAATGCAGTTTCTGGCTCTAAAAATTAATTATGGAGGACTTGGAGTAGAGGTGGTAGCAACTTTATGGTTCTTTGTTTTGTAGTGGAACTATGCATCCTCCCATGTCAAAACCCCCTCCTCTGCCCCTAAAAACCTACTGTAAGTAATGAGAGAACGAGCCCTAATCTAGGATGCTAGGAGATGTTGGCAGCATTATTTCACAGTCAAATTAAATTGATGCAATAGTACACTGACAGAGTCTGGATGTCACTGACAAAAACAAATGTGCTTGTCATTTGTTATTAAAAGGCATTAATTACTCAAGCTAAAATTGTGACGCACCTCACACTGTAGATACATACAGATTCCTGTGCAATTCACGTACTAAGATTAATCCAAACTTTCCATGATTTTAGGACACTTTATCCAGTGTACTAAGACAGTTGTGTGTGTTTCATGTTTGTATAGGTTTTGGGGGACTTTAACCTTACTGTCCACTAACATTTAGGAAATTATATCACTATGGGGATAAAATACTGAGTTACCATGGTGTTAAGACCAGTTTTTGGGGTGAATGTTTTGCTTTAGGATAAATGCTGGATTTAGGTCTAGGTTAAGGTTTGGCACAATTTCATGATGGTTTAGTTTAGCATAAGGGGCTAAAGAACGCACTGACCCTCAGTAGAATATAGAAGCAAGTGTGTGTGCATGGTTTGTGTATGTTTGAGAGGTAAAACAGCAGAACTTCACCCGACAGCTGCTTCAGGCACATACTGGAGATGGCTGATGAGAGTCACTTAGGAAAACAAGTTATCCTTCAGCAAAATACTTTATAGGATGATGCAGTGAAACCAAGCAGACTCAAAAAGTATTAAGTAATAAAACAAATATAAATTAAATGCATTTTTCAGTATTATATTGTTATATTATTATTATTATTATTATTATTATTTATCATTTGGGTCAAAAATATCCTGCAAACTATCATAATTAAATTATTTTGAATTGTGGAATTTGCCTTGTTACTGTTTGGCAATCTTGGCCAGGTGCTCCTGTGCTGCTTGATGAGCGTGACAACATGCCAGGAACACCATGGGATTAACCTAACAGAATTGCTGGTGACAGTTTTTACTTGCTGTGTTTCTCATCTCAAATACCAGCAGGGGTTAAGTATTACCACTGTCACATCATCAGCACCTGCCAGGAGTGAACTTTATGGCAATTTCCAAACCTCTTTAGTCATATATACCCCTAAACCCCCATTAAATGAGCTCATTTAATTTAATTAATTTAGTACCTTGAACAAAACCACTTGTTACATTCTGAATATTTTTCTCTTTGTTTTAAGCGTGGTGAAGAGTTTAAACTGGATTTATTTATCTTGTACTTAATACATTGTAATAGACTGTAGATATGTGTTAAGTGCAGGAAATGACGTTGGCAGTACCCTGACATCACCTCTAGCACTAAAGTCCCTCAAAATAAGTCAATATCTATATGCTCCATTGTTCCAGCACTTGTTTGTGCCAGTCACTCAACCCTGCCATCAGGATGCAAACCAATAACTAATTCTTTAGTACACAACTAATTTAAATTTCTTATTCAGTTGCTAACAGGTATCTGTTGCAGTAACCCCGTCATAGATTTATAGATTCCAGCGCAAATGTGAGTTTTTTCTTTTTTTATAGTTCATTGAAATTTTTTTCTTTTGTTTATTTTAGCCTTAATCATCATGTTAGTGTTTGCCACAGGCATGTTCTCCTTCTAGTAAGTGCAGAAAATGCACTTGGACAACTGATCTGCAGTCGTGAGCAAATCTACAGCAGTGACTGATGAACAGCAGCATCCTCTATTGAAAGTTGTATGACAAAGTTGTAAGTTCAAAAGAAAATAAATAAATAAAGTCAAAACAGCGAGTGGACCGTGAGTTGGGCTTTTTTCTGCCATATTCTCAACAAATAATAAAAAAAATAGGTTTCTATTTAACAAATCATTTCAGAGCAGAGTGAACATCAAGTCTTCCAGCGTGAATATCATGTCTGCCTCTATTATTGCCAAGGATGTTCATGTGCAGAGGAGCAATTTTAAATGGAAAAATCTAGCTGTTCCTATATAATATCTAATACAAGAAAAAAGGCAGATACATGTGTGATATGTTATGAAATTATCTGATGGGTGAGTTAAATTTTTTTTTTTTTTTTTATGAACTGAAAAACAAGGCTAAATTTGGAAGGCTGGAAAAAAACATACTGAGCAGTCTAAAAGACTACAGCCTGCTATAGAAACAAGTCAGAGATAATAAGAATGCACACATTTGCATTTGATGGAGTGAAACATGCAAAAATACTTGCACTGTTCTTAAAATCTGTCCATAGGAGCAGAGCTTTGGTTTTAGTACACACAGAAGCAGTATACAGGATGATGCAACGTTCTGAAAGTCTCTGGTTTGACAAGATGCATCTTCCATATTCTGTATTATCCACAGTTTAGTTTATTATTCATTTTTATTACTGCAGTTCTTTGGTCACACATTTTTTCCCAGTCAATTGAGATTAAAATGATTTCATTCTAAGGGCAATACACACCCCCAGCAACAGCCCTTTTAAAATCAGTTCAGAAGTAAAGACAGTCAATTTTCAAACAGCAGATCAGCATGTTTGGTGCTGAATCATAAGCAGGTAAAACAAAACAAAATTATGCCTGAATTAGAATTTAAAACACACATATCTATGCAAACTATCAATTTAAACTTAATAAGAAATCTTATTCAGCTTTAAATAACGGTCTTTTGTGCCAGAGGAGCCGCATAAGATGGCTGTACCGATTTACTCAGCTCGCTGTCAGAAACATCTGAGGCTAGAACAGATCCCTAGTCATTTGACCAGATTCCCTGAGCTCCTGCATTCCCACTCTAACTCTAAAATCTTCCTTTTTTCTTTTAACTGCCAACCACAAATCTCTTCACAGTGACAAAGCATTGCCTGTGAAAAGCATGATTCCATTTAGGGGTACTTTTTGATATGAGAGGTGCATTAATGTGATTAACCCACACTCACTATTTCTGCTTAATACAGGGGCTTAAGGGCTCACATATGTGCATTCATCTTTATTGCCGTAATTAACAGGGAATATTTTGCTTTGTAAGTATAAGCCTAAAAATCTAATGTTGATCAAGAGTAATGAATAAACTGTAAGAGGAAATGGAATTAGTAGAGAGTTGTGTAAACTCAATTATGCAATTTGACATCAGGATTAAAAAAAAAAATTAAGAACAGTCTTTACAGAAGCAGACTTAAATAAACCATCCTGCACAGTAGAAATTTGTCATTATTACAGAAACACTTACCAAACCCAATAAAGGTACAATGTCCTATCTTCCAGACATAACACTGTTACTCACACACCCCAGAGATGTTTGAACATTTCACATAATTACAATTTTCTTTAAAGATGTAGGCCTAATACTGTCTGACTGACACACAAAGAGGAAGCAGAATGCATCAATTTTAACAAGATAGCTTGTTTACATATGTTGCATGCCTTCACACAACTAATATTAGTCTGCCGAAAGAAAATATGAAGCTTTGTTGCAGCAGTTCCACTCTGCACTGCCATGCGAAATTATTCATTTGCTGTCAGAGTCACATCATCCTTTCAGCTGAACATAGATGGCTCCAGGTTGTATGTTTTGACTGTGCAGTGATTACAGCTGCAAACATATACGAGGCAAAGAAGAAAATAAACGTGAGGCAGAAACTGAGTTCCAGGATGCCATTCATGAAGTTTTTCATTGGACTTCTCTTCCAATGCTTAGCTGGGGGTACTGGCAGAAATAAATTCCTGTACTGAGCACAGAGTTTGTAATGGAAGCATGTTTGAAAAATACCAGGAACATGGGTGCATCCATACAGGACTGTCTCAGAAAATTAGAATATTGTGATAAAGTTCTTTATTTCCTGTAATGCAATTAAAAAACATGA
>JBAMHW010000003.1:15289276-15302507 GCA_037177495.1 Rhadinocentrus ornatus
ATATATATATATATATATATATATATATATATATAGATATATATATATATATATACACCCCTCATTTTGGTGTTACTGTCTCTGGGATTTGCATAAAGTCAGTCAGAATGTCAAAATGTGGGAGGTAAGCCTTTAAGGTTCTTTCCATTATTATTATTATTAACAAAAACTGCTGGTCAGGGAACATCATCTGTCCCCTTGTTAAAACCCCATTTTCCCCACTTGGGAAGAGGCGCTCAGTGGTTTTGCTTCCAAGTCATGCAGGCTGCTCCAGCAGGTGTCCTGGTGTTCTCTCACGGCAGCATCAGACACGGCTCTTTAAAGCATACATTCATTGTTTTCCCTCACAGGAGACCAAAGAAGAGTGGAGGATATGAGGGAGGGGGGTGGATGAAAGAAGGAACCTCCTAAGGTGGAGGCCACTATAATCACTGCTTTATTTTTCCCATCAGACACAGAGGTTTTTCCACAGTGGGGAAAAGTTAGCATGTCCTCTTGATCGAAGAGGAAATGTAAACATACAAGAGAGCATCTTTGGCAGAATGTGAGGTGTCTCTTTGGAGGTAGTGGGTGAGGGGTAAAAACGTGGGGACAGAATAGGGTGCAGCAACGAGTCAGAGGCAGAATGTGGCCAGAGTGTAAAGAACTATGTGGGAACCAGATGCTCTTGTGTGTTAGTCCTATTACAGGCACTTCTGTGGTCCTGGGTGCATTGGCGTGGGAAATAGTTAGCCTCTGCTTCACTCTGTTCCACTGCCTCATCAGCAGCAGAGGTTAAAGGAGGTGTCCTGTGTACAGTCACTGTGAGGTGGGATGTTCCTTCTGGAGATGGCTCTCTTTCTTCTCTCCAGAAGGATTTGCTAAGGGAATCTAAAAAAGAAAAGGAAAAAAATAAAATAAAACAGTATGCAGACACATTTTGTCAGAACGTTGCTGCTTTTTCTCTTTCATACGTCAATAAAAGCTGAAGGCAATTCTAATTTTCTGCAGTATGAACTTTGATTACTAATCAATGACATTTAATTTGTTTTATAAGGTTTTATGTCAGCAGGAAGCATTACCCTGAGCCTTCAGGTGCACCGATAATCACCATGTACTATATCTGCACATCTAATAAAAAAAAAAAAAAAAAAATGTCTTTTAAGATCAATACCTCCAATAAATGTAACCTCATGCGTTTAGCTGTGGGTTTACCAGTTCACTGGACAAGCTTATTTGTAGATTTAATGAATCAATTTGTTGACTGTTTCAAAAGTGTTCATGCTGTTTTACAAAGTCAAGCTGGGAGCAATATAGCCTGTACGTCAGAAAGTTTTATAACAGCTACAAGAGGAGGAAAGCGTTTACAAAACTCAACAGGATACGATAAACGTTGGAGGTGAAGATATTATTCATTCCCTGAAAACACCTTAATGGGAAGGACGTGACAGTTTGCACATAGATGTCAATGTCTGACTTTAAAAAGTTCATTTCTTTAATGTCTCACCATTGACGTAGTGCTCTGGGGGAGTGTGGCTATTCAGCCGATTGTCATGAGAGGTCCTTATGAGGCTCTCTAGAGTTGCGTCCTCAGGCTGAGCATGCTCACTGATGCCCTCTTTTAGACCAGTTAGAGTCTTGTCCAGCAGATCATCCTCCCCCAGGTAGGCATAGGGGCAGTACTCCCTTGTACGAGTGTAGATGTTGGCGTTGTCGTAGCAGTCTGAGCAGATTAACAGAGGACCAGCGCCACCTAGCGAGAAAAACCAAGCATCTTTGTAAACATAGCTTTTTTTATGGTTTATTATTCTCCAATCTCATACAAACAGTACTTTAATATCGTAGATGCTAACCGAATAGCACAAAAGTTTTAATTGCTGTGATACTAAAATGGAATTAATACAAGCTGACAGGCCTTGAAGGCAGCAATAAATATAGCACTTAAAAAAGGAAAAGTAAGATGATTGAAAAACACAATTCACCAGTGTTGTTTTTGGCAGGCATCTCAGTTTTAGTCTTAGTTTTAGTCTTAGGACAAAAATATTTATTTGTTTGATAGTTTTAGTCCAGTTTTAGTCGACGAAAACTGAAAAAGGTTTTAGTCTAGTTTTAGTCAAATAAAAAACGAAGTATTAGTCTTTTAACAAATTAATTTAGGTCAATAATACGGAATTGAGGTTGACAGGTTATAACAAATATTGTAATTCATAAAACAAGTTAACCTTCATGCTTCTGCATAATAACCAGATCCTTTACCATATTGATAGCTTTAGCCTAAATTTTCCCATCAACAGGGATGCAATGCTGCAGTGCTATACTTAATTGCTGTTGGGCATAAAACTTTAATTTCTATATTTAAACTTTTTCATGAATTGATGCCCTACTTCATCATACAAAAATGTCACAAGAAAATAACAGATCTCTAAGTTCAACATACAGCAACACATTGTGAGCTTGTTCTTTGGTTATTTTCATCAATAATTACAAAATTAAAAGAAATGGTCTTAGACTTAGAAGGTTTCCCAACCAACAGCAAGTACTTTCTGATTTACTTAGGGTTCTGCATCGCACAGATAAAATGCTAACTGTGGAATCAATCACTCTAAAAAAGCAAAGAGCAACAACATCCTTCCTTTGGTAACTGTGGCTTTATTTCTGAGAATTTTCTGAAGTGCAATACTCCACCCTGAACATACACATGTCCAAATTGAGCAAAGGATGAGGAACACGTATGCCCAACTTGACCTCGTCTGCCAGTGAAATGATGGATTATAGTTAAAATAAGTCCATATATTGTTTCCTCGTTTCCGACCACCAAACCCCTTCGTCGACGCTGTCGCCATGATTCATCTATGAATGAATAAACTGCTTGTCTGTGTGTGCGCTGCACATAGGGTGGTGGACGTGGCCAAGGTGCAGCAGCATTGTGCTCACAATAGGCAGAAATGTTGTTCATTTTTAATGTCGGACAATCTGCCCTTTAACAGTTTCGTCTCGTCAACAAAATCTCACAAACGTCTCGTCATGTTTTCGTCATCAGAGAGCCATTTTTAGCTCGTCACTGTCTCGCTATCGTCATGCAGCAAAATAAATTAGTCATCATCATCGTTGACAAAAACAACACTGCAACTCACCTGGGGGGACTCCGACTAGTCCCTCCCGAGACTCCCCGGGATGGAAGCTGCTACGTCCAGTGAAAAGAGAGCCCACTCTGCAGTGCAGCATGCCGTTCCCTTCAGTTTCCACTTCACTGCCCATGTCTCCATAGCACACACCTGGGATGCCAATTATAATAAAGTTAGCGTTTCATTTCAGCAGCGAGATGATCCCAAACACAAAAACAGCAACACATGCCCAACAAATGTGAGGACTGTCTCAAACGTTTGAACAATGAGAGGCACATCCAAGAAGCTGTGTTTTATTTAAAGACATTTCAATTTGATGTTTTGTTTGTTTATATTGTCAGCCTTGACTCAAAAGGAAACCAGGAAATGATAAAGCGTCCTTGTGTGTTTGATTTCTTGTAGTCGTGTATTCTTTGTGATGTCAACATCACAAGCTTTGTTTGCTTGCTATTACATTGTTGACAAGAAGCCCAACAGAAAAATAAAGAAAAACTAAATAAAAAGGCGATAGTATTTGATGTGGAAATATATGTAATCAGCAGATCTAGATCAAATTCAACATTGTAGTTTATGTCTAATTAAAAATCACTACATTACAAACACTACCATGGATGTATTGTTAAATTAATTCCCCTAAATATCATCTGTTCCTGAACTGAACAAGACAGTCTGAAACTTTACATGGATATTAAAAGAGTGTTACAGGAACATCTTAAAAGAGACGTGTAACATTTTCTGTTGTTTACTGGCCAAAAATAATGTCTGCGTGTATATATGTTATCGTTGTATTATGACATTTGCTAATGATCTGACACATTCTCGTAAGTGAAGAATTTTAGATTTGTTCATACATATGACGGGTAACCCTGTAGGGCAGCACTATGACTCTCTGCCATATTAAAAATACAGCTGCCAGCAAGGGACAAATAGCATCAACCCTGAATCCCTACGAGCCAGCGCACAGTAACTGAGACGCGGGAGGAGAAGATAGACAAGCAGCTTACTACACCAGCAAGTTGGAAAATCTGTAAAATATGTTTCTCACAAAAATGCAGGACCATGCTGCAGCAGCACAGGAGCCATTTTCACCATCGCCAAGCTAAAAAGGACACTTAAAAAGCAGCGTGACCAGACAATACAAAAACTGAGAATCGACATCACGCTAGCCTTCTCCAGGTGGAAGGAGCTCAAGAGGGAGAAAGATTTTAGAAGGGATTCTGAAGTTGCCAGTTTTCTCCTCAACAAGCAAGTCAACGGTACTGCCTAAATTAGCCCAAAGCTTACTTTTTTCATTCGGTTTTGTTAGACAGTGTTGCTCGTTACCATGGGTAGCATCACAATAGTTTCTGCTAAAATACACATATACAAGTGTTTGTTTCATGGTCACGGTAAACGCCGGCTTTCAGCCAGACTTAAAGCTAGTGGGAAGACTTCATAAGCTGGGTTTTAGCTGTGACAAAAAGCCGATGCTGTGCAGAGGCCAATTTCCCAGTCGAGAACCGTTCCCCCAGTAAGAACCATTATTTCTTCGAAACACAAGAACGATATCTGACAGTTTGATGGGATGCAGTTTGCAATATTTATGAAATCACAAACCTCTTCACCTGAGTGAACACTCTATTAACTATCGGATTACATCCTTTGATCTGTGTTGCCGAGACCTTTTGAGACACAGTGGCTACAGTTGTTGCAATACAGGCTTGAGAAAGTGAGGCGATAGAACACTAAAAGTTAGAATGCAATGCACAATTTTTAACGTAAGAAGGAAGTAATTCTTACACAATGTCCCTTTAAAGGGTTTGGAGCTGTCATAGGTGCTGTTATTTCTCTGTAAGTGTGCAGCCATAGCTGCATGCTGCACATTCCAGTAAGTCTGGTGTGCAAAGGAATACAGCTAGGGCTAATATTTATCTGTGGTTTGTGTGTGTTACAGAGCAAAACACAATAAATTTTATCATTTAAAAGACAGATTACACACCATCTGTGCCTTTGTGAATGTATCCATTGGACAGGGGTGGCATAAGCTGCTGGTGGCTTCCAGCCTCAGAGTTACTGTAGCCTTCCTGAGGCTCTGATAGAGTTCCCTGGGAGGACAGGTAGCTGGGAATATCTGCTGGTAAGTTCATCTCATCTGTAACAGACACATGCGTTTTCCATTACAAAAGAGTAAAAATAATAATAAAATAAAACAAGAGAAAAAAAAAAAAAGCTGTCTGGATAAAGCTTTCAAATTTTACCCTTAATTTTACCTGTGTTTGTGATACTGTAGTCCTCGCTCTTTCTGCGCATGTGATAGATGACAATGACCCAGACCAGCGAAGTTCCAACCACGCAGCACACCACCACAATCACCACTATGCCCACGGTGGTCCAGCCATCCTGGTCGTAGCCTGGGCCAGTATCACAGTTTGGTGATGGCGACACGCTGAGGTAGATGTGGCCACGCTCTGTTCCAAGCGTATTAGACATGATGCAGGTGTATTTCCCTGCATCAGCTGGACCAGCATCAACTATGATTAGGAGTTGGTTGGCTGCTGCAAAAAAATGCCGTTCTGTAAGCACCAGAGGTCCATCATCTTTGGTCCAGTTGAGACGTGGAGCGGGGCTGCCTCCAGCTATACACTGAAGCACAGCTGTCTCACCACGGGCCACTGTTCTGTCCTCCAGCGGCCTCATAAAGGATGGAGTTTCTGAAAAAGATTTTTAAACCGATAAATAAATTTTTATCTCAGTCGGGTGTGAGTTTGATGAGATGTTTTCTGCTGATTTGTTTGAGTCACTAATTATACATCAGCTTGTTCCCTATAGGAACATTCATTAACAAATTGAACAATTGCTTCAGAGATGTTGCAGCCAACAGGCTTTTAAATCTTCTAAATAACAAGGTTTGCTTTTGTATAATCATGAGTTAGAATGGGCAAGTTAACAAAACATAAACAAGAGTTTCTAAAGAGAAATAAACATAAATGAGTGCCCAATTTGCACAGCATGACTCAGCTTAAATGACCCAGTAAAAGAAAGAGAATCATGCTAATCAAAAGGTTCACTCACCTAGAACAGTGAGAGTAGCGTTTGCCGACAGGCTTCCAGCAGCATTTTGAGCTGTACAGCTGTACACTCCCATGTCTTCTGTCTTAACATTAGCAATGAAAAAGATGTCATCATCTGGCATCACATGCATCCTGCGCTCTCGGGCAGCAGGGAAGTCTGTGCCACCATCCTTTTGCCAAGCAATCTGAGGTGATGGATGACCTTCAGCAGCACACTCCAGCCTGGCCATAGTCCCAGTCCGGATAGTTAGGTCCATGGGAGTCTTAAGAAAGGAGGGCAGCTCTAAAAAAAGAAAGAAATTGGGGTCAATAAATCTTCATGTTTGTCCCTCTTAATTTCTTCTGGCAATGACTGTACCATGAAATAACAGTAGAATGCGTTATATGAGTTGAATCAGAGTTAAGAATATTGGCAGAGTGAGAACTTTGACTATGACTGCAGGGCGAGAAAAAAAGAAAAGAAAAAGAAAGAAATATTCTGTTGACAATCATTGATCATATTATTGGAAAACAACAATTCTCCTCACCATTGACAGTAAGTTTGGCCCTGTTGGAATAGTTGGAGCCAAAGTGATTGGAAATCACACACTGGTAACACCCCTCATCAGTGAAGTTGACATTCAGAAGGTGAAGGATGGTGGTATAGAGGAGTTCCCCCTCTTGATAACGGGCATAGTTCTGCACCTCTGCATCGTACAGCACCTCCCCATCCTTCCGCCATGCAGTGGTCATCGTTGAGTCGCTGCTGCTGGATGCAATACAGCTCAGAGTCACATTGTTCCCCCGCAGCACCACAGACGTCTCAGGGTGAGTTGTGATCTGAGGCTTGGGGAAATCATCTGTTCAGGGGCAGAAGACGCGGAGAAAGGCTCAGCATTTTTTTGGTGGGGGTGTTACACAATTTTTTTTGCAGATCTTGAAATATTTACCATGATTATGTATGCTTATTTGTATGCTAAATTTGTTCATGTTTATTTAAGTAGAGAATAAAATTTCTAGAAGAAAATGCAGCAACGCTGTTATAACATGTGAAATAAACTTATTTTGAGGCATCAAAACATTAAAATATAATGCAGTTTTCTGTGCATACACAAGGCTACAGATTACTAGAGTGAAATCAAGTGAAAGTTAAAAATAAAAAAAAAATTTAAAAAAAAAAGAAAAAGACAAAATAAGACTGACCACAAACAAACTCCTCAGGACTGATGGACAGGACGCTGCGACCGAGCAAACTGGCAGGATGGGCACAGATAGCCGAGACGGACTGCTGGAACTGGGTTTCTGTCAACCAAGGACCCAACCACTGCATGTGACAATCACACAGCAGACTGCTTGTGTTCAGGACACTAAGAAAAGGAAGGTTGAACAGAGCGTGAGACAAAGAAACCATCAAATCAGGGTTATAACTGAACATTTTAGAAAATGAATAAAAAGTTAAATTAGGGTAAAGTATAAAAAATAGACTATAAAAATAGACGTGACAAGGAGCTTCTTCCTGGTGGGGATCAAACCATTGACTAAAAAAACTAAAGCTAGTTTATCCACTCAAAGCAAACAGTGCTACATTATACCCAGGCAGCTGCATAATTACTAACAACAGGACATACCTGCTGCCATGATACATGCTTTGAGTGTGACAGCAGCTGAGGGACTTTCATCAGCTCCTGACCAATACGCATTCCTAATTATAAAAACCTCAAAAATGAAAGAGAGCAAACATTTTCTGCCTCTTCTCTCATGCAGGAGACAGCTGTCCAAACTAAGTGGATGCTGCCTCAACTTACATGCTAAATGAGAAGACTGTTTACTTAACTGAGCAGAACAAAACGTATGTTTTCTTAGAGACAATCCAATAACCTAATAGTTATACAGATCTTTAACATCACTGCATAAAATGAAACAGAATGGTGGACTTAAGTCTTTTTATATTATGCGATGGAAATCTATGTTAATCATCCCATCTAATTTGAGTACTTATTAATATTATAATCCCTTGTTAAATCAGAGGAGTAGGACAACAAACTATGTTAACATGACATCCACATGACGTTACAAGAGCTGTAAAATTCACTTAGAGTGAACTTACAATATTTTGAGCTTAGTATGGGACAACGCCTCTGGGTGTATGGACATGATACCATTCTTCCTGAGGTCCCTACAGATAAGACAGAAATATGGATTACTGACATTAAAAATGTAATGAGTTAAAAACCGTGTCCAACTTCAAAACGTGTCTTAATAAAAACACTACCCATCAGCATAAATGACAACACCCCCCCCCCAAAAGAATGTACAAACATGACTAAAGAGAAAAATTTGTGTAATGCTTTAACTCACAGGTGCTCCAGCTCCTCAAGGCCCTCAAATGCTTTATTGGTGATTGATTTAATTTTGTTACGCTGAAGAATTCTGAAAAATAAAGTTGATTCAAAATTATTCTTGGCTAAACGGTAAAAGCCACAATATCTGCTCCTGTCAAATTTAAAACACAAACCTGCTCTGCAGTTTTTTTGTGGTTAAAATAAAGCATCTGACTAGAATTTAAAAATTTAGATGAAATAAAAAAATTGAGGGACAAACTGAGAAACATTTCTATTTGAAATGATAAAAAAAGAGGAGTATAAAATTTGTTTAAATGAAGGACAGTCTACAAAAGAGCATTCAATACATAACACTGTAATGTATTTATATAAACAGTCTGAGTGTACTCACAGTGTGTTCAGCTTCTTCATTCCATCAAATACACAAATGGAGTCTTCGATAGCCCAGGAGATTTCATTATTGCGAATATCTCTGAAAATACAAAGAGACTCGGACATTAAACACAATTTCTACTGACATCTAAAGACTTTTCAAGCAAAGACTGCATTGAAGGGAAATTATCTCCACTGTGGCTGTCAGAGGTAGTGACTCTTAGTTAGGAGACCAACCATCTGAGACATCATACTCCTACACAGTGGCAAAGCTTGATGGCCCTGCTGTTCTGATGAGGAGAAATAATTGGCTCTGTTTAGCACTGAGACAGTCCATGGGTCCATGGAGACCCAAAAAGGCTTTGTGTTTATAGTATGGGTCATGGGCTCTTTTATTTCCCTTTCCTCATGCCTGGCCTCCTCTGAAAGAAGTGCAGCACTCTCAAATGCTCCTCTCCCATGAATTCTAGCAGGACGGTTAACATCCCCAAGTACGACTCCTTTTCTCTTTGCAGCTCAACGGCTTCAACAGGATTCCGTACAGCAAATAATGAGTTTATAACTTCCTCAACACTTTAGACCACACAGATAAATCTTTGATGCAGAAGACATTCTCAATTAATTAGACTAATATCTGCTATACTAAGCTTCAAACGCACTTGTTATAATTTTAATGTGGTTTATTTTGTAATCTACTACACTCTTCTTGTAGCAACAGGTCCCATTAAATTTGTCTGTAGTTCAGCCAGGGTAGAAATCTCACATTCCACATGAATGACATGTACACAGCTATTATACAGCATCTGATATATTCCATTAGTAACACTGATCATGACTACACATGCAGTTTTAATCCATCAAAGCCTACTTAGAGAAAAACACACATTCATTAAATGTTAATACATGGTAATCATTAAAGCGCCTCTTACACTTGCTATTCTACTTCCAGAACAGAAAACAGTAGAGGTCTATGGAAAATACCCACACAGAATGAGCCGATTTGAAATTACATGGAAATGACTAATGACAAGCAGGATTAGAACAAAACAAAGTCGATATCAGAGACTACAGAATTGGCTATATCTATTATTGTCTCCAACTACTGCTATGCATTCAGGACAGAACTAGAATACTACATGAAGAATGAAACAAACACAGACCTACTGTAGTCAGCAGTCTTCATGAGAATGCACAGAGCCAAGAATAAGCCATCACTTGATTATATTTATTATACTTAAACTTAATAGGACAAAAATTCAACACGTATTTCAGGCAGATTTTTTGCAAGGCACAGCACTTACAGGGTGCGAAGACTTGCCAGGCTGCTGAACACTCCCTCCCCCAAATGGCTGATGGAGTTTTCTCCCAGGTTCAGACTCTCCAGGAGACCTAATCCTATGAAAGCTGTCTCCTCAAGTCTAGTCAGGTGATTATAGGACAAGTCCCTGCACAAAATTACAACACATATTAAATAAACCTGGGTTTAAATTACTTTTCTATTTAACATCTTTCTTGTAAGTTTAGGATGATGCTGAGGGAAATAGTCATTTTCACAAAAATAACATATACTAAATTGAATCGGGGAGCTTGGGGCTGATGGAAGCAGGTGGGGTTAGTTATGTGTGGATTTTAGCTGTGAAGGAAAAACACTTACAGTTCCTCCAGTTTTTGGCAAAACTCCCAGGCGTCTGGCCCGATGATGCCTATAGCATTCTGGCTTATCCGCAGGACACGCAGCATGCGCAGGCCATATAGCCACCCTTTGTTAACTTCAGTTAGGTTGTTGTGCTCCAGCTCTCTAAGACACAGATGGGGGAAATAAAACATAAAGGTAAATGCTCCATACTTGTAGTCAATACAATAGTAAACATGACTTTGAAAGACAAGCTTAAAATATTACACTCACAGTTCTTCAATGTTGTTCAGCCCAAAAAAGGCTCCATCCATGAGCTTAGTAACGCCATTCCGCTGCATCTTCAGTGTCTTTAGTGAGTCCATCCCTTTGAATGTCAGGCTGTCCACTATCTTGATCTTATTACGCTTCATTTCACTATATAGAGCGAAACCATCATTGTTCTTTCACCAAGTACATATACAAAAACAGAAACCACCACAACTATATTTTAAGCTGGATTTCAAACAGATTTTGACACCTGATTTGAATTTCACACTAATAAAAAAAAAATAAATAAATACTTACAGGATCTGAAGCTGTGGAAGCTTGAAAACTTTGGACGGAAGCACAGCTAGTCTGTTCCTGTTAAGCCTCAGCACCAACAGGGAGCTGGAGATGTTTTCAAAGCAGCCAGGCTCCAGGATGCTGATCTTGTTGTTACTTAAATTCCTATGAAATTGACAAAAAAAGAAAAAAAAGAAAAAAGAAATATTAAAGCCAAAATTCAGAGGGAAATAGATGTTTTCTCTCTGATGCTAGCTTGGTAACAGCAAACTGATCAGTACAATGAGTTCTTAGTGCTCTAATTTTATAAACATATTTCAAATCCCTTACACTCTGCTCATCTCACAGGGCTCACTTATGCTTTACAAGCAGTTAGTTACGCAACAATAGAAAAACTGATTTCATGTTATGTGAGTATTTGTTAATAGTTATAAAAGATAAATAAATGTGTATATCTTGTATATTCTGTGATTTGTAGTTTTATTTAATTTCTAGCCTTTATTATCAAGCTAACTCCAAACAGTGCAATTTTACCTAATAAGCCACATTTCTCAATGAAAACCCACACCTTAAAACACAAATAAATTCAATGATCTGAGATTGCTTACAGATATTTCAGCTGCATGGATGGGAAGGACCCAACTTTGAGCTCGGAGATTGAGTTTGATGTAAGGTCAAGTGTCTCCAGGGAATCGTAAGGTTGTAGATGATGCATCAAAAGCTCCGAGATCCGGTTGTGGACTCTGAATTATATCAAATAGAATTAGAATACTTTATTTTTGTCATACTTTGATGCATAGTGAAAATTGCAACAGCTGCCACTGAAACAGTGCAAAAAGTAGAATAAAATTACATAAACTCTTTACAAATATATAATACATTTAATATAAAGAATACAGTGATACCTTGAGATACGAGTGCACTGACATATATATTTTTTGAGATACGAGCTGTGATACGACCAAATTTTTGCCTTGAGATACGAACAAATCTTTGAGATACGAGCATCCGAGCCGATGCCTCCGAACAACGACCCACAACAATGTGTGCTCCGTTTCCCCCGCCTCAGCTTCCCGCGTCTCCTATTCCTCCTAACTCCTCCGCCTGTTTACTCCTCCCTCAACCTCCGTGCACATCTTCTGTTAGCTCAAGTCGTCTGATCTCCAAGGTAAATAATACATTTTATAGTAAAACCAGTTTATTTTTTAACATTCTCTTTTATTACTGTATGATTTTATATAATATGTGTCATTTATAATACAGGTACTGTACATTTTTCATATTCAAAACACAAACAAAACAACTGGAGTGGAATTTTGCAAGCTGGAACAGATTAATGGGATTTCAATTAATTTAAATGGGGAAAATTGCTTTGAGATACGAGCAAGGTCACGGAATGAATTAAACTCGTATCTCGAGGTATTACTGTAAAATAAAAAGTACATACAAAGCCAGCAATCAATAAGTAAAATTCAAGTTATTAATGGTATAGTTGGGTATTAATTTTTAGTTTAGTTGCATTCTGGCCTCTTGTTTTAGATGAATAAAACTGCAAAGGTTAGAACCAGCCTCCAAAGTAAAATTTTCTCACAACGCAAGGCAGGTCCCATCAGTGTAAACTGGAAGTGAAATCTTGGTGATGATGACGTTTTTTAAATGACATCTTAACTTAACGTGGATTTATACTCGCGTGGTGTCAGCGACTGAATCACCGCTGTGTGTCCACAGAGGCTCAACGCGCACCTCTTCCAGACCGGACGTGCACCCCTTCTACACAGATGGTTGCGAGGAGGTACTCCCTTGTGATTGGTCAGTTTGGGATCACGTGTTGCTGGATATCTGGATATTTTCGCTGAATTTGTGTGGTAACCACCTTTTTTAAAAACAATAACCATGGACCAAGTTGACGAGAGGTTGATCTAGTTTTAATTTAAGAAGTTAATAAAGACACCGAACCATACTGGACGCCATTGTTGTTTTAAAACAGAAAATCCCTACCGAACTGTAGTGAACCGTCAAAATAACTCCGACCTGGTGAGTTTACCAGCCGATACCACCCCTTCTGCCATCTTCACTGACTGAACATGGAGAAGCAGCATTTAGCTGTTATGCTGCAAACAGGTGGAAAAAACTGCCAGTGGAGATTAAACTTTCACCAAATGTAGACATTTTTAAATCCAGGTTAAAAACATTTATTTTCTCATG
>JBAMHW010000003.1:15304455-15323601 GCA_037177495.1 Rhadinocentrus ornatus
TATATATATAGAGAGAGAGAGAGAGAGAGAGAGAGAGAGAGAGAAAGAGAGAGAGTTTTTTCAAAATACATAAATACGCATTTTTTGTTTCGTTCGTAGGATAAGAAAAAAAAGGCCCCAGTACTTCCCCATGTTTCAATAAACTTGATTGCATCTCAATGAGCTAAAGAGTGGAGCAGCGATAAGTAAACACACGAACAAGAGATAAAAGAGATAGGGCTATAGGGGTAGGGGCCGGCCATCTACTGACCAATCACCGCACAGGTTTAGGCAGAACCTGCAGCCACTCTTTGCCCTCAGCTCAGTCAGTTGAGGTGGTGTGCGTCTGGGTATCCTGACAACCGGGCAGTGTCAAAGCATTAGATCAGTGGATGTGTCCCGTACACTGAGGGAAGACTGCAGCAATGATTCACCCGCGGACTCTCAGAGTTGATTATAATAAAACGACAAGCGTGTTATGCGTGGTCGGCTCGGAGCTTAACGTAAACCTGAACAGGTAAGCTCCAGTCCAGCCCGCTATCGTTTATAACGCAGATCTGAACAGTATTGGTGCGCATTATTTGGCAAATTTTGTCTTTCGTCGTCGCTGTTTTATAAAATCACCATTTTGACATTCCCCTTTCAATGGCTTCCCTGAACTTATGCTGTTCAGCTGTTTTTGTTAGGTCGTGATTCAGAGTTGTGGTCACTTTGGCAAGGCATTAGTTCTGCATAATTTTATACTGGTAGGTAGCACACTCTAATCCCATATTAGTTGAGTTTAGTAGAAAATTGCGTGTTGCCTTAAACCATTTTAATTTTTACAAATGTTGAAACTAAACATGTCAAGTTGGATCATAGGCGACATTAGATTTCACTCAAACCCACGATTTCACTCTCTTTATACCCCCTAGCTGTTTTAACCAACTCTTTTAAATCAGAAATGCGGGAATTGTTTAAAATAAAGACTTAATCACACTGACTCAGGTTCATGTAAAGTCAACTTAAAAGACCAAACTTTGTTCCAAATTAATGTCTGATTAATCTTAAAGTTACTTAAGAATTACATTAAACTTTGTCACTTTTTAAGGATAAGATGCATCTTTGCACATGCAACAGAAAGTGTACAGAACTACAATCTCCAGACCTGAGAAAGTGACAGTAGGTTATGTCAGTGACCATCATCACTTTACCCCTGATGTAATATATATAAAGGGTGTGGTGGTGGTGGGTTTTATTTTCCCTGTCCTTCTCATCCATGTTACCAACTTTACAACAGGGCACAACTTTCCATAATTGTTTAATTGAAAACAATTAAAGCATATGAATTTAATAGCATAGGAATCACAAAAGGTAAAATTTCTGCTAGATATGCATCTCCCATGAACCTTTGTGGCCTAGATATGTTGAGTTTTGAAAGCAGCCCTGCCCTCTCTGACAGAAACATAACATTGCTCAGATCCAGAGCAAGTTTGGTAGATCAGTTCTCTGATTCTCCTTTCCAAATGTTCAATCAGCACCCCACAGACAAGAGTTTCAAGAAATTCTGAATTTTAAAGCCATCATGAATGTTAGCATTTGTTAAAGTTTTGTCTTATTAGACTATTTGTTTTGCCAAAGATATGCCAAATAAACTGCAGGCGTGTTTTAGAATGTCATTGTTCACTTACAGCATGCTATCTGTATGGAGACCCTGGTGGGGGCAGAACTCGTGCTTTTTTGTTTTGTGCAGTGCAGAGAGTCAACAATCCTTCGTTGTTACTCTCAACAGGAGACACTTTGTCTTTTTTTTTCCCCCAAAGCGGTGAATGCTATGACCACTGTTCTATCAAATACCAGCCCACAACAAAGCAAAGCTGGATTACTGATCCGGTAGAGTTAGACTGGCTCACCCGATCCCCTGGAGCCTCATTGGGCTTTTTTAGAATATCTAGCAAAAAATATCTTGGACAAGACCTCTGCGACTGCAGCACCTCTCGACATGTTTACATTCTAACCTTTGGGTACTCAGTAGTCATTACTTCATTATTACATTTTTAAGTACTACTGGGCCAGAATGCACCCATCCACAAACTTACACTTCCTTTTGATCTCGTGAGACTTGTAAAGCTTCTGAGTCTTGCATGATTGTACTGCTGTCACGTATAAACATCTGGAAAACATCTCTGTGTTGGTTCTTGCTTTACTTTTCCTGACACATTTTGCCCTGATAAACACACACAGAAAGAAGGTTAATAAGAGGTGGTAAAAATAAAAATGTGACTTCACTCAAATGCCATAGTTAAGTTTATGGAGCCTGTTATTGAAGTTAACTTTTTTGTGTTCTTGGGGTTGTGATAACAGTGTGTGTGATAGACTGGAATTCAGATTCTTAACTTTTTCTGTAGAGTACCCTGACAAGTTGATTTTAGAGGCGTTATTTCAATAAACTAAACTGAACTCAATTCAAATCCAGATCTATGTCTTGTGTACAAATTCACTGTGCTTGTATGACCAGTCAGGATAAAACAGTTTGACCCTACTGCTGTAATCAGGATAATATTAGAAAGTCATCTCCCCACAACCAGAATGGGAGTGCTTAATAATACTCTTGCTCTTTCCATATGTGAGGCATGGTTTCTTATTTTTATGTTGTGACTTCATGGTGCTTATTCCTAACAAATATTGAGAATTTTTTTTTAAATTAAACATAATAAATTGTGTTAATTTTTAAACAGATTAGTTTTAAAATCTGGTGTTTTGATAATACAGACTTAACACTCATTTCAGAAAAGAGAATTCAAACTTATAATCAAGTGAAGTTTAT
Source organism: Rhadinocentrus ornatus (assembly GCA_037177495.1). Classification (NCBI taxonomy): domain Eukaryota; kingdom Metazoa; phylum Chordata; class Actinopteri; order Atheriniformes; family Melanotaeniidae; genus Rhadinocentrus; species Rhadinocentrus ornatus. The sequence goes on from JBAMHW010000003.1 coordinate 15,307,241, forward strand.
TCGTAAAGCACATTTAAAAGGACTGAAAATTAACAAAAGACTTCATTTAAATAGAAAAATCAAGGTATTAAAGACTTAAAAGACAAACATAAAAACAAAATTAAAATAGTTGGTAGAACAAGTGGAAGCAACAAGCAGAATTTAAATCCAATAAGAAATTGAAGATCAATGATTAAAACTGTATTTTTAAAAAGACAAAACTTAAAACCTAATTTCAGTATTATAGCATCAAACTCTGTTTCCTCTGAGCACCAATGTTAACGATGACATGACTAAAAGCAATTGATGTGTAGATCTTAGTGAGCTAAGAGGCACATTTAACTGAGTCTAAATGAATAAAAGAAAGTGGCCTGTCTTAGTTTCTCCTTTATCTGTCACTTTTAACAGAATAATTCAAAGTACTTCAATTGCTATTTTTTCTCTTCTTTTTCCGCTATGAAGACTATTTTTGGACTAAATTTTGACACCTGTTACGAAATATGAGCTTGTGGCTTGCTTGTTGTTCTTAATGTGTACAAGCTGTAGCTTGTACATGTATGTGCAGAAGTCTTGAGTCGCCTCTCGTTTTTTTATACATTAATATGGAAATGGGAAATAGTTGCTGCACTTTATTCAATTATAGACAATGAAAATACAGTAAGGGAAAACAAAAGTTTGTAAAGTTTTAAAGAGGTTGTTATGACCCGGTTAGGCTGGATACTCTTAGACAAGCTTTCTTGTAATTTCTTTAAGTAGTCTTTAGGAAAAACTCTTAAGGCTTCTTGAAGGACATTTCAAAGCTTTTCTTTGGTTGTTGGCTGCTTTTTGTTTTGTTCTTTGCCAAGATAATAATAATTAAAAAATAATAACTTAGATTTAAATAGCACCTTTTAAGGAACCCAAGGAAATTTCACAACAACTAAATAATCTAACAAAAAGCAAAAATAAACAGATTGAGGGCTGAAGGGCTTATTGAAGTGATGAGTTTTGAGGAGTTTAATAAAAGAGTCCAGATTTAGGGCATAACAGAACTTAGATGGGAGACAGATCCAGGGGAATGGAGCAGCCATACTGAAAATGCTATCCCCACGGATGCAGAGATTGGTACGAGGGACAGAAAACAGACTCACACACAGCATACAAGGCTGTGTGTATGGATGAAGGAGGTCCTATAGGTACTAAGGGGCTAGGCTACTGAGGGATTTATAGGTAAGAAGAAGGATCTTGGATGTGTTATTTGCCTTGAAGCCAGTAAAGATTTATTAGGGTGGGGGTGATATGTTGCAATTGTTTGGTGCATATTACAAGTCTGGCTGGTGAGTTTGGACATACTGGAATCTGTCCAGGTCTTTGCTAGAATACCCAAACAGGACCCTAGTGCTGGGTAAAGGTTTTGGTTCTAAAATATATTGAATGTTGTCAGCTTAAACATGAAAGCTGAAACCACGGGGGCAGATAATGTGTCCAGGGGGCAGCATGTAAATGAGGTAGAGAAGATCCCACATTGCTTCAGTAATGTTTAGGTCCAGGTGCAGGAGCAGGATTCATCACTAATTAAATAAGACATGTTGCTACTGGTTACAGTCCAGTTCTTGCTATACCTTAGTGTTTTATCCATAGTTTCCTTTAGCGAACATTATGGACAACGCAGTGGCAGATGCATCTCTAAAGTGCTGTGTTACATTTCTTAAAAGCTTTTTTCCCCTTGTTCTTGAACACTACACTTTCAGATACTCCTTACCTGCTGTGCCACTGATTCCTACATTTTTATAATAATACACAAATAAAATATTTAAAGTTTTAGCTAAAAGCTCTATGGGAATGAGTTTGATGGTGACTTTAAAACTCTGTTATTGTGTATATTTTCCATATAAAAGAAAACAAATGAAGAAATTAATAAATTAAACAAATTATTATATAAACAACAATTAAAAAAGCCCAGAAGGGGTTTGACACAAATTTGCAACAATAGTCGTTAAGGGGTTAATTATTCATTGGCCAGGTGACTTACACAAAAATCTTGATCCTCCTGAAGTGTTCGGGTACAACAGCCGATGTCCAAATAAAACTGTTAAAGACCTTCAGAAAGCCTTAAAAACTATTGCTTAGGACCACTTGCTCAAGATTTTTGAACAGTAATGTTTGTGTTAATAAAAATCCCAGCATTCATCAAAATATTGTTGTTCTGGTTCTCAGGAGTGCTCCACCCAGTTCCATGTTCTTCTCAGTGAAATGCACTCCCAGTGTTCAGTACACCATTACTCCACCACCTCTAGAGACATCCCATCTCTCTCCCATCCCTCTTAATAGAAACTCAGTCCTACTAATCAGCATGAATCACGCCAGTCAACATGAAAATGATAGCAAGGTAAGTTAGACAGAAGAAATGCAGTTAAACCCACTCTACCTTCTGTATTTGTAGCCTGAGCTTAATTTGATTTGATTTGATTTTGGTTTATAGCTGATAAGATCATAAAAGGAAGTGTTTAACCATTTTATGCACATCAGCAACTTACCTTTCTGTTACAAGCTGTCTGTTGGCTACTACGGAGAGAACAAAGACTCCTTGGGGATAGCAGTCCTGCACCTGACAGCTGTTGGTAAGTTCGTTCGTACTGAATAAGATGAAGTATATGATAACTTGTTAAGTTATTACTGTAGTTTCAGTGGAGCATTAATGGCATTTATCACAACATGTGAACATGACTATTATCAAAGGGAGATTTTAGACAGTTAATTAAAAGTGATTTTAATAGAGAAACGATAAATAATGAAATATGATCTGGAATAATAATAATATGACAATGCAAAATGTCATTGGCAAGATATGTCTTTCTCTCAGAGATCTCTCTGGATGTGGACGCTGACAGAGACGGCATTGTGGAGAAAAACAACCCCAATAAGGTAATTCCAAATGGTTTTTTTCACATCAAATGGAGGATAAAGGTTCAGTATTACATTGATTGTAACTCTGTTCATGGAATTACTTACGCTCTGAATGATTTCAAGAGATTTCAAGAGAATTCCTAATCAGATGCCTGAACCACCTCAGCTGACGGCATTCTATTAAGAGGACCAGTGGATCTACTCCAAGCCCCCTTTAGATTTATTGAGCTTCTCACCCGGCCTCTCAGACTAAGTCTGGCCACCTTCAGCTCATTTCAGCTGCTTGTATCTGCAAACTCATTCTTTTGGTCACTACTCAAATCTTAGAACATCTTAGAACGTAAAGACTAAAGCTTCGGTGTTCGACTCAGCTTGCTCTTCACCACAACAGACTGGTGCAGTGCCCTCAATACTTTTGACAATGTCCCAAACCATCTGTCCATCTCTTGCACCATCCTACTATCACTTGTGAACAAGATCCCAAAAATACTTAAACTCTTCTGCTTGAGGCAAAGACTCACCCAGGGAGCACTCCACTCTTTCCAGTTAAGAACTATGGCCTCAGACGTGCGGCTGGCTTTTATCCTACCTGCTTCCCATTCACAGTTGCAAAACGCCCCAACAGGATTGTTGACAAGGGGCAATGTTGATGAAGCGCAGCTCACACTATAAACAAGTTCAACTTTGTCTCATGAATACAGACGCTGCTCTTGCTTTTGGCATACAGGGACCCAATAGTGTGCAACAGTGACTTCAGTACCGTGTGTTTCCACAGAATCTCTTGAGGGACACAGTCCACAAAATGCATTTAAACAGAATGGTCCAACCCTCATGACCCTATTAGCAACTCTGCAAGGGTAATGCTCTTGTTCACTCTTCCATGACCTGATTGAAACCCACACTGCTCTTCCTGAATCTGAGGTTTGACAGTCAGCCAGAATCTTCTTTCCAACACCCCTGAGTAAACTTTCCCAGAAAGGCTGAGAGGTGTGATCTCCCTAAAGTTAGATTGCACTCTTTCTGGTCTCTCTTTTTAAAAACTGAGGACCACCACCCTAGTCTGTCACTCCACAGGTGTTTTTTAATTTTTTTTTATTTCCAATGTGAAATTGAAAAGACATGGCATCAAAAACAGCTCCACCACATTCAGAGCCTTCTGTATCTGAGTGGCAAATCTTCTCCAAGCTAACTTCCTCATGTAAAAATGAATAAATAAATAAAAATATTGAAGCAGTCTTACTAAACAGTTTTACAATGGACTGGTGACTTGTCAAAGGTGTAAACTGCCTCTCAACTAGTAGCTGCTGGGATAGGCTCCAGCCCCTCTGCTGGGAAAAGTGGGTATGGAAAATGGATGGAAGGATATTTTTACTAATTGCTTTACATTTTCAGCAACCATTGAGTCGTGTAATTTACACTTTTGCTATGTTGAAAATCTGTTAGGGATCTTGGAAATGGGGTTCCAATGGGCACGGAGCCATCCTTTTGGTTAACTGTGACTCAGAGAAGACCTATCTGAAGAAACCAGACAGTCAGGAAGACTACATCTCCAAAGTGTCTGGTAAAGAGACAATTTACTATTCATCAATAACGTTTTTTCTTTAATTTCCCTGTACCTATACTTACATGTAGCCCAGTAGTTTAATGCTTAAAAAAAGTCTCAAACAAGTATACTGTGCATCATGATTCAAATCAAAAATAAAATTTCACTGGGTGTGACTTTCTGTGGATTTTCAGATCTTAAAGACATGTCCGTCATAGTGCTGCGGACCAGAGGCCCTGCACGACTCCCAGATGGCTACAAACTCACCATGCACGTCTCTCAGGGAGATGGAGAAAGCATTCGAGTCTTCAGATCTGGAACCCCTAGAGTGCTGAAAAAAAACTTGCGTGAGTAATAATGATAGCTGATAAAGCCACAGAGCGTGTTGTGTAATGTGCATGTAATTCAGCCAGTGTGTTTAGACTTGAGTGATGTACTTGGTTTACTTAAAACTCATTACAATAATGTACAAATTGTTTTCCCCAAATTAAGCAGCTTATAGTTCTTAAATTCTTAAATTTGCAGGGCAACTCTACAGCATCTTTGTGAAGGACTATCCACTGGTGCTGAGCAGTGAGGTTCTGTCCCAGGAAGTGCCTTACCTTGGAGGCACAGCAGAGATGAACTTTTATGTGGAGGGCCTCAGGTTTCCTGACAAAGACTTTGATGGACTCATCAGCATCAACCTCAGCCTGTTAGAACCTATCTCTGCTGTAAGACCTGCAGCCACAATTTAATGCATATTTATTCATCTTTTATTCCAAGTAAAACCGATTTTGATATAATTGTTTAAAACAACAACATAATTTATGAAAATAATAAATCAGGGTCCATTTGATGGTGTTTTAGAAAAATTTGAAAAACTTACCACAGCTTTACTTTGGTGATTTTGTTAAAAGCTCCCAACAAAGCTAGTACTAGCTACTTTCTTCCAGAAACAGTTTACTATGAGGCAGAATTAATTGTTTGGCCCATCCATCTACCCATCTACTGCCACTTTTCTGAGGTTGAGTTGCAGGGGCAGCAGCTTAAACAGAGAAGCCAAATCTTTCCTCTCCCTAGCGACCACTTCCAGCACTTCCAGGGGAATCCTCAGGCATTCCCAGGCCATTCTCAGATCTGAGAGACGTAGTCTTTCCAATGTGTCCTGGGTTTTTCCTTGGGCCTCCTTCGGGTGGGACATGTCCACCTCACCAGGGAGGTGTCTAGGACACCGCTTTGTACTCTGTAGCCAGATGAGACAACTGATCTCCTCCTCATTCAGAGGATCAGTGGCTCTGCTCCAAACCCCTACTGGATAAATTGGCTTCTCAACTTATCTCTAAGGGAGAGCCCAGACACCCTGTGAAATCCTCCCACTCATTCGTTCCACATTTGTGAAGAAGACCCCAAGATACTTGAACTCCTTTGGGCAGAATCTCTTTCCCAATTAGAGATTAGAAGAGGGCATGCTACCTTTTTCCAGTTTAGGATCATGGTTTTGGAAAACAAGCATATCTACCCTTGTGAAACACATGATTTGAAATTTATTCGGCCACATTGTGTTACAAAAAGACATGGGAATGAATTAACAAAGAGTACTCATCATCCTCTTTCAAAATTTTACAGGGCCTTCCAGAGACTCCCATTTTCACTGACAAAGTTGTCTTCAGAGTGGCTCCATGGATCATGACACCCAACACCCTCCAGCCTGTGGAGGTGTTTGTCTGCAGGTTAGACTGAACTGATGAATATTTAAAGATGATTGTGACCATGTATGAGTCAACAGGATGGGATACTGTTGCTATTCCTCTTAACATTAACTCATACCTTTAAAAAAGCTGTGCATGAACATGACTGTACATTTATTTTTAATGATATTGCTAAATCTTTAGATGCTTGACTGTTTAATGTGAATATATGTATAAATATAAATAAATGTTGGTTTATATACCATAGAATTAAAGACAATTTTGCTATGTTAAATGTAACAGAACAGAAATCCAGATGACTTTATATTTTTAACCTGCAAAATGTTGCTTAATGAAAACCACTTGTCTGCCTGTGGCTTCAGTACATCTGATAACTACCAGTTCCTGAAAGGGATGAGGAACCTTGTTGCAAAAAGTGGGTACAAGCTGAAGATATGCCATGAGTATGTGAACAGAGGAGACCGTTGGATGCAGGTGTGCCAGACTCATTAAGATTTCAGAGTTACCTCTCACAGTTTATTTGCTTGTTTGTATTTGCTACGTGTATTGTAAGCATTTTTTTTTTTTGCTCCTTTTGAAAACATAATTTAAATAAATTTTAATCAGTTTAATAGAAGAAATGTCATATCAATTATCTTGGAACTAGAGTGGCTACTACAAAAGAAAGGTGCTTATGAATCACCAGATCTTGTTTATCTGGAAAAAACAATGACTCCTAATGGTTTAATTACAATCACATAAATTGGGAAAAGTTTACAAAACAGAAACAAAATACTTCAGTAAGAACTGAGACATGAGCACGGCAGTAACGTAACCCATTTTATATACTTTTAAGGATGAACTGGAATTTGGATACATTGATTCACCCCATCATTGGTTTCCTGTTGTTCTGGATTCCCCGAGAGATGGAGATCTTCTGGACTTTCCATATGAGGAGCTACTGGTGAGAGCAAAACTACAGTTTACAGATACTGAGTGATTTCAAGCTCAAGCACTCATAGTAGCATATGTTGTTTGATTATGATCTGAAAAACAAAATATTTTTTAAGAGACTATGTAGAAAATTTGGTCCAAACTTTATATTTTACAATTGCTGTTTACACATTTACTTTACTTTTATTCCTGAAATATGTTCTCACATCTAAAAACAAAAAAGAAAGTGTTAGTCTAGGGCTGAGGTCGCCAAGGTAATGCTAGTCTTCTAGATATCTAAAAAGCTCCTCGGTGAGAGGGCCCCACGGGTGGACGAGATCCGCCTGGAATTCCTCAAAGCTCTGGATGTTGTGGGGCTGTCATGGTTGACGTGCTTCTGCAACATCGCATGGACATCGGGGTCAGTGACCGCAGTGCTCATCCCACTCTGTAAGAAGGGAGACCAGAGGGTGCGTTCTACAGCTGGATCACACTTCTCAGCCTCTCTGGTGAAGTCTATTACGGGTCTCAGGAGAGGAGGAGCTGTCAGGTAGTTATACCTTGAATTGAGAGAGCATGTGCGTTCACCCACCAGTGTACATGTGCTTTGTGGACTTGGAGGAGAATCAGCACCTCCAAATCTGAGACTATGGTCCTCAGCCCGAAAAGGGTAAAATGCCCTCTTCGGGTTGGAAACAGGATCCTGCTCCAAATGAAGAAGTTCAGGTCTTCTTCTTGAATGAGGGAAGAATGGAGTGGGAGGTAGTAGGCAGATCGATATGGGATTCACAGTGATGAGGGCTCTGCATCGGTCTGCTGTGGTCAAAAATAAGCTGAGGCTACGGGCAAAGCTTTCAATTTACTTCTTGATCTACATTCCTACCTTCCCCTATCACCACTAGCTGTGGGTAGTAACCAAAAAAACTTGATCGCAGATACTAGTGGCTGAAATGAGTTTCCTCTGCAGGGTGTCTGGGCTCTCCCATAGAGATACGGGGAGAAGCTCAGTTATCTATTCAGGCTCAGAGCAGAGACGCTGATCCTCCACACCAAGAGGAACCAGATGAGATGGCATTGGCATTTAGTTAGGCTGCCGCCTGGGCACTTCCCAGGGGAGGTTTTCCATGCACTTGGCTGACATGGGAACACCTTTCGATTCCCCTGTGGAAGTTTGTCTGTACTTAGTTTTAGTTTCAGTTTTTTTGTTCATTTTTTTTTTATGTAATTACAATGCTACATTAATTAAATTAGTTCAGCTATTGTAGAAATAATTGTAAAAAGTATTTCTAACAGTTGCTTGTCTTGAAGAGATCTTCAACCAAATTTTTGTTCACAGGGCCCTGACTTTGGCTATGTGACAAGGGTTGCAGAGAGGAAAGATGTGAGCAGTCTGGACTCGTTCGGTAATCTGGAGGTCAGCCCTCCTGTCACTGTGAATGGAAAACGTTTTCCTCTGGGCAGAATCATCATCGGGGTGGCTTTCCCTACGTGAGTAACACCTCACAGATTAGTTCCATTCTTATACAGAGTAGTTTATATGATTAATACATCCATTTTTTTTTTATGCAGAGCAATAAAACGAGCAGGTGACAGGGTTTTTTTGCAAATCAATTGTTTTTCTATTTATAAGGGCAACTAAAGGACGAAACATGACCAAAGTAGTTCAAGACTTCCTGTGGGCTCAGAAGGTTCAGGAGCCCATTGCCTTATTTTCTGACTGGCTCCTTGTTGGCCACGTAGATGAATTCATGACTTTTGTTCCTGCACCAGACAGAAAGGTAAGTGTAGGATTGCATCCAAAATATCAAACTGTATAAATAAAGTTGAGTAAAGAAAAAAAACATATACAGTGCCATCTGCGCCTCCATGTATAACCAGAACAGCTCTCATGTTTCTTGGCATGAAAGTTATAAATCTGTGGCTCTGCTGGAGGGATTGAGCAAGATTCTTCTAAAAGATTTTCTAATATTTTATGTGTTAATGGAGAAAAATGTGTAACATGTTATTCTAAATCTGTAATTGGAAAAGTGGATGCAAACCATGTCAGTGAAATGCACCTCCAGCATAACGGAGTCACCTGATCTGCTCACTGTAGGGGCCAACAGATCAGAGATTTCCTTTAATTTGTTCCCTGTCTTTTTTTTTTTATTGTTTCCTGGTTAAAATGGCCATGCAGTTACATTCACTGTGGGATTGTATAATCTCTCCGGATACGAGAGCAGCGGTGTTATCTTTGCCTCTTTTGTTCCTGGTCACAGGGGTTCCGTCTGCTGCTGGCCAGCCCAGACACAGTCTACAAACTATTCAGAGGCTTACAGAATGATGGACATGGACAAGCCAAACTGTTTGAGGGTACAGAAAGCATAATGATATCAATATTACAAATTATATGTTAAAATAACTAATCTAAGTGTATTCATTCTGTACAATACTTGCAAAAGGTCTGATAGATGAAGAACCAGTGACAGTGGAGGAGATACTAAATGATGAAAGTCTCCAGGCTGAAAATAACTATGTGCAGGTGAGCAGGACTGTCAACAACATGCATCACATTTATGGTCTGCACAGACAGAGAACATTAGACTCAACTCTCTAATTTCAACTATGGGGCATGCTCAGACAAGTTCCACTCTAAAGGAAGGCTTTGTGTGAGATGTTACAACATGGCTGCAGAGATTTGCTCCTATTCACTCAACAGCAGCATTTGCTATATCTACTGACCGCTGACAAAACCAAGCATGCTGCCAGCTTTTCGCTTAATCTAAAAAATGTTGGGTACAAGTAAGAATAGGATGCTGTAGAAAAAAACTAAGAATTTAAATTATGATTGAAAGCCTAACCTTTGCAACCGTCTCCCACAACTTCTATAGCCGGTACCATTAGTCACCACCACATGATGAAGACACAGAAGGTGTGGAAACATTAGTCCTCCAAAGCTGTAAATCCATCAGTGAGCTCCAGCTCTTTCAGCTTTTTTATGTAAATGTTTCAGTCAACTTGTGTTAAAAGCCAATCCACAATAGTGCGTCTCTTTAGAAGAGATTTAAAATGTTGCTGTGTTTGTGACAAACTGATATTTAGGGGCAGACTATACCAGAGTTTGGGACCTGCTACAGAAAAGACTCTGTCGCCTCAGGATTTTAGTTTTGTTCTTTAAGTGAATAAAATGAGTTGAGAGCTGAATCTCATGATTCTTAATGAAGCATGAATAAGCAGCAGCTCATAAAGATAAAAAGAGACTTTAAAACAAAGAGTAAAATTTTAACTGCATACTGTAAGTAACTAGAAGCCAGTGAAGAGACACTATCACTGGGATTAAATGCTCCTCTTGTTTAAAACCAGTCAGCAAACCAGTGAATTTTGGACCAGCTGGAGACGATGAACAGAAGACTGGTTCAAACCGAAGTATAGAGTTGCAGTATTCCAATCTGCTGGTAATGAACAGGTGGATAACATGTTCAAAGACATTAGCAGGAAGGTGTGGCTTTACCTTAGCTAACTGTCTGAGGTGGGAAAAGCTAAACTATTTAAGTTCAAGTCTTGTTCAAGTTTAAAAGACCCATCCAGGTACACTCCAAGGTTTTAACATTTTTCTGACAATCAGACCAGAGCCCTCTCAACATCTGGAAGAACAGAATTGTTAAAAAATGATAGTTTTTTGTTTTATTTTCATTTAATTGGTCATCTGCAAAGCAGTGAAAAGAGATGTTATAATTTGAAAAGATGGATCTTTTCAGACAGCTGTTGGGGCCCATGTTTACAAAAAAAGACCTTTCAGATAAATATGACAGAAACCACTGAAGAATACATCCTTTAAGGGCAACACATGATTCCAGCCGTGATAGCAAAATGTTGTGGTTGACCGTGTCGAAGGCTGCTGACAAGTCCAAAAATATAAGAGCTGCAGAGTTGCCAGAATCCAGTGTTTAAAGAAGATCATTGAAAACCCTTAAAAGTGCTGTCCCAGTGCTATTACATGAACCTCTGCCTTTATTGTACTTTCTGCTGTGGGCTTAATGTTGTTTGGTATCTACATTTATCTTTATAATGTGGTATGTGGTGTTTTAAGTTAACGAGTTATAAGAGTTTACTAACAAGCTGTATCATAGATCATGGTGTCCTTTTTTGTCACCTGCTTTTTCCCAGAGCTGCATCGACTGGAACAGGGATGTACTAAAGAGAGAGCTTGGACTGGATGACGATGACATCATTGACCTGCCAATCCTCTTCAAGTTGGTAGCGGAGGAGGAGGAGTACAGAGCGGTGGCTTACTACCCTGACATGGTGGGTTCAGAGATGTTTTTCACTTATTTCAGCTTTTGTTCCCCATATAAGAAGCAATAAAGCTTTCATTGTCACAAAAACATGTGGGAGAAAATCCTAGAGCTGATGTCGCCTCTGCTTGTGAAACCAATTTCCAGGTGAACATGATTGTCTTGGGGAAAAACCTTGGCATCCCAAAGCCATTTGGCCCGAAGGTGAATGGACGGTGTGCCCTTGAGGCTGAGATGTGTTCCCTGATGGAGGGTCTGGGTCTCTGCTGTACATTCATTGATGACTTTGCCTCCTACCACAAACTGCTAGGAGAGGTGCACTGTGGCTCCAACGTCCGCAGGGAACCGTTCGACTTCAAATGGTGGAATCTGGAGTTTTGAATTAAAAATGAGAAAGAGAGGTTATTGTTGAGTCCTTAAAGTTTAGATGACGCATGTTGGTACCAAAAAATAACAACTACACCAAACCCTTCACAAACTTACCTATGTGAAATAGCACAATTTTCATTTAACAAAAAGAGGTATCAGGCGCTTTGTGCTTCCTGCAACTGCTTCACACTTAAAGTAACTCCTTATTTCACCACTTGAACACATCACATCTAAAGCTGCAGTAGCAGGAAGTGATCTCTTTGAATTAGCAGCATCTCACCATAACTTGGACGAGTGTGCACAGTGACCAGCAAAGCTCGGTTACTGGTATTCTTTGTTCCTGACAAATATTTAAAATAAAAATGAATAACAAAAGACCCTTTCACAACATTCCATCTAACTTAAATTAGCCAGATGTTTTAGCAGACACTTGGAAACAACAGAAGAGGTTTACTTACCTATCAAAGCCTTACAAGATTTTTGTCTTAAAACTCACATTTTTTTGTTCTGTCATCTTAAAATAAGTGCATTTTTCTCATCTCAGATTTTTGCAAAGTAATAACATTTTAAAAAATTATATAATTTAAGTTATTTAAAAGGGACAATACTGATAAATATTTTAATGTAAATATGTCAGAATTAGACTAAAAGCTACTTTACATCTGTAATATCTGTATCTGTATTAAAAGTCCCATATTATGCAAAATTTACTTTCTAAAGGTTTTCTAACAGTCATATGTGTCCCCATAGCCTGTGCATCAGGCCCAAGAATTAAAAAATTCTGTCTCCTCTTTCATTTGCTTGCTCCACCTTTTAGTGAATGTGTGCTCAAATGCGTGAATCTGAGAACTTTCCCTTTGTGACCTCACAAAGGGAAAAAAAAACATTCCCCCGGCAGTGGATACTGTCATTTACCCATCCCCCCGGCTAGCTGAGCTTACCCTCTAAAATCACTGAGTGGGCGCCAGTGAAAGCCAGATCCTTTCCCATTGAAGGGTGAGGAAAGGAACCACTCATTTAAAGGTTCAGAAACAGAAACAGCCCGTTCTCAGTAGAGCTCACTAGAGCCACTTTTGGAATGGCTTAAATTAAGGACCAAGGCTGAATTTGGGGTAATACACTTTAAAAACATTGTTGAGGGACCTCTGACATCCATATGAAATAGCTGAAAAAAAGGACCTTTAACTATATCTTTAACTATATTGGATCTTGGTGTGCATATTCATCTTTATTAAGTTGACAAGAAAATTTAAATCACGCACACAGAAGATTTGTTCCTAGTATTGAAGTGGTTCTTGGCCACTGGCACACAATACAAGCAAAAATAAACACATGACCATGTGCAATACTAATAAAGAGCCACAAGAGGGCAGACTTCTTCTACGCAAGTATTTTCATGTTCCAATATAAAATACTAAAGTTATCTTTTCTCCAGAAATCCATCTAAATGACTGTGACACTTTTGTTTTGCTATGACTGAAAATGTCTCCTTTGTTATCTTATGAGCCATTTGATGCAAAAAGACTAAATTAATAAAGTTTGAACTGTTGGCTGTTTTGCATTGTCCAGTGCTGCAAACTTGTTGTAATGTCACACAGTGTAAATGCCGTCATTAACTCACTTCAAAATAAAAACTCGTTTCAGTCAAATAACTGAAAATGAGTTCATGTATCAGATCTTTTCTTTATAATAATCTTAAAACAGAAAAATAAAGCAAATCAAAACCTTCTCTGCTCCGTAAAAGGTGTACTGCGGTCAACAATGAACTCAGTATCACCATTCACACCAGCAGAAATGTTCCATGGAAACCATTGCTGCAGCTTCAGTGTCACAAAGAGAAAGGCATCTTCAAGACAAGTCAGTGTAAATCATTTCAGGAACAAATTATTTTATTCAAATATGTCCTCATTTGAGAATAGCCTAAATGTATTGCCTACTGTAGATCATGTACATAGGGACAGTATAAACAGTTAATTATGGACTGAGGTATGTTGTTGGTTGGATACAAATTTCTCATCTTATCGACCCCTTTACAAAAATTTCTCTATTGCACAGATTTTACTCTTCATCCACATAATGAGGTTGCACGCACTAATAGAATAATAGTTTTATGAATTTATAAAAGTTGTTAAATCCTCGACAAACTACCCCAAAAAGATGATCAATAAACACAAAGTGAAACCTATGCATATCAAAGTGGGATGTGAAATGAAATATAACACACACACACACACACACACACATACATATATATATATATATATATATATATATATATTATATATATGTTTTATATATATATATATATATATAACATCCTGATCTTCAAGAGTACTGATTACGTTTTGAGTTTACATTTTCGTTTCTTCATAGGGATCGTTCTTAAAACAACGATAAAAATAAAAACAAAAAACGTATAGTTACAACAAGCCAGTGACTTTAAACCGATCAGCTTCTGCATCGTCTTATACAAGGATGCCCTTTCCTGTCTGCCAATTACAACAAAAGTTATGAAGTTCCAAGACAACTCGGTCCTCCTTTTATAAAACGACAGACTTGTACATATAGCAGCTTCCTCTTTGTGTAACCATCGTCATTTTGAGGCTATGAACAACCAAATACTTTTTTGTGTTTTAAACACATGGGCCAGACATGGCCATCAAACAGGCCAGGTGGGTCAGGCACCGTGTAGTTCCTATAGCACCTTCTCAAATATACAGAACATGCCGTCTGGACACAAATAATGCGCAAAATGTTCTTCATGTTGTTGGCACCTCTCGGCGAGTCTGAACAGGTAAGCTAAGAGTCGCGGCTTCTCCGCTCAATAATTTATTAGGGCTAATGAACAATTCCTGTAATCACACATAATCATGAAAAATCAATTATAATCACGACATATTTAAAGTAAAAAAAAAATATTGGGTTATATTCTTGTTTTGGGGGGAGTGGCAACTTAAGAGTTTTACTCTGTAAATGTAAATGTCAGTACAAGAGTAATAGAGTATTTTCATTTTAGCTGAACTGATTGTATGGATGCAGTAACACTCTAAACATGAAAGTTACATGTAAATTGAGCACATCTGGGACATCATGTCTCTCTCCATCCACCAACGCCACGTTGCAACACAGACTGTCCAGGAGTTGGCGGATGCTTAAGTCAAGGTCTGGGAGGAGATCCCTCAGGAGACCTCATCAGGAGCATGCCCAGGTGTTGTAGGGAGGTAATACAGGCACGTGGAGGCCACACACACTACTGAGCCTTATTTTGACTTCATGTTTCAGACTGTATGTGCAGAAGTTTTGAGTCCCCTTTCGTTTTCCTTATGTATTAACAGGAAAATGGGAAATGGGAACGGTGCTTTATTCAAACAATGTTTTTCTGGTAGTGAAAACTGGATTGAAAATGAGTGAAAAAGCAGCCTTGAAAGACTTTGAAAGACCTTCAAATAGCCTGAAAAACTAATTCTCTGGACCACTTTAAACGGTGATATGAAAGTCTATCTCATTGGCTGCAAACTATTAATAAACATGGGGCTTGGGGCTTTTAAATTGTACTGTATATGTTAAATCCATTGTGTTAGAATTACTGACATCTAGTTGTAAAGATGGGGATACCATGTTGAGAATGTAAGTGTCCGTCAGTGGCTAAAGTTCTTCCAGACAAACATGTTTTCATGTGAGTGAGTGGATCCCGATGCCTCAGGTGCAACAATGACAGCACTACAGGTAACTACTTCAACACTGTTTATATGCGTGCTGCCTTTTTTTTATAGTCCTTTTAAGGCATTACTTATCCCACACGGTACTCTATAACCAATCAAACAGAGCACAACTCTGCAGTTCACCCACAGTTGTTTTTCAATTCAGAGACACCGTAGTAAAAATAAAATATGGCAGAGTAAAGTAGTAAAGTGATTAGATACGAGAGAAACAAAGTTTTTAAAGATTAAATAAAATTTTCTGTCATTGACCGTTAATCTTGTTACACACTGGACCATTAATCAAAATACTGTCTTGCTCTCAGTAGTGCCCCTCCCAGCTCCAAGTTCTTCTCTGTAAAATGCACTCCCAGTGTTCAGTACACCATTACTCCACTACCTCAAGAGACATACATCCCGTCTCTCTCCCATCCCTCTTAATGGAAACTCAGTCCTATTGATCAACATGAGCCATGCCAGTCAACATGAAAATGATAGCAAGGTAAGTGAGACAGAGGTGTGTAATGCGTCGTGGATTTCAGCCTTTTCTAAGGTATGATGAAACATTAACAGCTGCACCATGTGTCATTCCCTGGACATTAATACACACTGGATTCATGATGGATTCAGATGAGGTAATTACTAATTTTCTTTATCTGAAACCGCGTAGTTATCTACCTGAAGTTGTGAAAAGAAATGTAGTCAAACACACTCTACCCTCAGTATTTGTAGCTTGATCTTCTCTTGGTTTGATTTGAGTTGTAGCTGATGAAATAATGTGAGGAAGTTAAATATTTAACTATTTCCTGCACATGAGCAACCAGTGCCTTTCTATTACAAGCTGTCTGTTCGCTACTACGGAGACAACAGAGTCCTTAGTGCAGTCCTGCACCTGACTGCTGTTGGTAAGGTTATTCATATGAAATAATATAAATTACAGGACTGTCTCAGAAAATTAGAATATTGTGATAAAGTTCTTTATTTCCTGTAATGCAATTAAAAAACATGA
>JBAMHW010000003.1:15335547-15358386 GCA_037177495.1 Rhadinocentrus ornatus
GATGTTAACATCCCAATTAAGGTAAAGTGCTTTAAAGTGTCAACAGCAGTAATTTGTTTTGGTGCTGCATTGGAGAAGTGCTGCATTGCTAGTTTAAAACGGTTTTAGGTGTATTCATCCACTTGGCTGTGAAAATACTGTATCCAGAATGCATGTGAACCAAAATGGACTACTTACAATCCCTGGGGTTTTGGGGCTCTCTGCGGGATTGTGGGTAAAGCTGCCACTGTGACTAGTTGAGACTGTGTGTGACTTCTTGTTACTGAGGCCCATGGCGTCCATAGACTGGCTTCTGCTGCGGATGACCCGCTACAGAGAGAAACGGGGAGATACTGTCTGTCAGTGGATCCACTTCTAATACTGTGTGGAAACATGACACACTGACTGATATTTCAAGGCCTTAAATACTGCAAGTAATCATGTCCAAATTTATTTTACGTTAGCATGTAATTACTTTTACGGAAAGCACACAGCATATGTGTTGTTTTTAATGAAAAGTCTTTGACAATGATATGAGTTTGTGTGTGTGTGTGTGTGTGTGTGTGTGTGTGTACGTGCGCCTGTAGTAGCCTGCAGGTTGTTCAAATATGCACAGGCCTGCATTTGATTGTATGCAGGACTATTTCTGAACACTTAGGGGCAGTGTAGGTCAACAGGTAGCCAGAAGAAGCTGTGTGAAAACATGTAGGTTTTTCAGGAGGTTAAAAAGACTGTGGGTTTTGCAGTGGAAAATGTTGAGGCATCTGCTATCTAATAAATGATTCTTTAATATGGGTGCATCTGGAGTTCAGATTTGTGTCGTGACACACGGTGTGAGAAAGAAAAGGAGGACCAAAACAGTGTCAGAGAATAAAAGAGACCACAAGATACATTTAAATTCCAGCACAGAGAGAAAGAGAGAGGAGGGATTTTTTACAGATGTAAGTTATGGACGTGTGAAAGAAAGAGACAAAAGCAGTAAGTCAGTCCTTGACAGTGAAAAAGAAGAGTAAGAGTACATTTATGCAGAAGTAGTTTATGCAGGTTTGACGAATGATGGGTAAATAGCAGAGTGGTAGAAGCTGAAAGAGAGAACTGTGGCTGAAAAATGCAGAAAGGATGACCAAGAAGAACTGATTGACACAGAAAGAGAGAAAAAACAAAAACAAACGAGGAATGCTGCCCATGGGGAAACTAACAAACTGCATCATCAGCTCCATTATGAGGTGTCATTAAAACGTTCACCAGGCACACAGCATCACAGATCCTACCACCATGCCTCAGCGGCCGAACTTCACTCCACCACCCTAATGGTCATTGATGGAGCACTCAGTTAGAGGAAAGTACCTTTGATACACAACAGAACACTCCTCAGCCTCAAAAGTCCACCATCCTGCAAAAACACACCCCGATTCAGCAGTCGCAGCCAAGAGAGGAAAGCAAATGCCACAGGGCTGGTCTTTTGAGATACTGCAAATTTTCTATGCTTTGGTTCTCATGTGTGAATACCCAGAATCCCAGCCAAGAGACAGGGGAGGAGAAAAAGAATCATCCTAAAAGTTTTTCCACTCATCACCATTCTCACATTCTCTCTCATGCATGTGGAGTTGTAGATTACCTGTGCAGCATACATCAAATGTGGAATGATGCTGTACCTTAAAGGATTCAAAGAAGCCGCCACCTCCCCCTCCACCCCCGTTCTCCAGCTTATCATCGTCTCCACCCAGACCCATCATGGATTGACTGTTGATGTGCAGCTCCTCGTACAATGTTTCCAACAGGGCCGAACGTGTGCGCTCCTGATAATAACATGAAAAATCTTTTTTGAAAATGAAACTTTCCAGACATTAATAATTGCACATTGAACTGTGCAGGTAATAGATAAGTTCAAACAACACCAGGAAGATACACATCTGCACTACAGCTGTTATGATGTATTTGTTTGCTGTCCGAAGGGTAGGGTGACAACAAGCCTACATTGTCACTTCTTATCAAGGGTGCAACCATCAGGATGCAGAATTGTGCAAACAGGTGTGTGCTGAGTGCAAACACATGCACACAGATACACTCAAGGTGTTAACACTCCCACGACAATGTTTGCTTCTCACTTCCAGCTTGGCAAACTTCTCAGCTTTGTAGCAGGCGTATTCTGCATTGATGAGCTTGGTGAAGAGGAACTCGTAGAACTCAGGGCCCTAATGAAGGTAAATGGGAATGAAATGAATGAATGAAAATTAATTATGTCTGCTTGTAAAATCTAACTTTGTTTGTGTTTTTTCTTAGCTTCTGACCTTTTTGAAGATGGCTGGGTCAGGTAGAGCAGGGCCAAAGAAAGGTACATCATCTCTGGCAGTCACAGACACCTTTGAGAAAAAGCAGAAATTGGAAATACATACTGTCAAGAATATTTCTTTAATGATGTGGGAGTGAATCTTATAAAGCTTTAACTGCCTTAACCTTGTAGAATATTAACTGTGTTTGAAACCAACCTTGTAGGTGACATTATCTGTGCATGTATTCTCCACTTGTACAACCACATATGCATGCAGGAAGTTGGACTGGATCATATCTGGTACAAAGGGTGTGTTTTCCTCCTGGAACACGATGGCTACAATGTCATTGCCTATGTGCCTTTTCCTCTGCAGCTGGGGGACACAGATAGAAATAAAGAAAAAGATAAAACAAGTAACAATGGGGAAATACCCAATTTCAGCATCACAAACACTAGTCTGTCAGAGACTTACTCTCAGGACTTGCACTGAAAGATCGACTGAAAATATATTCTGCATAGTCCCAGCAGTGAGGTAGAGATTAATTTCATCCCAAAGTATAATGTCCTCTGTGAGAAGCAAGACACTTCAGTTTTACTGACAGTCTAATACAATAAAATCTTTTTATTTCTCACAGCACATGTGCCAAATTTTTATCACAAGTAAGAATTCAGCTGTAAATAACATCAATAGGAGTACAGTAATTTGAAAAAGAAAGTGAATACTCTTTAAATTCTAAGGTTTAACACTCAGGTCATGTTAAAAATAAATAATCTGGTCCTAATTAGAGCTTTAAATTAGCCAAATACAACCTTTAGATGAGCAGCAACACATGACATATCGCATAAGGCTATTACTCATTTAACAGAAACTAAGTAGAAATGTAGAAGAAGTGTGTGAAAACATCTTTCACCCTTTCTACATCCAAAGGAGTAAAGACAGTAAGTAGCAGCCAGGTACTGCTAACCAATGTGCTTGAGGAGAAGTTTTGGCAGTTTTCTGGTCTGGATTATACAGGTTTATATTAACATGATACTAAGAAGGAAAGAGATCAGCAATAGGCGCATTCCGACAGAACTGCCCTAGTTCTATGAACGGCCCTTCCCCAGGTGAACTGCTTCATGTTGCATTCGCACATGAGTTGGGGGCGGGACTGATGTGACGCAACCATCTGCGACAGTGACGTTTGACTTTTGCGCAACACAACAACAAAACAAAACCCGCAAAAGTAGTAAATAAGCAGTAAAAAGAAGTAAATAAGCAGAACTCTGGTAAGGGGCGTAGCTACGGATGACCAAACACCTATGTCATGAGGGTTCCGATGGAACCACAAAAAGACCCTGCCTCGGAGCAGGAGCTAAAGTGGTTATAGGAACGGAGGGTCTTTAGCCCTAATTCCTATATGTTGGAGTGCGCGAAAAAACGGCCTGGTTCCTGAAAAGGTTTTAGGAACTGCAAAAGGTTCCTACAGTCGGAAAGAGGCTAATGATCTTAATAAGGCAATATTTGGTGACCATCAGACTAGTACCTGTCCTTTTGACAGATGAGATCCAAGTCGAGATGTTTTGGGTTAATTCCACATTTTGTGGAAATCAGACAGAACAACAGCATAAAACTCATGAACAACAGCTGCCAAGCATGGTGGTGTAGTTCTGATGGCTTCTGCTTGTTTTGCAGTCATAGCATCTGAAAACCTTCCAGTCACTGACTGCTGAACTGTCCTGTGCACTACCAGTCAAAAGTTCAGACACAATTCCCCATTAGATTTAATGCTGAAATGTGTCCAAACCTTTTATTAGTACTGTATAACAAAGTATTCTAGATTAAAATGTGGAGCTGTGTGTCTCCTTGAATCTATGACAGAATGATAAAAGAATCAAGCGGACCTCAACTTGATTTAAGTGATGTGGCAGGATCTTAAGAGAACAAATTCTTGCAATCCCCAATGAACTGATGTAATGTTAACCAACAGTGAGCAAAAGTCCCTCCACAATAATGTGAGACTGATAACATCATACAGAAGCTTCAAGTTTATGCTGCTAATTGGTGGTTCTACAAGCTACGGAATCATGTGGTGTATTTAGTTGTTCATACACTGATTGTGCATTTGGGCTATATTGAATAAATGTTTCAAAATTGTTGAATAAATGATAGCATGGTTTATTATGTCATAGTTGTATTAATCAGAGGTTGCACTGATCTTATTTTAAAATAATGTAAAGACAAAACTATTTTAACATCCTTATACTGTAAAAACTTAAAATTGAAAGAGTGTAATTTGTTTCACACAACTGTGGCTTTTGAATTAGCTATATATACAGTACATAAACTTTTTTATTTGTTTAATATTTAATATTTAATAGTGCATAAAAAAATGGGCAATCATTGCACAAGTGTTGTTTCTATTTTCTTGTTGTGAGAAAGCTTTTGGTTGCCGAAAGAACATTTGGACCATTGGACATTTTAAATCAAAACAACCTCTTTTAAAAAGGTTGGTATTGCTAAGTATTAGGGACACCTTCTTCTAGTACTGAAAAATGAATGTACGTTATCACCTCATTGCCTTATGCAAGGAATCTAATTTAGAAGGCTTCTAAGCCCCCATAAATATCTAAGGAGATGACTTCACTACTTCTTTCTCCACACAATGTATGCAAATTTCACTTTGCAGTAGTTGGGGTAGATTTTATGCTTGAGACTTGACGCTGTCCCAGATTTTTTTTCTAGCCAGAGAAATAATCTAAGATACCTGGTGCAATAAATATCAGAATGTCAATGTGTACGTATTTCAGGCAACTGAAATGGGATTCTTATCACGAAGACTGTGACCCAATTCATTCTGCTGCATGTAAGGGGAGGAAAGATGAATCAGATTTTGCAAACAGATATAATTTGGTGATAAAGAGAAAGGATAATTTGAACATTTTCTCCGTGCAAACAATCCTTGCAAGAAAAGGACCCTTCAGGAAAAGTCCTGAAAAACTGTGACACTTTGCAGACAGCCCCTCATCACTTATTAGACTATTTAACACTCTCAAGTACCACCAATAAATACAGCTACGACACTTATGGTGAAATTAGCAGCAGTTTGTCTGGCTCTTGTGGAACATGTCTAATGAGTTGACCAGTTGCATGCACAGCCCAACAGAGTAAATATTTACTCTGGGAGTAAGAGATAATGATGACATTTGCTTTTCCAGTCACAGTTCAATTACTTTATAGTCTCAGTCCATTACAATAAGTTTGTTTGTTAGCACGAGAACAATGAATCATCAGGCTCTGGACCTGGAGGTCTTCATGACTTGCTGAAACACTACGGCCAAAATCAAGGCAGATGTATAAAAATACAGCAACTCTTTTAATGAATATCAACTCAGCCAAAGATTTTTTATCAAAAAAGCTCTTTTAAGTATTAAAATTAGTTTGATTTTACCATAAAATGACAAATTATAGAGAAAACTGTGTCCTTACAATTCAATAATAAAATTAATGGCTAAAAAGAGTCCCTTATGTAATTTATGATCACATCAAATTAACTTAATGAATAATTTAGAAAGTAGATTTCTACGAAAATACTGAAGATATATATAAATGTAAATTCAAGGCGGCCAAGTTAGTTTTGTGTCATCTCCAAGCATATTAACTGTCAGCTTTAAATTTCTTTTCCTTGTTCCCTGATGAATCATCCCATGTGGGTGGTGTTTATACCCTCTGTCTTCCTGACTTGGAAGTATGAACACTTGTGTGTGTGGTAACAAAGTTCAAACATCCAAATACTGAAGTGCAGCTAAGAGCCACTGCAGCTTACTGCAACACAGCATCAAAGAGATAAAAATCTTCAGCTGCAAACCAACAGTCTTAATAGATGCCAGAGGAGAATACTGAAATACTGGAAGAAATTATAAAGCTCAAGAAATAACATTTATTAAGAACAACAAAATGGAATGAAATAAGGACAACAAACATAAAAAAAACCTACAAGTTTGTTTTGCAAATGTTGTTGAGAGTTGATGATGAGCAGACCATGCCAATTGAAGCAACCTAAATGAAGGACTACTGTTTTCCAGTGGCTAACTATTCCTCTTGTACTTGTCTATGACCTGGAACTTTACAATTATTTTATCACAGGCGTGGCTCAGCAGGGTGTTGGTCTACTAATTGGGGGGTCAGTGGCTTGATCTCTTTTCATTCATCAAAAAATGGAGAAAATGTATGGGTCAATGTGGCTTGAGAAAAGTTACTGATTAAATGATTAATATTGTTTTACCATTATTAACTAAATGCACCTATAATGGGATTTTGTAGGCTTTGGTCATTTGGTTACATCTGGAGGTGTCAGAGGAGAGTCAAACACCGGATTTAGGTCCTGAAAACACAAGTTACAAGTAGAGGTGGGCAATATTTATCGCCCACGATAGTATCGTAAATGTTGCTTTGACGATGTGCAATTTTACATCATCACATATACTGCCTTGGAAAAAACAAGCAGTAAAGCAATGCTAAATTTCAAAGATCTAGCTAAATTTTTATGCTAGAAAATTATACTTAACATTGCTTAAATATTTTAAATTAAATAGAAAACTGGGTTTACATTTTGATGTCATCTTAATTTAATATTTGTTTACTATTTTTTTTTAACTTATTTTTTGTTTAAAAGCTTGAGTAAGATAATATTGAGCAAACAATATTTGACATATTCACCTGTGATTTTAAATACAGCCTGGACATAACTTGGAGTTGGAAAGCAATTACAGTTTGACAGCATTTTTATTAAAAAACAAAAAACACACACTAAAGGATTTCGTCAGAATATTCTTATCGGAAAATAAATAAAAATAATCAACATTTATTCTTTGCCTATATCGCCCACCCCTAGTTACAAGATATTGTGATTACTGATAACTGGAATGTCATCATACCTGCTGTGAGTCTCCTTCTGTGTAAGGCAGTTTGGTGGACACATGAAACATAATCTCCTTATTATGGAAACTTGTGTAGATGGATTCTGTCCCCGTCTGTCCATGAGTGACATCAAGCCCACCCCGAAAACTGGAGAAGCAAAGGAGAAGCAGAGCAAGAGATTTAAGAACTAAAAGCATAAATAAGTAACAGACGATTGACAGGACAAGAACGATTTAGAAGAAAAAACAAGGAGATGTGCACAGCCTAGACAGAGGACAGAAGAGAGATGAATAAATACTGTTAGTGGGACACAGGTGCATGCTCTCAGAGTTCTCCTTCCACTACCATCATTCATCATTGAGAGAACGCCAAGGGCGATTCATCTGCCCACTCAATCACAATGTCAGCAACACTACGGATATAAGGACACTAAGTCATTTTTTTCTGAGATTCACATAAATCCCACTCTGATCAATAGCAGATTTATTGCCTGCTTTTGCTGTATGTTTGCTAGAGTGCTTCAGAGAAAACTTAACAAAGTGCTTAAAATAATATTAACTTCAAATTTAACTGAAAAGTATCCAAACCCTTTAAAGTCATGAAGCTCAATCTTCTGTCCAAGAAACTCCAAGAACTCAACAAAGGCAGGACTTTCTTCCAAATTTCCAAACAGCTCCTCCTCTGATGTCTGCAAACAAGAGGCAAAAAGTATTTTCAGGAGGACTGACACAAAACTTCAAAAGCAAAGACTGTCTGCAGCATTTCTGAGCTCATTCACCTGGCCAAACTTTTGATAAATGACTCCAAACTTAAAGTTGTTGCTGATTACTTGCTCATCAAAGGTGACAATGAGCCTTGATGCCTGAGGATAAAAGAAAAGGTAGCTTTTAGTCGGGTTCATGGTATTGATAGATGCAAGGAAGGAAAAAAGGGCTAGTACCTACCTTTGGATAGAGGACAGGGTAAAACCTATCTACGTTTACTTCTTCACAAACAAGCTGCAAAATAAAGAAACATGTTCAGACTTATACATCTTCAAATGTAGTGAAATGGAGTTTAAAATTATATTCAAAATGATAGTAATTACCTACCTTTGCCATCTGAACCACATTGGGAAACTCAGTGAGGCAAGATATGGGAATCACATCCTGATGGGTTTTTAGCTTTGTGCTGAAAGGCAAATAGTGTGAAAAATCAAAATGCTCACTGCTCTATGTAATCTTGACCAATCCTCCTTGTTTTAGGGCCTCTTTCTCCAATTCTTAGCTTTCATCCATGTGAACTATCGATTCTAATGGGACATTTCCAATTGATGTGTGCAGCTGGGAATTTAACTGTCTTTGCATTTAATGTCTTGGAGTCAAGAATGCCTGGGAAAGGGTCAAATGGGCATTATTTCTCTTTTTAAGAGGTTGTTGCTAACTCCAAGTAGTACCATGAACAACAATTCTGCGTTCATTGAACGCAACAAAGAATTCCCATTGAGAAAATCATTGAGTATACAGTATAGTAGATCATGTTCTGTGATATAATCCAACTGTGGCAACCTGAGCAGTTCTTTGGCTTTTTGCAAAATATGCTAAATTTCTTTCCCCCCAACAGTTAACATAGATGAGACACGTGCTGGGAAAATATAGGATTTAATGCAGCCAGTTAACTTAGCATAAAGAGGCGGCTTGTTTTCTCAAAGTATCAAAATCCACCTTCCAGCAACTCAATAACTAATTAACAGGAGATATAAAGCTTTGGCCTCTGCAAATGCTTCCCCGGGACAGAAATTTTCCAATCACAGGATAGTGAGTGTAATTAAGTAAGTTGCTAAGTCTGTCATGCATTGAATGTTTTCACAGGATAACAGCATTTCTCATTTTCCTTTCCCTATTAACTTAAGGTGTAAGAGTGAGATATGAATCTGTGCACATATGCTCAAACATAACTTGCACTTATTACCCTGCCAAGCATAAAGCTAAACTTCTAAAGTATAGAAATAACTGAGAAGAGTTCCAAGGAGCAATCTGTTACCACAACCAGCAACTGGAGGCAACAAGAGACCTCCAGCATGACCTCCAGCATAAGCCAAAATTAGATTTTGGCTTAAGCTGGAGGTCATAAAGGGGCTTTAACTGTGAGTGTGTGTCGACGCCTGCGAGGACACATTCCGAGGTGACAATGGGTGATGCCCGCCCACTAGATAGCACCTCTTCGAAAAAAAAAGTGGGCTGAGTGGCTGGTACCCCAAAAGCACACTCACCTACTTTGAAAATCCATTAACAAAGAAAGAATGCAGCTATTAAAATCTGGAGAGGATTCTCTCAGCTACCAAAATTAATTCACAGGTTACACCATGCACTGAGTTCTGCCTCTCTCCCCCGTGTCTGTGTTTAGCAGAGTGTGAGGGAGTGGAGAATTTCAGTGAGTGAGCACGGTTTCAGGAAGTGGTGAGTGGGAGAGGCATTACACTTATACAACACAGATGAATAGTATGCTGATTGTTGGGTACTTCTTAGCTCTTCTGTAGAAAGTCACAGTTTATAGACAGACAAATCTAGGCCTTGTTGGATTTAGGTCCAGAGTATTGTGTAACTCTTGAATGACCAATGTGCATCTCTGCTGGCATGGGTTTTTGGCTTTCTGATGCCACAGAAGCTATGGGATTAAGTAAATTGTTTTATTGATAACCCCTAAACTCCTGCATTTATTTACAATTATATGAAGACAAAATAAACAGGGGAAAACATATGGAAAAACACTGGAATGAAATTAATTTAAATTAAATATTAAATAAATGAATAACAATTATTAAGTAAAAATAAAAAATATCAAAGAAATGCAAAAATAAGACTAAATAAAAGCAAATATATAAATAAAATAAACAATAAAAGGCCAAAAGTGGTCAGAACCATTTTTAGCTCCTCACTATGACTTACACAAAGACACTAATTCAAAACTCTTAGGTATTTTAAAACTGTGAGATTGTGACTATGGAGCACAAATTAAGTGCAAAACAAAATCTCTTGAAATAGTAAGGAGCAACCTTTTCAAAGGACCATGTGTAGTTAAGCTATGTGGGAAAATACTGCATGCTAAATAGTTGTGTTTGATTCAATGACGTATGCCCCACATGCATATTTTCATTGTAGGTTTGTAGCAAGTTTATTAAACAGGGTGAAAAAAGCCATTTTCCAGGAGCATTCAAAAGGTAATGGGTTGTGATCAACAGGAAACAGACAAAGGAGGAGGGGAGAATAGTTAGAAGAAAAAATGAGTCAGAGAACAGAAAATTCTACCGTAGCATCAAGCGCAGATGCTCCTGATCCCCAATGACATCATACTTCACTGAAAAGACCAAGTGACCCAGGGCAGCATCCATGGTATAGTAATTAAAATGTTCCTGGGGGCAAATAAATGGAGGAAAGGTTAACATAAGGACAACTATTCCTGTAGCAACTGAGGGTGACACAATAATAAAATGTGATGATGAATTGGCAAAGAAGAGGCATAAAGAGAAAAACTCTATAAATCAGAAAAAGAGGAACTGTACTAAAATTACTGTACTGTAAATTTACCAAACGGTTATTACATGGTAAAATAGTAACTGACATTTTTTTCTTACATTGTGGTTCACAAACATTTGCATGTATGTCTTTACTTCACCACTTTGGCAGAGATTACTTTGAACATCACAGCATTATTTACAGTGTTGATTGTGAGTGTTCTACCGCTTTGCAACGCCTCCCTATGCAGCTATAAAAAGATTCTATATGTGGAAAAGGTCATTAATGACTACAAATGAGTCCACACACAAACTCTGAGGGTTTTGTTCTTTGTTTTCAGTGGCCCTTACACAGCGACCTTTATCTTAAATTGAAAACAAGTAAGCTATATTACTGGAAACCGAGAAACCGACATTTTTATGAGAAATTTCACTTGTTTGCTTCTCTTTTTGAGAAGAAAAATGACTCTCCCCCAGTTCTATTACATATCTTAAATGGTAAATTAGAATGAATGAAAGAAAAAGAAGAGAATGACAAAAGGTTAATACAATTTAGAAAAATAAATAAAAAATCAAAACTCCTTTCACCATCCTCACCTTGCCCATGAAATGTTTTCTGTAGATCTTGGCAGTGCTGTTTGTCTCCAGTTTAATGTAGGAGGAAGGACAGGGAAGCTGATCCGCCTCTGGTGGGTCTTTAGGTTCATGATTGGTCCCTTCAATCCAGTATCCTCCAAACTGGGGCAGCAGAATGAGTGGAAAAGGACTGCGGCGACCCAGAACCTTACAGGGATAGACAGTAATAAGGTTAAGGATATTAAATAATAAAGGATGTGGTGGGGTATCAAGCATTGCATTGCCGTAACTACAGAAGTTCAGTCATGTACCTCGTGGACACTAGGATAAGGGATGTAGTCCTCTTCTGTCTGCAGGTAGAAAAAGAAATATGAGTTACACTGACAAACAGACTTTCAGATTTTTCAAAGACAACAACAACGAGCATAGACACTGACAGAAGGTCAAAAAAATCTTAATGTACACTTACTGTAGTTAGCTTTCATATCCTGCCAATATGACAGGGGCCATATGATCAGCCTTTCTAACAACGCTCTCAAAGCTCTCTAAAGGGCCGCTTTTCAATAGGAAGTAAGAATTTTAATAATATTGAGCATATTCATCAACCCTGTTGTGATTATGTATATTTTATGTTGCAAAAGTTCACATCTTGCATTTTATATCCTTCAGTTACTTGGTGCTAAAACCTTTTGGTATCGATGTGCAAAAAAGCCAAGAAACCTTTACATTGGGAATAAAGTGATACCCAACAGGATGAGAAGCTTCCCTTCAGTTACTACCAGCAAGTGCATGCATCACTGAGCTAATAACAAACATTTTATCTTTCATTTTACCCCTGATAACAGTATTCACTATGGCATTAGTTTTGTGGCATTTCACAAACACTGAGATGCTCATTTATTTCATGCAGTCAGTTTTTTCTCACAAAATGTAATTGAAACCATTGGAGCAAATATGTACCATCGAAAATCATAAGCTACGTGTCGCTAAAGTGTGGAAAACTTACATCTCACAATGTTAAAGTTAAAATCACTGTTCCTTACACTAAACACAACCAAGTACACTTTATATTTTCAGAAGACCCTAATGGGGTGGCTACAAATGCTGTTAATTGCATATTTATTTAACAACACAGAATAAAAATGCTAAGAAACCTAATGTTTTTTTTTGTTTGTTTGTTTATTCCATTTTTTTGTTTAATTATCTGCAGGAAACTGAGCCAAATAAGACAGCTACATAACATTTCTGTCTGTATACTGTATGTTTTATTCTACTTTCATGGTATAAGCAAAGCTCACTAGTTCTAATAAACAAAAACATAACTGCTCCAACAATGAATAATATTTTCTAACAATGGTATACATAAGGGCTTTGAACAAATACTAATGTCCAGGGAAGGGGTCTTCAGTCCTCTATATACTTTATTATAGAAGATCAGCCTTCAGTGTAGAGATAGTTTAATGACAGGTTAGTGTTTGAGCTCTAATCATGGCAAAATTGATAATAATAAAAGGTTTTATTCTAGTTAGCTGTAAATAAAAAAATGTGCAGCATTATAATTCTCATTAATTTTATTAAGCATGCACTTGTATTTGAGTTCTGTAGAAATTTTTATTTATTTTTTATTTTTATCCCAAAGGTTTTTGTTAAGTGGCTAGCTGCATTAGTTTAGTTAGTTTGCATCCACATTTCTGGCAGCATTTTAGAGAATATTCTTTCCAATTCCCACATGACATCATCCCACCACAAATCCATGTTTAGTTTTACAAAACCTGGCTGCTGTATACACAGGACTGACCTCAACTCTGTCCAACACCTGAGCTGAATTGCAGCATCCAGGTCTCCCTTAGCACCATCAGAGTCCAACTGTGGTTGGCTGATTGGAAGCAAACCTCTAAAATGGCTTCAGATGATTTGTGAAACACCTGCCCAGAACAGTGGGAGATGCTCCAGATGCACGAGTGCCAGTTATTTTAAATTGAGATGTTAAACAATAAGCAATAGCACAAATGGTGAGTAACCAATATATTACCCACTTGCTCTGTTTTTCTTTTACAGCAACATTTTGCATTATGTATGCCCCCTATGACTTGACCTCAGGCCTCATGTTGAGCCCAGTTAGCCCCGAGTCTTCAACAACGACTATCTACATAGGTAATAGGACAGCAGAGGATTTTGCAGTCCCTGTCCCTGCCGCGCTCATAAACTCTGTCGGTGAGTATCCTAAAGCCTGCCTGACAGCTGATAAGGAAAGCTTTTTTACTTTGCTATTCCAGATGCTTTACCAGACTGTGCTGTACAAGGAGATGTGAGGATTTGGAACTAACTTTGAGGGGAGGAGGGAGAGGGCATCTTTGCTCATCCATTCTGCAACCCTGTGGGGAGAAAGAGAAAAAATGACAAGGTAGTGCTAGCAAAGGTGTAATATCTACACAACCTTCTCTCAGCTGCACAAAGACACATCAACAGACCCATACTCACATTGTCACTGATTGTCAAGGTCTATGAAATTTATTCTGTAGCAGCAGAATTCATAACAGTTCTTTGTGACAATTAATGTTTACTCATGTAAGCTTACCAGATGGACCACAGAAAGAGGAAGTTAAGAGAAGTTATATTTTAAAAACTATGGTGTGTGGGAAAAAAGATAAGCAGAGGTTCAGAAGAGCAGGAACAATGTTTCCAACAAGCTGTAACGAAGATATCTTTAACCTTAATTCCACTCGGGGGCCATAAAGTGCAAAAATAGAACTTTCCAGAGATTATATCTTCTCTTATTCTGCTGACTGTAAGTACTGACAGTTCCCAATGAAAAGAGAAAGATAAGTAACAAAGCATTTCTGATCACTGCCCGCTTTATGGAACACCCTCCAGCAAGGTTTGAAACATATCATACTTGATATCATTTTTAGGAATATGGTAGATAAATCAAATGGAAATTAGAAATTGCTTTTATTAAATTCATCTACTGAAAACTGTTCTAGTTCTTCCTTTATTCTCTCACACATGCTCTCTCTGAGAGAAGCACATTACTACTGAAATGGATCTGTTGTGTCAAACTTGTGCTCCAGTGATGTTCATATGCTTAAGCAACCAGTCACAAACAAAATGACTCAAGCTAGAGTAAATTCTTTTGTGAGATGTTTTAAAAAACAAACTTTAAATTAATGCAAAAGTGATATTTTCTTTAAACAAATATGTGATGCATGTTATACTTTATGGCTGCAACACTGTAACTCAAACAAGATGCAAGTGCCTGTCTACATTCTTCATTAACCTCTGTAAACATTATTTCGTATTTCCGTTTCATTAATTAATCTTATACAGTGTACCTAGAGGTTAGTTTCAGTCTTTAACCACCAAAAAAAATCTATAGTAAATTCAGAACAATAATATTTTATAACAACATATACATGTTTTTAAACCATCTATTTTAAAAATCTACTATGTTGCCTGTTTATGTCTGTGGGACTGCAAGTCTGCAACAAAACAAACTAGATGTCTAAGAATCCACCTCAGCATAATAAAAGAAAAACACAACTGTTCACACATCTGATGATGCAGACAAAACTATCCAGCTGTAAAGGAAAAACACAAAAGCACTGTTCAGCACATTCAGAAACATACGGTTTCTGGAGACAGCCTGAAGCTACAAATACCAAAAGAATGGATGGACACACAGAGAAGTGTTGTACTAGCTGGTTTGAAGGCTGAATACAAAAATAGCTGGAAAGGCAGAAGGAGGGGAAAAAAAAGACTAGAGTCTCAAAATAGAGGTAAATGGAAATTTTATGTCCAAAGTTGGAGAAATTCTGAGTATGCAATTTGATTAAAGCCTAAGAGAAAGGAAGCTGACAAATTTGAAGCAGTGAGCACAAATGGCTGAGCCAGGAGACCACTTACAGTACCTGTATCCTCTCGATCATGGCAAACAGATCCGAGGTCTGTGGGAGAGAGTGGACACAGATCTAAAAAGGGACATGGGTTTGATAGTTCATAGAGCTGTGGTAATATGCTTTCACTGTGGTCTTAGTTTTACTTCTTCTCTATGAAAAAACTGGCGGTGCACTCTCAGGACACAAGATTTCCTTTCAAAATTTCTTATACCCCCTTAAATATATATATCATCCTGATAGCGTTCCCCAAAGCATTTCCCACCCTGCTTGACGCTGATCTCACTGAGGCTCAACACTAGGATTGCTTTTCAAATTGCGCCTCCACGCTTCAAGACAAACACATTGTAAACAACTAACTCTTGGGAAGGAGCCTCAAAGCTCCATGGGTGCTTCTCTCTGTTGCTAAAGCCAACAGCTCATCTGACTACATGCAACAGCCAAATTAGCTGGAAGACACTCTGGTTTTGCTGTCTGAGGCACACAGTCACATTAATGTGTGACTGAGCCACACTTCACACTACAACCTATTAGGTAACAGGCAAATACAGATTGCACCAAGAAGGAAATAAAAAAGAAATGACAGACTGGTAAATCAAATTCCTTTTAAAAAATAATGCTTTGCAATCAAAATATGCCCTGTTGGTGTGCTGATACCAATGAGACAGTGGGGTCTGGCTACAGAATTTTCACTACAGCACACCTCAACCATTCACAGCTAAAGAGCTTAAGTGCTTTGCTCTGCATTTTGTCCAATTAGCAAAGAAACTGGTGGTGGTTAGCGTCAAAGAAAATACCCTAAGGCATGCATCTTTTATTTGCAGAGGCCACATTAAAAATCTTAGCAGCTCCAACCTGTGATGAAGGAGGGCTGCAACAGCCCTGACAACTGTGCATGTTGTAGGGAGCATCCTCAGTTCACCATGTAACACAAGTGGACTGCAGTGCCAAGCTGATGTTTCCACATGACAGCTTAAATTTACTAAGGGACGCTGCAAGGCCTTCCAAAACACATATGCAGACATAACCACTGGACAGCATACACAGACACACACACACATGTAAATGTTTTCACTTGTATGAAACAGTCTTTTTGACTGACGTACACTGGTGTAATAATCCACAAGCACAAATTCACACACATCTCACCCTGACCTAGTAAAGCCAAAGGTGCAGCTCCAACATATTGTTGCAAGAAATAAACTGCCATATAATATTCAGGGAGATGCAGCTTCTCTGCCTGCAAAACAAACAACAACAAACATTTTCCTCTGCTGACCAGATTATCAGCGAACCAGGCAGACTCAGTAACTACATTAGGATTTAATCTTCCCTGAGAAAGAAAGGAGACAATGCATTGCTGCTTTGTGGAGGCACTCTGTTGGTACAGAGCCTGTTATGCAAGGCTTTGCAGTTTCATGCCCTGCCTCATAAAAGTATTTGTAAATACTGTATCTTGTTACATAAGAATTCACCAGCATGTGCCTTAAAACGCAAGCACTGGAGCATTTTATTAGACTTTGTTCATTTGTATCTAGCCTTGTACATCATCAAACATACTCTGTATTTTTGTATCTCTGAGCTACCTAAAAAAAAATACAGCAACAATAACATGAGGGATGAAGACTCCCTTAACTATAGCAAATGAAATCATACTCACATCACTAAAGCATCGTCTATTAAGCAAAGGCTTTCTGGGAGGACTGTTAAGAAGTCCACTCAATAAGGCATTCTTAGCTATCCTGAGATCAGTCATTGTTCCACAAGTACAGATGCAGGCTAGTTGACAGGAACGAAGGTGTTGATGTCGCCGTCAGCCACACGAAGAAAGGCGAGATTGTTGATGACACTTGACACTCACAGTCGCTCAGGCAGTAAACTTGAAAAAAAACTTGAGTGCTGTCCATCAGACGCCATGCATCTTTGTTTGTGTTGAGAGCGTGTGCTGTAATGTGAGAATATAATTTTCCTTCCTCTTTTCAAATAACCCTTTATTGGCCACCACCCTCCCAGTGACACACACAGCTGTTCTGTAGGAAGTTGTACAAAGGAGGAACAATGTTGCTCCCCTCCCTGTGTACTCTGTGCAACCATATTCTGTTTCTAATGCAATCACATATATTTGCATGAGGACACCAAAAACTGAGTTCTCTCTCTCTCTCTTTTTTGTCACATTATGAGAATATTTCATCTCATATTTCTCAAGTTTTCTCTCTGTGGAGTTTATGCTTCTATTTCTTCTACGAGTACTCACAGAATTTGATCATTTTATTTTTTATTCAATTTTTTTTTTACCATAAATTTTTCACAGATAAAGTAGCCAAAAGAGAAGTTATTAAAGGAGTGGTGCGCGGGAGGGACCTTTATATGGAAATGCATCAGCTACTTTATACCGTATCATGTTCTTGTAAAGAAAACAGCACAGTGAAAGCTCTATGTGTTCTCACACTCACCAGGGCAGATCCTGTATGTGACAAAGGCAAGAAGCCCAATACCCTGCATCATCAGATACCAGAGCACAATAGAGAATTTAGACAACCTCTGTACCTCTGAACATCAACTGTGCATAGTAAAAAATGTGTATGACATGGGAGCACACGAGAAAGTGAGAGAAAGAGGAGGAAAGAAGTGATAAAGCACTTTGGGGTGGTTGTTCACTGAAACCAGAAATCTTTTTCTGTGTATGCTCACCTATGAAACATTCTCCCAACATCTGATTCTACCATTGACCTACTTCTTAAAAAAGCAAACAAGAAAGAAAAACAGCTCAGAGTTTTTAAGAGGAAAGATTTTTTTTTACCAATATATGAAAGACCTAAATGAACATCATGTTCAGTAATTTTTATTTTGCAAAAGAAGATAAACACAGCCAGTGGCCTGCATTGATTTCCCTTGAGGAAAATTGATGGGATTTTGCACAAGATGAAGTGTTTCCAAAGTTTGAAAAAATGCAAACTATATGTATATATATATATATATATATAACAATGATTGGAGTGATACTGCACCCGAATGGGCATGCCACTTAGCACCCCCTTTCATCCTGAGGCCATTTTTCATTACTGGTGAGTTGTACACTGAGATCTAGACGGGATTTAGCTAAATACCAAAATGGGATCTGAGAGCATTCATTCATTTATTTTCCATACGACTTATACAATCCAGGGTTGCCTAGTGACAACTAGACCCTTGAAGTTGGGTACATCTTGGACAGGCTGTTGGTTCATTACTGACAAATGAAACAAATAATCGTGCACTGACACTTACTCTTGCGGTAAAATTTGCATAACCATTTAGCCTAACATTCATGTTTTTGAGCTGTGGGGGATGATGGAGTAGCTGGAGAAAAGCAATGCAAGTACAGGAAGAACATGTAAACTGCACAGAAAGGCTGCAGCAAAGATTCAAACCACGATGTTCTTGCTATGGGGCAACAGCACTAACAACAGAAATATGAATATTAATTACATGCTTGTATCAGGATCAAGTATAAGTGTTACATTGTGGCAAATGAGTGGGCGATATAAATTAGCATCTTGCTTCACACTTCCATTGTTTCAGTCGTAAAGCATACTGATTGTGAGGCTGTGTTGTTAACTGCAACATGTGGGCTTAAGCTGCTGGAAAAATCAACACTCTTTTGGATATTCATTCTTTAATTTTGGTTGTTGAAGTGTGGCTAGATCTAATGGAACAATGTATACTGAAAAATATAATGACTAATAACATGTAAATGAAAAGAATAACTGGTGACTTGGGTGGACTATCAGGCATCATAACCTTTAATCTTTTAGGCTTCCCATGTTTCTTCTCTTGCCTCTTTTTATTCAATGAGGCGCCTCTACAATCAAACACACTATCACTGTGCCCTGTGCCCAAGGGGTTGAGGGGTACACATAATTTTCTCTAAGTTGATTGATAAATTTCAATTTTCAGAGACAAATTGACAACGATAAGCATTCAAAGCAACATCCTCACGCCTACTCATTCCCCTTCTATTCACTTATGCTCTGTGGCTCAGCCACATCCTCAAAGGCACACACAAAGAGGAAACTAAACATCAAAGCCAATCGGTGGGCTTAGATAACCTGTTTTTACAGCCAGAAAATTCCATTGTGGTCTATTCATTTGCTCTGGCTGCACAGAATGCCCTGACCCTGCTGTGGCCACTGTGGCCAGTGGGACACAAATGGAGTTTGCACAAATGACCTCTTCCACCCCATTTACACTACTGACACACTTGTTGAATGCAATGAAGATTATGGTCTACAGAACTGAGGTTGCACATTTTGTGCTAAAGCAGGTCTCCTTCCAGTAAAAAGAAAATATCAATCAATTTAGAGAAAAACACCCAGTAACGCACCAGATATTTGATTAACACAGACATGATGTGTAAGCCATTTATTTACTATTTTATCCATACTTAAGAAAGCAAAAGAAATGTAGCACTGCTAAACATGACGAAGTTAGCATGTACCATTACAATTCAACAACAATGTTTGACTTACAATTGATAGGGAAAAAAACATAGGACTATATATTTATATTAAAGAATCTTTTTTCTTTTTAATTGTCACAATTCAGCTCTGCTATAACACTTAAATATCTTTTAAAGATATATGAGTGTTATACTTCTACTACAAACTACATTCACAGTAGTTTAAAGCAATAATGAGAAAAGAGCTTCAGAGACTAAACTTTTGTCTTTTCTGAGTGATGATAAACCATTTAGAAAATGATGAGAAATGACCAAAGTCAAAGAATTGTATCTTTATACTGTTGTTAGCAGTAGCGTTGTTTTTATGGCATCCTCAAGTAGCTACCATGACTGTGCTAGGCCTATAGTGTAGAAAAATACTGAGCATACTTGTTTGGTCAATCATATTCTGTCCAAGTTTATCTAAACTTTACTGTATAGTGTGGCTTTTAATAGATTGTTTTAATCTTGTTCGGTACCTATATTCCACAAACCAAATATTTTTACACTATCAAACTTACAATGGAGGAATTTTATAACTTCACTTAGGTACTGGTTTTTGTGGGCTCTCTGTTCCTTTAGATGGACGTTTTTTATTTACTTAGACAATAGTGCAGTCCCCAAAAAAGCTGAAAAACATAGCCCTTGGAACTTTGATGCTTTGGTTGAATGCTGTAGGGCTGAAAGTTAGCTTGAGTCTAGAGAGCCCAACTCTGGCTGACAACAACCAGTTTCATAACAAAAAAGAAAAAGTTCCAGAAAGGACAATCTTCTTTACGTAGCATTTAGTTTCACTTCAACACAAAGCAGACGTTTATAATCTGCGCAGAGCTGAATCACTAATAGTACCAACACAACCAAGAGCAGCCCACAGCTCGGATGCCAAATATTTCAGATGCAAAAAGCTAAAACAAAGGGATGTGAGTTTGCCAGAGCTGTGAGAAGCAGTACGCAGAGGTATGTTCCGACCTTTAGTCAGTACCCAATGTTGTTACATCAAGTGACATCACCTGAGGCAATGCTTCTCCCTCTGGAGCCTCCTTTTTCCTTTTCTCTTCTACCACATGTACAGTAATACTCTGCAAGGTCTGTGGCCAGACTTGGATGTGTATAATCTGAGACATTATCTCCAAATATATGATCAAAATCTAATTTTAAAAACCATTCTCCTGTTTGTTTTTTATTTCTTTTTTAGTAACACATGAAGCTTACTGTACTATAATTTTTAAATAATCAGTTGACTCATACTTTACGTAAGACAGATATATTTAATGCGAGTCTGAAAAATGAAGGTGGTTCTTTAAAGAGCAATACCTGAAATGCTCATTGGGCACTGGGTTAAATAACTTTCTGGCTCTTACATCACATTCAAATAGGCAAATTGCACAAATAAGCAGATTTTATACATCAAATTATAGATCCTCTTTTTCTAACTATATATGGCCTTTTTGTGTGAAGCTTGCATGTTCTCTGCAGGTACTTTGGCTTCTTTCCACCATCCAAAGACATGCATGTTAGGTTAGGCTAACTGGTCACTCCCTAAGAGTGAGTGTGTGAATGGTTGTTTATTTCTGTGTTGGCCCTGCCAAACAAAATCTAACCAACGATGTTGCAGATACTGCGTTCCTGTAAGACATAAGTAGTTCTTCAGCAGCTGCACCTGTCTGCATCAACTAAATATCACTGCCGCCTTTTTCAGCATATTTCATTCAGAGTAATGTAATTCATATGAGATACACTCTGCTTTTCTCTGATACAAACTATCGTAACTACATACTATACTTGCTGTGTGAATACCTTGCCTTGTTTTTTTACTTTATCCAACTTTGCTCTATAACAGTCCTCAATAACTTTACAAGCTTGTAACTTCAACTACTTGCACCTTTAACAGCCATAAAACCACAAGGTATCTATAACCAAGCATTTTAACTGGATGTTTAATAGCCACACTGTGCAATTAATGACCTTATGATGAATAGTACTGTAAAAATTACAACTTCCTGTCACTATAGAAATGCATTTCATTTAGGCATTTATGACATAGAGCTTTCAAGTGTTGCTAACGTAGTGCCTTGCATAGAAATGACAACATCGTAAAAGTAATTAAGTGTACAATGTCATACAAGAAACCTCTATAAATAATGGAGACTAAAGATAACAAATAGAGACTTCCTCTCACATTACGACAAAATTTACATTTAAAGATAAAAATCAGCTGTACATCTGCTAAGTGCATTTCTATATTTAGTAATATTACCTCATTGCAAGCTTTATTAAGGTGATAGATATAATGGTTTTGTCTCGAATGGTTTGTTGACAGGAACAACTGCTGCAGATCTATATTTGTCTCATAAGCCCGTGACAGAGGGCACAGACTTCTCTGTCAGGCGCCATGACAGCCTGCCAATGAGAGCCCCCGCGGTGGGAGCATCAGAGGCCTTTCACCTGGGGCTAACATTCGAGGGATATGATGAGCCAGAAAAAGAGATGAAACCAGTGGGGAATTACAATGAACAGATGGAATGAGGCTAAGGACTGGTAACTCTGTTGTAGTGTAACTATTTTACTGGACTATTGCAAAATACCATACAGCTCTAAAGGCTGAAGTAATATTTTATTCGTACTGGTAATATTTCAAATAGTTTTATAGGATTTAAAAAGTACTACTTTTAGTCAACACTTCTAAACATATCAGAAAGTTTGTAAATTTAGCAAAAATGTATTTTTTAAAAAAAAGGATGATCTTCAAACAAATATGTTTAGATTGTTCTTTTGTTTATAATTATTTTAACTGAGGGTTTTCATGCTTTATAGTTCAGCCAATCAGACTTGGTCACAACCTTTGTGAGCCAATCACCTCCATTGCTGTCAAATTTTCCAATGTTTGCTGCTGTCAACTGTCATTGTAGCATCAGACTTGTGCAACCAACTCCACCCAGTTGATCTGCGGTTTCATCAGAGGCAGTTGTCTTCTCAGAAAGTTCATTTTCCCTGGTTGCATTACATTTATCCGGAACTTGACTCAACCTGGTTATTTTCTGACTACACCTAAGCTCATAAAATATATCTCTAACTTTCCCAGATTTCTTCAATTTTACAAAATTACTGCATTGTACTGTACCAGTTATAGTGTAGACTGCCTGGCCAAATATATATATATATATATATATATTGTCATGTGTGGCGGGTGGTGGTGAGGACCCAAATGCAGGCAGTAGCAGGCAGGAGGCAAAATGGTGCGCGTGACAA
>JBAMHW010000003.1:15366956-15388842 GCA_037177495.1 Rhadinocentrus ornatus
AATAAAATAAAATAAAATAAAATAAAATAAAATAAAATAAAATAAAATAAAATAAAATAAAATAAAATAAAATAACAATAATAATAATAATAATATTATTTTAGCTCAACTGTGAAAGTGCGGGCTGTGAGGCAGCCTTTATTTCCCTAAGTTATTCTTAATTATGATTTATCTGAACTACTGTGCATTGAGTTTAATAATAGATATAGGTGTAACTACATGATTGTTTTTGGTGAACAACAGGTCAAAGTAAGTGGTTTCTGTATCACACCTGATTTTATTAATCAAAATAGACCCCATGAAGGGGCTACCAGTCAGGGCATGAATGTGTAATTCTGTAAATGAGTGACTGGCAGTGAGTAAGACACATCATAATTTCAGTCTTTGTCAAACTTGATAGTATTAAAACAGGATGCATTGGTGATAGATGTTCCTCCATCTGATGTCAGCTTGCATCTATTGCTGGTTTGACTGGGGCATCTCAGTAATCTAAATACATACATGTTAGGTTAATTTGAATCTCTAAATTCTTGCCAGAAGGGTTAGTTTTTTTTCTCAAGATAATGAGATAAATTATCCTCTAATCATAAGAAAACAGTCATTAGTATCTTGAGATAACAAGGTAGGTAACTCGTTATATAGAGATAACACATACACATCATTAAATACCAAAATATGGATTAACAACACATTGATACTGCCATGTGATTTAGTTTAGTCTAAAAGTGGAGAGGGGTGTTTAGTTATTTATCTGCTGGTAATGAAGTGTACTGGTGCAGAAGATCAGTTATCAGCATGCAGAGTGTAAAGACAGCATGAGAAGTATAATCCGATATTAACAGAAAGCAATAAGCACTTATCTAGTCAACTTAAACAACGAGAATTATCCTCTGAAGCTGCCCACTGATCATCCAGGTGCAAGGTTTATTTTTAAGTTATATTTGATTATCTGATTAATTATTTGCAGTCTCACCAAGATGTGAATTTATTTTTTTTTTTACTTAAAAAGCGGGAAATCAGAGGACTAAATTGAATTTCCTGTGCTGAACAAAACATATTTCACATTCCAATGTTAATGAAAGATCAATGATCATATGCCTGTTTGTACTGAACACTGTCACTACCACAAATATTTTAGTGGGGTTTTTTACCAATGCATTCACCTTGTGCTTTTAACACCTTTTATCCTGTGCTACAGGCAATGTTTACAGCGCCTTCCTCTTATTTTCCCTTCACTTTGAGCTTAATTCCTTGATACAGCTAAAGCTGCGTAAATGTCTGTCACACGGCAACATAACCCAGCCCCTCAGTCAAAAAACCAAACCTGAAATCACAATCAGCAGTATGATTGCTGGCATGAAATAAGACAAATTTGTAGGAATTAATACCAAACACTCATCTAAAGGGAGAATAAAGTTTGAGGAGACAGACTATCCATTATTGATTTTTAAATTATGCTAAATCAAAGAAAAAATGGATTTTAAAAAAACATATGGCTCATGGACAATGGAAAGCACGTTTAAAAAGTAAGGTTGAAATATTACTGAGCTTTGCCTTGTCCTAACAATTCAAAGCCATACAAATGAAATGGAATTACAAATGAAAATCTTAGGCAGCCTGATGCATTTTGGAGATAAATCCTATAGAGTGCTGAAGTTAAAATAAAACACCTTATCCACAGTGAGCAAAGGTATAATATGTTCAGAGGGGGAAAAAAAGTGTAGAAATTTTGTGGAAAGAGCACCTCTCTACTGAAATTTGTTCAATGATAAAAAGACAAACATCCATCAGCCCAATATTTTACAGTTAGTAGGCTTTTGCCAAAGGAATATGCAAAAATCACCAAAAACAACTTTTTCCACTGTATACATTATATAAACAAAAGATATCAGCTAACTGTTATAGTACTTATCTGTTTAATCTCAGATTCTTTTCAAAATTCCCTCTACAAGGATAGACTGTGAGAACAGTACCGGGTTTGCTTATTATTGTTGACAAGAGCCAATATTAAGTGAAAACAATATGTTTAAAAGAGTTTGCATGCACATGCCAATAAAAAAAAAAACAGCACCAGAGGATGTCAAGCCATTTGCTTGATAGATTACAATGCCTTTCTGGATAAGCGCCTGATTTAAAGTTTATTCCTGCCAGCAGAAGGTTTCTAAAATGGACACAAGGCCTTCTGAAATTAAATCCATCAATTAATCCTGTTTACCAGCAGGGGCCTCAACGGACTGCTGGGTTCATGAGCTCTGATAGGAATTTCTGCAGTCCAATTGGAGTACAAGCTGTGCAAGAATACCAATGACCACAAACTGGTTTTAAAACATTTATTGGAGGAGTTTGGATTTGTAGTTAGTTACTGTAGTCACTGAGTACACAGAGGATTAAGATAAACCAAGGATGGATTTCTATCTTAAAGTATGGGTCAACGACACAATCTGCTGTGGCATCACATATTAATTTTCTCTGGAGGCATTGATCTTTGGTAGTAGCAATGTAACTTCCATGTCCGCCATGTTTGGTTAACTGTCAAGGCTTAAAATACATTTAAAGAGACAATAGAAAGTTGATCAGAAGAGACACAGATTTCATTTACAGTGTTTGGAATAATTAGTTTCAACCATTTAATACATTTTAATGGTAATACTATATGATTGAAG
Organism: Rhadinocentrus ornatus; assembly: GCA_037177495.1. NCBI lineage: Eukaryota > Metazoa > Chordata > Actinopteri > Atheriniformes > Melanotaeniidae > Rhadinocentrus > Rhadinocentrus ornatus. The sequence goes on from JBAMHW010000003.1 coordinate 15,369,620, forward strand.
ATGTGCGTATTATTATATATTCCACTTAATTTACAGAGTTGTCCTAAAATGCAGCACAGTGTGGAGGGCAATTTACAATATTTTATCAAGAGTGTTCTTTTTTTTTTGTTTGTTTTGTTTATACAGAGCTTGTTTTCCAGTCAGATGTTGTTGTCCTGCTGTCTTTCAAAGCTTTGCCCTCTATATGTATGTGCAAATATGCTCAGCTTCACCTCAAAACTGCATTTCTGCTTTTACAAAATGTCCTAGTCTCCAGCTTGAAAACTACTTCATGCATTTTTATGAGCACTTGCAAAATGTCTTCTCTTGCTGATTTATTTTTACTCTTTGATTCCTATTAAACAACCCTCTTACAAACCCCCCAGACAACATAGTGGCATATGTGAGACTGACTTAATTTTTGTTTTACTTCACAGCACTGGTTACTGGTTAACTGTGTTCAGTAGATTATGCATAATTTTTTATCTTGTTCATCTCAATTCAGTTTTACCTAAATGCTACAGTTTGCAACAATCAGTCCAATAGAGAAAGTTTCATTCAAGTCAGGTTGGATAGTACATTACAAAATTAAATTGAATCAGTTTAAAACTGCTGACTCGACTTCAAACAGCTCTAATTAGGATTGTACATAAACTTACTTTGTAGGTTTGGGGGATCCATGACAAAGGATTTAATTAAGCCGGATAATTGTCCGGAGGGGTGACACTATGAAGTAAAACAAGCATAATTTTGAGAAAGCAGCAACAACATCTTTTCCAGTATTTTGGCAGGGTTGTTTCCCAATCATTTGAAGACAAAGTTTAGAGAATGCACATGAGACCGAGTGCAAGAGGCAGGGCTAAAACTGGAGAGCAAGACATTTGTACAAGCAGCTTTGAATCAGAGTAAATGCTTGATTGCAAACAAGGAGTTGTAGTGCGGATCTGACCATTAAACAAAGCTGCTCTCATTTATCTTGATAGAAAATAATAGCAAACCTCCATACCACATGATAATATTCCACTGAAAGATCCTGATCATATGTTATGTTTATTAAGAGTAACTGCAGTCAGCTGAAAGAAAAGCCCAACTGCATGGGCCAGTTTAAAATAATATTTCTATTGTTCAGCAACAACAATTGAACTGGTAAAAACATTCATCTAAATGCACATCTAAGAGACTCTTCAGCCATGTTCAGCAATTCGCACTGGCTCCTCCAGCTTAAGCTCTTAACCTCAGGCTAAATTCTGGCTCCACAAGACCAACTGAATGATGCACAACAAAAGATAGCCAGCGGCATGGCGAGAAAGTAGAGTTTCATTATGATTGGGTAGCCTTGTCTCGTGACAGAGGAACTTTGTCCATTTAAGCTTACCAAATGAGTTTAGCAGCCTAGGTCCTTTCAGCAATAACATTCTTGGGCATTTTGAAATAATAATATCAAAAGGACTATCTATTGCTTTGTAACTGTGACTGCAATAAGCCATGATTTATGTATGAAATCAGTGCAAGAGCCGACTTTGTTCTGTTAAGTTCTGTTAAATCCAACTAATTACGTACTAATGGATAGACACATTGTGATTCGGTAAGTATTCATGAACCAGCTACAACATTAAAATAACCTGCATGGTATAAGGATTTACCCCCTTATATCTTTAAAACAAGTCTGACCTATTAAGATATGAAAACTGGACTCTCGAAGATGCTCTGTGTATCACAAGGGCAACACTGGTGAGTCTCTGTAGATCTCTTTTCAGTGCATCTGCTGAATGCTTGATCAAATTAAAACGTGAACAAGGCAAGTTACCCAGTTTGGCAGTCATTAAAATCTATAACCCTGTGAGGGGTGGTGTGTGTGTGTGTGTGTGTGTGTGGGGGGGGGGGGGGGGGGGGTGTTTACCCTGCAAAACCATTTCAGTGGGTGGTACAAGTGAATGTATAATTTAAATGGCTGCCAGGACCTATCGTAGTTGTAACTGATCAGTGGAGGATTGAGAACATAATTTTTTATCCCTGCACAATTTGTACAAGTCCTTCGACCGAAAAGGGTCTTTACATTTACAGATATTTCCAATGAAAACACAAAACTAAAGACGCATTTCTGTCACCTTACAGTCGGCAGCAGTAACTTGAGGAAACCTGTCTTACTCTGTCAACATGACTATAATTTGTGCACCTCCACTGCTGTACACTTCACAAGACTGAGCAAAAAGGTTATTTTGCCAGTATGATATGAGGTCATCATCATCATCATCATTCTCCAGCTCTTCTTTTGATGTGACCAATACATAGATCCTGGAGTTACTCCAAAATAACCGAATTGAAGGCTTTACTTACTTACTAACCCTAACTTTGCAGACATGCTGGAACATTTTCTGCTTTATAATTAATGATCAATCAAATGGGGATTCAACTCCCTCCCTAATTTTTTTTGTGGAGCAGCAGCAGGTTTCACTCAGCAGAATTGCACTTACTTTTAGCTTTAATCTCCAAGACTGAGCAGAAACAATATTTGCATCATAGTTTTTGCTATGTGAGTAATGCCTTACTTGGCATGATCTCTTTTCTTTGTTTTTCTGTTCTCAGCACTGCACAGGCACACATGTGCACACATAAAATGACTGGCACATTCAGCTCGTAAGAGAGAAGCACAGATAAATCCCTAAGCTGTGAAGGTCCACTTAGAAGAAAGCAGCTAATTTAATCAACTAAAGCATCTAATGCACAATGAAAGCAGAGTCATTTACTCAAAATGCTGGCTGTCTACTTCCTGTGTGAACTTGAGAAAAAAGGAGGAATATGTAGAGTGAAAGTTTAGCATTTAGAGAGGCATACAGTAGGATAAAGAGATCAGGGCAGATCAGCAAGAATTGTACAACAAGCAGACTCTTTTTTATTTGCATCTATTTTATTTCATTGTCTCCCTTTAACTGTCAGTCTTTACACATTCAGCTCAATTCATCTCACTCTAAGCAGTTTATCCCTTCGAAGGCAGTGCACTCTGTCATCTCTATGCTTACCTGACTAGTACCTCACTCGCCCAGTCTTCTCTCTTCACCAACTTGGTGCTCCTCTATGTATTGCTCCCTCCGTGAGTCTGGCTCAGTCTCTCTATCCTCCAACACCTGCTGTCGGAAGTCAGCCTCTCTCCTGTCAGATGATGCAGAGAGTAGCCCTCCCCTCTCTGTCTTCCCCTCCTTTTTTGTTTCCTTTCTCCCTCTTTCACTCTCTTCTCATATATATGTATTCACTCCCCTGTCTTTTATTCTAAAGCGAGCACAAATGCTCTCGTCTCTCTGTCTCGCTCTCCCTCCCAAAGACTCCTCTCTGTTCTCCACCTCCCCTTTTTCTCTTGATCTGTTTATGACAGAGCTGCATATCCAAGCCCTAGCTGTTGCTTTGCTCAGTGTTTGCCTCTGTGAATCTGCTTGTTAATAGCAGATTTGCTCATTTAATAGGACAAAACACTGCAGCCAAATATGAGCTTGAAAGCAGTTTAGAAAAAAATAAATAAATAAAAAATAAACAACATAACCTCATCTGCAGACTGACAGATTTGTCTCTTATTATCAGCTTCACTCTGACAGCTTGTAAAACCCTCCTGCAAAAACGAGCCTAACTATCCCATTGTCAATTTGACACATTAGTGGCAGGCGGTGAGCTGAAAGGCTCTCGAATGTTGCAGATTTTGTAGCACAGTCACACATAATAGAGAAAATCACTTGCTCAGCTCGCACAGGAATGAGCATAGGTTGGTGTTGTCCATTGTTACTTTGTAATCACATTTTCCTCTTTAGTGAGATGCTAGATCCTCATGCATCAACATGCATAGGTCAGTCAAATAAATTACTATACAGATACATACAATTACAACAATGTTGAGTTGTAGGAAAGGTATGCACTGGATTACAGACTGTTTCATATGTTCAGGCTCATCTCACTACACCAAAAACAGTTCAGTCTCTCATACAAATGACTTACATTTTAAATCAGTTAATCAGATTCAGTCTAGTAATAAAATGCAAATGGATGTAACACAAACAAGCAGACTTTCATATCCATATGAGGTGTTGTGTTCTCAGATGAACGTGATTATCTGAAATGCATAACATTCCTTGCCTTTTTTACACACACAAGCTATCCCACACATGTAGCAATCGCTCAATGGATTTATAGTACACAAAAAACGGCCAATCGCCTCAAAGCAAAGGCTTCCCCTTTTAGAACACTGTGTCAGAGAAGCACAATCTACAATCTGATACCCACCTTTCCTCTTCCTGCATCTCTGCTCTGAAGCAATACCTCTGATGACAGATTAAGTTGCATGCTAAGGTTACTATTGTAGTTTTGATGAACTGATGTCTGGAAAATGTTTTGGAGGAGAATCGATCAGCAAAGCCGCCAGCCTAGAACAAGCCCAAAAGTGGATATGTGCCAATGCTTTCAGTAGCCTGTTGCTTATCGACACCCTTATCGATAATATTACAGGTAGCCCCAAGGTAGCCCCAAGGTAGCTTAAGCACCCACACACACACAAGCCTGTGACAATGAAAAGAATACACAAAGCCTACTTTCTTTTCATTCACTGTTCAGAAAGCTGGGTGTTACCCTGAATAACCTGCATTGTGGTTTTCCAGCATAGATTCAAGGTTAGCAGCTAGACACTCCAAAGTTTACAGGAATCAGGTGGATGCAGCTGAGCTCCAACAGGCAGTGAAGAAGCATGCAGGTTAACTACAATCAACGCCCTTATCTGGCTGCCTCAACCCTCTGGGCTGCCAGGGGTGGGGGTGAGGGTGTTGAAGGAGGAGGAAATTGTGTTGGCAGAACAAATGTAAGTAGAACCAGGTCAAGAGTAGGTTGACTAAACAAATCATCTTATCACCCCCCCCCCACGAAGTAGGTACATATGAATTCAAATTTGTCATGGTAATCATACAGTGTGCAGTTACAGGAGCAAATGTATGTGGGTCATGCTGAAAGTCAACAGATTTTTTTTCCCCCCATTTCTCATTTCATTAGTTTCATTCCCCTCTCTGTCTGTCTCTCACTGCAACTGCCTGCTTCCCTCTCTGTTCACACTCCTTTCCTGAGGCTGCCTGACTAAATTTAACGTTTAAAAACCACAAAACTGCAGAGAGCCTCATACAGCACTGGTAACACCTTAATTTCCAAGACTTTGTTATTACCTTTGCGTTATCTTTTTGGTGGCGTACATCTGTCTGAATTCAAAAGGTAGGCTAATGGATGGATTTTGATGAAAATTTAGGGAAATATTTTAAGGAACAACTGATTACATTTTGGCAGTGACCAGGATCACCATCTGGATCCAGGAATTTTTTTTAAATACGAGAACATCAACATTCCACTACCCCCTACAACTACCAGAGAGGGTCATTTTGACACTTTTTCAGGGGCATTTTTCTTCTCTTTAAATTTGTTTTAGCATTGGGAAGTAGGGATAGAAAAAAAAGCATAATATAATGGTCAAGTAATGAAACAGAGCGCAGGATGTCAGCTGAGATTCATCTATTGTATCGCATGTCAACAGCTCAATATTGACCGCACGCTGGGTCATTCTGGCATCAATGCAGCTCTGGTTGAGGACCCATGCATTCAGTGCAGCCATGTCCAAAATGTTATAAAACACCACAACAGTCATCTTCGATTTGCAGCTTTAGATGAATACTGCCTAGGCATCTTGTCATAGATGTCCGTACTTGGTCTTATTGTAGCAAAAGGAGCTGACCATTTCTCCTTTTCTCCATTTCTCCATCTAATTCTTCCTCATTTATTTGTTGGAGCATAGCCTAAGCCTATTCTGCATTCATTCTTCTGCTTCTGTCCATTTTTCTGAATTATGCTTCAGTCAGTCTGTTTGTTTGTAAAAGGTAGACAGATTTTGATAAAAATTTTCAGAAAATGTCAGAAATGGAATGAAGGAACAAGTGGTGGGGGTGATCCAGTCACTGTCTGGATCCAGAAATCTTTTTAAGGATTCTTAGAAAGATAGGGATAATTTTGCCATGAAAGCCATTAAAGCTTCTAATTTGTAACTTCACCCCTGTTTTATCAAGACTTGATTGGCTTCCAGTCAAACTTCAATATTGCCAACTTGCTATGTCCCTACTGCTCAGGGTGCAGAAGGGTGACTTCAGGCCAGAGCCTCTTGAAGGTTCCAAAGACCCTTTTTAAAACCCGGTGAGAAAAATGCACTTATATTTGCAACAAGCCTACTTTATACTTAATTTTAAAATTGTTCTTCTGCTCTTATTTAGGTGATTAAACAACAGTATTTGCAAATGGCAAAGTTGAGTCAAGAGTTTATGTCATCCAGACATAATGTTTCTTTTATAGCTTAATGTGCAGTAAGAGATCTAAAAGTAAGATTTAGTACATTAGTAGACACAACATGTTATCAGAGTTGCATTTGAAAGAACAATGCTAAAACAGTTTTATGTCTCAAAAACATATTCCATTTTCACTTCATTTACAGAGATGGCTTTGTTTTTTAAATCATTCATTTTGTAATGAAAAACTATGGATGGCTTACAAGATTTTCTTGTTCTTTTTGTTTGTTGTTTTTGAGGGAGCTCCAGATCCATTTTGATTGGTTTTCTGATGCCAACATCGCCTTCTTATTAAAAGTGGCTGATTTCTAGAATCAGAAAAACCTGGGTTGATAGCATCAGAAAACTTAAAAAGTGGATGGTTAATTAAGGTTATGTAAGCCAGAAAATTTTAAGATACCTTCTATTTAATCCTCTTCATAGTACATAACTCTGGGCTACTTTATAAACATGACATGCAACATGGCAGAAGGCCCAGATGGGTGATGTTTTGCATCTTGGGAAATGAAACAACTTTAAAAGAAAAAAAAAAAAATCATAATTCTCATGTCTTTACAATTCTGCTGTATTAAAAAAATAGTTAATAATAAAAAGTTGATAATCACCTAAAACGTTACAGAAATGTACACTGAAATCTTTCTAAAAATTCCAGTTGTTCCTCATCTGTTCAAACATCAAAATGGCTTTAAAAATTTCAAAAATTGTAAAAGGCTCCTCTCAAAAGCGCTATAAACTCTGCAGACTAGTACAGATCTCTCTCACACACACACACAAACATGCATGTACACACTATTACGACTAGCACTGCAATCAGGAATACTCCAATAAATGAGGCAACGTTCTCAAAGCCACAGAGAAGAGCAATGTTAGCAAGAAAACATCAATATTAACAATAAAGGGTCATAAATATTTAATCAAATCAGCTTTGTTAATGTTTAATCGTGAGAGAATTTAACTCAGATTTATGTACTTGGTTTTGGTGAATAACACCGCATGTGATCTAAACTTCGATTTGTCTGGAAAAAAAATGCCTTAAGGCAGAAAAAAGTGGAATAAAAGCAATAAGATGGCTTTCCAGCAAAGTTTAATTAACGTGAGTAGCCTTATGGGCGAGACTTGGTCGTGGCCAATGTTCCCCTTATAGCTTAAAAGATGAGTAAGGAGGTAGTTCTTCAATTCAATCACAGCCCTCCCAGAACTTGCTGGATCTTATAATTACTTAGTTTGTGAAGCCCTCTTTTGATTAGGCCGAAACAATCTGGACCCAAACTGGGCGTGAAACCACAGGACTGCTGGTGGTGCAGTTAGCATATGGAAAGCAGTCTGTAGTTAATCTAAAGTTCAGCAACACAGCAATACCATAATTTTCTTTTGAGATGACCATAAAATTGCCGCATTATGCTGTTTATGTGCATCCAGCCATTAAAGAATTACACTTTTTTAATGTCCTAGCAATAAATAAATGAACTAGCTTTATTAATAATAGTTTGTTTAGGTCCTTTTTATTATCCATGCTGTCTTCATTCACTGTCATGGTTCAGTAGGACACTAAGGGAGCTAAACCATCTTACATGTTATTTTATCTGCACTTTGTCTGCTCCTAAATATACAAATGTCAACTGTGAAAACTAAATTCAGTCACACCATTGCAATAAATCATGGCTGTATCTTTTAATAATATTTCTAACAAATGATTCAATTACAACTTATTCATACTGATATTAGAGGATGTCACAGCCCTGTGTGCTTAGACTACCAGTGGTAGTCTAGTTGATGGTCATGGCCCTAGCCTGGGGCTAATCTAGACTACTACTACCTTCACTCCTCAGATCTTTTCAACTTCATCTTCCAGCCCTTGGTAATGTTGAACTTCTCATATTCTGTCTTGATGATGAAGATTGATTGATACATTTGTCACTACTGCCTTCCTCCGTAGTTTTTTGACAGCCACAATGTCCGGTTGGTTAGCCATCATTAATTTAACAGTCTGGATCTGGAAGTCCCACATAACAATTGCTCTTTCTACCATTTTCTGTATTTCCTGCTCTGACTTTGGGACTCAAACCATTCCTGGGTACAGATGTTGTTGTACATTATTCCAGCCACTTGGTTATGGTGTTCCATGCATGCATGCACCTGCCTGCATCTTCCACCCAGCTATGTGCTAGAGGCCTCTTTGCCCAGTGTACACCTTGGGTGCTGTTAAATGTGGCAAACAATATAATCTATTGCTCAGTGCCTGTACTTGTATTTTCATTATTTGTGCCTCTGTGCCATTGATAGGACTTCACCATATCCACAATTTCTTCAATATGTTGGTGGCACATTTATTTAAAAGGGACAATGCACATTGCAATGCACATACTGTACATGCCATGCAGATGCTTTTCCTGATGGCCCCTTCACTCTCTCGCTGGGTTTCAGTTGCCTGAGACAATCACCAAACAGTCCATCAGTGGAGGCCACCTCGCTGATGCATTCCATGATCTTTGTTCCTAAATAATGACCTAAATACTCTCTAGCCTCTTGAATCCTTTCTTCCACTGGATGTACACTCTCAGGGTCCTATATCTTGGGTAAGAATCTCCATGCATTGTGAGGAGAGTTCTTATCTTGATATCAGTGACTTCTCTTTCCTCCCATCATCACATTCAATCTCCAGTAGCAACCTGTGCTTCAAAAATGAGCTCATAAATATGTGCTTGACTATCATGACTGCACATGCCCTGTGACGGTAAAATGTGAAGAATGTTTATTAACAACATAAAGTCAATGAAGAAACGAGTCATGAAGTGAACAAAGCACACCACACGTACCTGAGTGAATTCAATTGCATTGTGAGTGTGAAGCAAAATTTCTTCGTTCATTGTTTTCTATTTCTTTCTGTCATCATGCACAGTGAGACACAGCAGCTAATTGATGCTTCACCTGATGTGAGATATAATGGAGCTTGATCACATGATGTGAAATGGCAACAACAGCAACCAACATTACCTCCTCACTGAGTCCAATCTATAAGATGAATTAGCCCAACAGAAAGACTTCTACACAATAGGTTGTTATCATTAGTGTTTTGTTTGATGTATTGTTTAGTCTTGGGAAAAAAAAGGAACAGGATGGACAGTATTTTAGAAAAATCCAGACATTGATGGCTCTTGCATAATCATTGCAGCTTTGGACTAACTTGGATCAGACTGAACAGGTGCAGTGAGTAACATACACACAGCATCTGCTACAGCCCAGAATAACCTCCAACCTTCTCTGACTGTGACCTCAGCACTAGCTACTTTAGTATTCCACATTTCAACCACACTAGAAACTGATTTCTCTTTAAACACATCCAACCAGCAGGGCACTCTTTCCTGTTTCTGATGCTGTCAATAGTACCAAAAAAAAAAGAAAGAAAAAAAGAGCAAAGCCCTCCATTATCCATGATAAAACCCAGCAGCAGCCAAAACCTGGGTGTAATGATTGCTGTAATCTCCACTCTCAATGGCACAAAAAGGTTTTGAAGGGCTGTTGTTCTGAACTCTGAGGTGTGACATTAGTTACATTAATTTTGTAATGGAACATATTAATGAAATATTTACTAAAATAACTAAATATTAGGAGGACATTTTTTTCTTTTTGAGTAAAAAATTATTACAACAAAAAGATTATTACAGGATGTTCTTTATAATAGATGCACTTCACATAAAATCCAAATCATGTAAAAAAAAAATCTAAATTCATTGTGCAAGTACATTGTACATTGGATTTAGATGTCAGAAAGAATTGTTTTCTTATTCATTTCATGTTATTTTTTTAGAAGACACCTTCCTCTGGTTTGTGCCTTTAGAATTTTTGTTGTTTTCAGTGTTCCTCTGTTAGATTGTCTGTTCAGCTCTAAGCAGAAAGTGCTCAACAGACACAAATATACCATTAATGGTTTGAGGATTTTTACCTTTTACAGTGGACAGTCATTCTTTGCGTTTTTAGAAAATGATGACTAACAACAATTTCCCATATCTAAGGAAAAAAGTGGAAAAATTGTTGTTTGGGTTTTTTCACTCCTCAGCTGTGATGATTGGAGTGTTGCTGTTAATGAAAAACTTGTATAAAGTTACAAAAATGTACTTTTTTTCTGACTATGTAATACTCATATTTCATCAAGTTTGTCATCGCATTTAGGATAATATTTTTCTTGAAATATTGATGAAGATTAAAGACAAAGTTAATAATTTACAATGAAACCGAGGACTTAACCCCCATTGATATCACATTTATAGTCTTTATAGGTTGAGAAATAAAAGGTTTCAGTGGAAAATAACAACTCAAGTTTTCAGAAAACCTCGAGGCTGTTTTCAAATACTTTTTAAAGGGTGACTCTGGTTTAAACAGGTTAGATGTTTAAAATTTATTATATGAATGTTGTAATACGGCAGGTTTTTAAATATTGAAATGATAACATCTCAGCATTATCTCAATTTGTTCTTTAATGATAAACATTTTAAATATAATGGACAGAGCGTCGGACCCTTGTTAAATTTCAGTCATTACAAACACTGAAGATGTTTAATGTAAAGTAATGTAGAAAATGTTACCTTTTGATGTCTAAATAGAATTTATATAAGTTTGGATATTGGAGTGAAAAAGAGCAGCGTTGATAATAGTATGAGGAGGACAGAGGGATGAGAGAACTTAACCTGCATTAATTAAATGTGTTGGCTCTAGTTGAATGATAATTCCTCAATAATTTATACAGTAGCAAAATAATGTCCCTAGGGCAGGGTTACTCACTCCAGGCCTACAAGAGCCGCAATCCAGCAGGTTTTCATTGTATTCCTGCTTCAACACACCTGATAAAATTAAGCGGATCTAATGGCCCATCAAGTTTTGCACAATGATCATTCATTTGAGACAGGTGTGTTGGAGCAGGGATACATGGAAAACCTGCTGAGCTGCGCTATGGTATTAATATTTTTCACAGAACAACTTTAATAAGGATGGGGGAGAGCAGTGTATGAGCCAGTTAAGTGAAAAAGACTGGTTTAAAAGTGAATAAGACTCAGGTGAAAATGTGAAATTGATGAAAACAATTAAAACAAGCAAGCAAGCAAAAAACTGCAATGAGAGACTAAACCAATAGACTTTCAGAGTGCAACAGCTTCCTAGAAATAGAATTTTCAGGCAAATAAGGATTATGGGAATATTGGTTATGTTTGAGCAGATAAATGGGGAAACGCACTATACAAAATGATGCCTACTGGTAACCACTAATTATACTAAAGCTCTGGAGTATCTTCCAGCAAACTGACACTCTGTCAGGTCAGACTGTCCAGGAAAGCTTTAGCGTGGCGCTGTGGCTTCAGATCTCAGTCCAACTGAACATCTGCAAGACTACTCAGGTCACACAGGCATTACAAAGATATATGATAAAATATTAGGAAAGTTCTTTTGTGCTTTATTTTGTTCATATGGTATAAACATTATTTTGGAGGTCATCATTTAGAATAACTAATGTGTCAAATAATGTGTAAATAGTTTGTCCCCATGACAATGATGATATGCACATTAACGCAGCAAACAAACCATGCTGTGCCCAGCGAGCTACAGCTGGCTTCTTTCTCTCTGTTTGCTTTCTCCTCACAACACTGACTCCTGTATTAGGATGGAGATTGGCCATTAACAGCAATCTGAAGTAGCACAGGTGTCCAATTAGAGGTCTCTTTGACTCACTTACATCTTTCAATGCTGAGGGCCACTTCATTACCACCCAGGTTCTCATGTCATTCAAGCCCTTGCTCAGGCTTAGTAACGTGGTCCTGTTTAGAGTGTCTGTCTGCAAGGCAACAGATGCACCTTCAGACATGCACATATATAATATAGATATATCACATTAGTTTAAAATAGAGGCACTGAAGGGAGTGTCCCTTACCAAACATGATATTTAAAGAGGACTTTAATTTAAAGGTGGATTTTTGATGCATCCGTGACATCAGTTTTCACAGTAAATGCTTTTCCTGCAACCATCATGCAAAACTCTGTTGTTAGGAATTAAATTGTCCACATGCAGACAGACAATTCTAGATGAAATGTCATGACATTTATTCAGGTCTCCTTATTACAGCATAGCAGTAGTTTTAGACTGAGGAAGATAAGCGCCATCATTAGGGAAAGAAATCAAGGTAATTGCTGTTTAATTGTGCTGCAATCAGTTTAACACAGTAAAAGAAGTGTGTTCTCACCTTTCATGGACAGCATCTCTCCCCCCAAATAATTCAGGGTTACTCAAGTCACATCAACACAAAAAAAGGGAGCTTCCATGCCAGGGTGAGATGATGGAGACTGTGTTAGACTGTGTTAACTAGATCTAAGGACAAAATAAGACCCCCAAAAGGTGAATTACCAAATACTACGTCTATGGGTTTTTTAATTCAAATGCAGGCTAATACTACAGGAATACACAACTGGCATGATGACTAGAGTGATTACAATCAGTATGATTACAATCTGTGCTTTGGATGGATATCAATGGCGTAACCCTGCCCTGAGGTACCATCACCATCTGCTACAGACCTTTTTGCAACAAAGAAACAGAAATCCTCATAATGAAATCCAGCCCGTGTAGAAGGGTGTGTTCTCCACTGATGAGTCTGAATCATCCTTGAACCTTCAATTTATTCTTTCTAATAAACCCACAATTGTCCTTTGCAGACTCATTACGACTCAATTTTTGTGTAATTTTATGGCCCATTTGATATGTAATAGCAGCGCGACACAATTTTTCAGCTGCTGTCAAGCTGGATGACAGACTCACAAACAAAAGGCAGAAACCCTCAAAGCAGAAGAATATCCTTCAGCTTTGCATCACATGGTATGCAAATAATTAAAATAGGAAAAGAAAATGTGATATGTCTGTTTTGCCTTCTGTGTTCTTCAGACTTTTTTCAGGCTGAAAGATGGACTGTACACAATTAGGCCCAATTTCAATCTCCACACAAAAACATAGTCTGTCCTTAGATCAGTGCAGTGCCTGCGGTGAAGCCTGGATAGTTTCACAGACTGTTACGAGCATTTATAGATGTGTGCTCCGCAGTTTAACCTCCAAAGAGCTAATCACCAGCCGAGTTTCCATATCATTGTTTCAAACAATGGCTACTAGAAATAAAATCTACATGCATCTAAATTTACGACTACATGGAGAGTTTATAAGTTTTGAATGACGCTAAAGATTTTGGAGCAGAAGGTGCATAACTATTAAACTGACATTAAGCAGAGCTTTGCAAATGGGAAAATTGCATCTAGATATACTAGCAGTATACTGGTTTAGCATTAGCAACATGGGGATGCCTAATACAGTTGCTTTACTACTTTTTTGTTTATAGAATCATTACAGGTTGCGGAGGAGTATGCAATGTAAAAATCGTGAATCAAACAGAGAAGTTGCATCCTCTTGCTAAGTCTTGCAGCAAAATTTGATGGTGAAATTAAGTGACATTATTTTTTAGCATTCTTTTTGCAGCAGTTATACCTCCCCGGGTCTGGTTGTGCTGGAGATCTCTCTCTCTTTTCAAACTTCTCTGTGGCCAGCTGCCCTGTGCATGTTCATATAATTATGCTCAAAATTGGATGCAAATACTAAAGTTTCCTTAGCTAGGCTACATTTTTTCACAAATAGTCCAGATCAGTACAATTCAATTCAAGTTCAGTCACTGTATTTAAATAATGCCTGAGTTAGGTTGTTAAACCTCATTAAACTTAAACTTAATTCCTTCTTTGTAAAGCACTTGTGAACTGGAGCTGTATAAATACAGTACAAATAAAATAAATAATGACTAATTATTGGGTCATTGTGCAAAATATTGAATTTAACTCTGGTGTCAAATATGAAATAAATACTACAAATTGTTTATTCTAATGCTCTTGATACTTGAGATCTCAAAGGTTTGTGCTATCCATTGACCAGCTGGTATTACACACATTCTTGTGCTCCCTGTCTTCCTCCATCTGCTCTTGCCCTTGTACACAATCCCTGCCCATGCTGGAAGTGCCTGCCAACTAGGAAAAAATTACAAGCTCTACCATCTTCATTTTGATCATGTAAAATGTCCAGTCAGAGAATGTAGAGTTTCTGAGAAGAAAAAAATATGTGGAGAGTTGAAACTCCTAATTAATGGCAAGAGAAAGTCATATTTTTGATGAAGCCAATTTTAATACTTTATCCCTGAAATAACTGACAAAGCATTACATAGCAAATAACTGGCAGGTCAAAGTCTATCTATGCTCTTCATCCTCATAACGAGAGTGCAAAGCCACACAATGCGTAACTTGGAGAAACGATTCAGCTGGACACATTTCAGATGCTTAACTTATGCACCTGAATGCACCATCATAATTTAACCTTGAAAAATAATAACCAGCAGACATTTAAATATCTTATTCCCAGTTACATAAGAATTCACAACCACACAGACATACCCAGTGCGGGGGTATCAGTTTTCTTTCTTGCTCATTGACTGTATCGACATCTCCAAAGTTCTGGTTTCTCTGTTTTGTTGGTCATACATCTCACTACACTGAAGTTTCTTGGCTTTCTCATTTTTGCAAGCAAGCTGAAGTTATAAGGAAACATCGTCATGCAGTACAAAGTCAGTGAATAATGATGAACAATGTACTCCTTTGGTATTGCACTTTTTGCATGTGGTTGTAAAATAAAAAGTCAGAATGTAGTTTGTTCCTGGACCATGTACAGCCGGAGGGCATGATCAAAGTAAAAATTGCTATAATAATAAGACAATTTAAATTGCACAATGAGGATTAATCATAGAACTACAGTGAAGTCCTCTTACATGATGTATTCATATGACTGAGAAGAAATGACTGAATTAAATAAAAAAAATTGTCGGCTGCTTAGGAGAGAAAAATATTTCAACAGCCTCCAACGGAAAAAAAAAATAAAAAAGACTCCAGTAGTTGGAAATGCAGCATTTTGAAGAGGAGTGTTGGGAGCAATGAAGCATGAAACTAACTTCTCTGAAGAAGAATGTTGCTTTTAAAAAGAGGACTCACCATAAGGTCCTGGTCCTGGAGAAGCTTCTGTCAACTCTAAACAGAAACAGAGACAACAAATTGGTTTATATAATCTGAACTAAACATTGTCGTAAAATAGCAAAAAATCTACATTATATTAAATTATATTCAATATTTTTTTAAATATTGAATGAAACTAGCTGTTTTATACTTTTTTATATTTACTATGTGAAATTAGAGATTTAATAGTTCTTATCATGATACAATGCAAGACAAAGGTCACATTTGTACACTGAGCACAAGAAGCTTTTGAGCTTCGCTTTTCCAAATAGAAATGAGGTTATTGTGCCTAAACAGGTCATATTGTGCTGTGTTTGGCAGCTTTTTGTGCTTGTGGAAAAATAAAAATAAGTGACTACAAAAGGCATTCACTAACGGTTGGAGTCACATCTATCCCGCATCTGCTTAGCATGTGTGACATACAAGGTTAACAAGGATGCAGTTATCTAGCCTATAAGGTAAGAATGAGTTGCTAAATCACACTTTGTTCTTATTTAGCAAACCAACTGGAGCAAACTCAGCCTTTGGGGATATGGGAGGTATTTAAAAAGACTCAAGCAAAAGTCAAGAGTGGCAGATAAAATGTGACAGGAAAAAAAAAAGTGCATAAATATATCTTTTTGTTGAGCTTCCCCCAAAAATAAATACATAAATATAAAAAAAAAACAAAACTGCAAAACTGACTCATTCACTCTCTTGTTTAGAGGGCTGTAAAGATCAAGCTGTAAACACAAAACCAAATTATACCATTTAAATAAATAAATGAAAAAAAAAATGTCTTTGCAGACTGATATATAGTCCCAAAAGGATTGTAACAGGTGGTTCAACTTTTACTCCGGGAATAGGTTGTTTTATAGCTGCCAAAAATCTAACAATGTTCACTGAGTAGTCAGCAAAGTATCTGTTTTGTCTCATTTGGTAACTTATTCACCATCCAGATGGATGTAGCAGCTGTCTGATGTGGAAATAATAGACACAGATGAGTACCACACACAAAATACATTTTAAAAAAAGGCACAATAATGGACATTGAAATGCCATTTAGCTAAAGAAGGAACAGCAGAGCTGGCATATTATTCTGTCTCTACAAACACTTTGTGATCAGTTCATACATAAAGCAAAAAAATGTGTGTGGTGATATTCAAACAAAATGTAATAGCACAAAATGTAAATTGCAACAGAATATTTTTTTACCCCCCAAACTCTGTTAACTGTGTCTGGTTTGTCTCTTCTGAGATAATGTCCGGACATGGCTGTGAAACCCATGGAGGGATAATGAGGATGACCTGTAATGTTTTGATTGCTCTTTCTGAGTTGATGAATGCACAAACACAATGATTCTTATTTTCCACACAATTTGACATTAATCAAAACAAAACAAAAAAAGTCTTATTGCATTTCTGTCAATAGATCACCATAAATGTCAATGACTTGGATAGTGTCTTCAAGCCTAAATAATATGATTTACATTGCCTCCTTCCACTGCTCCATTTTCTTCCCTCCACTTCCTTTATCTAGTCATGTGCCTGCCAGCTACTAGAGAAGTACAGCCAGAAAGGGATTGTCTCAGAGATGGGAAGCGGCGGCTGTCAAGTGTAGGCAGGCTGACTGTTGGAGTGTTCAGATGTTTGAATGGAGATCAGATCGAATAAAGCAGTTTTCATTAAGATCAACTCAATGTAATAAACATTCCTTTGATTCAATGTAGTGAACACGGACTAATATGAAGAATTATGTAAAGAAGAGAAAGAATAAAAAGTAAGCCAAGTAATTTTCCTTCACTGACTATTTTTCCTTTATTGGTGCACTCCACATATCCAACAACTCACTTTACTTTGCAAAGAAACAATACAGGTAAAATCTTCCACCTGCAGGATCAATCTCTGAAACAGCACAAAAACAGGCCCTAGTTGTGGACAATTAATCTACTCATAATCACTGCCTATTTGTTCCTCCCCAGGAGAAAGCCAATCAAATAATTACCATGCTCATTCAGCATCAACACACACACACACACTCCATTCATTGGCAAAGAAACAAAATGAAAATACCACCAGTGTAATTAGATAATTTCTTCTGAAAGTTTCCTTTAAGTGGATGAAAAGATAAAAACAAAAAAATGTCTGATGTTAATAGTTAACAGAGTTTGACTATGTTTTTGTATTTTCTTTTATTTTTAGTTTTTAGTTTTTTCAGGACAGTTAAACAAAATGTATCCTGCTGTAAGAGAAAATACAAAAGTATTTTTTGCACTTATAAAAGCCTTTCACTTACAATCTAATTATGAAACGATTATTGATTTACTGATTTGGTAGTTATGTCCTAAACATATTTTGGTTCTGCTTTATTTCTGATTTAGCTGCCAGCATCCAATCATTAGATAAAGAGGAAATATAGCAGATGAATGATAAATGAGGAAGAGTCCAGCTCTATTTTCCTGTGAAATGGACACCACAATTACAAAGTTGGCTTAAATTTCTAGTCTAATGAATCATACAAACCATTTTTATTAAAAAGTGAAAGTTAAAAAGGAAACATGCTAACTCGTTAAACTTTTGCAGTGCACAACACTAACACTACTCTTTGTTTAGCCATTACAACTTAGTTTGCTTTCATTATATAAGACAATAAAATTCCAAACTTAAAAAAGGGCATTTCAGCTAATTTTATTACAGCAGCTACTTTTTTTCTGCACTGCAATCACAAATATTTTGACCAAGTATTACAGTTGTGATTTTAAACTTCAACCACGGGTTGTTGTTTTTTTTTGTCTTTCCCCCTATATTTTGTAAATAGGAAGTAAAAAATTTATTCATTTTAAAAGAAATCTGTGAGTTAAATTAAATGTGGCAAATCAATGTTAGGTGCGGGACAATTTTTTCCAATAATAAAGTAAACCACTATTTCACAAGCTAAAAGAACAAAACAAATAATGACCAGCTTTTAAAAATTTTACACCATTATACTTTTTTGTTTTTTGTTTTTGTTTTTACTTTTTTTAAAAGTTGGTTTGAAATCCAAGTTTAAAGATGCAACTTGGCAAATATTAAATATAAATATTAAGTAAGTATTTACTGAGTAAATATTAAGGACAAGCAAAAACCAACCATGCTGTCTAGCTGTGTATCTGGCAGCTAGTTTGCTAACTGCTCCGCCCTCATTATGAAAATGCACCTTCTTGAATGCCAGATTTAGAAAACCTGCACTGCTAAAACAGTCCAGAAGTACTGACATAAGAGTTCAAATTATGGGGGAGCTGAGAAGCAGAGGAGCTCCCCTAAAGACATTTAGCTGATACTCTAAGGAGCTCTAAAACAGCCCATTTCCAGGTTACATTTAATTTTTCCATAAGGTTCCCAATGGTTTTTATTTTAAAGAACAGTATAAATTGGTCAATGTTGTGTGTTTATTAAGTTATTTAATTTAATTAATCAAATCTTCCAAGCAAGGCTGGTGATCTGTTCTGTTTCCTTTAGCAACATGGACAGCAGCATTGTTTGTTGTGTGCATTGAGTGTTAATACGACTACTTCATATGCTTCTTTTTATGGTTGTTAATAGAGCTTTATGTCTTTTTTTCTGAATAAATAAGCTTCATACAGTAGTTAGGGAAGGTTTTGTCGCAGTAACAATATTTTTGACCACACTTTGACTAATATGTATGCTCATACAATTTATTTGTATGAAAACAGCTACAAAGAAGTATTTGAACACCTGCAAAAATCAATGTTAATATTTGGTACAGAAGCCTTTGTTTGCAATTACAGAGGTCAAACGTTTCCTGTAGTTTTTCACCAGGTCTGCACACACTGCAGGAGGGATT
>JBAMHW010000003.1:15407777-15418798 GCA_037177495.1 Rhadinocentrus ornatus
ATGAGTCCACTGAATGAAATGGTTTCATCAGGACATTTAAAAAGTTTAACCTGTGATCTGTAATCTGTTACTTTTTTCATTACAGCATTTCTGGCCCTAAATTGGGGGAAACGGTGTATTGTTATGGTATTTAAAAAATGCATGTAGATGTGTCTGAACAGATTATTACAGTAGTCTGATCACTCCCAGATAACTGATTTTGACTGTCTAGTAAATGCACTCTGTGTTTTTTATAACAATATTTTTCTGAGATTGTATTTAATATATAAGAAATATAGGTGGTGTTACACAATTGGTTGTAAATGAATTGATATTGAATCGAATTTAATTGAAATAGAATCAAAATAGGCTGTTGCGAATCAAGCCGAATCTATTGAGGAAATTAGTGACGATACAACTCTACCTTGAGTCTGACAGAAAGCCATAGACTGAGCGGCAGGTAAACTATTGCCTCAACCCTTCATTGTTTTGTTACATTTGTTTCACATGCAAATGACATCACAGGACTTTTGGTAAATTAATTTGCAGCAAAATTTACATTAAAAGCTGCAAATATGTTTTAGTGCCACAAGTAATGCATTGCTCCTTGTTCGAGATTCCAGGTCATCTTCGAGTTCCTCCAGTCAGTTAAGAATAACTTGGCTTGACATATATAACACCTTCTGGCATTTTTTTATACATTTACAAGAAAACTTTGCAAACAAGTCTGCTTGATTGTGTGTACGGTGTCCCGAGATGATGTTGTTGTGAGATGGTGCTATCCAAATAAAGCTGAATTGAACTGGTTTATTTAAATATTATTTATTTAGTTGTTTTTGTAATCTCCAGCTTTAGTAAGGATAGGCCAAGCAAGAAAATTCATGTAACATATTGTGCTGCAGATTTCATACAGGTTTTAATGATGAAATGATTTGATTTGAATAATGGCACCCTGTGCCCCACTAAATCTCTAAATCCAGCAATGCCCCTAGTGAAAAAAGACAAAACAATCTCCCATCTTCTGTGACATCTATTCCTTCTTGTCTCCTTTCATTTCCTTTCATCTGTTTCACCTCTCACTCTCTCGCTTCCTCTCCTCTGCTTTTCTTTCATTTCATGTCCTCTTTCTGCCTCTGGCTGTCTTCACCATCGCCTGTCTTATACCCTGTTTATCTGTATAAAGTAATAGGTTTTCTTCTATGATGGGGCCATATATACCCTTCCTTGCCCTGCCATGTCCAAGTGCTCTCATTGTCCTCTCATTCCCTCAGCACATGCTGCAAATGCCGGGGTGCTCTGATGACTCCCAAGTCAACCTTTTGAAATTCTATTAGGTCTGACTGGAAGCTAGCCAAACATGGGCTATAAATCACATCAGAGGCTTGGAGGAGAGGACACAGGAATGTACCACATATATCCACAGTGTCCCCACCAAGGTCTTTCAGCTTCTTTATGGATTGGTATTGACAGTAATTGTCCCATACTGACACTTGCAATCAGCCTAGTCTATCTGTGAATAAACCAATCAATCATTTCTTGTGAACATACATAAGCTGGATCACTGCTGGTCTGGGATAAAAACTAAAACTTGCAATGGAAGAATGTCTCTTTTTGGGTCCTCACATCAGAGCTGACATAGTATGAATTTAGAAACAATCTAAAATCAAATTAGAGGAGGTTTAGTCTCTCAGGATTTGTTTTGTTTCGAAGTGAGCTGATTGGGATGTTGCTGTCTATAGAATTAAATTGCTGTTTTTGTCTCAAACATAGTTGTCATGTATTGCATTTAATTTGGTGGCCTTTTATTTAGTTTCATTGTGCTTTTTCAATTATATATATAAAAAGAAAAAAAAAGAAGTATTGGGAGTCAGAGTAAGCCTTCCCTGGTTCGTCCGTGGCAACAGATACTGACATATCATGTCAGGAACAGAACAGTTCTCCAGAGCCAGACCTCTGCTTACAAACTGTCTCCAAAGTAAGGCAGCTTCAAGAGCTCTTTCACTGTAGGTTTCCCCTATTGTCCCTCAAAACATGTCCTTTGAGGGGATGTGGGAAACAGAGAAAAAAATAAGCTATTTAGCATGAGGGATCTGTGTATGGCAGGTGAAAGAGAAAGGGCAGTTTTGTGTAAGTAGTCTATGCATACGGGTTTCAGGACATGTGGCAAGCTTACTGAAATACTCATCTAAAGCAGGTCAGCCTTGGCTTTGAGGACTTGACTGGCAATGGGTAAAGGGAAACAGTAATGACAAGCTGCCCTCAGTAAAATGAGGTTCAATCCACCTTGAAACACTATTGCTGCGGCGGTAGATAAATACTTTAAATATATAAATAAACCAACTTTAAAGCAAAAGAAAACATATTTTGCTTTAAAAATTCAGACTGCGAGGCTGCACTTAAGCACTGTGGTGCTTTGAAGTAAACTCTTACAATGCTAATATGTTCATTTAAAATGCATGCTCACTACATAAGTATTTTAAGTGTTAACATATCAGTTTCGTCCAAAATTATGTAAGGCTGTGAGAATGAAAAGTTTTCAGGTTCTTTCAAGTTTTCCCACATTTTGTGATACAGACACCTACTCTATTTCCTTTCTCATTGATCTACAAAAAGTGTTCCACAATGCATTAGGTAAAAAATGTGCATTAAGTATGCATCACATGTCCTAAATATAGTAAATATGTAACAGGGAGTTCTGCACAATGACTCATTTATTTGAGTCTGGTCCCTGCTGCAACAAAACCTGCAGGACACTGTCCCTAGAAGTCTGAATTTGGTTATCCCTGCATAAGGTGATGATCTGTTTCACTCTGAACAGAGGTGTTAAAAGTTTAGCCCAATTTATGCACTGCATAGATTGTCTGTACAGCAGTGGATCAACCAAGGACAAACTTCAACTGAACAGCCCAAACATACACATTTTCTTAAGGTAAGAGTCTGCAAACCTCCAAGTGGAGCAAAAGCTCTTATGCAGGCCTTAAGGGTTACGGAGCTATCACATAGTTATAGCACAGTCCCTCCCTGGTGGGAACAGCAAAGCAGGACGCAGACGCATTAAATATTTACCTTTTGTGTGCCTAACTACCCTCTTGACAACATCACACAGATAACACATTCTATCTCTGTGACCTTAAATGCCCACTACATTTTCACATCTTTATCGCCTTAAAAATGTATTTACTAGGTTTACAAACAACTAAGTAAAAGAGAGTAAAAAGACTAATGAAGTTGTCTTGGAGCAACACTACCCCTCGCTGTTAGCCAAGTGAACTACTTTTAAGCCTTTCAAAGCTGTTGAATGCCTCAGGGGCTCTTCGAGAGCTCTGTTTGACATGGACAACTTTGAATTAAAAAACAGAAAGACTCCACAGCCGTTAACCAAACACAAGCTTCCATGCGTTTCACTGCACAGAGACAAGGGCAGGAGTAGGAGGTACTCCAGTTCATTAACTAAGCATCCTGTCATCCTCATAAACTTGTTATTCCATTTTAGTTTCAGCACATTATTGATGATTGCAGAAACAGTTATTATTCTGTGATTAAACGCAACGAATGAGATTCTTTCTCTCTACCACAAATTGCAAAAGTAAAATTATTGGGGACATTGACATTGTATAACTTCCTTATCAAAAAAAGACGAATTTCAGCAGAAACTCAGGAGACTATTCTTGTCTACCATCATCCAGCCCCTCTAGATCTGAATGTCATAAATTTCACAACTCCTCTCTAGGCAATGACATCAGAGAGATGTGGGGGAGCTTTGGGGAAAAAAACAGGCAAATAGAGGGATGAAAGAAAGGGATGAGAAAAAATAGTGTGAGTGTGTGAGAGTTTGGCATCAGAGGTGTGGATATATATTGCATGATTAAGGATGACAGGACTAAGTTGCCTTTATTTCAACTCTGTCTTTATACACCCCATTTGCAGTCATTAATAGTGTGCTGGAGATGAGACAAAGATGAAATATGAACTCACAAATCACACCATAGGAGTGAGAGATTCTGTAAATGTGCCCTTAGAGAGATGTAGAGCGAGAGCACAGCACAACAATTTACACACACACAATCCTGCTGGAAAAACCCCACGACTCATCCTCAGGGTGAAAACCCCAAAAAAGGAGCCCATTAGAACAAATAAAAGAGATACAGAGGGTGGAGCAGAGGGAGAGAGCAGCCAAGAATATTTTTTGTAATAAGTACCGAGTTGAAGGGGAGGAAAGAAACCAGCCTGTGGGCCACATCCTTGGATTAATGACTATGCAGGCAGAAGATGCAACAGATACTCAGCTAGAGTTTGACTTTGATTCATCCACATCAGAGGGTTAGAAACAGACTGATAAAAAGCACAGACAGATTTCTAATCTTGTAGCAATATTAAAATGATAATTCACTGAGACCTCAGGGTCTGACCACCATCAACAATACACCTGGGATTGTTGTTTGGAGCTTCCAATTTGTCTTAAGAGTATACCTCTGGGTTAAACGTTACAATTCAAACATTGTCTGGGAAAGAAATATCAAACATGACCAGATGCAAAGTGTTGCACTTCAACAGTATGTAGTTTATATAATAGCATAGTTTTATGCATTGACTTAGGAAGTGGTGTCCTTGGTGCTGTCAGTTTGCAATATGACATTTTAGTATCGAGAGAGAAAGAATGTCAGAGAAAATGGCAAACTATGTGATTATCTCTAAAAGCTATGTGTACTGAATTTTAATGTAGATGAAAATACATTCTGTGCTTTCAGTAAATACTTTACACTAATTCTCACATGCAGAATTAAGCAGACACATTTTTCTAGTACATGTTGATGCAATAATCACAAACCAACTGCTAAAAGATGCTTTTAGTTTTATTGATTTGTTAAAATTTTGCTTGTCTTCCTTCCTTGTGATGAACAATATAATATCTTTGGGTGTAGAGGCGTGGGTCAGACAAGAGAAGGGGGAAACAATGTGACAATATTATTTATTGGCAAATAAATAATTGATTAATCAAGAATGTATAATTTCTTATCATTTATTACAAACATGGTGTGTAAAAAAAAACAAAAACATTTTGACTTTTTGTTAAGATTTTGGCGCAGCTTTATTACTCAGAAAGGAAAACACAAAATTCACTTTATGACTTTGGATAAAACCATCTTTAAAACTAATGTGATGTCATTTCTTAGCAATAAAACATATTGTGCACCTTTGATTAATTTATTTTCATTTAGTTTCATCTTTTTATTTTGATATAAATTTATTTTGTTTATATATTATTTTTTATTTAATCGATTCATTGAATCAAATAATTTGTTTATTTATCAGCATGGGGTTGATGCTGTCAGTTTCTTGGCCTTCAGGTGAGATGCTTGATGGATGTTCCCCTATGTGTCTTCTGTTCACACTGCAGCTCAACTCTAATTTTTTTGTCCATATGTGACTTATATCGGATTTTTTAATGACAGTCTTAACTGTGCAAATCTGATTTTTTTATAATCCGACCCAGGCCACTTTCATATGTGGTCCTAGATTGGATACGTATCCGATCTCTGTGGAAGCGACCTCAGTCTGAATTCTGTCCGACATTGACATCACAAAGTCAGACAAACATTACAATTTTGCTGTTTAACACTATTTATTATGTTGTTGTCTTTTCCTTTTTAAATTGTGAATATAAACTACGAGAAAACAACACTATCACTTTAAAAACATGAACACATTAAGCAAAGTAATGCAATGAAGGAAGGGTATTTACAATTACAATGTGTTAACGTGGGTCGGGTCACATTTCATATCCTACATTCTCAGGTCAGGTCCAGATTTCATTAGAAGATATCTACAGGTCGGGTTTAGTAATCATCCTGACCAGTTCGGGTGGGTGTGGGTTGGTAAAACTGGACCCGTACAGGACTCGGCTGCATTGTCTTTACATGCTTCTGTACAGAAGTAGAAGCAACTGCTCCACAAAAAGCCATTGTTAACAGCACACTTTGCACAAACGTGTGCACCTGGATGTCACATCACAACCACAACTGCTATTATTTGATGCTGAAGCTTAGCCTATACACTGCAGACAAGGTCCAGATTTGATTGGGTGCTAGCCCAATTGATCCAAAGTTTCAACAAGTATTAATAATAATAATAACCGAGTAGAAGATGTAGAGTCTAATACTAAGCTGCTAAAAACAAAGGATGCAGTTGTCTCCAAGCAATGCTGGACTTCAAAACAATGGACTATGTTGTGTGCTTTTAGTCAGCTGCTGCTGTCCATGGTGCTAAGAGCTGCAGGGCTAACAGATGTAACACAGCCCGGTTTTATTTGTATATTAATGTTTAGCAATACTGTGCCCAGGAAAAATAATGATACCCTGGTCAATTTCATTTGAAAAATAATCTAGCCATGATCCTGTTTTTAGGTAATGCACAGAATGAATAATCATGAATCTGAAGCTCTGATTCTTGAACACTGATTGAGAGTGCAGCATAAGAAAAAAAAAATGCTGGATTATGTTTTGTAAAGGATGGTATGTAGGCTTCAATCACATGGGAATTTATTGAACAAGAACTTTGTGCTTGCAGGCATCGCCATTTCAGTTTATTTAGATAAAGATGAGTTTCCTCAAGGTTTTCTACTCAGTTATAATACGATGCATTCTAAAGCCAACCACAGCTGCGGTATATATCTAAACAATTCTCTCATAGGTATACACATGAACAAACATATCCATGAGTTACAGCCTTAAAGTTTTCCTGAGAGTGACAACTGTTCAAGGTGAACATGTTTGTTTGCAGCATTGTCTGCAGAACAGTTTATTGTTGCGTTCACACGGATTTATGTGCCTTACCAATGGCCCTTAACTGCAATGTAAAAGAGCAAATCTGCTTTTGTATCATATCGTCCCCTATGTGGCATTTTCCTAAATCTGATGGGGCAGACTATGTGCAATCCCTGCTGGCCCTGACCCCTTTGAGGGTCTCCAGAGTCCAGCAGGGAATTGCTACAAATGATCCTGTGCGATAACAACGTGGTATGACACAGCCTCAAGGAGCATTCATCAAAAATGCATTACTTGACTCTTCAAATATTGCTCATGAACACTTAAATGCATTTCCACAGAGCTTTTTAGTATGACAAATTACAATTAGAAATATGGTAGTGCATATACATCTGATTAGCCTACAAATACATCAAAACAGCGTCAGACAGGGAAATAACTGAGCATGATGTAACTGTATTTGTTAAAGGAAACTAGAGTTAAATACATACAGAATCTAGCCTTTTTTGCTGAATACAAAAATAGAATTTTACTAAGTAAATAAAGAGGAAGAGGGAAGCATCTTCATTACTTTTCAACACTAACAACACATTTTAGTGTGCAGAAATGTCCAACAGTGACATGGCAAATGTGAAATAGCTCAGAAACATTGGCATCCATCCATAGGCACTATTCCAATTTCACTCTGTGATTAATAAAGTTTTTTTTTTAATTTAATTTTTTATTTGTTTTCAATCAATCTCATCCACCTAGAATCTATTATCAATACAGAACATTTCAGCCTTGCTATTAGAATTCTACTTAAATATTGCATTCAAGCTCTCAGCTTCTGAAGTTGGCGTTCCATAAACGAAAAAAACAGACCATTAGAGGTTAAGGCCACTTCAATTTGTTTTCCGTTCTGGAATGAAATATACCTTCATATTCCTTCAGACAAAACTAAATCCCATCAAACGTGTCTGTGTTTTTGGATGATAGATGAGCAGCAGCACAAGGTCATCCAAGACAAAGAGAGGAGAATGGAGGGCTAAATTGAATTTAAATCCTAATGTATCCTTGCTGAGTCCTTGAATTGAGGAGCAAAGCTGAAATCGAGCCAGCGAGTAAAACATCGGACCTGTTTGGTGAGAAAAACGACAGTTCAGTGAGCCTGGCATGCTTTCAGAAAAGGAGAATGAAGAGTTTTTATTGTTAAAGCAGTAAACATAGACGCAGCACATACTAGAGGTTAACATCTGTTAGGCACTGAATGTAATAAAATATTGATGTGGTGTCATTAATACCTGCTGAATGGAACGTTAGGAGGTTTTCCACCAACATTTCCAGAAAACATTCCATGAAATTTATTTACTAGGGTAAAGAATTCCCAGTAATGTGTGTGGTTTGCATCTGCACCACAAAGTTGCAGAAAATTTAGTTGCAAAATACATCTAACTCCATCCACTATAGGACAGGTATACCAAGGCTACCTTTGAGGACTTTTTCTTTTAAATCATTTAGGAATGCTGACTAAAGTTTTGTAGTTTGATTTTCTATTTCAATGACACACCAATTCAGGCTTTGTTCACATCAATGCTTTTTCCCCATTGCATAATTAATTAGCTTTTTTTTCTTGACAAAAGTTTAAACATGTCTAAATAATATATTCTTCATCAGATCAGGAGCTCATTTTGTCCAAGGGGTGGCTTTTTAGTGTGAAAAACTGTTTTTTTCATTGAGAGAAGAGCAATAAACACAACTTGAAGTTTTTCCCTTTAGAGAAAATTATTTCTCTCTTTTTCTAACCTACTTCGCAAACAGCTCTGATTCATTGGTCTGACCTGTTGAAACCTAACCTTGACTGATGGTGATAGAAAATATGACTCATCAAATTCCCAGATTTTGAAAACATTTATTCTTTGGAAACACATTTCTCTGACGGTTTTTAAAATAGTTTAGAAAAAATTCATTTTTGTTTGCCTGCGGCGTGATTGATTGGTAATACCAAATCTGAACCATTATTTGGTCCAATTATATTGTGCCTTTTAATCTTTTTAAAAGTTTTACAAAGTGCTTCACAATGTGTTTATCGGGCACTCATTCATGTAGTATTTTTTTATGCGGGCCAGAGTACTGAAGGGTGTGTATGATCCTATTGTATTTGTAATGTTTTCTCTTTTTCTTCCTCTATATACTCTATTGTTATTGTATATCGTATATTTCTTTAATCACACACCAATGAACATATTAGGACCAAGTTAGGGTTCAGTGCCTTGGCCAAGGGAATTTTTTAATTATCAACCTTGAAATTAGAGGACAATCTAACCCAGAAGCTGCTGTCGCTATAATAAGAAGGTTCAAGGTTAAGGCTTTCAGTGTGTACACAGCTGCCAGTTATGTTGGGCAGTCCTCCCAGGAAGCAGTGTCTAATGTCACACTCCATTTAAAACCTAGCAAGGTGATTGAAGCAGTGACATCTGGGTTGGAATAAAAACATGTGGTTGAAGCTGCAGAGTATCTGGACTTGTTCTTTTTCAAATAAATAACTATTCCCCTTTTCAACAGTCTAACAGCAGCCTTGTAGATTCATCCCTTCTCCTCAACCTCTTTTTTACAGGGACTTTAACAATATTTCCTGTTTTCTTTATCTCATCATAATTACTACTGCTGCTAGTGGACATTGACAAACATCTAACCCAGCTGTCATTATTGATTAAAAATCAGCCACCTTTATTCTTCTCCAACACAAATGATTTTTTTTGTTCAGATATATTGACTGAGTTTTACACTCGGTGTGTGTATTTACACAATGCAAAACTTGGATAATAACAATGACTTCTCCTTTATACAGTAAGTTTTTTACACTTACTCCATCCAGGTATGTCAGTGTCCTGGTACATTACTGTGTTTTGGAGCCTTGGTTCATTACTGAAATATTTTTAAGTGCCTTTGCCCTCCAGGGAATCCACACTGCACTCTCAATGTGATCACCTACTCTGAGATAGACTTCCTCATAACATCCAGCAGCCCATCAATTTGAAGACAGTGTGCTTCCCAGCAATAAGCAGCATGCGAGCATAAACATGGAGATTTCTATAATTGCTTTTGCTGCTTGAGGGTGACTTTGATTTTGTTTTTTTTGTTTTTTTTAGACTGTCAAACCCGAGACTTTAAAAGGGTTCATACCTCCGTCAATTGAAATGCTTTGTCCCAACTAGATGGGTCATTTCCCCTCCACTATAAAATCTCCAAATTCCAGTACTAAACACTTAGGAAAAGGTTGTGTTCAATTGACAATGATTACTTTCCCACAGTGTAAGAGATAACTACTGCCTATGTCCACCTGTTTCAAATATCTATTTTTATGCTTTCATGCTCACTTGTGATGATGCAAGGCTCTGCAAACTGCCGATTGGGAGAGCACTAAAAAAGAAAGAATCCATTAAACAATAGCATGAGGATTTTGAAGCAGGAAACATTCCCCAGAGAAACCATAATGCTGATATTGGAGCCTGTAATGAGTTTAACTGTCAGGAGTTGTGAAGACCCCAAGTGGGCTATAGGCAGCACTGTAAAATACCGGATTGACTCCATTTACTACTACCAGTCTTAATAAGGAGTGGAGCTTTATTCTCATCTGTACAGTGGCTGCAATCCAGATATAGAATAGAAAATGCAAAATTAAAATAAATTCAATAATGATTTCATGAGATATGCTTTTCAACCAAAAAGACTGCAAAGTCCAAACAATCTATGTGTGTTTGATCAAAACAGTATAGTCAGTATAATCACTGAGAGGATGTAAATAACAACTACCAAATGATCTAAAGGAAATCATTTAAAAGAAGAAACCAGTGAGACACTGTTTATTCAGAGCAGGTAGCTACAGTGTGGTTATGTGTGTACTCAAGTTGTCTGCCTAAATGCTGATCTGTCTACACAAACAATAAAATGTCTGTGGCTGGTAAGATGACAAGATGAAAGTGAAACAGATATTGTGTCTCAATTTTTCTAAACCGCCTTTGCTGACTCACACTGCAGCACAAATGTTTATAAGCACAAACAATTTTTGGGATTAATAAAGGGCAGTATTTGTTTATTTCATATAACGAGTAGTCCAACAAGCCCTGCGATGGACTGGTGACCTGTCCAGCATGTACACTGTTTCTCACCTGTTGAAATGCTGGGATAGGCTCCAGCTTACCCGCCACCTGCAAACGGTAGTGAATGAATGAATGAATGAATGAATGAATGAATGAATGAATGAATGAATGAATGAATGAATGAATGAATGAATGA
>JBAMHW010000003.1:15426702-15440955 GCA_037177495.1 Rhadinocentrus ornatus
GGGGGAATTCATGCTTGTAACACAGACTATGAGCACAGGACAGCCTTTTTAAATCTCTAGACATAATTTTGGCAGTGGCTGGCTTTTGTGCAGCATTAAAGCAAAAATTGCAGAGCAGGTGCAAAAGACGACAGCAATCTGCTCTCCCGGTTGCAGTGTCGATCTCGACTAAGGGTGACGAACCCTGGAGTTCCAATCAAGAATACCAAGATGAAACTCACTGTGTTGGTGGAGCTGATACAGGTCAGGGAGCAGTGTGGATATCCAGGAGACTGAGCTTAATCTAATGAGGGGAGGTGCTGGAAAACATGGAAATTAAACTGCACTCAGATTTGACCCATGTTATATTTATATTAGTTGTCAAACTTTAGGGAGGTTTAAACAACAAAAATAGGTAATTAAAAGTTTACCACAGTGTATGCTTATGTTAATATAGTGTCCTGGTTACAGTCTCCCTTGCAGTAATGTACCATTATAAAAACAATCTGATCAAATAACATTTGATTGTCTTTGCGCTGCTGTGCTTCGGTTCCTGTGGTTTCAAGTGGTTTAAGTTTTAAAAACGAGGCATTCAATTCTGTATAATGGCCCTTTCATATAGAAATTACCACCACTGTGCTATGAAATTCAATAAAATCTGCAAAGAAACATTAAGAAACCTTTGCCTGTTTTGTTCCCTATGACTCCCCTCTTCAAGAATGAGTTACTTCACCATTAATTCAACACCCCTAAGTTAATTTAAACATATTACTATCCTTTTTAAAGTCCAGTGGGAATAAGCATAACTAAATACTTATTTATTCATCCAGAAGTCCACTCCTTTTCTAGCTACAACAATGTGTGAATTTGTGTATGCGTAAGTATATGTAAATGTGTGTGTATGTATGTATGTATGTATGTGTGTATGTGTATGTATATGTATGCATATATGAAATGAGAACATGTATATGTTATTTTCAATGTTCAATATATTTGTTTTAAAATGTACAACACATCCATTCCTACGGCTCAAAATAAAGACAAGAAATGAAATGAAATGAATGATGACCATTTACTCCCTGGAGTTTTGGGCTCCCACATGCAGCCTACATTTGATTAGCTGATAACTCTAAATTTGTGAATGTGAGATGATCCAGCAGTCTGTTTTAATTTTTGTGAGTGTTCTCATATATCCTCACACCAAACAACTATACACAGAATAAATTAGGTAAATTAGTAAATTACCATTTCCAACACAAAACTCTTCTTTAGTAAAGTTTTTGTTGTGGTCTGTGTTTCAAGTAAGGACCTAAATGCAGACAGAATTTTGGAGGGCATCAGATGAAGTAGAAAGGGTGAACTTTAATAACAAATAAAACAGGACAAAACTCAGAATTTGTGTGAGGCAGGATCTCTGAAGATACAAACATAAATCCAAATTGTCTGGCAATAAATAAATAAAATAAAATCAGCAGGAGTTAGGAACTGGATTAACATTAAGATCTAGGTCTGAACAAACAACACTGAACAGAATATATACTCAAGGATGAAAAGTGCAGTTATTGAAAAACAGGAATAGAGCAACAGTAAAAAAAAAACAAAAAAACAAACAAACATGAGACTGAGACTCAGAAACACGGCATCAATCCAAGCAACCTTAAGACAAAATCTGAACAAAAACAACAACAAAACGCAACAGACCATGAACTCGACTTTCCATTAGTTCAGGACTGAACTAAACACAGCTGTATGGTGCTTCTGAAAACACACTATGGGACTGAAGCCCCACACTCACGGTGTTTCTCAGCCATCCCAAAATAAAGATGACCAACGTGAAATAATAATTAAATTATCTTTTATCATTGCTGAAAAAAATAGCCTTTTAATACATAGTGAGCGAGGTGTAAAGATGGACATAGCCTATCAGATGTCTTAATGATGCTGCTACTGTCATTGATAATGAGGTTTTGTTTTGATAATTTCCTGGTTAGGTGCAGGTTTTTTTTTTTTTATCATATTACTATTATAATTAAATATATATTAGGGCTGGGCACATTAACACATTTTCTGTCTGGCGTTAAGAAAGAGTTTTTTTGCCTCTGGTTCGGTGAATCTTGGCAATAGCGAGATGAAACTTACAGGTTTAAAATCTGTGAGATGTGTGTTTTCAGTGGTGTTGTTTGTCCATGTTAATGCCATCGGGTGGACACAGGAAGCCATAAGTTACGTCTACATATTTTTTTTTTGTGTACCTGGTCTAACATTAGAAATCCCACCATTTTCAGTTTCACCTGCAGTCCCCCCTCCCTTTACCACAGTTGATCACCTACTTACTGACCCATTGTTTATCAAATGAGGTAGACTGCAATGTCCCCCACCCAGATTACAAATGCAAGATGCACCTCACTTTTCCTTCAGTTCAGATCCATAGAGATGATGAAATCTTTTTTTAGTTTACATTAGATATTTTTTTTACTGCACTATACTATGCAGGTTTGTGCCATATATTTGTGCCATATATATATATATATATAAATGGTCTTAGAGGCGCAGTGAAGTGACAGACAAGTCAGCTGTGGAGTAGTTTCTGGTCAGTAGCAAGTCAAGAGTATTGCCAGCTTTGTGTGTTGGAGGAGTCGGTGCCAGTTTGAGATTGAAAGAGTATATGAAAGCCAGAAAGTGAACTGCCTTTGGTTTGCCAATGTGAATGTTCATGTCTCCCATGACAATTAGTGGTGAGCCATCATCAGGAATGTCAGAGAGAATTATGTCCATTTTAGAGACAAACTCATCTATATTGCCTCTAGAAGAGCGGTAAATGACCGGAATGTATGCAGTGATGGGTGTAGAGACCTTTACTGCACGATACTCAAGTGATGAGCAGTTAGCCATAGGATGGAGAGAGGTAAAGTTCCACTTTTTTAGAAATAAGAATTCCCGCACTACCTCCTCATCCAGCCGAGCAAGGTGTTTGGTAAATTCCGCAGATTAAAAAGATTAGTTTATCTGATTTTTGTTTCATTTACCCATCAGTATAATTATTGTTTTAAAAACATTTTTAAGTACTGATGTTCTTGAATTTATTTATATTTCATTATTCCCTTTCAATAAAAATATTAATGCAAACTGTACAACAAGTATTAATATAGGGTTCTATGAAAAAGGTTCCATAAACTAATGGTATCTAATCCACAGAAAAATGTTAGTATGGCCCATCCCTACGGGAACCATTGTGTAAAAACTTAAACAAACCTGAACAATGTAGATGCACACAAAAGCTAAACAAAAAAATGACCACAAAAATAAATATAGAGCAATAATGAAAATAGTGGTGGGAACCAGTGAACATGCCAGTACACAAATTAGTTATCAAGGAAGTCAATTTTCAGGCGATTACCTCATTAAACATCACAGCTTACTATGAAAAACAACAAGATGAAAAATAATTCTGTAGATTTTTCTTTACAATTAATTTACTTCAGCATCCTCAAATATTTTTAAGAAATATGTGTACATTTTTTGGCTGTCTTAGTTTCAACAAATTCTTCAGGTAAAAGAATTCTGGGTAAATAAGTGAACACAACCAAACCATTTCCCCTCTTCTCATAGATTCAGTCAATGCAGTATTTGCGAATGACAAGTTTTAGTTAAATGACAGCTTGGCCTAAGGAATTCATTGTAGCCTCCGGGCTTGCTTGCTGTCACAGTGATGACAGAATGACAAAAAAAAGAGAAAATTACACAAGCATTTCTCTGGTCTTCCAACTACCTATTTCTTCATTTAAATTCTGTCTATTGCATTCATAAGTAAAGGTCTACTTTCTGCAGCACAGAGAGCCTACACTCCTGTTCGCTGTGATTGTGCTTTCCTCTGCTCTTTGCTCTCTGGAGGCAGCATTGCTTATCTCTGTGAGATTTCTCAACAGCATGCTAGCTGCATAGCTGTGTGAGGAAGCACACAACACACTTACTGAAGGCATAGTGAGACTGAAAGTAGCCTTCTGAATAAGTCATAACACTTTTGTTGGACATAAATGCAACTACTTCCTGTGAGGTGAGTAGATTTTAAGTCAGTGATGATTGCAAACATTTACTGACAAATCTTTAATGAATTACGATTAATGCAAATGCAATACATTATCCTATTTGCAGTTGCAACGTGCTACTTATGTTTTATGCCTTTATCTTATTCTAAAATTAGCTTTGATGTTTCCGCTAAACTGGGGATGTTTGTGTGATTGCAGTAAAATGAAGGCAAACAGGTCATCACAGTCACGAGCTCTGACTCATGTGTCCTGCAGGCTTGTAAGCGATGGACTTTCAGGCTTTACCATCCAAAAATTTCTCTTGTTACATCATCATATTGCTGTTTCAATCACTAGTCTGGCTCTGGCTTGAATGTAGCATCAGTTCTGTCAATTAATTAGAAATGGCAGGGTGAGCATTTTTTTTCGTTGTCGTTTTTTTTTTTTTTATGGTTCAGATGTATACAACCTGTCTTTCTGAGTGTACTTTTCTCTAATTACTGCAATTTAGAGTAAATGGTGGATACTTCACCAAATTTAAATAGCTTCTTCTTTTTTTCTAGATCATTTTCACTTCTTCATTGCTTTTTAAAATTTTTTTTTAGAGATACATGAATCTTAATGAATTGAAACAATGCAATCTACAAAAAACAAAACACAACCAGTTTAAAAAAAGATGCAAGCTCAAGTAAAACGTTACAAGTCAAAGGTTTGACTAACCATTCAATTTCAATACTGTTGTGTTATTTTTTTCTATCTGTAAGGAAATAGACATATGTTGCACCAGTACGTAAAATGTTAGAGAAAAAGCAATATCAGCACCTGATTGTAAGTGATAAGGCTATAAGGCTATCCACATTTTACAAATGTGTTTCCTTTTCCCCAAAAATTTAGATGGGCTGTTGTGATTATTGTCCTTAGTGTAATTTACTGTTCACCTGCTAAACTGAATCTGACAGAGCCTAGCAGTTCTAAAATCTGCAAGACAGTTGGTGATCCTGCACTAAGGTGTAGCATATTGGTCTTCTCTACATTCAGGGGAAATAAATGCTATGAACTACAGTATTATTTTTTACAATTTCTCTGTGGGTTGTAGATAAATTTATTAGGATTCTAATCAAGGAATTACTCAAGTATGCTATTGTGCTTAAGTAACAATAAAATTGTTCATATAGTGAAGGAACATGAGAGGACGTTGATTAATTGTCTGCCAGTAAACAACACGTGAGATGTTACACTTAAGGGAAGTCCCATAGTCCCGAGGACATCCCTTGTTTGTCTGTGTATGGTCTTTTCTTCACGTTTTTCAGGACACAAGCGGATTGGGGTCGCAGGACCTGTGACTGCAGCTGGCCCTATTCTTACAACTCTGGCATTAGTCAGCAAAACTGCGTATAGCCAGAAAGACCATAAATATGGGTTCAGTGGATCAGTTAGTAAGTTCTGGCTGTAGCAGGCAGCAGACTCCATATTTTTGTGTTACTCAGCGAGAGGAAACCGGACCCAGAATTCTGTACTTGCACATTTCTAATTCTATGTCATTTATAAATACTTGAATAGAGAAGAAGTAGTCTCTTTTAACTGGCCTGCAGTGAAGGAGAAGAGAAAGAGGTATATATTAGTATTCTATGTTTGTAGGAAAGGAGTACCCGCTCGATTAGGGTGTGTGGGAAATTAGTACACATTCTTAATGTTGGAAAGTAATACTTTTAGGAGTTTTTCTTTCTTTAGGGTCCAGATGAATGTACACATGAAAATCTATTGGATTATAAGTTATGTTAAGAGCATATTTACTAATCTGAATAAATTTCCTTCTTTATCTACAGATTTTCCAAATTCAGTAAAACAAAAATATTGTCCAGAGCATTTTTTAGTTCAAGCTAAAATCAGCGTTGTTACAAAATGCTGGTAGATAAAGGGTGAGTATGGATTTTAACTTCCTTGAGTAATATAATGAGTGATGTTGCTAGGTACGCGTCTCTGATGCATTAAAATCAGTATGGATGCAGTGAACTCACTATTGATGCCTCCCAGGGACACACCTCATTTTTATCATGAAAAAGAATATATTGTGAACAACTACTCATGTTTAAAATCATAGTAAATAACAAAAGAAACTTACACTAACTTAGCTGTGGCAGGCCGCCACAGCTATATTGTTAGCTCCACAACTTCAAAATGCCTAAAATTAAATTGTGTCAGATGTATGTTAAAATTTCTTAACTGAATCTGCGTTCCCGCCTCCAGAAGCGCAGCAGTGGTAGGCTACTTTTCTGTCAGATGTCTGCTCTGCACGTGAACACTGCATTTAGAGTGCTAGACATGTCATGGTTTCTTTACCTCCAAAAGGGACACATTTGAAAACTAATGCGCATGAAAAATGGAAAAGTGGATTGCATACATGTACGTGATTTGAGTGAGTAAATTAATACCCCCGAGAAACACATTGCAGGGAGGCATTTCTACAGTGCGAGGGAATAACACAGTATTTGCAAGCAGAGAATCACCCTTGTGACAGCCTTTCCTTCCACTGTTTACACATACTGTATGTGGATCAATGTCCTCCTCTCAATTCTGTCACAGCATGCTCGGCTAAACAGTCCTCACTTGCCCAACAGCTGGAGTTTTGAAAATCCAGAGGTGGAAACTGTGGCTGACATGTCTTATCCTCTGATTGGTTGGTTTCAGGCCAATAACAGAGCTAATGTCAGAAAGAAATTCTCTTAGGTGTTAACACATGTAAATAAACAACGCTGATATTTATCATATGTGTAAAGGGCGATTCTACTGAATCTTGAGAAACTAGACCACATTAGACCAGGTCTTGATAAAAAAAAAAATTTTTAAATCTGGTGTGTGTGACACAGGTGAGGTAGACGAAGCAGGGGGAGGTGAGTGGCGTAGAAATAAAACTAATTGCCAACAGCCAGAGTGCAAACTGTGTCACTGACACATTTAACTTAATGGGTGTACACATTGGTAAATCATAATTTGCTGCTGTTTATGGTGCATGTTATTTGATTGGTTTGTGTTAATAATAATAAAAATAAAAAATTAATAAAAAAAAAAAAACATTCGTAAATGGTCCATATTTATACATCACATTCACCGATTCACACACTGATGGCGGTCGCTGCCATGAAAGGCACTCACCACGACCCATCAGGAGCAATTAGGGGTTTGGTCTCTTCCCCAAGGACACCTCGACATGAACTCGACTTGGCCGAGGATCAAACCGGCAACCCTCAGGTTACAAGACAACCGCGCTACCTTTCCGAGCCATCAGTTACCCAAAGAGTGATATTCAGAATTGGCATATGGTATGATTGATCTGTGTTAATGCTAAAACATTCAGTGGTATTTGTTGTTAATGTTTGCCTTTTTTTAGATTTTGAAGTTTATTACTTTAATTTCATATACATGCATGAATATGTCCAATAATTAATCATGTCATACCATACCACCATCAAAGGAGTTTAACACAACCATTTAAGAAATAAAAGAATACAAGAAATAGAAAGAAATAAATATATATTTTTAACTGTCTTAAGTCTCATCTCTTCCAGATCACACCAGGCAGAACATAGCTGCTGCTGGAGACAAAAAGCTACTGGCACCTGGTGGAAAGAAACTAGTCTGTATTAACGCTTCACCCCCCTCCTGTTTATTAGCTCACCTAGTTTGGGTTTCTTGTTCATTTCACCTTTCTTATTAGTTCCTCAGTGTATTCATACCACTTGGTTTCAGTTTTCCTGTGTCATATGCTTGTTGTGTTTCCCGTTTCTTCTGTGTTTGGTCTCATTAAAACTTGTTCCTGCACCGTCTGCCTCCTGCCTCTTCAGTCTGCTATTTGGTTCTCACCTCCACTGCACCGTGACAGAAAGGCTTTCTAAAGAAAATCAGGAAACCTGATTTAATCATCTCAGAAAAAAATAAAACTTTTCTACAATACCACTAAACATATTTTTTTCTGCAGGGAAAAACTATCTGAATTTAAATTTTCATTTGCTGTTTATTTATTTTTTGCATTGATGTGATCCTGGCACATCTATTATGTATGAGAAATGTTCATTTCTGCAGAGGTTGTATGTAGAGAAAAGACGACAACCAAAATGTATGAATGATTACTTGGGTAATGGCTGGTTGATTTAGCTTGATGTACATCACTCGAGCAGCAAATCACAACTCACCCGTTCTAGAGGTTGTATTTTAAGACAGCAGCTATTTTCAAGCTGTGTGTATGCCTGTCGGTTTCTATCTTGTCTCAAATTCACAAACGTAGTTCATATTTACAGTCTTAAGAGTCTTGATGAGCACTAAGCAAGGACTTTGTGTTTTTCTTTGTGTGTGTGCGTGTGTGTGTGTCTGTGGAGCTGGAGGTGGCTGTCATTACAATGCTTAATTACAACTGGGACAAAGCCACGATATTCATGCTGCATGAGTAATGAGGAGGATTGTGCCTCCAGCATTGCCTATCAGCCTCCAAGAGCGTGATGACTCTTATCAGGAAGCTCATTCCTGATTTCTCTAACAGACAAACACAGCAAAGGAGGCCATTCTTTGTTGGTATAACAGGTAAAGTCCTGAGAAGCTGCCAAAGATTTCAGTTAAGGGCCTAATCGATGAACAACTCTCAACATGAAGGGGCAGATGTAGGATCAATAGGAATTACCATCGGACTCTACGCTTCTCGTCAGCTCTGTAGTGTTTCCGCTCATTTGAACTGATTGTTTTGATTTTAGAGGTCAAAAGTTTCCTGTTTTTTTTTTACCCAACATTGCTTTTAGCATCAAATACAACTGCATTCAGTACAAAGTGCTGGTTTTCTAGCTGTCCATCACCAAACAGAAGTTGGATGAAATTATTAGCTGTGGTAGAAGTGTCACAAAACACTATTTTTAGAATGCATGTCACCCAAAATCCTAAACTTTGAACATGAGGTTTTCATAGCACACTTAACTTTTACCTTTTGATTGTAGTAACATACTAATAAAAAACTGTCATCATCATT
Source organism: Rhadinocentrus ornatus (assembly GCA_037177495.1). Classification (NCBI taxonomy): domain Eukaryota; kingdom Metazoa; phylum Chordata; class Actinopteri; order Atheriniformes; family Melanotaeniidae; genus Rhadinocentrus; species Rhadinocentrus ornatus. The sequence continues at coordinate 15,435,718 of JBAMHW010000003.1, forward strand.
CAGTCTATTATGCTTGTGTGTGTTACAAGCGTTAATAAAGACTTGAAGTTTATTCTAAGACACAGCTGCTTTTTTAAATGGTAATTTATAGTAAGATAGAATTTGTTTCTTTCCCTAAAGACAAAAAAAACAGTCAAAAGGCAAGTAGAATCAAAGAAAAGAATAATTATGTCTCTGTCCTGTCCATTCAACCCTCCACTGTCTGCCTCCTTAATAGGTTGTATGCTCATACAGGCAAAAATCTACAATTATGTTGGAGGAAATAGGTTAAACAATATTTTAAAGTGTTTTCGTTCACTGTCACATCATCTATCTATCTAGCAAACTTTTTTTTCCCTAAGAAATCCAGCAAATTAGCAAAATTGTCAGTTAACTTTTGTTCTGTGTTTACTGGATGATTGAAGTCTGAAGAAACACGGCATTTTGGAAATTTCCACACACGCTTTATATAAGAGTGCCAATGCACATATGATACATCATGTTATACTGCTCATGGAAAATGTGGTGATAGCACTAACAGGACAAATAAATGATGAATGATTAGCTTCAACTATTACCTGGCAAGCTGGCCAGTAAGTTTTCATTTTATTGGTTTAAATTTCCATTTAAAGCTATTAATTTTAATTTAAATGCCCATAAGTGCACCAACTATCGCGTGATGTTGCGATTCTCAGTGATTGAGTAAACTGGCAAATTCAGCTGCAGCAGAGGCGTTCTGCTCTGAAACACTCCTGGTGTGACAGGGTGCCAGGCAGAAAGCTCAGCGTTGCCGCTCTGCAGCGCTTCCACATTCAATGGAACAGAGGTGTCGGCGCATGGGACGCCACATTTCTAATCATCAATTAGTGCCATTTTAGGGTTCATTAACTAAAATGTTTTAACCAGAATTCACAGTAAAACACTACTTGCTAGCTTAGTATTTAGTTACTTTGAGTGCTTTCATAACTTGTGCTTTTCAATATTATATTACACATGGAAAACATCCCATCACAGCATCTGTGCATTCACTTAACTGACACAAATGGGAGTGGTAAATGTGCTGCTCAGCATTATTTTTGGTACACACTGCTTTTACTGTGATAATAAATACTTGTTGTCAAACCACAAATTGTAGGACACAAGTGCTTGTTGTCTAGAAAAGAAAATGTCCTAGTTTTAATTAAACATTACAGCCAATTCTGTAATCCACTTTGGCAGTTTCTTTTTTTTTTCTTATTTACAAATATAGACCATGAATGTGTCATCTACCACCCCAGTAAAAACCCCAGGCTGCTACTGTGTGTGTGATTTGATGGCTCCCACTGTGATCTTATGTTTCATAGTGAATTAGATTTAGTAATCATTATGCATAAATTATGATAAGTAAGATTACTCTGGGATGTGTGTTACAAATACTCTTGTAACACCATTATCATTTGCTGTCAGCAGCCTTTCCCAGACATGAATATGTAAACAACCTCCCTAAATGCATTTAAAGAAATGGCTGTCATAATTGGCTAGTTTTCTGCTGTTTACTTTCAGTCAACCTTACAAACATTCTAAATTACTTACGTAAAGTCCTATTTGGTTCTCTCACACAGCGTTTTCAATATTTAGTGCAACTCTTTATTTCCTTGAATTACAAGCAAACATGTGAGCATGATCCACACAGCAATAATACATCCTAATAGATAATTCTGCACGTTATATAAACAGTACCATATCAGATCATCTCTGCAGTTTATATAAACTACACTTCACTGGTCTCATAAAATAAAATATGAATAACATTGCCAAGTCATGCCCTGTGCTATTACAATTAAAAAGTTTAACAAGTAAATGTCATAACTATGTACCTATTTTATCTACCTATGTTATTGTAAGCTGTGTACATTAAAAGGAGAAAACACTGCTACGTACTTTTACCCTAACCATATGGTTAGTCATTTTACGATGTACAGTGGCAAATACAAAAGGCTAATGCATACATGACATACAAATGTGTGTCAGAAGTGGTGCGTTATTTATTTGCATTGCCATGAGATCACAGGGCTCCTCTCATGTTTCTAGGTCTAGGCTGTTAAATTAATTAATTGCTGCTGCTCCTGTTTCACAGATGATAGACAATAATTCTCCTCAAAACCTCTCCAAGTAAACTGAAATCAGTTCAGTTTAACAATGAGGAGAGAGGAGGGGATGACTTGACTGCAATCAGGATGAAACAGATCATATTCTTGCATCTATTCAAATTTCAGCTGAAAATATAAATTCAAGGTGATTTGTTGGACTAACAGATGGATGCACAGATAGTGGTAGTGGTTTTACACAGAAAGATGTTCCCAGAAAAATAACTTGATAGAGTGCTGATTGCTGCAGAATAATGGATTCCAATGTTGTATTGCAGTGGCAAAAGCAATTACAGAACAAATCGGTAGCCAGAAAAGTGAAAATTGGTCAGAGATATACATAATATTATTGGAAAGGTAGGAGGATCCGATAAACCCAGTCCATTTGTCTTAAAAGCTACACCAAATTTGTTTTTTTAATAACACATTTGCATGTTTGCAAATTAAAAGTGTTTTGTGTAAAGAAATTAAATTAATCACATTAGGAGAAAGGATGGGCTGATAAAGAAATTAATAAAAGTGATAAAAGCTAAATCATTTAAAAGAATAAAAAGACAAATTCAGTGGTTTGTATAAGCAGCAAGTGGCCAAGAGTAAGGAAATAGCACTCATAAAGAGTGACTTTGTCTTATAGAATTCCATTTATTTAGTGAAAAGGTCATTAGCTTTACAAATGTTACCATGTAAGAGATGAAAAATGCAAACAAAGAAAATAAATAAATAATAATAAAATTATTAGCTTTGGAGAAGCCACTGTCTGTCTGTGACTAACATTTGCAGGCTTTAAACCTATAATTTATAATGACACTGACCCTGCAGACAGAACTGCCCTGACGGCTAATATACCAGAATCACACTAAGATAACCTTATTAAGGTTAATTATATGTAGGTGTCTTTAATAACAGAGAATAGTCTGTGCTAGTTTATAACTGTTCTCTCCAGGTCCACCAAATAGAAATTTTAATGTGAACTTGCAAGAGGCTTGATTAACCACTATGACTGTGGCATGTCATAAGAGAGAAGGTACAATTGCAAACACATGAATGCAAACTATCATAAACTGTTGCTGATGTTAAAAAAAGTACTCAAAGCGTAGTTGGTGTATTGATGTGTTGTTTTAACCAGGGCCAGTTCTTTGCATAGGCCTTATAAGTGGCCGCCTAGAGCGCTACACACTGGAGGGGGGGCTGCTGGCAAAAAGAAAAGAAATAGAAACAAAACAGAATAAATAACAGCAAAAGAAAAAGATGGGCAACGTTTGCAACTAAAAGGTGAATGGATACAGAAACAAATTAATAATACCCCCTGTGATGGCTTAAGCCCCACAATGATAATGTTTTTCAAAAATTTTTCATTAAACATTTATTTGCAGACAAATATTAACCAGTATTTGTATTTATGTTTTACCTAACATTGATGGTTCGGAGTGCACACTTATCAACAATGAAAGGTTATGTGCTTTAACATGTTTTTCTTGTTTTGAGTTACAGTGGTGGGGGCAAGCTTCATTTCCTGGTTGGTGAAAGGTGTGGCAAAGGGCTGAGGAGCCTTAAATCTGAGTGCCGGCAGAGACGAGACGAGAGAATGCTGTAACGCGAGACTCGGCGAGACTTGGCAGGATCATGGCACACCACTGAAACAAACAAATGCCCTACATTAACGGAGGAAAAAAAAGAAAAACATGTTTGATATTCCAAACCACACCAACCCGGTCACTCTGGATCACAGCGAAGAACATCTCACCAGCCCGACGGATTTCATCGAAGAAAGCTTCCAGCGGATCATAATGGGTAAATCCAACAACGCAGCGGCGACAGCCTCCAAAACCGGCTCCAGTTCCAAAAGAGTTCGCCCGGCGAATTCCCCTGAAGCGACCAGTCCAGTTTCTCCATCCGGCAGCGACACGACGGATATCTTAATCTTCATCAACGGGAAGCTATCCAGCATCGATGCCTGGCTCTCCTTGCTGGAAGTTTTTCACCGTGAGTTTCAATCTTTAAAAGAAAGTTTGGAATATAGCCAAAAGCAGGTGGAAGCTCTAGCTACAGAGAACAGCGTCCGAAGAGACTTGGTGAAAACCCTATCAGTGGAAAATAAAAAAAATGAAAGAATTAGTCCTAGATCTTCAGGCTTGTAGCATGAGAGATTACCTATTTTTTTCAGGGATCCCTGAGCAGGTGGAGGAAGATACAGAGGCAGCTGTTAAAAATTTATCAGAACCAACCTAAAACTTCCAGAGGAAAAGGTCAAAGCCATCTCCTTTCATCGAGTTAACCACATGGGGGGAAAAAAACGAAGGGCAAACCCAGGCCAATAGTAGGTAAATTCATTCTCCACAAAGAAAAAGAAGAGGTGAAGCTTCGAGGGACTGACCTTAGCATGAGAGATCAGTTTCCCAGAGAAATCCTGGCATGTTGCAAGATCTTGTTCCCAATCAGGAAAAACTTCCTGGATGGAGGAGCGGACCTCGGAGGACAAACTTTATGTCAATGGACAGCTACATCATGACCATAACACCACTCCATGGCTCTACTGACCTAAGATATGTATCCACACTTTGCACAGGTGATATAAATGCTAATCAGACTCACTGGGCTTCACTTACAGAGTTTAATGTTTGTTCACAATAGACAATAATACTGCCAGTCTCTAATGTTCACAAAAATAGGTTTATTTTTGTTTGTGGGTTCATTTTCTTTTTTCACCCACTTCTTCCTGTTTTGTTTGAGAAGAGACTAAAAATCTTTAATAGATTAAATGATCTGCAGGCAGACTTTGTTTTTTTATAATAGATTCATATGAGAAAAACATCAGTGGATGCCCTCTCTACAACGCAGTGTCCTCATGTTTACTCAGCCTGTTAGAACTCCAGACAGAAAGGGGTAGCCATTCTGATAAATATAAAAGTAACCTTCACAGAAATCAACATAATCACAGATTCAGAAGGGAGATTCATCATAGTAAAAGTATGTATTCAAAATATGAAGTCATGCTTAGCTAACTTATGTATAGCAACAAATGTTGATGACCCCTCATTCTTCCACTCTGTTTTCGCATCACTTTCTGAACACGCAGATAGCACACTAATCACTGGAGGGGATTTTAACATGGTTCTGGGCTCAGCTGATAGAT
>JBAMHW010000003.1:15457328-15472826 GCA_037177495.1 Rhadinocentrus ornatus
TCTGTATAGTTATAAATACTCTATCTAGGTTTAAATAGGTTGACTCTGAAATATTGACACCCCATTTTTTACTGTGTGGAGACTCATGTACAAGCAGTCCACCAAAAAGTCATTAGTGCTTAGCTACTGGGTGATGTCACAATGCGTAGGTCACCTGCTGATTAAGCAAAAGATTGTTTTGAATCAGAAGATCTCCAAAATCGGGGATCACAATGATATTTATAAGGAGTTTAACACTGCTGTTGTCACAGGGTTGCCAGCACCACAAAGACTTATTTTTCTCCAGAGTGACATCCACATTTGAGTGGCTTGGACAACTTCTTCAGTTACATGCGTACACACTGAAGCTTTCCAGCACCACCACAGTTTTTCCTCAGCTGGTGAGTGCATCGGGAAGCAAAACATTAAAAGCAAAACTGTTTACTTTTCCATCCAATTGTTAATTGTAAATATGATTTAAAATAAAAAAATAGTCACATCAAATCCTACAAATTCAAAAGTTGCTGCAATAACATAAAGTCGCACTAGTGCGTCAAAAACACTATTCACTTTGCAGCATTGTTTGAGTAACTGCACTGTATTGCTAGTTTCTTTTGTCAGCTTCTGAGCAACAGCATGCATCAAATGAAAGCATATTGTTTTATTTAATTTGTTAATTGGCTTATCAACCACGCAGAACAACGCTTAAGTACAGGAAATATTAATTGTGCTAAAATGATTGCAGCAAAAAGTTGTATTTTCTTACCTTTTCCTTAGAACCGGGAGAGGAGTTCAGTTCGGATGCGTTTCCTCGCTGCTGTGATTGAGATGACCGCAGCAAAGGCAGAGCAGTGTTTTAATTATGGTAAAAGCTGAATGAAGTGGGGAAGTATTATCGTCGTTCAGGTGTAAAAGCGGATTTAAAAAGCGGATCTGAGCCGCTTGCTCCGGACCAGCAGCCAGAAAGCTGAAGTGCAGAGAGGTGTGCGACCGTTTATCCCCGACCCTCATCTGATGCTCAAGTCTCTATTTTCCTTTCTTTTAAACCGTACATGCTGTCACTGTCATGTGACCATTCCCCGTCGTCCAATGCGCTCCCTCCAGTCTACTACTCCATCCACAATCGCCACATAATGCTGCAGCTTACTATGCGGCTGACGGAAAACACACACGTTCACACTACATATTTTGCATACAATTAGTCTTTGTTCGTGCATTTCAAGCTAATCCCCTTTAGGGTTATTATCAGAGCATCTTCTCTTTTTCATCTCCTTCACGGAAAAAAAAAAAAAAACTTCATGAAGATTCATATGACTGTAGTGTTTTATTATTCGTAAAAAAGCAAGCGTCATTCATCGTTTATATTCAGCTGAGCACACCTGCTTCATTCAATCCACCTAGTAGCCACTAGTAGCTGTTTTATAGCCTCATCCATTTTTTGTCATTCTCTGTCCATCAGTGGCTTGTGTTGTTTTAATTTTTTACTTCTGGCACTGCTGATATGACAGATGTCTGGGCGTGTAAAACCACATAGATGCAACTGTGACTTACTTCCAAAAGCATACTGACCACCAAAGCATAAAGTTACATTTAGACAAGATTTAAAAATAGTGTTGCCGTTCAGACATGCTAAGGCTCTCTCGAAACAGGAGCAGCTTTCTTTAGGCTTGCTAGACTTGTCCAGACCTCAACAGCTACTTAACAGATTACTGTGATGTTTTGTTCAACGATGGGGAGGGAATTAAACATTCAAATCAAGAAACCTCAATTTCTACAAAACATGCAAGACCAGCCAAAGTTAACCAAAGAGCTTCACATGATAAAAATACAACACCCAGAGGTGGATGTTCTGTTGGTTTCTGTCCTCCAGCTGCATGTCTCAGCTGGGAGCTGCAACATTTTTTTAAATCGTTTGATATCAGACAATTTAATAATTTTCTAAATAAAACTCCCCATATTTACTGCACTCATTTCTCTGCAGCATTTATTTTTTCTTCATTAGTTAAACTTTTTTTAGACAGTGTATTGTTTCAGAGGATTGTAAAAAATGATTTCTAACCTGCACTTAAACGTTTGCAAGTTAGCTTCAGAGGTAATTTTTAAATTAAATGTTATCTGAACTTAAATGGGCAAACTAAAGAGATGTTTGCTTGTCTTCAAACTCAGCAGAAATGAATGATTTTTTCCTCTCCATCATTCTGAGGAAAAATACAGGCAATTTCCGTGTGACTTCTACAGGGATGTGTTGTCTACATGGTTAAATCAGGGGGGTTCTGAATACAAATGACTATGCATGGGTACAAGTAGGTGATTTAGAGCATGGGGGATTTATCAACGGATTATTAACATGTGTGACTCTCTCTTTTTTTGTTGTTGTTGTTTTATTGTTTTTTGTTGTCTTTTTTGTTGTTAGGAAAAATCTGGAATAGAACATGGAATACTCAACATAGGTATGAGAAATATTTTCTACGTGTTTTATAAAGGCCTTATTTTAAAGTATTAAACCAACCAATAGTCTCAGAGCCCTCAGGGTTATTTATTGAGAGGTTACCCTTGAGTTGCAAGTTTAAATGTCAGTTCTGACATTAATTAAAAATAAATAAAACACTACCTGAAAAAAAAAAGGTGCCACCTGGCTTTTAACTAAGCAAATACATACAAGCCTCCTATTTGATAATTACTGCATGAGCGATTACCTTTCAGTTGGCAACAAATGATTTAATCTTCTTCTAATTATAATCAGGAAGCCTGAATTTATTTTGATTTCATGGCTGAAGAATTGCCCAAAAATGTGCAATGAGTTAGTGCTTCTGCCCCTTTTTCCATGCAAACCTCAACTTTCAATATTCGGCCGTTATTCAACATTGTTTTGTAAATGGTCCATATTTATATAGCGCTTTTATCCAAAGTGCTTTACATTTACATCACATTCACCCATTCGCACACACATTCACTCACCGATGGCGGAAGCTGCCATGCAAGGTGCTCACCACGACCCATCAGAAGCAACTAGGGGTTTGGTGTCTTGCCCAAGGACACCTCGACATGAACATCAACATGAACTCGACTTGGCCAAGGATCAAACCGGCAACCCTAGGGTTACAAGACGACTGCTCTACCTTGCCGAGCCACACTTATGTTTGTCTGTCTGTCTGTCAGCAACATAACTTAAAATTAATGGATGGATTTTAATTCAATTTTCTGGAAATCTCTGACATGGAATAAAGAACAAGTGATTAGAGCTGGGAAGATATTGTCAGTGGGGTCTACCATTCAGTGGGACTCCAAGGATCAATGCAGCAAGCTCTTCCTGGAAATACTGCCGTGTTTTGGGCCTTTGCTGCTGGCTGGCCCATAACTCATTGTGCAGGATGAAGGTTTTAGTGACAGCAATGTACCACCTTTTGGCTCTTATGTGGGTGGAGTTGGTTCCCAACATCTGGTCTGATGTGTCCACCCTTCCCAAGTACTATTTCTACTTACCCAAAGCTGTTGGTCTGAGAACGGGGACCTGCTGATGTTGTCCATTCTCTGCCTATACATTGGTACACATGGAGACCTCCCTGGTGTCACTCCACTTTACAAATAAAAGGTCACCTTTCTTGATCTAGTGAATGGAGCCTCTTGGTGACCTTTAATTCAGAGCATGGCCTTCATGTATTATCTGATGGCAATCCTGGCTTTAGTGGCAACCATCCTCCCATCCACTGAGAAGTACTGCTTCAGATGGTAAACCACCATGCAGCGCACTTCCTTATGATGTCCAGGAGAGGTCTAACCAAGTGGAGACAGTCATACTCCCCTGTTTAATTTTCATTGATTTTGATTAATAAGAATCTCAACCACTAAAATATGTTCTGTCATTGTGAAACAAAACTTACATGTTATTAAAAAAATACATTCAGCAAAATAAGGTGGACGGTCTGCTGCCAGCATCAAGCGGTCAGTACGAAAAGTAAGCTTTGGTCATTCTATCCAGCAGAGCGGGATGCAGACTGGAGGCTGGAGCGTCTAGAAGTGATGCAATGCTAATGGAACACACAAGAGGTGGGTTTCCTTTTGTTTATTCTTACACAATGCTTTTTAATTGTCCCAGTTTCTGTCCAGACGGTCTTTATTTCCTGCAACTCCTTGCACCTCCTCTGCACCTCCCACCCAGCTGGAGCACCCAGGAACTAGAAAAAAATATTTTTTTAACACTAAATAAACTGCTACCAATCTCAGATGTATCTGTACATATTTACTTTATAAATTAAAGCAAATGACTAAATTACCAGCATCATTATTGTCATTTAGCAGACGCTTTTCTCCAAAGCGATTCCCCCCTGTGGGATTCGTACTTTGGTCTTCCGCATGACAGACAGATGTTCTACCCACTGAGATAACCAGCCACATGTTCCAATGTCTCTGCCGTATCTTGCGTTCTGACACTGCAAAGACAGCATCTGCCACCTGCTGCCACAATTCTGCCTTTCTGACTCAAGTAATGCCCACACCGTGCCCACCAATTACACATTTTTACATTTGTCAACATGGTCCATCAGGAGCTCTACCTCAAACCCCGAAAAATTCCACTTCTTTCCTCCTTTTCCCTCCTGATGTCCCTCCTTGGTGCTGGTGAAAAATCCCAGCAGACACTGCACTTCTTGCATATCCCTAGGAGTAATTACATCACTCAAAGATTGATGGTGTCAATTTACCGCTGCTCCATAGAATGCATTTTAACGTCTTGCATGTGTGTATGGTACAGCAGCTGCACGACTTCCCAGAAGATGGACCTCCAAAAGGTTGTTAATACTGCCCAAAAAAATCATTAGCTGCCCTCTCCCCACACTGGAGGAACTCCACTATACCCGCTGCCTCAGAAACGCTCAGAGCCTCTCTCTCTCTCTCTCTCTCTCTTTCTCTCACTCTCTCTCACACACACACACTTCAGGAGCCAAAAGACTAGATGGAAAGATGGAAAGACGAGGAAAATAACTTCTGTTGTCGATCTGGGCACTGTGTTTAGTTCATCTGACAAAGAAGCTGCCAGTTCAATCCCGAGGTCCCTGGCCCATTTTCTCATATTCTCATCTCCTTGCTGAACAATAATGGACAAAGTTCAAATAATGTTAAAACACCTTTGAGCTTTGTCCTTTGTCAGAATTCTGTCTTTAATCCCAGAATTTTGAGTCAGAAATCCTGAGATTAAAGTAAAAATTCTGCCTTTGTTTTGGTCTAGAAGTCTTTCTACAACGCCTTTCTTTATATGTTTTAGAACCATTTATTCTAAAATTATCATCAGCCCTTTTCCCATTTTCTTTGAAGTCAAAGTAAGCCTCCTGAATTCTGACTTTGATCTTGGAATTCTGAGATCATAGTCGGAATTCTGACTTTTTATGTTGAGAAGTTAAAAAAAAAAATTTTCTGCAACTTTTTTGTCTATATGTTTCAGAAAAAAAATAGAATTCTGAAATTAACATCAGCCTTTTTCCCATTTTTCTCCAATTTCTTAAATCAAACTCAGCATTAGAATTCTAACTTTAATTTATGAATTCTCAGGAAAAAAAAAGTCAGAATTCTGAGATTAAAGGCAGAATTCTGACTTTTCTCAGACTTCTGAGAAAAGGGTCAGAATTCTGAGATCAAAGTCAGAATTTTGACATTAATTTTAGAATTCTGAAATCAAAGTAAAAAAAACATCCTTCATTAAACCTTTTTGTTTGTACGATGCTGAGAAATGTAGAATTCTTAAATTAAGAGGCTTGTGCAGAACTTTACAACAAGCTGTCATTTGAATCAGGTGTAATGTTGATCAGGTGCTGGGAAATGTTTAAAACCTGCAGGACAGTTGGTGATCCTGCACTAAAATGCACCATATTGGTCCTCCTCTCGACATTCAGGTAAAAAAAAATGCTTTGAAGTCCAGTATTAATTTTAAATATTTCTCTGTAGGTCCAGGTGGATTTTTGTACAGATTGAAAATCTTGGATGAGTTATGTTAAATGCATGTTTACCAATCTGAATAAATTTCCATGTTCATCAACAGAGAGGGTCAGAGCATTTGTCAGTTTAGGATAAAGATCAGTGGTGTTACTAAATGCTGGTAGATAAAGGGTGAGTTTGATTTTAAATTCCTTGGTTATCACAACTAAAATTGACTTGCGACTTGACTAGAGCCATAAGACTTGAGACTTGACTTGGAATTGAGGTCAAACACTTGAGACTTGACTTGGAATTGAGGTCAAACACTTGAGCCTCGACTTGGACTTGCAAAAAAGCACTTGTGAAAATCTGATGATATTCTATGAACATTATTACACCTGTGTATTGATCATCATGGACTATCTTGACCTCAATTTTTGGTAAACATTTGAAATGACATTTTAAAAATATAAAAAATGACCATAAGGATGACAGCCATGTTTTGTAGTTTTGATGTCTACATGACCCTGGCTGGATCACACTACTTTAAATTAAAAACCTCAGGTTAAAAGGGATCGAGTGGAGGGCAACACTGTCACGAGAAGGTCAAGAGAAAGCAAAAAGATAGTTTGACCATATTTATTGGTACACAAGGACAGTCCAAAGAAAATCTAAAGAGGTTCCACAATGGCTATAACCGTTACCAGCCCTTGGGCTGCACACTGGCTCCAACCTCTTGAAAGTCATTGGCTATCTGAGTTGTCACTTAATATCCCCAACACCTAATCATGGTCACAGGTGGAACAGCAAAAAGTAAATGACACTAAACACCACCTCAGAAAAAGCATGCAACTAGATTCAAAATAAAACAAAGCCAACAAAACATGACATTAGGGAAAAACCAAAAAACACAACAGAAGACCCAAAATGAACCACCTTATGAAATTCTAACCCCTAGCAAGTGATGTTGATTAAAAACACAACACCCTGTGACAAAAATGTTTTAATAAAGCATTGTCATGTTTTAACTTGGCATAACTAAGAAGTTACAGAGCACTTGTTATATGTTGTATTAAATTCTGTTAAAAAAGTTTGAAAATGACGTTCATACTGATTGTGAGCAGGCTGGCCAGTGAGCAGCTGTAAACAGTGACACGATGACCATAACATCCAATACAAAAGGTTTTTATTTACCAGACAGGAACTCAATCCTTCCTGTTGTAGAGCAGTCAAGTCATGCAGCCGCCCAAATGAGCAAACAAGCCCCATTTATCTCCTGCTGCTGTTTGGACTGAACCACTTCCAACAGGTGTTTCAATTATCAATCATCAATTACCAATTATAAAAACAAACCTCTTCTGCTAAAACTATCCCATACAAAATCCTAAAAAATATTTACACACCTAAAATATTTAATAATCAAAAAAATAAAGTAAACCCAAAACCCTTACAAATAATCCTGCTTTTAACTCCCCGGTCTAATGGTCTCTCCCAAATCATAAAATGGTGTCCAAGCCACCTGGAAGCCATTTGCCTGATTGCCCTGGAGGGAACATGAGTCCTGTGAGTAAACACCATGTCCCTGTCTATGACTACTTATAGTTGTTTTTCACAGGTCTCTGCAAGACAAAAATCAGTTTTTAGTAGGGATGGTAAAACCGAGGCCTCATGAATCATCAAGCCAGCTTTGAACCAAATGCATAAAAATGGCTCAGTGTCCTGAACCATTTGACCAACTCAAAGAGCTCCATCTGCTGGCTGTGGGCGTCTGATGCATCAGAAGGATAGCGTTGCCTGTCTCATCCTGTAAAAAGTGTTAAATAAACGATACGAATTCAACCATGAGTGAATATTTATTTTCTGTCGTTTATAAAAAATAAAGAGGGGTTATTAGGTAACATTTGTTTAGATAACAGAATTATGGTGCAATTTAAAGTAAACCAATCTGTAATGACAGTAGTGGTCTGCTCACAGCGGGAACAGGGACATATGAGGGAAGGGGTGCTTGTGCAACAGGGATAGTGATTATGTCCCTATTGTGATTATGTTATTATATTTAATACAGTTGTATCAAAACATATGATGAGACCAATGCTTGTGCAACTTTGTGATGTGTCAGAGATTTTTATTTAAAAACAGTATTTTTTCAACAATGTTAGGCTTTAGTCTGCTCCTCTTGTGGCACACTACCTCTCCAGCTTCGGAGAAGACCCTCTTGCAAGGCACAGATGTGGCTGGCATGTGCAAATACTGTTTTGCCAGCCTTCTGAATGCTCTGAGTTGCACTTAAACAAGAAATAAATAGGTGATAATGAACCTATTTCAGGAGGAAATTGTCTCTGGGTGTTTGGAGCGCAAATGCCGCAGTACGTGATTTCCTGAGCACATATCAAACACTTGACTATTTTTGGTGAAATGAAGTCAAAGTGTTCCCATGCGTACAAACGTACACGCTTGGGTGGCATTGGCTCTCCCTCCATGGCCCTTCCTCTCTGTCTCACTCACACACTACACCTTTCACTCAGACACAGTCTACACACAATCTCTTTCAGCCTTTCAAACACTCTAAACGTATCAGTATTTATATCTATATATCGTAACCTAACTATATTTATGTTTATATTTATATTTATATGTGAAGATGTGTGTGCATTCTGTATGTGTGTGAGTATGTGTGTAGTATTTCTCCTCTGTTTGTCACTAAGTGTGTCTATATAAATGTTTGTCAGCAAAATATGATCTAATATAAGCTAATGCTAATGTGATGCTTTCCCTAAATCTGTTCTCCAAATGTAATGTTGCACAATCGCTAGCAGAATCTCCTCCTCTCAAAAACCCACGATCTCCTAAGCGTTTGGAACCCCTTTTAATTCATTGACAGATTGAAAAGCCCCGCCCCTTCGAACTTCCTGCGGGCTGCTCGACACGCGCTGATGACGTAACGAGGCCTCATTTGGTCTATCATGTGACTTTTGGCATGCTGAATCAATGCTCAGAAACAATGCTCGCAACACTTTCGTGTCACATGCTCGACACGTGATCGAGCAGACTGCTCGAGCATAACATCCCTAGTTATTAGTATATCATTCAATAAACAATTAAACATTTTGTGTGTGACTGTATCTTTACTCCGTGCCAACTATAATTTAACGTGAAAACATGTGCCTAGACAAACTGTACAGTAATTAATTTAAAACAATCCACATAACAACCCTCCGCTTCATTACACTGATCATGATCAGTATGAATGTAAACACATTCATGAGGTATACTTCATGCCTGCTACCGGTGTCTTGTTATGTATCACAAGACACCATTATGTGTCATATTTAGCATTGTGAACAAACACTGGGGTTTCCTCCTGGTGGGATGTGCCCAGACCACCTCACCAGCATGTTTTGGTTTGATTTGTTTTTGTGACAAACTTTGGTGTGAGATGACTGTTGTTTTTTATTATGTGAAGCACTTTGTGCTGCAATACTGCATGAAAAGTGCTATAAAAATAAAGTTTGATTGATTGATTGATTGATTGATATACAAGCCTGATTAGTCGGTTCTTGAATACACCTTGTGCTGCAAATTGGACGCATTGTCCGTGATGGTCCTAGGGTCATAGGGTGTTTCAGGTCTTACATCAGACAACCTCACCCAGGAAACCCAGCCATGGATGACCAGGCCCCGACTTGTGTCCAGGTAGCACACTACGCCACATGTCCATGATCCTTAACCAGAGCCACCATAAAGCCTTTTCAGCAGCTATCAGAATGTTCTTGAATGCCTGTGCAGCCCGCAAATCCCTAAGAGTCCTAGGACTCGGTGTAAAGACTGGCAAAGCCTTTACAGCCCACTTCAACAGGCTAAAGGCGGGCCTTTCACTGACTCCTCCGGCACGCTGGGTCAACGTTCCTTTTCTGGGTTTCCTTTGTTTGCTCACCCAGGGGACAGTTAGCTAGAGTAACACCACCTGCTTGCTTGCTGTGGACATCAAGATCATGTCTGGTCAAAGAGACACCAATGCAATGGTCTTCAGGAACCTCAGCTGCCTCCCTAGGTCAACCAGGAGCTGCCAGTCTCTTGCTGATGTGAGCAGCCCCCCTTGAGTCTTTCTGGGGGGCTGAGGCTCTGTGGTTGTTCGGACAAAAGCGATTGAATACTGGGGTGGATGTTGCTGTTTACTGATGTTAATGCCAGTACAGATGGTGTCTGTTTCTGCCTTCAGGACCTGGTTGTGGTGCCAGCAATAACGGCCTTCTCCCAGTAGCCCAAAGACCTTAGGAGAAGGCTGGAGAATGGCTAGAGAATATAGTTCTTAAACTGGACATAAAATATTTTGAATATTTTCTTGCAGCTGGGGTTTTAATGCAATGCACCAAGTCCATTTTTATTAAATAAATAAAAGTAAAGCAGTGTTTAATGATGGATGTAGTCTATAAAGACCTGTATAACCTCATTTTGATCATGTGTTTATATTAATAGTTCAAGATTTGAAATGCATACACATATGATTTTTCAACTTTCCCTGTAGGTAAGTGTAATTTCAATAAAACTCCAAATGCCGCTGGTCAATGGTAATTTGAAATGGAGTGCAGCCCATTGATGGCAGACAGCAGAAAAGAGAATTGGACAATGCCATGCATGTGACAGCATCCACAGGAACCACAGTAGCAGCAGTCTTACCTGAGAGAATCTTTGTAAATAAAAAAAGCTTTTTATTCAATAGTCTAATTTGTTTTAGGTCTATTGGGATTGAGAGGCAGCCTTTTCATTGTTGTTTTGCTCATAGTCACAGTTTAAATGTCTTAAATTTACATTGTTTTTCCTGAAAATGCAACATAAAGCTAAGGATTTGAGGTCTGCTGGTGGATTCCTGTCAGATGGAATCAGGAGTCTTTCTGTATTAATCCTGCTGATCAGAAATGTGGATAAAGGATAATGGCCCACTGTCCCGTACTGATGGGCTGCTAACTACTGATATAGTCCAATCAATTGAGCGATAATGTCTACATCGAGTTGCAGAGAGCCCATTCAATGCGAGCGACTCATTGATTGTTCAGTGTCCTATATTATATTTCTTGTTAGAACTAATATTATCTTTTCAATCACACAAAATTAACAATCTAAGAGTCAGTGGTTGGGTTTCATTCAAAATTTTCTGATGACATAAAAAAAACACAATTACCCACAAAAATGACGTTATTGAGTTATTGTTGTTCTTTTGGAGCCTGAAAAGTCATAAGACAACAGGACAGAGCACCTCCAGTGACTTGGATCATAATTGGCTCAGAATTTCGTAGGGTTACTTACGAAATATTTGTATTTGTTTAATTAAAAAATCATACAAACCATTTACAAGAAAAGCCTTAGTAATGTCATGCAACATGAATCATTTACATTGTTAGTTGGTACAAAGTTATTTTTATGTATACAGTTATGCGGTATCAGATTCTTCTTCTTTTTTTTTTATTAACATGTCACCATAGGTCTCCGACTGAACCGGTTGTGATGTATCTAAACTTATTGTAAAGTTTGCTGAATGTATTTTATTACCATTGCTCTTGCGTCTATTTTAAGCATGTACAATTGGTATGAGGTCAAGTTGGTCTGAGACCAAATCTTCAGCAAATTGTTGTTAATTTTTTGTGTCTTTTTTAATTTTTTTGGTTTGCTTGTTTGTTTGTTTTTTGGAACACCTGAAGCTTACTGAAAGCTTTTAACTCAACAGTCATTAGTTAAGAGGTTATTAGATTTCTGCAGTCTGCAAAAATTCAATCTTGGAAATCAGAGTGGGACATTCAGAGCATATAGACGAATATCACTGACAGCAGCTGCATGAGGAAAGACTGTCATGATAATGACCTATTTCTTATAGAGTTTAAGAGGGTAACTTGTTCAAGTTGACCTGAGGACAGTTCCAATGATCAGCCTTATATTCACAATCTAATGAAATATAATCATCATGTTCCTATTTTTGTATCAAACAGGACTTATTTGCTGCTTCGAGTGGCACTGAGTTTTGTTTTCTGTGAAGGTTATTTGTACTGTTCCCATGCAGAGTCATGGCCAAGCACTGAAGTCTAAGAACAATCTGCAGAGCCATCCTGCTTTGAAGCGGGCTGTGCAAGGACACAGTGTGCCTGTCGGGAGAATTGCATCAAGGCTGCCTAAATAGATCTGTATTTATTATTCAGACCTTGGCCCAACATGGTACAGAAATTTACCAGGGAAACACCAACATGATGTGTCTGTAAACAACTGCACTGTCATGCTATCTTATGAGGCAGGGATGGTGAGAGGATGTGGTTGTTTTTGCTTGGTGTTGTCAGTCATGCTAATTTTTCTTCCTTAAGACATTTTAATAATAAGCAGCTGCTGGTTTAAATGTAAAGCTTTAAAGATTTGTTCGGATGGGTGATTATTAGGAGTTAAATAGACTTTTCATGTTAAATCCCATGGCATGCTGGACTGACTCGCCTGGTGGGGAATAGACACCAGGCCCCCTGCTGCACCAGGGTGAAAAAAGTGGTTATACAATATGGGTGGATATAGTCTCCTCTGTTCCTCTCTTTTGAACAGTCTGCCCTCGTTTTTCATTATTTGCCTTGTTGTGGTCATCTCTGCATTTACATGAATAGAAATGACATTAAGAAAGGAAAACCAAGAAGCAGCACTGATCTCAGTTGTTCAATTTAGTTATTTTACATGGAAGTGTAATTAATGTGGATTAATGTCAAAATACAGATTGATTCAGGCACAAGGGCTCTAGTCTTGTTAACTTATTATTAAAAAATCAGTAAGTCAACAGTCTGAAGGATGTCTGCAATTTTCCACCTTTTAAAGAACTCTGTGATCTTTCTCTCATTCAATCTACCTCTGGAAATTAAAAATTATAAACAAGATACTTATTAACTTTTTAGCATCAAATTGAAATTACAACTGTATTGACAATTAAATGGATTTTTGGGCAGATAAAGACAAAAGCTAATTTGTTTTCAGTGTTAGTAATAGAGAGTAGCTGTCATGGTTTGGTTTTGGTTTGTCATGTTTTGTTCAGGTTATGATCTTGGTTTAGATTCTATGGTTTTTGTGTTTGGTCATGTTTCCAGTTTAGGTTCTTGGTTTTTGGTTTTTGGTGTTTGGTGTTTAGGGCTTAGTTTTGTGTTTCTTTGGTTTCTGTTCGTTAGTGCACCTGTCTGACTACTTATTATAGTCACCTGTGTTTAATTCGTCAGTTTGTGTATTTAAGTCCTGGATTTTTAGTTACTCGCGGTCAGATCCTTGTTTGGTTTCACCCCTGTCAGTGTGGTTCATCCCCTGTACTGTGTTTCCCTGCCCCTGAGTATTTAGAAAATAAAACCCTTTACCTGCACCAACCTGCCTCCTCTGTCTGCCCTTGGGTCCTCACCAACAACAACCGTAACAGTAGCATGTAATGTTAACATTAACCTGTAAAACATTTTCATCTGACAGATTAGCAATTTGTTTCTAGCTCGCTGAGATCTCCCCTGCCCTGTTATTAGGTGGGAAAAGTTAGCTCAAAGAAATTCTAAACAGATTCTATTTGTTTAAGCACCACATCCCAGTAAGGTCACTCTAGATTTTTTTTTATCAACAGGGATCGAAGAAGAGCTCTGATATGCACAGTTTTTTGGTATCTGGTATTAAGAACCAGACAGGAGTTTAATATTCTTAATTGTTTAAAAAAATATTTTAATTATTCAGAACTGAAAATCATTAGGAAGGTTTTTTGCTCTAGAGCCCACGGTGCAGCACCAGGTTATGGGTCTGGGCTCAGCCTAGACAGCCCTGACCCTATTTAACCTCTGGAAACGTCCAATAAACATGATGACAACATCAACAATTATCTTAATTATCAATTGTTGAAACTATCCTCCTCAACCCATATGTTGACTGTTCATGTAAGCAATAATGACCTGCAGTATGATTATATAAAAAGAACATAGACCTTTCACTGACTGTTTTTTCCATTTAGGTGATGGCTTGGTGCAAAGGATGTATTTTATTCTTAACAATGATGTTTCATAACCTGAACAAAAAAGCTTTTGACCAAGTCAGTCTGAAGTCCAAACCCAACCAAGAAATGTTAAAAATATTTTAGCAAAGTTTGCCATTGACTGAGTTTACCCAGAATTAAAGCAGCCATATCTTGGCATCGATCTGGCATCCCATAGTTATGATAGAAAATGCTAGACATGATTGTACCATCCACCTTGTCTACTTCTTTCTCTCTTTTTTTTTTTTTTTGTGGATTTTTTTAAATGAAATACTTAACAATAACATCTGCTCTGACGTAGAAACACTTATGTGATGTTCCACTTTGTTACCTGTAGCAGACAATAAAACACCCCAATGGCTTGTATTAGGGTATGATTAAAAAAACTTCCTGGTTTTGAATGAAGAACTTGTTGCTGTTAACCTACAGAAAACTGTTGAGTCTACATTGATATAAAAGTATAATTGTCTAAACATACATTTCACTAGCAAGATCACACCTCAGCAAAGTAGGTTTACTGGTTTAATTAATGAAATGTATGAATGAAGTTATTAGAAAATTATCTGACTGGCTCATCTGGAGTGTCTTGTGCTTCAAAGCAGAGAGGAGTTCTGTCAAGATGTTGGTGACCTAAACTGACCTAAGATCCCCCCCAAATGGTTCCTTGGGGAAAAACAAAAACAAATGAATGATACGAACACAGACAAGAAGGTCAAAATGAGGTAGAAGATGAGAGTTGAAGAGGGTGATGGTGAGAAGAGGATAGGATAGGAAAGGGAAGGAAGGACAGATGGATGGGGAGAAAGGTTGGAAGGATGAATAGGTGAGGGATGAAGATGGATGATTGGATGAAGGAAGGAGTGAAAGACAAGGGAGAGAAAAAAGGATGGATATAAGATGTAGGGAAGTATGGATGGATGGGGAGAATAAATGGATGAGAGGGGATAAATAAGTACATGAATGAGGAGGGGAGGGTTAAGAGAATACCAATACTGCTGCAGGTGTGAACCATGTGAAAGGTAGAAGGCTCATTAGAGGTGTGGTTGAGCTGTGGCACTAACTTCATTTGATGTAAAGAATTTACTTCCCATTAAGGAATCATTTGCCAGTGTCACACTAGTAAAACTCAGCTCCACAGCATACTGTATATACAAAATGCAACAAGCCTGTGACCAAAAACGCTCAAAATAATTCCTGGATAGTTTCCTGCAATGTTGCTAGACAACCATTGGAGGTTGTACTTTTGTGGTTGTCTGGAAGGTTTTTAGCTAATGAGTGTTTTTATGACCTCTGACACTCGGGTTTTTTTAAATGAGACAGAGCCATTGTAGCCATGAAAGAGATTTCATTTCATGATATAATTAACCCTATTACCACCAAGGTATATACAGTGAGGAAACTAAGTATTTGAACACCCTGCTATTTTGCAAGTTTCCCACTTAGATATCTTCGAGGGGTCTGAATTTTTCATCGTAGGTGCATGTCCACTGTGAGAGACATAATCAAAAAAAAAAAAAAATCCTAAAATCACAATGTATGATTTTTTTAACAATTTATTTGTATGAAACAGCTGCAAATAAGTATTTGAACACCTGAGAAAA